>JAJHZJ010000135.1:1876585-2476585 GCA_023548195.1 Bettongia penicillata ogilbyi | reverse complement strand
TTGTCTTCTGACTCCAAATCCAGAGTTTTTTCCATGCTTTCAGATTGAGCATGGTTGACTTCCTAAACACATTCAATTCTAGGAACAAGAATTGAGTCCCCATCTGATGGACTTTATAAAGGAGACAGGACTAATAGTTGCTGCGAAGGCTGGCTATTATGTCAGGCTTTTATTACAAGGATCGGTTCTGTAGCCAAATCCTTAACAGAATGTGATATGCTATAAGGGGCTTCCATTCTACTTACCTACTCCTCAACTTTTTAATGCCCTCCTCTCACCTGATGGCAATCTATGTATCTTACTATGGTTGTATAATGTCAAAATAATATCTGCTATTACTAACTCATCATTCATCATAGAAAGCTCCAGATATATAACTCTTATCTGGTGATGGTGGTGGTGATAGTAGTAGTAGTAGTAGTGGTGGTGATAGTAGTAGTGGTAGTAGTAGTAGTGGTAGTAGTGGTAGTAGTAGTAGTAGCAGTAGTAAGAATTGTTGTAGTAGTAATAGTAGAAATAGTAGCAGCAGCAGTGGTGGTGTTATGGTATCCGTGTTATTGCTGAACTTCCATGTATTCTTTGTTCTCAAAGCTCTTACTTCCATACACATTTCACTTTATCCTTTGAGTCTCATCATGACCCTCAGAAGGATCATTGACCTGGAGCTGGAAGGGACTTCAGATAAGGAGACTGAAGCTCATAGAGGTTCGGAGATTGACTAAGTTTATAAGAGCAAATCAAGAGCTAAAAGAACCCTCAGAGACTGTCTAGCCTGACCCTTGTTTTACTGGAGAAGAAATTGAGGCTCCAGGAGATTAAGTGACTTGGGATCAGTAGAGTTAGAGGACCATAGTTCAAACACTACACTTTTCAGATGAGAAAGCAGAGATCCAGAATGGTAAAGTAATTTGCCCAAGGGAACACAGCCACTAAGCAGCCGAGATGGAATTCATCTCACTCTATAACCAGTGCCTTTTCTTGTACAACACGATGTATCCAAGGTCATACAAATAAGAATTAGCAGAGCCAGAATTTGAATTCACATCTTGTGGTTCCAAGTTCACCATTCTTTTAGTACAAAACCCTGCTTACAGAACATGCATAAACATTCCCATTAATGAATGATACAAAAGAGATTAAATGATTTGTGTAAGATCACACATGGAGCTGGTGACTATCTACACACACACACACACACACACACACACACACACACTTAGTTCAAGGTCCACTCTCCCCCTTTTTAAATATGCTGATTCTATGTGTTTTGTATTGCACAGTCACTTTTCAAACAATCCCCCTTCCTCATTGGACCCTCCTTTATAATAAAGAAAAATAATTAAGCAAAACGAACAAAAACAGCAAAAAAGATCTGATAGTGTGTGCAAAATTCCACACAGAAAGTATACCTCTTAAGTACTGAGAGGAAGGAATTGGGTTTCATCACTGGTCCTCTGGAACCAAGATTGGTTACTCTGGTATCACTTAATTTGTCTTCATTTACATCATTGAACTCATTATGCTTACTGTTGTAGGTCCGTTTTCTTCCTTTTGTACCAATTCAATCAAGTCTTCTCCATGACTCTACAACACCTAGCTTTAATGCATGTCCAAACCTATTTTATAGCCTCTGTAACAGAATCTCCCAAAGGTCCGGGACCACATATTCCTATCTAGTTCTAATGGATATTGCCATCCTAATCATAGGCAAATTGAATAAAAGAGGTTATTCCCTATTCTAATGAAGGGAATGTGACAATAGTGTAGGGGCTACAGAGCTCCTATTGCTGAAGTCAGCAAGATCGGACTTGAAGTCCTTCTTTTGACACGTATCAATTTTACACCCCAGGCAACCTCTCAGACACTTTAAGGCTATAAGTTAAAGCTGCCTACCTGCACTGGTAGAAGAAGTTTTCTCACTGAGTTCGCTATGCCAATGAAATTACAAGTTTGGTTCAAAAATAAAAGAAAAAAAAAGGTGGGGGGTGGGAGGGAAGCTTTTCAATATGTTGAAATTGTTACAGTAATATCCTTTCATCCTTGTTCTTTATAGCCTCTCCAGAGTAAAACTTAGAAGGTCATAGGAATATTTAAGTGATGTACATGGTCTTATTCAAACATCTGTTCCCAACTCATCTCTCTCCCAAAACAAGAGGGAAATAATAAGTACTTCCTTTGTGTATCTTACCTTCAACTTTTCAGTCATTTTATTCTGTACTCACTTTTAAAAATGATTTTTATAAACCCTTTTATAAATAAGGAAACTAAGAGAGTGAGAGACCAAGTGACTTCCCCAAGGTCACACAGTGACTCTCAGCCCCAGCCTGTTTCCACAAGACCCTGCTACCCATCAGGCAGGAGAAGCACTGGTTTGCTCTCTCTTGGCTCCTCCAAGCTCCTATGACAAACATTTTTTGGGGCTCAAAGATACCCCCTCCCCCCAAAAGAAATGGGTTATTAGCAGACCAAATGCCAATTATTTCTCTAATTAAATAAGTCATTGTGCTGGCCACTAGAACAAGGTATGCATAGCATAAAAGGCCCCTACTCCTGCCTACTACTGTTCTGTTGTAAGGGGAGGGAGGTCAAGAAATATGTTTGGAATCTTATGCCTCCCTGGCCAGACCCTGGGAGGCTGTTGCTGACTCGGTGTCTTACCCAGTCAAGACAGAAGCTAACACCCCTCCGTGGTGAGACTGAGAATCAGTGCGGGAATTCAGTGCTACTCAAATCAACCAAAACATTTATCAAGTGGCTGTTATGGGCAAGGCCTATGCTGTCAATATTTCGGCCTCAAGATTCAAAATCCTCTAGTCTAATCCTCTCATTTTAGGCTTTTCTACTCAAACGCAGGAAGGTACTATACCTCCCCACCCCACCCTCCCTAATACATTGGTTGGTGTAAGTTCACTGTAACTTTCTTTTTCTTTCTTTCTCTCTTTCTTTCTTCCTCTCTCCTTTTCTCTCTTTCTTTCTTTTTTTGGAGGTAGTTAGGGTTAAATGACTTGCCCAGAGTCACACAACTACTATCTGAAGCCAAATTTGTACTTAGGTTCTCCTGACTTCAGGGCAGGTGCTCTATCCACTGTGCCTCCTAGCTCCCTCTGAGCTCATTTTCAAATGAGCTATGAGTAATTTAAAAAGATGGATTTTCTGCAAGGAAAAAAATCATTTGGCTCATTGAAAAGCATCTAGTAAATGAAGGAATCCTAGATTCAAAGTCATGAGACCTGAGTTCAAATCCTGCCTCAAGATGTTTGAAGGTATCCTGCATATACTCTTCCCGTAGCTCAAGCCACAGGAAAATAAGAAGATAAATTTGTTGTAAGGGGAAAAAAATGATGTCATGTGTTCCAATGTCATCTAGGAAATGAAGGAATAATAGATTTGGATTCATGAGACCTGAGTTCAAATCCTGCCTCAATTACTTACTAGTTATGCAACCACAGGCAAGTCACTTGACATCACTGAAAGGTCAATTCATTTCCTCATCTATAAAATTAAAATGTTGGACTAGATGACTCCTAAGGTCTCATCTAGCTCATAAGCTATGAATCCATAGTCCTGTGAAGTAAACTGAACCAGGGAAACAATATACACACCAACTAAAATAATCACCCTGCTGGGTGATTATAATACATAATCATGATCCCAGAGAAGGGATGAGGAAATGCTTCTGTCTCCTCTATTTGGAGAACTGGGAAGCCAACTATGAGTGCAGAATGTTGCATATGCTGTCAGATGAGGTCACTGGGTCAACTGGTTTTCTTTAAATGTTTTCCTCTATTACAAGGAAAGGATCACTATGAGAATATCCCATAAATATCATAGAAATAACTGAGCTGTTTTAACAAAACTTTAAAAAAAAAGGAAGGACACTGGACTGGGAGGCAGGAAGTCAGATTTACGCCTGCAGTTCTGCCATGAATTTTCAGTACAACTTTGGGGAAGCACTTTGGGCCCTTCTTTGGGTCTTAGTTTTCCCAAGTGTAAGATGGGGAAGGGGTTGGACTAGAATGAGCTTTAAGTTCCCTTTGAGTTCCAAAAGTTCGATGATCTTGTACCTAACTATATCACATTACCATTCTGAGTGCTATACCAATCACCAAGGTATAGTCCTTTCCTGCCCTTGCAGAGGAAAGGAGTTTGCCAGAATACCTCCATTTGTATGAGCCTCTGAATTGAACCCATTTATGAAAGTAACAATGGCAAGAGATGACATTTCAGTGGGGAATTATAATGAAAGGTGCTAATGAACTGTTACTTTTCTCCCTTTGTCTCTCTACCCTGCAGGGTCCCTGTTTGCTACTCTGAAGCCCCCAGACACGGTCTTCAAAGTGGTCTTCTGGCTTGGCTACTTCAACAGCTGCATCAACCCCATTATCTATCCCTGCTCCAGCAAAGAATTCAAGCGCGCCTTCCTCCGTATCCTCAAATGCCAATGCCATCGGCGGAATCGGCTAGGTTGGTGGAATTACAACTACCGAGCCTGGAATCGAGGCTCCTTTGAACATTCTCGCAAGGACTCTCTGGATGACAGTGGGAGCTGCCTGAGTGGCAGCCAGAGGACCCTCAACTCAGCCACCCCCAGCCCTGGGTACCTGAGCAAGGTCACCCACCCACAGATGGAGATGTACACTTTCTCAGAATGGAAGAGCTCAGGCACCTTCCTGAGCCCACCCCACCCAGAGCCACAAGGGCGTCACCGAGACACAGGCCACCTCTTCACTTTCAAATATCTAGCGGAACATGAGAGACATCCAGGGCTGGACAGCAATGGGGGCTGCGAGGTAGCTGCCAACATGGCCAATGGCCAAGTTGGCTTTAAAAAAAATATGCCCCTTGGGCCAAATCAGTTCTAAAGGACCATCCTTAATATCCCCCCTCATCCTGCTCCATCATTCATTGGCAGACCCCACACCTGGTTTCCTGCCCTGGGGAAGACATATGGGAGCAAGGAAGTTCAACACTCAATAGACACAGGTTCCCAAAGGGAAAGTGAAGGGAGGGGGGCAGTGAGCAAAGGATAACTGCATTTCTGGTGGGTGCACGGGTGCCAGACTTGCTTCCAGTTACAAGGAAGATCTAGGCCCAGAGCAGGTGAAAAGGAATACACACAGCCCAGTGTTTAGCTGCTGTGGAAATGCTGGGTGACAGCCACAATATAAGCATATATGAAATGAGTTGCGCTATATATATTTCTATATATATATATATATATACATATGTATATAACAGTAGATATACAGTGTCTATGTATGTGGTATGCATGTATGTGTGTGTGTGTGTGTGTGTGTGCATGGGCACCCCAGTGGGGAAAGTACGATTGTGAATCAAAGAGGAAACCGGTGGCGTTTTGTTTTGTGATTTAACTTTGTACCTCTCAGCGGTCTTAGCAATCGCTGTCCAAACCTTCCCTGTACTTCACTGAATGTTGGCACTTTAGGGGGGAAACGTCAGACATTAAAAGTCATTTCTCATGTGTTTACTCTTGGCGTTTGTGACTTGTTGTTCTAGTTGCAGTTCTGGGCTTGGGGGTCCCTCCTCTTCCAAGGCTGTTCAATCCCCTTTCCTTTTCCTTCTCCTCTGCTCATCTCTGGATTACTACTATCTTCTTAAATGAGTCTTTCATTTCCCAATTGGACTCTTTTCCTCTCATTTTATAAAACCACATAATCTTGGAGTCTTAGGATATGAAAGCTTACAAGTACCTCAGAAGTCATCCAATCCAACCCTTTACCTGAGATTTTTTATTAGATTTAGATATTAGATTAGATACCTAATTTTTCCTGCAAATTTCTTCTTAGCTCACCAAAATTAAGTATCCCCTCCTCTTGTCAGCTGCCCTTCAAACTTGAAAACACAAGTTCAACATAAAGAGGTCTCTGGCTCTTATTCAAACAAATCTTCAATGATCTGACATATGTGAGAACAATACTGGCCTTGAGCACCCCAGAACACAGACTAAAAGATAAACTAAGGTAATTTACTCATTTTACAAGTGAGAAACTGGGAGACCACATTACCATTCTGAGTGCTACACCAAACCACCTCTTTAGGCTATCATAGTCTCTGCCTGCCCTTGGGGAACTGACTTTCTAAATCCAACCTCTACTTCACAGAGTAAAGGGAAGGCCAGAATGAAAGGGAATGAAGGAAATTATCTCCCTCCTGCAATTTTTCCCTTCTCCCATTCACAATACTCTATCCAATACCTTAACAATCAGCAAATAAGCGTTTTTTCCAAACTACTTCTGGCTAGTTCTATGTTTTGATTACTTAATTTCACTCTTAGCATTGTCACCTCATAGGGGAGGGGTTCTTCAGACCACTCTGCCACAAGATCCAGGCTGGGATTGCTCAAGCATTCTCTTCCCAACCAGATTTTCCACCTTGGAACTCAGAGCCAACAACTCAACACAACTCTCTCTTGCTTCCAGGTTAGCCAACTGTGTTCAAAGACACAATTTACAATGTCTTTATATAAAAAGCTATTGAGGAAGGCCATCAGACTTGGCAGCCAACAATTCAAATCAATGGAGCAAAGATTTATTAATCCGACTGCAAGGTACAGTCCTGGGTACCAAGGATACAAAGGTCGAAAATTACAAGAGTCCTGGTATTGAAACACCAGAGGGAGGGGGGAGATAACAAGTACACAAATAAAATGACACAATGTAAACTATAATAAAGACAAAGGAGGAGCCTAAACAAAATACTATAAGAAATTTTGGAAAAGAAAATTTCAATTAAGGGAATCCTAATCTGTCTCAGGAGATTAAAGGGTGGAAAACTCAATACAACTGTGTGAGGCCTTGGACATATTCTCCCAAGCCATATATAAACTAATAGTATTCCAGGCTGGTTATATTTTTCTTCAGGTTAGGGGCAGTTAAGTGGTGCAATGGATAAAGCACAAATCAGGAGGACCTGAGTTCAAATCTCACCTCAGACACTTGACACTAGCTGCGTGACCTTGGGCAAGTCACTTAACCCCAATTGCCTCATCCTGGGTCATCTCCAGTCACCTTGATCAATATCTGGTCACTGGATTCAGATGGCTCTGGGGGAGAAGTGAGTCTTGTGACCTGCACAGCCCTCCCTCACTCAAAACAAAGTCAAGTGCAAGTCATGTCATTATTTCTCCAATGGCATGGTCTTTTTCAGCAGCAAAAGACAAACACACACACACACACACACACACACATTTCTCTTAAGGTTCTAAGGGTAACCCAAAGGACTCATGTGGTTCTCTTCTATATGAGCTCAAGCCCCCATTCCTGTGTACACTCCTCACCAAAATTAACAGCTGTGATATCTAATGGCAGCTGTTTTACCGAACAAATCCCTTTATTAAAGGGATTTGTTCTGTGAAATTTGGATTTAGTCAAAGGGCCACATTTGAAGACCTTGAGGGTCACATGTAGCCTCAACGCTGCAGGTTCCCCACCCCTGAAACCAATTAGTTTCTATAAAGGAACATTTACAGAAAGGGTATAGCAAGAATCAAAGTACAAAAATATTCCTCTTGAATACTGGGGCACATGCTCCCCTCTACCATCTTGGTGCCTGGCAGAGACTTTAAAGTAGCTGCTAAAGTTTTCCTTCCAGCAAGTTCACTTTAGGGTACAATTGGTATCAGTGGATGTGTCTCCCTTACTTGTACAAGATAGAGTTTCAGCTGCCGTGGTTGGTTCACTGTAGAATTGGGTCAAGTAGGTCCTTTCTTAGGTGGCTACAACCTCTGGCAAATTCTGCTGGCTCTTTCAGCCCTTCAAAGTTCATAAGGTAGTTCCATCTCCAATTGTGCACTTGAGAACAATGAAAAGAATAGTCACATGGATGAAGGCAACATACAAATGAGATGTTCCGGATTTCATGATGCCCCACTGAGAAGGACCTGAGGCCCTTCTCTAACCAAGAAGTCCAAAGCTTGACTCACTACCAGGAATGAAAAGAGATCTAATCAGTCAATAAGTTCCTTTTGTCTACATACTCATTTCCAACTCAAGTTTTATTTATCTTTCCTTTTCACAGAGGATCATGACATGAGGGAAATGATTATGTGAATTGTAGTTGAGTTTGATTTGAGTAAGGGAGGTCTGTGCAAGGTCACCAGCCTCACTTTCTTCTCTAGAGTCATCTGGATGACTGGCGGTAGCCCAGGATGCAGTGGGAGACCCTGGCCCTTTTAAGTTAAAGCCTTTTCAGGAACTTACTCATTCCTAACTCAGCAGGTAATTAAAAGACTTTTCTTCACTACAAAGCAAGTGAACAGAAACTAAGCACAAAATGAAGTAGAAGAGCTGGATTTTTCCCTTCTATATCATCACCTGCTGCCAGAGTTTTCCAAGTTGCCTCTTGGGTCCCTTGAACATGTTCCCAGGATTTAGCCCTCAGTGGCCAACTTCTCATTACTTAGAGAAGTAAGAAAAGAAAGACCATTAGGTACTAGAGCTAAATAATTTTACTTGCAGAAAAAAAGATGTGAATCCTCTCAGAAAGAAGCAACTTCTTGTGTTGTAAGGAATGATCATCCAAAAATAGGAAAAAGAACATACTACTAGTGTTCTTTGGGTATGGAGAAAGCTATTGATTACTTAAAAAACAATATTCTAATTAAACATCACTCTAAAGAATTAAAATGGCAGGCATCTGCAACTGGCAATGGAGAGACGTGGTTAGTACAACAGGGGTCAGAACAGAACTAATGATAATTTCTGAGCAAAATACAGTATAAAGGTATCTCTATGAAGTGTTTGATCAGAAAAAAAGAGAGGCCAGTCATGCAGCAATTCCAAGGGATGATAAGTTTATAGCCTGAATATCATTCTAGGTCTCAATGAATGTTAAAAGACCTAAAAGAAGACCTCTAACTATTTGGAGACTATATCAGAGGATGGTAAGAACTAAACAGGATGAGAAAACATGGATGGTTTGCAATCTACACAGAATCCTACAATTTCAGAGTTAGAAGGGACATTAGCAATCATCTTGTCCAACATCATTGGAACCCCTACTAAAAATTGCCTTACAAGTGATTAAGAGAAATGATTATTATTAACTAATAATTTGGAGAGATTCTGAGATCCCCCATTACTCTATTTTAAAGACCTTAGTCTCTGAAGTTTGAGTCAACCTTCTCCTTTATCTGACCCCATCCAACCTTACTAGGAATCTCTAGTGTAAAGTGAATTCCACTCAATCAACTTCGGGTGGAAAAAGACCTTTTCATCTAAATTGAGTAGAGGCAGACCCTTTTGTGTAAATTGCCCAAGGTTAAGGGTGGTCTGAGTATGGAGATAGTCTCTCAGTACAAGGGTGACATGATGTCACTCTCAGTCCCTCATTGTAATATTCGTTCTTTCATTAATTGTTACCCAGTCAAGGTTGATTTCCCCCATGAGAAACACCTACTCCGCAAAGGGTATATAAACTGCGAATTTGCCATGATCGTTTTTGGTCTTTGAGAGACAGCCAAGTGAGCATCCTTTTATTAAAATGCTGGCATTATTAGTAAAATTATTAAATTACCCAGAAATTATGTTTCTTGAACCTTTTTATCACCACATGGTCATGCAGCCTTTGATCAAGGACATCTGACAAGGAAACCACCACCTCTCCAGGCAGTCCATTCCACTTTCAGACAGCTCTAAGTGTAGAAAACTTTTCCTGATATCAAGTCTAAATTTGCCTCTTTACAGCTTCTACCCATTGACCCTGGTTCTGCCCTCTGGAGCCAAACAGAACAACAACAATCCATCTTCCATATAACAGCCCTCCAAATAATTGAAGACAGAGCTCATCTCTTCTGAGCCTTCCCTTCTTTAGGCTAAATGTGCACAGTTCCTTCAAACCAATCTTCCCATGTCATCAGCTCAAGACCCTTCATCATCCTTGTTTCTCTCCTCTGGAGCCTCTCCAGCTTGTCAACACCCTTCTTAAAGCAAATCTCAGAACCATTTAAAAAAAAATACTCCTCATGAGGTCTAATGAGGCCAGGGTACAGTAGGACCACTACCTACCTATTCTTGGAAGCTATGTCTCTTTTAATGAAGTACAAAACTGCATTAGCTTTTCATAGCTACCACATCACACCACTGACTTATAGTGAGCTTTTGGTCTGCTAAAATGATCAGATCTTCTTCAGACAAGTTGCAGTCTAACTATACTCGGTGCTTGGCATGTAGTAGGTACTTAAAAAAATGCTTATTTACCTGTCTTGTACTAGTGAAGTTGCTTTATTTAGACCCAAGTATAAGACTTTATGTTTTTTCCCTATTGAATGTCATCTTAGAAATTTCAGCCTAATGCTCTTACCTACTGAGCACTATCATATGTATCAATTGCAGATCTATACTAGATGGGAGGAATGATGAGAACAAAGCTCCATCAAAGAAACAAATATTACAGAGGACTGTTGTTTTCTAAGGTCCAGAACCTAACAGAGAACCTCCAAGACTTGTCAAATCTCATTCAAATGGGGAGCAAATGATGCCACAAGAAGAAAGTGAGAAAGCATTTCAAAGAATTTTGAAGTGCTGAGCAAGAAAGAAGACCTTAGAGGTACAGATGATGCTTAATCATGACAACTGATTTAATGCAGGCTTACTACTGAATTAAGGACCATAAAAAGAAAAAGAAGAAATTTGCAAGTGGCTAAGAAAATGATGCCTAAGAATAGGATTTGGATTTCTGAATGACAAGTTAGAAAAAGAAAAGCCTCTTGATACAGGATAGAATGAGAGCCCATAAAAATATATTTGCTTGAAGCCTTGGAAATCTGATCAATAGGATTTAAAATTGAAAATGAAGAGAAAGTTGCATATACATATACATATATGTGTACATGTATATATACATACATGTATATATGTGTAGGTAAGCATGAATGGATGGATGGATGGATGGATATGGATATCCATTTATATATATACATATATATATATATACATATATATATATATACATACATATGTTTGTGTGTGTATGCCAAACCAAATACCATAGAGAGGGTGACAGGCATGACACAGACAAATAGAAGGGATTGGTAATTCACAGGAGATAATACATAAGAAGAGTTCCATCAATAAAAGATATGGCCTCAAATAACTATATACAAATGTACAAAGTGCGGATAATAAATAGACTGACCTAGATATCCCAAAGCAAGTAGGAAAATTTAACACATATGACTAGGATTTGGTGAGATGGGACAACTGATCAAAATATGATGCTGGAAAGTATACTTTATTCAAAAATTATAAGAGAGGAAAAAAGAGTAGGGAGATGGAGTAGCATTGAATATTAAGATAAAATTATGTGAGGAGATCCAAGAACTTTGAATGAAAGAATAGTGGAGCATAAAAATGGAGAGCAGAAACAATATTGTCATGTAGCACATTACAGGCCACCCAGACAAAGGGAGGAAATAAGACAAGGAGTTTGAAACAGATCACAAAGCAATTAAGGAAACATGATATGGTAGACTGTATTATTGATTTCCATTAAAAAATAACTTCATTTTTCAAAAGGCAGAGAAAAAAACAAGCTTATTTGCTTCTGGCCAACAAGATAAAGGAAAAAAATTGACTGCTGATGTACAGATAATAGGAATCTTCAGGGGAAGAGACCATTCCATCTTAGAGTCTGAGATGGAGAAGAGGAAAGTCCAACATAGTCTAACCACCATCCTAGATTTGGGGAGAAATTTTTCCAAAGCACTCAGAGAAAAAATTGGTAGAATCTAATAGTCTAAAATTTTACAAGAGAAGTCAGTCCAGTAGGGATGGGAAGTTCTAAGGAATGAAACTCTGAAGACATAAAAAAAAAATTATCCTATAAGAAAACTAGCCCTATCTAGCCTGAAGACTTGGGGTAGGGAAGCTATTGTATGAAAGAGGGCTAGTCTTGTTCTGCTTGTCAGCAGAGATCAGAACAAGGACCAATGGGTGAGAGGTGCAGGGGGACAAATTCATGCTTAATACAAGTATAGAGGAAAGAGTGAGTCCCATATATTTGGTGAGGCCCATGTATAGAGAAGGGGCTGTCATTGTGTGACTCAATGGGAGGCAAAATAGACATCTCTGGCCTCTTCTCCCACTCTTCTCCAAGGAAGACTTTCATTCCTGCCAGAAGTGGAAGCAGGAGGTTGGAGATTGGAGGTTTTTCTGCACTCCTCAAAAAGAGGGAGTGCTGGGCTAAAATTACATTCATCTGCTCCCTTAAATATTGTTTGTTTGGGGGATATGATTGGGTTATATCTAACTTCTGATTACTCTGTCTTTTGGAGGGAAAGGGAGACTCCAAGTTCTTTATCCAAGGTTTATTCCCTTTCTCACCAAATATCAGTTACACAATGAACATACACAACAAATAGCAATGAAGACCGTTTATACAAATCCTAGCAAAAGAGAAATCTGAGAAGGAATACGTAGGAAAATTTGAAGCAGATGATACAAAATGAAAGAGCTCTCCCACTGAAAGCAAAATAACTCAGCTCAACCAAGTGATAGATCTCACCCAACAAGAAATTCCCCCACAATTTCTAGTGTAGCAAGTCAGGAACAGGGACAGGATGGAGACTGCCAGATCCTCTTAAGTCTTCCCAGAGTATTCTCCTTAAGCAACCCAAATTGACATTGGCCTCTTCCACCTTCTATCTCAAAGCTGGAAGCCAGGAGTGCCCAAAGCAATTCAGTACTTGAAAGAAGACTTGAAGCTTGTCTTGAAGATCCAAAGGGGGATTGGCTAAGAACTGAAGCCCTTTCATCTCTTGCCGACTCTTCTCTGCCCTCATGCCAAGTCATAGCTGACAAAAGTGACTCCATGTTTGATCACTGATTGACCTGTTTACGTACCAGGAAGCTCCTATTTACCGAAAAATTGGTTTAGGTTTGAACACTGTTCCTACCCACCTACTCACCCTCATGTACCAAGAATTTCTTATGTATCCAATAACTCACTTAGTCAGCTTTATTTAGATAAGGAATGCAAGGTTCTCCTGATCATAATGAGTTTATGAAACTTCATTAATCAGTGTTTCCAAGGCTAACAAACATTCCCAATCACAATCACTGATAAGAAGTACCTGTTGATTAACTGTTCTGAAGGTCCTCCTCCTACTTGGTTCCTGTGAATCTACCTAGCAGCAACAATCAGATATTAAAGCAGAAACCCAGATCTTTGGGCTTTCCCTTGGAGTATCTCATTTACACTGAAGCTACCACTCATGTTTGCCTGTGGAACTGAAGGGCTAGGGATCTGAGCACGTGCATGTCTGTGAGTAATAAGCTCCCTGTGAGTCCTTCTTTGTACCTCACCCAGGATATCCTTATGCCTTTATATTATAAGTAATAAAACAAAAATTACCAGACAAATTGATAGTCAATGTAAGAAAGGCCATATTAAAAAAGCACCTAACCACAATTCATGTCAATTGACTAAGATGAATGACATCCTTGGGTCCTAAAAAGAAATGCAAGAATTGACTAAGCCATTGTCAATAATGTTTGAATGTATTAATTAATAAAAAGAATTTATTAAAGACTTACTATGTGCCAACCAGTATACTGGGGAAACAAGCAGAAAAAATGAGACAGTCTCTGCTCTCAAGGAACTCAAGATTTAATTGGGAAGGACAACATATATAAAAGATACATGAAAGGCAGATGAAAAAAGTCTAGATGTTCTAAGAGGACAGCTTTAGTGCAGGTGTCAAGGCCACTGAAGAGAAAAATAGAATCAAAAATCATGGAAGATAAGAGAGATGCCACATGAATGAAGAAAGACAAATGTGTCCATTTGAAAAAGAAAGAAAGAAGAGAATAAATAGAATTGGCAAACTATAGGTCACTGAACTTGACTTCAGGTCCTGAGGAAATTCTAGAATGAATCATTATGGAAGTGGTGGGCAAACATCTAGGAAGAGAAGAGGTGCTTTAAAAGAGCCAGTATAGCTTCGTTCAGAAGAGGCTGTAGTAGACTAACCTCATTTCCTTTTCTTTTTTGGACAGTACTATGTAAATGAGGGGAATATTATGAATATAGTATAACTAAATTTTTTGGTTGAATTTTTATTTTAATTTATTTTTCTGTTCCAAATTCTCTCTCTCTTTCTCTCTCTCTCTCTCTCTCTCTCTCTCTCTCTCTCTCTCTCTCTCTCTCTCTCTCTCTCTCTCTTTCTTCCCTATCCTACCCTTTGAAAAGGTAAGAAATATGACATCCATTTTATATATAAATTCATCCAAAATATATACTTGCATTAGCCATTTTTCAGGAGGGAAAGGAAGTAAAATAAATTTTTTTAAAACTTCTTCAATCTGCCCTCCTAAATTATCAGTTCCCTCTTTGCAAGTAAATAACATTCTTCATCATAAGTCCTTTGGAGTTGTGGTGGATCATTGTATTGATCAGAATTACTAAGTCTTTGCCGGCAGCTAGGTGGTGCGGTGGATAGAATACCAGGTCTAGAGTTGGGAAGTATGAGTTCAAATCTAGCCTCAGACACTTACTAGCTGCGTGGCCTTGGGCAAATTATTTAACTTTGTTTGCCTCAGTTTCCTCATCTGTAAAATGAGCTGAAGAAGGAAATGGCAAAACACTCCTGGATCTTGGCCAAAATAAAAAAGCCCATGTGAGGTCACAAAGAGTCAATCACAACTGAAAAATGAAGTCTTTCACAATTTAACTAGATTTTAAAGAAGCTTTTGGTAAAGCATTTCATGCTATTCTTGAGGAGAAGATGGAGACATATGGATTGAACAAATCAGAAGAATTCTAAACTAGATGTATGGTCAGACTCAAAAAGTAGTTGTTAATAGTTCAATGTCAGTATAACAAGAGGTCTTCAGTAGAGTGACCTAGGCACTCTAATAGCCCTGTGCTATTAAACACATTTATCAATGACTTGAATAAAGGATAGATGGCATGCTCATCAAATGTGTAGATGACACAAAACTTGGAATGATAGATAACCAAATGAACAAGAATCAGGAACCAAAAGAATTTTGACAGCCTAGCAGGTGTGAGGAACCTGAGGTCTCAAGGCCATATGTGGCCCTCTAGGTCCTTGGGTGCAGCCTTTTGACTGAGTCCAAGTTTTAAAGAAGAAGTCCTTTTATTAAGAGGATTTGTTCTGTGAAGTTTGGATTCAGTCAAAGTGCCACACTTGAGGATCTAGAGGGCCACATGTGGTCTTAAGGCCATAGGTTCCCCACCCCTGGACTAGTGCATTGGACTGAATCTAATAATATGAAATTCAATGGGGATAAATGCAATGCACTTGAGTACCAAAAAAAAAAATCAAATTTCTAAGTATACCCTGAGGTAGGCAAGGTTAGGCAGTAGTTTGTCTGAAAGTGATCTGGAACTACCTACAAGCTCAGTATGATTCAAGGATGTAAAGTGACAGATAGATATATACATGTATGTATGTATGTATAGCTAATGGGACTTTGGACTGCAATTAAAAAGGTATAGTTCCACTGAATGCTGCCTCATCAGACTTTATCTGAAATATTGTATTCAGTTCTGGGAACCTCCATTGAAGGACACTGATAAACTAGACAGTCTCCAGAGAAGACAACCAAGGTGGTGAAGAGCTTTGAATCTATGTCATATGGTGATTGATTAAGGAACCTGGCACATTTAGATTAGAAAATAGAAGACTCCAGGGAAACATGACAATTATCTTCAAGTATTTGAAGTGCTGCCATTTGGAAGATTGATTAGATTCATTCTGTTTGGTCCCAGAGGACAGAAGCAATAACAATGGGTAGAAGTTATAAAGAAGCCAATTTAGGTTTAATGTCAGGAAAAATTTCTTGACAATTAGAACTGTCTAAAGGTGGAATGAGTTACTTGTAGAGATGGTGGTTTTCTCCTTCCTAGACATCTTCAGTTGGAGGCAGGATAACTGCTTACCAGGTATGATGGCTGCTATTTGGATTCGTTTTGTATATAAGTTGGACCCTTCCAACCCTCAAATTCTATGATTCTATGAAATATATTCTTCAAAATGAAGAGATGATTTCAGAGAAACCTGGGAAGAGTTGTATGATCTGATGTCAAGCGAAGTGAACAGAACCAGGAGAGCAATTCATCCAATGACAGCAGTATGATAAAGGCAAAAAAGTTTGAAAGAATTAGGAGCTCTTATCACCAAAAGGACCAACTGCAATTCCAGTGGACTTGTCAACAATAAAACTTGCTAGCTGCCTCCTCATAGAGAGAAAAAAGACAGAAAGACCATTTTTAAGATAATGTAGAAATTTGTTTTGATTTGACTATATATGTATGTTCTTTAGATCGCAAGGTGGTGGCAAGGGGTGGTTGAAAGGGGGGAGTAGGAGAGCAAGAAAGCAGTTTTTGCTGAGTGGAAAAAACATACATATTTAAATAAAATTTTAAAAGAAATCAATTATTCAACATTTCAATGAACACATTTCATTAACATAAATCACAGGTTCTCAAACTTACTTGGCCTATCGCCCCCTTTTCAAAAAAGAAAATTACTCAATACTTCCCTGGAAATTTACTTTCTTTAACCCTTTAACTTTTTAAAATTTGTGTCATTTAAAAATATATATATGACATCTTAAATTTAATAAATTATTATAAATTTGTGAGTTTTTTCCTGCATTGTAATTTTGGTGATGCAATATTGTGTAATATAACCACATAGTATCATGTTGTAAACAAGTCATTATACACACATATTCCTGCTGATGCATATTGGACTTCCCAATAATGCATGACATGCTTACCTGCCAACACTTGCTTGTTAAGACCTGTCAGTGGACTTGCCCACTGACAAGTTTTAACTTGCATTTTGTGTGTTTATTTGGAAAATAATGTAATCACTATGACTTTCACTCTATTACACAATGGATAAAGCATGTACAAACAGTTTTTCAAAGTTTTCTTACCTTCTCTTCTTTCCTTATGTTTCCACTGTCCTCTTATTTTTATTCATTGCCCCCAATTGCTCTCAAGGCAACTACCACCCCACTGGATCATTCCAGGGCCCCCCAGAGGATGGTATTGCCCACTTTGAGGACCTATGATTAATCCTTCAAATAATATATAGCTTGCAGCCCATGTATACCATCTCATCCAATGTGACTTTTATTCATTTTGTCCTTTAAATTCTCCACAGTGGTTCTACCCAACATTCTGGGCACCTTCTTTTTGAGTATCAATAGAGCTCTTGCTCTACTAACCTTTGCTCACACTACATGACTCCTCTATTTCTTTTTCCCATCATAGACTTATTTGATAATATATTTATATAACGTTTATGTGAAATTCTTCTTTGGAAATAATACAGCAGCCAATTAATACATATCATGTATCTTTCAATTGTCCTTTGGGTGATCTGTTATTTTGATTCTTCAGAGATTATGATTCACAATCTCTCCTCAGGATTCAAAGCCATAGAGTATCACTAGAAGAATACTGATTTTTAAAAGATAACTTAGTTTCTGCAATATTGCAAAACTTCCCAGGTGCAATGCAGTCCTCTGGCTTCTTTTCAATTCCTGACCATGCTTTTTTGTCAGTTTTCTGTGTCTATCCAAGATGTGTGTGTGTGTATGTGTGTGTGTGTGTGTGTGTAATAAGGGACCAACTCTATGACTTGTCTATCCAACTGCATATAATCCTCTGGACAGTAAGCATTCTACATTACTTCAGGGTTTTCCTGAATGGGAAGTTAAGAGATGAACTTTTGAGCAATTATGTATTTCACTTATGGGTCTTTATGAAATTCCAGGTTTTATCAATCAATAGATATTTATTAAGTGCCTACTATGTACCAGGCATTATACTAGATGCTGGGAGTATAAGTTTAAAGAATGAAATTATTCCTGAACACAATTATTTTACACACCAATAGGGGTAGAAAATGAGTACATATAAAAATATATATAACATAAATATAAAGTGAATACATACATGCACACAAAGTAGGTAAATACGAGATAATTTAGGAAGGAGGACACCAGCAGTTGGAAGAAATCAGAAAAGACTTCAGGCAGAAAATGAGGCCTTATTTGCACTTTAAAGGACATTATGACATGAAAGTAGAGAATGTGTACATTCGGGGGACAAACAGTACAAAGATGGAAAGATGGGAGATACAGTGCCATGAGTGAAGAACTCAGAGAAAGTCAGTTTCGTTAGATCATACAATGAAATAGATCATATTCCAATGAGAATGGAAAGATAGATTGGGGCCAGGTTGTGTATGGTCTTAAAAACTAAGCAGAGTGTTTTTTCTTTGAGGAAATAAGAAGCCACTGAAGTTGCTTGAGGAGGGGAGGCACATCATCACATTTGTACTTAAAGAAAATTACTTTAGCAGCAATGTGTAGGATGGACCAGAGTATATACTTGAGTTATATACTTGATGGGAGACATTGAGATAGCATTACAGTGATGTAGATGAGAGGTGATGAAAACCTGACTGATGACACTAGCTATGTGAGGGAAGAGAAGGGCATGGAAGTGAGAGGTGATTTATAGATAGAAATGGCTAGGTTTGCCAGTTGATTGGTTATGAGGGATTATGGAGTCCAGTTAAGATCAAGAGTAAAAACCTGAAAATCTTGAAAGTTTCTCAGGTTTTAAAGCTAAAATAGATTTAATCAAAAGAGGAAAATAGGGAAACTACACTGTGTCACCAATATTATTAAATGTTTTAGACCATTTAAAATAACTAGACAGTATAAAATGCCTGAGTATACCTGCTAAAATAGACACAGGAACTATATGGACATAAGAATAAAACACTTTTTTATACAAATAAAATCTAAATATTTGGAGTAATATTCATTATTCATGAACAGGTTAAGCCAATATAATTTTATGACAATTTTACCTAATCTATTTATTCAATGCCATCCCAATTAAATTACTAAAAAATTCATTTTACAGAATTAGAAAAAATGATAACAAAGTTCATTTGGAAAAACAAAAGGTCAGGCATTTCAAAGAAACCAGGAGGAAAAAGATATAAAGGAAGGAAATTCAGCAATATCAGACTTTAAACTATATTATAAGGCAAAAGCATTGTAAAAATGTAAAATGGATAATTATAATTATAACTAAAAATTTCTTGTATAAATCAAACCAATGTATCCAAGAATAGAGAGAATTGGGGGAAAAAAGGGGGGAAAACTTATAGCCAATCTCTCAGATAGGATGTAATTGTGACAGAATATTGTTATAATATAGGAAATGAGCTAGTTATGATTTAGAAAAACATGGAAAGACTTGGACCTATGAAGGAAAATGTTAGCCACCTTTATAGACAAATATAAATATGCATAGTATGGTTTTTCATATATGTGTATGAGTGTATGTGTATGTACATGCATATGTTTCTGGATATCTGAGTGTGTGTGTGTGTATGTGTAGCCTTCTTCACGAGGTAGGGGAAAAGGAGAGAAAAAAGAAAATAAGTACACAGCAGAGGACAAAATAAAACCTATTAAGGAAGCAAAGAAAATCTGGGGAGCTTTGAAAACAATGTGTTGTATTTATTATTTAGGTTTTCTTGAAACAGAAATTTATTATTTTATATTGAATTTTCTTTATGTTCTGTTGTGTACATGGAAATGGGCTTTTTTCATTTTGTATTGAAGTTGAAAATGAATAAAAAATTTGCCAAAAAAATGTTTTTCGAGTTTGAAAATGGTACCTTTTACAGAAATAGAAAAGTTTAGAAAAGGGGAAGGTTCATAAGGAAAGGTAATGAGTTCATTAGATAAGCTAAGTATAAAAATATCTCTAGAACATCCAGTTTGAAACATCCAAGAAGCAAATTGATGATCTGGGACTAAAGTAAGGGAGAAACTGGAACTGAATATAGAGATCTGTGAGTCATTTGCTAGAAATAATAGTTGAATTCATGATAGCTGATAAAGTTACCACATGTAGAGGGGAAAGCGGGGAAAGACAAAGCTTTAGGGAACATACAAACAGAGGATATAATATAGATGATGAGCCAGCAAAGGAGAAGTAGGAGCTATCAGACAGATAAGAGGTGATCCAGAAGAAAGCACTGTCATAAAAACCTAGTGGGGAGACAGAGTACTCTAGAGAGGGTGGTCAACAATGTCAAATAAAGCAGATGAGTAGAGAAATATTAGGACTGAGAAAAGACCATCAGATTTGGTAATTACAAGACCATTAGTAACTTTGCAGAGAGAAGTTCCAGTTGAGAGACGGTACTGGAAACCAGATTGCAAAGAGTTGAGGAAAGAGTGAGAAGGGAAAAGGTGGAGTCAACAAGTAGATTGTTTTTTCTAGAATTTTGGCTTAGAGAGGATAGATATAAGATGATAGTTTGAGGAAATGGCAGGGTCTAGTGAAGATTTTTTAAGCATATTACCCACAAACAGGAGTATCTTGAGATTATCGCTATCTACAAGGAATCCCTCTTTGATGTGAATATTTTGCCCTCAAGGATATTTCATTGTAAAATAGGGAACAAGGCATATAAAGGAATACTATCCAGAGGAGTTTTGATTTAGGGAGTCACCAAAATGGTGAATTAATTCTTTGCTGTTGTCCAGTTGTGTCTGACTGTTTGTGGCTCAATGGACCACACTGTCCATGGAGCTTTCTTGGCAAGGATAGTGAAGTGATTTGCTATTTCCTTCTCTGGTAGATTAAGGCGGATCAGAGTGAAGTGATTTGCCCAGGGTCACATTGTTGTGTTCGTTCTTCATTGCTGAAGAAGACCACACCATCATAGAAATGATGACATGACTTGCACTTGACTTTGTTTTGAGTGAGGGAGGGCTATGCAGGTCACCAGCCTCATTTCTCCTCCAGAGCCATCTGAATCCTGTGACCAGATATTCAACAGGATGACTGCAGAAGGCCCAGGATGCACTAGGAGACCTTGAGTTCTTACCTACAAGTGTCTGAGGCTGGATATGAACTCAGGTCTCCCTGATTCCAGGCCCCAAGCTGACTTCTAAGCAGAGGTTAAATCACTTGCCCACAATCATATAGCTAGTGTCTGAGATAAGATAGGAACTTAGATCTTCTTGACTCCAGGCCTACCTACCCCTGAATTGATCCATAGGGCACTCAATTGATATATTCCTTTTCCAGAAGCAATTATAATATATATTGATTGGATTACAGTGGCCATTGTACCTGGTTTGACAGGGAAAATAGCAAAATATCTTGGGTGAATGGCTGACATGAAACATGGTCTGGTGGTCTACATCATAAGTAGATATAATGGGCTACATATAATGATCTAGGTGGCTTTGAACTTACTCAGTTACCAATTAAGATTGCTCAGTTCCAGAAAAACATTTCAAAACTGAGTGAATTAGAATATGAACAGAATATAGTGGATTGACTGTCTCACTTTCTATACACAAGACTTAGCACAGTGCCTGGTACACAATATGTGCTTATTCATTCTTTCATTCTATTTTCAAACTCCTGAAAACCTATATTGTCCCTCCCTCTTTTCCTACATTCATCTATGAAAGAAGTTACTTAGGATTAAAAATTAATTAAGGTTAAAAACAGCTTTGGGCCTCCCTCATGGGTTTGTTAGGGAAAATTTTCATGATTGTTTCCAAATGACACCCTTTAAAAAAGGTCATCTACAAATTGGTGTATGTGAGATTCTCTTAGTGAGCCACCCACTGCTCAGAGTTAAAATAATGTAGCTGTCCCACTTTCCCCCTTCAACCTTTCTAGAAACATAATAATATCTTCTGTTTCTATAGCACTCATTACTTGTTTTCTCCTTTCAATTCTTGATCTCATTAATGTGGGTACTGCAATTTCCAATGCAAATCTTAACCTATCCATACCTCTTCATCCTTCATGATTCCTGCCCAGTTTTTCCATAAAACTTCCAGAGAAGAGCTTCCCAAGGTACTGAAAACCTTCTTTTGGTCCCTTTAATAGTCATAATAGTCATGCATAACAGTGAAGCCCTCAGGCTATCTGTCAGCCTATACATCTTGGCCTATCAAATTTGGGGAAAATGTACAACATTTTCAGTAACCCCAAGCTACAACCTGCCACAAAAACCCATCTCCTTAACAACAAATATGTTACCAGCAATGTTAAATCATCGTAAATCATGGAACACCACAAACTAAGAAGAACAAAAATATTTTGATAAGTAGAAAGCTTATTTATGATCTCTCAGTGTTCTTATCAAAATAGTTTCATATCCATTATCTCATTTGATTCTTGTAGTATCCCTTTAAGAAAGGTGGACTGGATATTATCCTCATTTGGGACTGTGATACTTTGAAAGTGTACCTGTTTGAGAGAAAAGACTGGAGTTCAGAGAAATTAAGTGGGTCAGTTATGCCTAGTCCACCATTTACCACTCCACCACACCTTCTGCTTGGACCCACTTTGGATCAACTTTTCCCTCCTTCCCACATCAGAATTCAATGTGGGAAACTCCATTGTAAGGAAACAATGGACATCTTGGGGGCTGGTAATTTGTGAAAGTGAAAATCTTTCCCACTGATAATTTGCCCAGGTCCACCTGAGAGACAGGAGAACTATTAGCAGTAGCCAGAACCAAAGTCATCCCCAGGGAAGAGTAAGTCCATTCACTCCTATTTCTACTACTTAACTCTAACTTACTTAACTCTTAATATCAGCCTAAAAGAAACTTTGATATTCTCCCTGAAGGGTAAAAGAAGACGAAAAAAGAATGGGAGTGGGAGACAGGTCAGTAAGAGACAGTAGCAAAGCACAGCCTCCGACCTGCTTTGTCTTGACAGTGGGAATCAGTTCTGATCATCAGCTAATCAATCAACAAGCATTTATTAAACACACACTATGTGCCAGGTTTGTGCTGGGTAGGTATTAGGGATACAAAAACAAACATGAAATAGACCCTGACTTCAAGGACCCTGATAAAGAAAAAATGTACATATAAATATACACAAAATTTGCACAAAATAAATACAAGGAATTGGGGAGAAAGGGGAAAGGATGCCCTAGCATCTGAGAGCGTTAGAGTAGTTCTAGACCTTGGAGGATCAGTGTCAGGTCACTTTTCATACCAAGGGGAGAGCCACATTTCTCCCAACACATTAAGGAGGGGAACAGGGTTCTGACATAGAAAAAGACAGACCATGGGCCGATTGGACTCAGCTCATATCTTAGGAAGACATACTGTCTGTCATATCTGCATACTAAAAACAAGTATTTGAAATGGAAAATTGAGGTGAAAGAAGATTAGAAAAAGCTGCTAAGATTTTTTTTCCCTATTCTGATAGCAGGTATGTGAAGAGTCTGCCATATTAAAAGAGTTGAAGCTTAAGTTTCTGGGATCTAAGCTAAGAGAGAGATAGTGATTACTATATACTCTGTCATGCGGAATAGGTAGGATGTCATGTAAGGACTCTGGCTGAAGTCAGAAGTGAATGCAGAGAGAATCACCATGACTTCAATGAATCCATGATAGGCACTGAGGAGCAGCAGCCATGGGATAGTGGAGCATTTCCTTGAACGAAGTAAAGCCCTTAATGGACTGACCACACACCACATCCACATATCTCCAGAGGCTACATAACTAGTGGACATAAAATCTAATCAGACTAGGTGGGAAATAGCACCAGTAGGACCAGTAGTATGGTATTAATCAAAAGATACCAATCCAGCAGCATCAATAGCATGAGTTGCCCCTCCACATATATCCCTAGTCTATGTATGTTCCCTATATGTGTGCTTCTCTACATATGTTTCCAGGGTATGTCCATTTATCCCAGGGATGTTGTGTGTGTTTTTGAGAGGGGAGGGAAAGAGGATGCCCCAGATTTATGGGGAAATATTCTATTGTCACATTTCTTACTATGATATTTTACTAAAAGAATTAAGGAATTTACCAAATATGATCTAGTATATTCTTTCCCTCCTGTTCAATTCTAGATCCAACTCAATATCCATTTGTAGTGCTATCCAAGATAGGTAGATAAGATAGACTGATATACTATATATGATATAGATATAATGAATGGGTACTATGGATTAATTTTTCATCTATTTATCTGTCATATTCTGGACAATAGATATTCTTTATGCACTTGGTTTTTCCTATGTGAATAGTCAAGTCAAACTTTTGGAATG
This sequence comes from Bettongia penicillata ogilbyi, assembly GCA_023548195.1. Classification (NCBI taxonomy): domain Eukaryota; kingdom Metazoa; phylum Chordata; class Mammalia; order Diprotodontia; family Potoroidae; genus Bettongia; species Bettongia penicillata. Next base: position 2,452,450 of record JAJHZJ010000135.1, on the reverse strand, counting down.
GTTATAGATCTCATATACCAGAAGCACTGCAATATTCCAGGACTTGGGGTGATCTCATATACCAGAAGCACTGCAATATTCCAGGACTTGGGGTAATCAGGACAATATCATATACAGACAGAAGCATCTGGAGAACATCACCATTAATCAAAATGCCTCTTCAACTTAGATTCTATTCTGGATCTTTGACATGAAAGCAGAAAATATCTGTGGTGAATATACATCTCCGTTTTATATATCAACTGAGGCATGGATCACCAGGGAGTGATTGAACAAGACTATCTCTATTGTCTCATTTTTCAAAGAATTTTTTACATGACTCTTACACATGCACAAAAGATATCTTATTGAAGGAGAGCTTTTAAGGTAATAATCTGCTCTACAGAAGCAATGAGCACAAACTTCCCCCTGAAACAAAAGCCTGCCTTTTAAAAATCAATATTCTGCCAGTTGTGCAGCTGAGTCATGGAACACTACCGGCTCTAAAGAATGGAAAATGAGTATCGCCCAAAAGGTAAGAGAAATGTGACTAGACTGCACCATCTTACAAATAAGAAATCACAGTAGAAAGTTAGAGTATGGGACAATAGCAAATAAATGCACATAAAAAAGGAACTAGTTATGTGGTGAGAGTGAGAGATATCCAATGACCAGTCTATAGGTTTGTTTCCTCTCAATGTCAGGAGAAATTAAGGAAAGCTACCACCACATTGTATTATTGATATTAACGAATGAAAACTGATACATTTGAGTGGTGAGTTATTTCATGAAATTTATATTAATTGTGTCCTCTGGTGGTTTACTAAAAATAAACATATCAGAGAGAGCTTGTGGGCTGAAGTTTTTGAAAGAATGTAGATTCACAATGTACCTTAATCCTAGTGTAGGCAGCCTGTCTAGGGGCAACACAGATATGAGTTTGGGGGATGCTCCCAGGCTTACATACAGGATGCTTATTCTGATAGCTCCTCACCCAGATGTGACTTTTAGTCATCAGCATGACCCGTACAAAACAGTGTGATATGGTAGAAATAGAACAGGATTTGAAATCAGAGTCAAGTCACCAAACATTTAGTAAACATATCAGGCACTGTGATGAGTGATGAGAATAGAAATACAAGCCAAAAGAAATATAGTTCCTGTCCCCAGAAAACTTGTATTCTAATAGAGAAAGACAACCTAGAAAGGGGAGCTGAAAAGCTGAGGGTGGGGTGAAAGGAAAGGAGGAGAAGGTTGGGGGCAGGAAAGGAAGATGGTGAACTCTGGAGAGTCATAAATAGAGGCTAAAGAGGAATGCAGGATGGTTGACCTGGGTATCTCCTCAAGATGTGAGTTCTGAGAGGAATTCACCAATGGAAGGAGGAGATGGCAGGATCTTCTGGGGGCAAAGATAATTGAAGCATGGTGGCCAACTCCAGGGAATCCAAAAGATCTGAGCTTGAATACAGTTCTGCTACTTGTTCCCTGCATGACCTTGGGCAAGTCACTTAGCCCTCATAAGCCTCGGTTTCTTCATCTGTAAAGGGATAAAATGAGATTAGATGATCTCTAAGATCCCTTCCGGCTCTACAATCCTACACCTTTATTTCAGCCTGCCTTAAAGTATTACTGTTGTCTCAGAGGGCACCAGAAAAGGCAGGAAGTGGTTCTGTGTCCTTTTCGCTTCTACATTATTCACATGAAGTCTCTAGTTTCTCAGAGGAAGACTCCAGAACAGTGGGTGACAAGTGATATGTTTGTTTTTTTTTTAATCACTCAATACTCATCTCCAAAAATCAAACAGTAGTGGCAGGTGTTTTTGTCTTTTAAATCCCTGAGGGAGGTTTCCATTTCTTCCTTTGCACCTTTTTTTTTCTTTTCTCTTTTGGCAACTGGTACTTTCAAACCTTGGCCTTTTCAAGACGGGGAGGAAAAGGTTCACTGCCAGCCCCGCTGGTGTGCAAAATGGAAGGAAGAGGCTGAATAACCATGGTGTAGTAAGGACTGGAAAGTGTGCATAAAAAATAACCTACTTCCATACTGTGCTAGGAGCTGACATTCTTCTGATCTTCCTTCCCCTTCCCGAGTGGGGACATCCTTCTTCCTTACGTGCTGAAACTTGTAAACACTTCTTGAGACACTGCAGTGTCTACAAACCTTTCCAACTGCCTCCTTTCCAAAGGAGGTGTAAGGACAGATGAGTTGGATCAAGAATTCAGAGGTACAATGATGCCATCTGCTGGATGTCTCTCAATTTGAATGCAAAGTCATAGATTATAGGATTTAAAGACTTTCAGAAATCTAATCCTGTCTCCCCATTTTATAGTTCCAGAAAAAAGAAATGGCTTGCCTAATATACAGATAATACGTAAGAAAAACAATAATTGAAAAGAATTAAACTTGTCCTCTCTGACTCCAAAACTAGGGTTCTTTCCACCATACTACAATGTCCCCTGCTTATCTGAAGCCACTGATATGTTTGGGGACCTATGAATTAGTGGGCCACGCTACCAGTTCACTTGTGTTCTGATTCAGATCCCCATTTCCCACAAGGTCTTTTCAACATCCACAGCATCTTCTGCCAAAAAAAAAAGCAAGGAAAGAAAGCTAATAATAAATGCATGCTGAAGTGACCGACACAACAAGACATACCATCTGGGGTTCAGTAGAAAGAACTGAAGATGGCTAGAGAAGAGGAGGAAAGACTTGGGGATGGGAGGACAGAAGCAGACTGACTGTTGTCTTCTAACATGTAAAGGTCTGTCATGTATTACAGCAGTGACAAATTCAAATGAAATGGGGACCACTATACATAAGAATCCCTTGTGGTACATATTGACTCAGAAAACCACATATGAACATTATCTGTGTTCTATTATATTTTTATTTGTTTTGTTAAATATTTCCTAATTACTGTACATTTTAACCTGGACAGGCCACACTAGTGGCTACATTTTGCAACAATGGGCTATGTGTTTGACATCTCTGATGTAGCAGAATTAGACATGTTCTCTTTGTCTTATCTTGAACAAACGACTTCCTTTCTCATTCCTATCTTCTGGCCCTTACTGAGACCTGGGTCTCTCCTGAAGACCCCAATTCTCTTGCAATTCTTTCCAGTACTGACTACATTTTTCTTTCATACTTCCCAACTCAGTAGTTGTAGAGAAGGATTTGAGGTGCTCCTTGCTCCCCATTGCCACTTCCAGATACTTTCTCTACCACTATCACTAAATAATCTCTCTTCCTTTGAGGTTCAAGCTATCAAATTTATCACCCAATCCAGATCCATGAGGCCTTTATCTACCATCCTCTAGGACATTCCCTTTCCTTCTACAATAGGTTCAATGTCTTCTCTCCACCTCCTGCCCTCATACTAAGGGATTTGAATATAAATACTGATACCCTCTTAAGTACTCTAAATTCCCAGTTACTCAGTCTACTCAATTCCCATGGCTTTGCTGTGCCTTGCACAAGATACTCTATCTCCAGAGTTGAGGTATATTCACGACTATCCCCCAAGCCTGGAATACTTTCCCTCCTCTTCACTACTTCCTGGCCTCCCTAGTTTCCTTCAAGTCTCAGTGAAAATCTCATCTTCTATAATCTTTATCTTTGCTGATGCCCTGTAAGCTTGTACTTTCCTTCTATTGATAATCTCTTATTTATCCTGTATTTATCTTGTTTGTGCAAGGTTGGTTTCACATTGTATTTTCCATTAAATTGTGAACTCTATGAGAGCAAAGACTATTCCTTGCCTTTCCTTACATTCCCAAAACTTAGTTCAATGTCTGGCATATAGTGAGTCCTTAATAAATAACAAAGTGGGCTGGAGTAATAGCACAGACTTGCTAGCACTCTCCCCACAGACTCAGTCAAATACCTGCAAAAAATGACTCTAAACAAATTCTGGAGCTGCAGAACCCACAGAATGACAAAATGAAGCAAATCTCCATCCCAAGACAACCTGGAAGGTCACAGCATAGTGTCTATCGAGCTGGGCTGGGAGCAGAGCACAGGACAGCATGGGCTGTGCCAGTATAGATGGAACCTGAGTAGGCCTTGGCAGGGGCTGAATCTCGGGCACCTATGGCAGTTTCCAAACTTCATGACCCCCCAAAAAGCTGAGGACAAATGGGAAGATCAGTGGAAAAAACCTGTGGGATCTGTATGAGATAATAGAGTGGTCATGCCCCAGCTCCAGGGAGGGAGAGAGGGTAGAAGAGCCCAAGACAAATGAGTCCTTGGCAGCAGCAGCAGTGGCAGAGACAGCAACAGTGGCAGCTACTATTCCTGGAGTTCTAGGTCCACAAATTGTGGGGGGATTGAGCGACTGACAATATACCCCCTAACCCCACTGAAAGCAGAGAACTATCTTGACAAAGAGCTCAAAAGTCAATAGCTGGGAAAACGAGCAAAAACCAAAAAAGGAATCAGACTATAGAATCTTACTTTGATGACAAGGAAGACCAAAATATACAAACAGAAGAAGTCAACAAAGTTAAAACTCCTATATTCAAAGCCTCCAAAAAATACGAATTGGTCTCAAGCCATGGAAGAGCTCAAAAAAGATTTTGAAAATTAAGTAAGAGAAGTAAAGCAAAAATTGGGAAAAGAAATGAGAGTGAAGCAAGAAAATCATGAAACACTAATTCATTGTTGGTGGAGCTGTGAGCTGATCCAACCATTCTGGAGAGCAGTTTGTAACCATGCCCAAAGGATTACAAAAACGTGCATACCCTTTGACCTAGCAATATCACTTCTAGGACTGTATCTCCAAAAGATCATAAAAATGTAAAAGGGCCCCACATGTACAAAAATATTTATAGCAGCTCTTTTTGTGGTGGCCAAAAACTGGAAATTGAGGGGATACCCATCTATTGGATAATGGCTTAATAAATTGTGGTATATGAATGTAATGGAATAGTATTGCACTATAAGAAATGATGAATAAGAAGACTTCAGAGAGGCCTGGAAAGACTTACATGATCTGATACTGAGCAAAAGGAGCAGAACCAGGAGAACTTTGTGCACAGCAACAACCACAGTGTGCGAGAGTTTTTTCTGGTAGACCTGGATCTTCATAGCAATGCAAGGACATAAAAAAAAAAAATTCCCAATGGTTTTCTAAGGCAAAGTGCCTTCCACATCCAGAGAAAGAACTATGGAATTCAATCACAGAATGTAGGAGATCATTTGTGTGTGTGTGTGTGTGTGTGTGTGTGTATGTGTATTATGTTTTGGTTGCTTATATGATTTCTCCCATGTATTTTAGTTCTTCTACACAGTATGACTATAGTGAAAATGTATTCAATAGGAATGTATGTGTAGATCCTATATAGAATTATATGCTGTCTTGGGGAGGGAAGGGAGTAGGTAGGGGGAAAAAATCTAAGTTTTATGGTAGTGATTATAGAACACTAAAAATAAATAAAATGAATATATCAAAGAAAAAGAAAGAAAGAAAAGAAAATCATGAAAAACAAGCCAACTGCTTCCTAAAGGAAACTCAAAAAAATGCTGAAGAAAAAACACTTTGAAAAATAGACTCATCCAAATGACAAAAAGAGATCCAAAAAGCCAATGAGGAAAAGAATGCCCTAAAAGGCAGAATTGGGCAGATGGAAAAACTCACTGAAGAAAATAATTCCTTAAAGATTACAATGGAGCAGATAGAAGCCAATGATTTTATGAAAAATTGAGAAATTGCAAAACAAAGCCAAAGGAATGAAAAAATAGCAGACAATGTGAAATATCTCATTGGAAAAACAACTGACCTGGAAAATAGATTCAGGAGAGACAATTTAAAAACCACTGGACTGCCTGAAAGACATGATCAAAATAAAAAAGAGCCTAGATATCATTTTTCAAGATATTACCAAGGAAAACTGCCCTGATGTTCTAGGACCAGAGATAAAATTGATATTGAAAGAATCTACCAATCACCTCCTGAAAGAGATCCCAAAAGGAAAATTAGAAATATGGTAGCCAAAGTTCAGAGCTCCCAGGTCAAGGAGAAAATATTGCAAGCAGTCAGAAAGAAACAATTAGAGTACTGTGGAAATACAATCAGGATAACACAAGATCTAGCAGCTTCTAGATTAAGGGATCTCAGGGCTTGGAATATGATATTCCAGAGGTCAAAGGAGCTAGGATTAAAACCAAGAATCACCTACCTAGCAAAACTGAGAGTATACTTCGCGGGGAGGGGAGTGGGGTGGAATGGTCATTCAATGAAATAGAGGACTGTCAAACATTCTTGTTGAAATGACCAGAACCGAATAAAAAAATTTGACTTTCAAACACAAGAATCAAGAGAAGCATGAAAAGGTAAACAGGAAAGAGAAACCATAAGGGACTTACTAAAATTGAACAGTTTACATTTCTATATGGAAAGATCATATCTGTAACTCTTAGGATTTTTCTCAATATTAGGGTAGTTGGAGAGATTATATACATATAGACAGAGGGCACAGGGTGAGTTGAATAGGCAGAGATGATATCTAAAAAAATAAAATTAAGGGATGAGACAGGAACATACTGGAAGGAGAAAGGGAGAAACAGAATAAGGCAAATTATCTCACATAAAAGAGGAAAGAAAAAACTTTTTCAATGGAGAAGTGGGAGTTGAGAGGGAAAAAGTGAACCTCACTCTCATCGCATTTGACTTAAGGAGGGAATAACATGCACACTCAATTTGACATGAAAGTTTATTTTACACTACAGGAAAATGCGGGGGAAGGGGAGAAGCGAGGGTTGGGAAGGATAATGGAAGGGAGGGCAAGTGGGAGGAGGGGTAATCAGAAGTAAACACTTTTGAGGAGGGATAGGGTCAAAAAAGAAAATAGAATAAATGGGGGGCAGGACAGGATGGAGGGAAATATAGTTAGTCTTTCATAATATGACTGTTATGCAAGTGTGTTGCATAACTATACATGTATAGCCTTTATTGAATTATTTGCCTTTTCAGTGGGGATGGGTGGGGATGGAGAAAGGAGAGTAGTTAGAACTCAAAGTTTTAAAAACAAATGTTAAAAGTTGTTTTTACATGCATCTGGGAAATAAGATATACAGGCAATGGGGTATACAAATCTATCTTGCCCTGCAAGAAAATAGAAGGGATGGGGATAAGAGAAGGGAGGGGTGTGATAGAAGGGAGGGCAGATTAGGGGAAGTAGTAATCAGAATGCATATTGTTTTGGGGGGGGGTGGAGGGGAGAGATGGGGAGAAAATTTGAAACTCAGAATCTTGTGGAAGTGTCTGTTGAAAACTAAAAATAAATTAATTGATTTTTTAAAAAATAACAAAGTGAGTCCTCAGCTGCCTGACCTCCTCTATACCACCTAAACCACACACAGAGATTATTATACCCCTGATCTTGCCATCACCCACAAGTGTTCTACTTTCTTGTTCCCAAACTCTGAAATTCCTTTATCCGATCATAATTTTTTATATTCCATCTTTCCCTGTGCCTTATAAACCATAACACTTTTCTTCATCCTCATTATGATCTCCATTCCCTCCATCCCTCAATCCTTTCCAAGGCTATCACCCCTGAACTGTCTATACTCTCTGCCTGTTTTGATCTCTTGGTGAACCTACTTACCTCTACGCTATCTTCTACCCTTGAATCCCTTTCCCCCTTGTCCTACTGCCTTGCAAATCCCAACCTTGAATTATTCTTAGCACCTATCTCCTTCACTCCTATTCACATGCTCCTGAAAAGTTATAGAAAATTGTGAAACTCTGCAGCCTGGTCCACTACAAATGTATTATATAATCTCAACTGGGCCCTTCCTGCAGCAAAGAAATCATTCTGTTCCTTCTTAATCAGTTCTCTAACCTACTCTCCACAGCAGCCACCTCTCCTCAAACCTCCCATGGCATCCCTCTCCCCACCCTCACAGTTGAAGTACTCTACTCATACTTCACCGAAATAATTGAGACCATTTGCTGAGTTCCCCCTTTTCCCTTTCTCCTTATCTTACATCATTCAGACATCTTGACCAACTATGAAGAGATGACCTTCTCTTTGCCAAAGTCAATCCTTCTATATTCCTCCTTGCCTCTATCCCGTTTCAGATTCTCCAGAAAATTGTCCTCACTCTTATTCCCACTCTCTTCTCTTTAGTATCTACCTTCTGGCACCTTCTTTATTGCCTAAGAATATGTCCACATCATCTCTATCCTAAGAACAAACAAACAAAACACAAAACAAAACCCTATACCATTCCTACTATCATACTACATTGCAGCTCTCCTTCTAGGCTATGCTAGAGTAGCCTTTAAGAAAGTAGTTTTTATTCATGTCTCCATTCCCTTTCTTTTCAGTCTTTTCTAAACCCTCTGAAATCTGGCTTTTGACCTCATTTTTCAGTTGAATGATACCCATTCAGGTGAAACTGCCCTCTCCAAAGTTACCCATGAATGAACAAATCAAATGACCTTTTCTCAAATCTCATCCTTCTTGGCCTTTCTGCAGCATGTGATACTGTTGATCCCCTTTTCCTAGATACGCTCTTCTTTTGGGGTTTTTGTGACACTACTTTCCTCTGGTTCTCCTACCTGTCTGACCACTCATCCTCAGTTTCTTTTAATGGTTCTTTCTCTAGGTCTTGCCCACTAATCATGGGTTACTTCCAAGGATGTGTTCCAGGATCTCTTCTCTTTTTATTCTGAACTATTTCATTTTCTGATATCAGCTCCCATGGGTTCAATTATCATTTCCATACAGATTATTCCTACATCTGTGTATTCAGTCTCTCTCTCTCCTGATTTCCATCTGCTTTTTAAACCTCTCCAACTGGCTGTTCCTTAGACATTTCTATCTCAGTATGTCAAAAACAGAAATCATTATCTTTCCCCTAAAACCATCCCTTCTTTAGAACTTTCCAATTACTGTCAAGGACACCATCATCTTCCTGTTCACACAGCTTCACAATTTCATTGTCGTCCTCAACAGTATACCCTCATCCCACACATCTAATCCATTGCCAAGTCTTACCATTTCCACTTTCACATTATCTCTCCTATATACTTCCCCAACTCATATGGTCATAGTTCTATTTCATTATCTCTCACCTTGACTATTGCAATATCATTCTAACTGGTCACCCTGTTCAAGTTCCATCAAGGTTACTCGCTAACCATGAGTGCCCCCAAAGTTTGTATCCTGGGCCCTCTTCTCCCTCTGTACTCTTTTGTCTGGTGACCTCATCAATTCCCATAAATTTCATTATTATCTCTATGCAGATCATTCTCAGGTCTATCTGCCCAGCCCTAACTCTCCAATCTATCCTCTATCAGCTCACAAGCTGATTTTTCTAAAACATGGGCTGACAAGTCACTGCCCTGCTCAATAAACTCTAATAATCCCTTATTAATCCCAGGACCAAAAATAAGCTCTTCTGTTTAGCTCGTAAAGCTCTTCATTACCCGGCCCCTTCCTACCATTTCATATTCTCCTCCATGAACTTTCCCTTTGGTCACTTGGCCTGCTTACAGTCCCTCTCATACAACACTATCATCTGTCTCTGTGATTTTGCACCTGTTGTTCCTCATGCCTGGAATGTCCCACCCCCTCATCTCTGCCCTTTGTTTTCCCTGGCTTCCCTCAAAATCAGTTCTAATGCTATATTCTGCAGAACTTTCCTGGTCCCTCCAGCTGCTAATGCCTTCCTGTCTCAGGTTACCTTCCAATTATTCCAAATCTATGTATATATACATATACAAACACATATTTCATATACCTAGTTATTTATACTTTGTCTTCCTTATTAGATGGTATACCCTTTGAGAATAAAAGCTGGTTTTGCCTTTCTTTTGTATTCCAAGGGCTTAGCATGTTACCTGGTCCAAAATCAGCACTTAATAAATCCTCATTACTGGACTTTGAAAGAGGAATCAGAAGCAACAGAAAGAACTAATGGACAGAAGTTTCTATTTCTTACATTAAATTATGCCTTTTAGTTAGGATTAATATAAGGGAAAACTTTCAAAAATCAGAGCTCTCCAAAAGTAGAATAAATTGCTTCAAACAGAAATGAGTAGCCCATTGATGAAGGTGTTCGAGCATAAGTTGGATAGCCATTTATTAGGCATGTCATAGGAGCATATAGGCATGTCATGGTTTAGGTAAGGATTAGATTAAGTGACCTCAAAAATTCTTTACAATTCTTAAAATTCCATGATTCTAACATTTACTTTGTTAATGATCTCAGAACTATTCTCACCTTAAAATCACACTTAAGACTTACTCCACCTACATTTGGGTATATCATTTTTGGAAGAAATTAGCTGATGCCAAGTATTATTTGGGGTATTTGTGGAATAAATGAGAATTTGCTTTAGTCTATCGAATTCATCTAAATCTCCTACTTTACCTCAGTTACTACGGAATTAACCACTAATAATCAGGAGTTTAATCTCAATTAGTATTTTCCAATTTCCCAATGTTCATTTCTGTAGCAAATATAATCATTTGCTCAAGGTTAAATCACACATGTCCAAAAGCAAGATTCTCTTCAGAAAGTTAATAGAAGTGGTGTTTAGGGTTGTATATGTTTCTGTTTGTAGTTTATTAAGACATTATAGTAGAAATAGCCCTACACTCAAAAAATCTGAACTCAAATCTTCATTCTACTAAGAGCTGATGTTCAGTAAGTCATCCTCTCTAGGCTCCAGTTGCAACTTGTGAAAAATTATTGTAAATGGACTAGATAGTCTCTAAGTTCCTTCTCGAAAAGTCACGATCCTTTAGCCCAAATTATAGTCTCCATTCTGTCACTAATGAGCTGTTATTTCATCTCTCTATGGTTTAGTTTCCTCGCCTATCATCAGTCAACAACATTTATTAAGCACCTACTATGTGCCAGGAACCATGCTGAGCACTGGAAAATTAGAACAATGCCTTTCTATTTCACCAGATTATAAAGATTAAATGAGATGACATATAACTGAACTGTAAAAAGCATTAAAAAGACTCTATAAATCCGAGATGCTGATACTAGATGATATAAATGTAAGCATACCCTTCATGCCTGGCATATAATCAGGGCTTTTAAAATGCTTGGTGAGTGACTGAGTAATTAGAGTCAGTTTTCCATAGGACATCTGTGGCTGGATTTTTTTTTTTTTAGCACTAGGTTAGGACTAAGCTGGTATAAAAATCAGTGCAAAACAAAACTTACTTGAGGTGGAATTCATCAAGGAAGCAAGATGAGGTAAGCTTCAGCCACTGTGCTGTGCACTATGAAACTAGAGCCAATGTACTGTGGGTTAAAATCAATAAATAAATCATACAACCACAGTGAATTTTTCTGTAAACCCTAAATGATGGCATGATTAGACAATGGATTAGGATTTTTAAAGTCTATCATCAACACTATCTAGTGCTTTAAAAATGCATTACTCTTAACTCTTTACCCCAATTTTTAATAGTTGTATCTATTTTTTAATGTAAAGGTAGAGTTGAACCCGTACAGTTTTAGTTCTAGTACCTTAGGTAGTTAAGAACATATTTTGATTGAATCAAAAAATCAGAATTGAGTATGAACAGGAGCTGTATGCCGCTTTGAATGAACTACATCAAAATATGAGAAATTAGACCATGCCCTAAATAAATTATATAAAGGGAAGAAGCTATCACAAAACCAGAGAGAAAAATCCTCAAGATCTGGATTTCAAAGTTTAGAGACAATAATAGCCTTTCCAGAACACCTTTAAGGAGCAAAGTTGTGGCAAAGAGAAGGAATAGCAAGGAGAGTCACTGGGATTTCAAAGTTTAGAGACAATAATAGCCTTTCCAGAACACCTTTAAGGAGCAAAGTTGTGGCAAAGAGAAGGAATAGCAAGGAGAGTCACTGGTTCTCTAGAGGAAAGGAATTGCATTTCTGTAACGCCCACTATGTGCCAGAAACTGTGCTAAGTGCTTTTTATAGATATATCTTTTGATCATCACAATAACCCTGAAAGGTAGGTGCCATTGTTATCCCCATTTTAGAACTGAGGAAACTAAGGCAAACCAAGGTTAAGTACCTTGCCTAGGGTCAAATAGCTAGTGTCTGAGGCTGCATTTGAAAACCGGTCTTCCTGACTCCGGATCCAGCACTCTATTCACTGAGGGGATGATGACCCAGGCTGAGGGAAGTCTCAAGAACAACTCTTTCCCCAAACTCCCCTTTCCTACACCTATATATGCATAGATATTATCATTTAATCTGCTGTTTTATTACCCAAATACTTGAATTTTGCCTTAACCACAAAGAGGTCAGGAATTAACTAGAGACAGACCTAAATGTAAGGTTAAGCAGGGATCTCAACCTTTGCCTAGGTGTCAGGAATTTTCCTAATTAGAGGCTTAGAGTGATTGTGGCCCAACTCAGAATGTTTCATCTAAAATTAATTGCAAAAGCCAAAGAAGAGGGAACTAAGTAAATCTAGGAGATCATTACATCCCCTCTTTAAAACAAGCTAATTTATTATGACAGATTATTACATCTAAATAGAAGAAGTAGGCTCATAAAAGTTCTGCTTTCTTTTCTTTATTCTATCTATGAGAGTAAGACGGAAAAAAGTTTAATTCAATTTGACTTTTTACATTTTAAGTGCCTATGCTATCTTTATTGTCCTACTTGCTACAGAGACAAGTACACAGGGACTTTACATTCAGCTGATGGTAAAGAATATGTATAAAGATAAATAAATACAAAATAGACATAATGGAAATACAAAATAAGTAGAAGATAAATGGAGAAGACAACAACAGTTAAAATAGGGGTAGTACTGATGAAAAGAAACCTAAACTGAGAATCCAGAAATCTGAGTTCTAGTCCTATTTCTATCTTAAACTAGCTAATGATCTAGGTGAATTGGTTCAGTGACAGTACTTTTGTATCATCCATAAACTGTAGAAATTAAGACTAGACAATGTCTGTCTCCTTCAACTATTATGCCACAATTCATGCCATGAATAAAATTTAAGAAATGTCATTCAATAGTGTTCAAGGGGTTGCATAAATCCATCAAGACTTCATAATACAAAGTAGCAGGGAACTTGTTTCACTGATTAATCACGATGCCTTCCCAAGGAAGTCTCTAAACAATCTAGCATTTCAATAGATTTTCCAAACAATTTAGGCCAACACTTTGTGATATTTATATCACTGGTTATGACTCAGTTGCTCATTGAAGGCCATTATTGCTTGCTACTTCTCCCCGCAAAGGTCCAGTTTCATAATATGGCTTGAGGAAGGATGTTGCAGGTGGAAAGTGCTTGATTCAGAGCCAAAGGGCTCATATCCAAATCCCAGCTCTGCCACTCCAAGCAAATCATTTAACCTTTCTAATCCTCATTTTTAACATCTATAAAATGAGGAGGTTGAACTTAATAGCCCCTGATTTCACTTCCAGATCTAAATCTATATTGTGAAATAAGAAATAGTGTTGTTCAGTCATGCCCAACTCTCCATGACCCCATTTGGGGTTTTCTTGGCAAAGATACTAGAGTGGCTTGCCATTTCCTTCCCCAGCTCATTTGACAGATGAGGAAACTAAGGCAAAGACGGTTCAGTGACTTCCCCAGGGTCACATAGCTTGGAAGTGTCTGAAGCCAGATTTGAAGTCAAGTAAGTGAATCTTCTTGATTCCAAACCCAGTGCTCTATCCACTGTGCCAGCTTACTTCCCTATATGTTAAAACATATGTCTACACACACACACACATATTGACAGACAGATATGGAGATAGAAATATATATCAAAAGAAAACTCATGACTTACCCTAAGGTCAAAAGCCCATCATTCCAAACTCCAAGTGGATATCATCTTTCTTCTGATATGTTAAATACCCAGATTTGTAGTTGGTGTTTTAATACTGGATAACTAAGCTATCCTCTCCTTTGGCCTTGTAAACCTTAACAGAAGGTAACAATGGAATCACCTGCCCCCACTCTAGAGTGACAAGATTTCCTCCCTCCTTCTAAGTGATCTATTTTCATAATTATCAACTCACATTTATTCAGTGCATAGAATATGCTAGGCACAGGGGATACAAAGATATACTTGAAGCCCTGCTCTCAAGGAGCTTACAATCTAATTGGGAACAGGGAAGAAAAGCACAAAAGTATGATACACCCCTAATTGATAAATGGTCAAAGGATATGAATAGGCCATTTCAGAAGAAGAAATTAAAGCTCTCTATAGTCATATGAAAAAATGTTCTAAATCACTGTTGACTAGAGAGATACAAATCAAAACACCTCTAAGGCACCACATCACACCTGTCAGATTGTCTAACATAACAGAACAGGAAAATGATAAATGTTGGAAAAGATGTGGGAGAGTTGGAACACTAATTCATTGTTTGTGGAGCTGTGAGCTGATTCAACCATTTTGGAGAGCAATTTGGAAATATGCCCAAAGGGCTACAAAAATGTATATAACCTTTGACCTAGCCATATCACTTCTACAACTGTATCCCAAAGAGATCATAAAAATTGAAAATGTTCTACATGTACAAAAATATTTATAGCACCTCTCTTTGTGGTGGCCAAGATCTGGAAATCAAGGGGATGCCCATCAATTGGGGAATGGCTGAACAAGTTGTGGTATATGAATGTAATGGAATACTATTGTGCTCTAAGAAATGACAGACAGGAAGATGTCGGAGAGGCCTGGAAAGACTTATATGAACTGATGTTGAGTGAAGTGAGCAGAGCCAGAACATCATACACAGTAACAGTCACAGTATACAAGGACTGCTTTTTATAGACTTAGCCCTTCACAGCAATGCAAAGGACTCATGATGCAAAATGCCATCCATATCCAGAGAAAGAACTACAGAGTCAGAATGCAGAATGAAGCAGGCTATTTTCTCTTTTGTTATGCTTTATTTTTTTTGTTTTTCTTATGCGTTCTCCCACTCATTTTAATTCTTCTATGCAACATGACTAATGTGAAAATGCATTTAATAGAAATGTATATGTACAACCCATATAAGATTGCATGCCATCTTGGGGCAGAAGGGAGAGAAAATTTGGAACCTACGGAAATGATTATTAAAAACTGAAAACAAACAAATTAATGAATTGGAGGAAGAAAGAAATAGCGATTACCATTTTTTTAAAGTAGGATACAGTGGGGGGGGTCGGGGAGGCAATGGATTAGGAATAATGGGACCTGGGTTCAAATCTCATTCCTATCACTAACTGCATGATCTTGGATAAATCTGGAGGTCTCAGTTTCTTCATTTGTAAAATAATGGCGTTGGAATTAACTAGATAGCCTCTAACATCCCTTTCAATTCTAAATCTATAATAAGAGGAAGAATAAAATAAATGAAAAAGGGATATTCAGGAAAAGTTCTATGATGGCTTTGAGGGAAAGAATATTGTTTAGGAGAACTTGGTGGAAGTATTATCTCTGTTGGACCTTGAAAGCAGGGAAGAACTTCAGTATACAGAGGTAAGAGGAAATACATTTCAGGCACAAGAAATAGCATGAGCAAAAATACTGAGATGGGAGAGAAAGGATGAGGTAAGTGGAACAGGGAAGCATTCCAGTACAATTTGAATGTAAAATACAAGAAGAATGAGATAAGATTGAACATAGTGGAGCCAGATTATGGGGGATTTTGAGTGCTAGTCAGTATTTTATAAGATGAGAGGGAGTAAATGAAAATTTTAGGTAGAGGAGTGATATTATCATAACCCTGATGTAAGATTACTTTCAGAGTGCTATTTCAAATCAAATCAATATCAAATAAGATTTTATTTTTGTGCCAATTAGATTTGCTAAACCGCTCCCCCAATTTTTTTGAAAAAAGATTTAATATGTCATAATTCTGAACTTGCCAAAGACCAACAAACATAAGTATTTCCAAACATAAGTATTTCAGGAAAAAGGTATTATATATGATACTACAAGTCTTATTACATATACTTTCAAATTGTTGCTTTTGTTGTTTAACGGTATATACTAAATTCATCACATTAATTATAAGAGCTATCCCACTTGTCCATGTTTCTCTTTGGTTCCCTTCTGGGTTGTTTTTTTTTTTTTAATGAATAACTGATCATCTTTTTTCTTCCTTTTTATCTCCCTATTTTTCTTCCTTTCCTTTTTCTCTTCCTTTCTTTTGACACAGTTATCACAACTCATTCTCTTCTCCCAAAATCAATCCTCCAAAACCATTCTCCCTTTCAATAAGTTAGTGCCAAAGGGTGAAAAAAATCATACTGTACTCTGTGTTTTAGGCACAAATGTGTCAGAAACAATTTAACATCCTAATTCCAAGCATTTCTAGTATAAAGAGAGAAATGTTCAACCTGTCATAGTCTTTCCATGCCCTTAGCCATCGTTCTTTCCCCCTGGATGATTTGAGGTAACATTTGTAGTCATCTTGAACAAGATAAAAGTTTTAATATGTTGAAAATACAGTTTCGTATAAATATTCCAAAACAATAGTCAATATTCAATTCCTTCCTTGACCACTACTTTCAAGTGTTCCCTTGCAGTAATCAAAAGGATTTTCTCACTCTGATTAATATCTTAATCTTTCCTGGAAAGAAAAGGAAAAATGGCCACTAGGTGGGTCATAATCCTATCATCAAGGGATGGAGCAGGCAATGAATTTAATAAGATAACAGGTATTCTTTGCTGAAAATATGGTTTCCATTCCTAGTTCATTTCCCTAAAATACCTTTTATTCTTGGTTTTATGCATATTTTCAAATACAAAAAAAAAGTCTTGGAAAGGGTTTGGGGGCTAGAAAAAATATTTCTAATATCTCTAGAAAAACTTTTTTAAAGATTTGGACATATGTAGATATATATGCTTCCATATTAGCATAATTATTGACTACGTCTAAAACTTTCAGGTCAAAGGCTGTTTTTTACCCTTTTTTGTATCCCTAGAGCTTAGTACAGTGACTGATACTGGTATTAAATGTTTAATAAATCCTTGCTGATTAATTGATCACCTGGTTGACTGATTGATTGAGTCTTTACTTCTAGTCTATCACATCTCTGTCTTCTTTCTTTTTTGGTTTTGTTTGTTTATTTCATTTGTTACAAGAATGGCTCATTGTGGGGGGAAATAGGGAAAGAATACATTTGGAAATGAAGATTAAAAATATCTATTTTTAAGAAATTAATTTCCAAGTATTGTTTCCTAAGTGACATGGAGTACAAAGATACTAGAAGATACTAGAAGAAGAAAAGGCCCATGAACAGACTATTAAAATAGTCAGTCAGTCAAAAACGTTTATTAAGCACCTATGTTATGGGAGAAATATCTCCTCTTTGAATTTATGTGGTACTGAAATCTACCAAAATGCAGAAATTTCAGAAGTCAAAAACCTAGGTTTTATTACGCTCAAGCATGGGTTTAGGAGGTTTAAAAAAAAATCCTGAAAAAATATTAAGAGGCTAAAGAGGTTTTTAATGGACAAAATTATGTCAGCTCATTCTTCTACATGCTGCATTCTCATGCATTCTTCTAGACTATAGAAATTTTTTAAAGATTCACAATCCTATGCTCCTTTAATATCATACAAGTGGAACAAATTTAGTTAAGTAATTAACATCTTACACATCTGAGGAAATAAACCTAGTAAACTAAGTCAGGTTACAGGTTAAACTAAATTTAGAGAGTTGGAAATGGGCTGATTGAGAGGGAAGATTTACATGCCTACAGAGCAGAATCCGTTCCTGAATAAGGCAAGGAAATTTATTTCAGGAAACTATAACTATACTTTTTGGCTTCTAATCTGAGGAACGTTTGAGACCTTAAATAAATTTTTATATCCCATAGGATAAGTTTCAAACAGCTCAATAACTTCCTAAGGAGGAGAAATGACCTTGACCTCCTTACAAATGACAAATACTAATAAAAAGAAATGAAAAATATTATCATACCTACTATGTGTCAGGCACTGTGCTAAGTGCTGGGAATGCAAATATAAATAGCCCTTGCCCTTAGGGAGTTTATAATCTAAAAGGGGAAGGTAATAGTGTACAAAAAGAAACTGAAAAGTGGAGGGGGAAAGGGTAAAGTGTCCTACACTGGGGCATGATGGAGAAATCCAAATCCCAAAGAGTGCCCATCAGGGTGGTAAATAAAGAGATGGCTGGCTTAGGTGTCCTCCTAAATTCAAGGTTCTGGAGGCACTCTCTGCCTTTCAATCAGAGGAACCCCAGAAGGTTGATGTGGTCTTGCAAGATGAGGAAGTTCCTGGGGCCTCATGGAGAAACTCAGAAGAGTACAGTCAAACAGAGAATGAAGAGGAAAAAAGGAATGAAAGCCTAAACTAGAATAGTACCAATGGGACTGGAAAGGGGTTGGAGGGGTGGTGAAAGATATGCCACTTCTTTTCCCCTTACCTGGAAGACCTTTTCTGTTGCCCCCCTTTTCTGCCTATCTGGATTTTGTTGGAAGCTATCAGAGAATTCATGTTAAATCACATTATCTTTTGAAGGAACAATAGCTTTCCCCTGCCCATGATACTCTCTACTTTTCCCTCTATTTATCTCAGTTTTAACCATTATCCCTCAAGACCCATTTCCAGTCCTCCCTCCTCCATGAATCCTTTCTGGTCCTATGGAACTAGTGCTATCTCCCTCCTCTCAACTTCTATATTACTCTTTAAGTTTATATACCTCCATGTTACTGGCATTATGAAAGCTAACACTTCATATAAGTATACTTTATATCTCTAACTAGGTTCAATGAGGGCAATACTGGTTCTTATTCTTTTTTTTATCCCCAGAATATCTTTAGGAAGTCTCTTTTGACCAAAATAGGAGTTCAGTATTTGTTAATTACCTCTATTTGTAATTTTATGACTTATTGTGGTTCCTAGCACATTGTAAGCACCTAATAAATGATTGTTTCTTGCTTTGCTAATTAGTAAGTGGTATCCCTGAAGAATGGGGCCAAAGGCTGGAATAGGACCCTTTTCTTTCAAGAGTATTGGCTCCTATCACACAGAGAAAAGTTGGCCACTTTTCCTTCCCAAATCAAAGAAGAAAGTGTCACATTGGGTGCAACCCTTTTGTCTCTTTTCTCAATCCTCCTCTCTGAACCTCTGCATCCAGACCAGAAAGCACAATGATCCAGGGACTGCAGTGTTTGGGAAAGAACAAAGAAATATCTTTTCTTTTACTCCAGGGTTAATAGCAACTGTCATCATGCTTGAAGTCAAGCTACCTGGCAGCATTTTACTGGTTTTTTATTCCTTAAATAGGCATGTATATTTAACATAATGATGTGAGGGCTGGGAAATATTTTCCATAACTCAGAATAAATTGTGTGGTCCAAGCCAATGAGCCCAGAAAGAAGGTTTTGCTAGTTCAATCCATGCCAACTGTGGCTGAATTTCCTTTCTCTGTCCAAAGATGGGTACCAACAGTGGGTGAAAAGGAGTGGAATTTAGTATATAAGCCATATCATGTTTGGATTTCAATACTTAATAATAATTAATATAGTCATTGGGTAATACAAATTCTTAAAATTATTGTGAAATTACACAAGGCAGCTAGGTGGTGCAGTGGAGAGGAGTCAGGAAAACCAGAATTCAAATCTAGATTCAGACACTCACCCAACTCCCCTGCCTCCAGCAGACTAACCGTACTAGTGCCATACTTACTGTGGACACCCATTCCGCATTACCTCACTACTACATAGAAGAAGAGAGACAGGCAGGAGAGGAAGAAGGGAGGAGGAGGGAGATTCTTTACTGTGTGGTTGCTTTTTAAATAACTAAGTTTCAAGACGGCTCAAATCTCACTTCTGCAAAAGGTTTTTCCACTCTGCGATTACCTTCCTATCACATTTTATGTATTAATTTGTATTTTTTTAAACGATATTTACATGATTCTTAGAGGCAGTTTATTTTTCTCCCTTTCTTGCTTAGCACAGCTCCTGGAGAAAGCGCTTAATAAATATCTGCTGATTGAGTGGCTTCCCAGAAAGCACCAGAAGAAACCCTGGAGAGTTTTGGGGAAAGGTACCTTCACAGAAGGGTTTGGGAAAGGCTAGTTTCTACAGGGGAGGGTGGGTGGCTCTATGTTTCCTACTCCCAGGAGGACTCTAAATGAAATGGACAGGTTGTAGGTAAGGTGAATTTTAGCGTGTGTAAAGTGAATTTTTGTTATTGTTTCTTAGAGTTCAGTCTACCAGGATCCATAGCCATGTCAATCTACTGTTCCCGGGTATTAAATATGAGCTCCCACAGTTATGGTTCAAAACATCTCCACCAAGCTTGTGCAGAGTTATGTAATGGTAAATACCATAAACATCCACCACAGCTGCACAGTAAGATACAGGGATGAGGTGATACAACCTTGCCAGGTTATTGCTGGCAATACACCTTCTTTGTCTGATACCCTATAAAGCAGGTGGTCAGTGGTCAGTAAATGGGGAGCCCTTAGGGTTGAATGCACAGGTGCTACGCCTGCCTCAATTGGCCCCCATTGAGGCTGTGGGAGCGGGGGAACTTTAGGGTTGAGCCCACAAGCTGGAATGCTGTGCCGGCCTTCATCTGCTCCCCCCCTTCCTCCCCCTCCCGCCCCATCAAGGCTTGGGGGATCTGTGTTTCCCTTAAATGGCCCCTATTGAGGCTGGGGGTGGGAACCTTAGGTTCAGCGCACAGTAGGACCTTCATCCGCCCCCCATCAAGGCTTGGGGCGATCTGTGTTTGCCTTAAATGGACCCTATTGAGGCCGGGGGTGGGAACCTTAGGGTTCAGTGCACAGCAGGACCTTCATCCGCCCCCCCCCACCAAGGCTTGGGGGGGATCTGTGTTTGCCTTAAATGGCCCCTATTGAGGCGGGGGGGGGGGGGGGGGGGGGGGGGAAGGGGGAACCTTAGGTTCAGCGCACAGCAGGACCTTCATCCGCCCCCCATCAAGGCTTGGGGGGAATCTGTGTTTGCCTTAAATGGCCCCTATTGAGGCTGGGGGTGGGAACCTTAGGGTTCAGCGCACAGTAGGACCTTCATCCGCCCCCCCCACCAAGGCTTGGGGGGATCTGTGTTTGCCTTAAATGGCCCCTATTGAGGCTGGGGGAGAACCTTAGGGTTCAGCGCACAGCAGGACCTTCATCCGCCCCCCATCAAGGCTTGGGGGAATCTGTGTTTGCCTTAAATGGCCCCTATTGAGGCTGGGGGTGGGAACCTTAGGTTCAGCGCACAGCAGGACCTTCATCCGCCCCCCCCCACCAAGACTTGGGGGGATCTGTGTTTGCCTTAAATGGCCCTATTGAGGCTGGGGGGGAACCTTAGGGTTCAGGGCACAGCAGGACCTTCATTCGCACCCCCATCAAGGCTTGGAGGATCTGTGTTTGCCTTAAATGGCCCCTATTGAGGCTGGGGGTGGGAACCTTAGGGTTCAGCGCACGGCAGGACCTTCATCGCCCCCCCCATCAAGGCTTGGGGCGATCTGTGTTTGCCTTAAATGGCCCCTATTGAGGCTGGGGGTGGGAACCTTAGGTTCAGCGCACAGCAGGACCTTCATCCGCCCCCCATCAAGGCTTGGGGGAATCTGTGTTTGCCTTAAATGGCCCCTATTGAGGCTGGGGGTGGGAACCTTAGGTTCAGCGCACAGCAGGACCTTCATCCGCCCCCCATCAAGGCTTGGGGGGATCTGTGTTTGCCTTAAATGGCCCTATTGAGGCTGGGGGGGAACCTTAGGGTTCAGCGCACAGCAGGACCTTCATCCGCACCCCCATCAAGGCTTGGGGGATCTGTGTTTGCCTTAAATGGCCCCTATTGAGGCCGGGGGTGGGAACCTTAGGTTCAGCACACAGCAGGACCTTCATCCGCCCCCCCCACCAAGGCTTGGGGGATCTGTGTTTGCGTTAAATGGCCCTATTGAGGCTGGGGGGGAACCTTAGGGTTCAGGGCACAGCAGGACCTTCATTCGCACCCCCATCAAGGCTTGGGGGGATCTGTGTTTGCCTTAAATGGCCCCTATTGAGGCTGGGGGTGGGAACCTTAGGGTTCAGCGCACAGCAGGACCTTCATCGCCCCCCCCATCAAGGCTTGGGGCGATCTGTGTTTGCCTTAAATGGCCCCTATTGAGGCTGGGGGTGGGAACCTTAGGTCAGCGCACAGCAGGACCTTCATCCGCCCCCCATCAAGGCTTGGGGGAATCTGTGTTTGCCTTAAATGGCCCCTATTGAGGCTGGGGGTGGGAACCTTAGGTTCAGCGCACAGCAGGACCTTCATCCGCCCCCCATCAAGGCTTGGGGCGATTTGTGTTAGCCTTAAATGGCCCCTATTGAGGCTGGGGGTGGGAACCTTAGGTTCAGCGCACAGCAGGACCTTCATCCGCCCCCCCCCCACCAAGACTTGGGGGGATCTGTGTTTGCCTTAAATGGCCCTATTGAGGCTGGGGGGGAACCTTAGGGTTCAGGGCACAGCAGGACCTTCATTCGCACCCCCATCAAGGCTTGGGGGATCTGTGTTTGCCTTAAATGGCCCCTATTGAGGCTGGGGGTGGGAACCTTAGGGTTCAGCCCACAGCAGGACCTTCATCCGCCCCCCATCAAGGCTTGGGGCGATCTGTGTTTGCCTTAAATGGCCCCTATTGAGGCTGGGGGTGGGAACCTTAGGGTTCAGCGCACAGCAGGACCTTCATCGCCCCCCCCCCATCACGGCTTGGGGGGGGAATCTTGTGTTTGCCTTAAATGGCCCCTATTGAGGCCGGGGGTGGGAACCTTAGGTTCAGCGCACAGCAGGACCTTCATCGCCCCCCGCCCCGCCACCAAGGCATGGGGGGATCTGTGTTCGCCTTAAATGGCCCCTATTGAGGCTGGGGGTGGGAACCTTAGGTTCAGCGCACAGCAGGACCTTCATCCGCACCCCCATCAAGGCTTGGGGGATCTGTTTGCCTTAAATGGCCCCTATTGAGGCTGGGGGTGGGAACCTTAGGGTTCAGCGCACAGCAGGACCTTCATCCGCTCCCCATCATGGCTTGGGGGGGAATCTGTTTGCCTTAAATGGAAACTGAGGCTTGAGGGTGTCCAGAAGCACAGGCTGTCCCTGCCTCCGCTGACCCCATCCAGACATAGGTGTACTTGCCCTTGTGTCAGGGAATGCTATAGGAGTTTGTGCTCTCATCAGCCATCCTCCTCTGAGAAAACTAGACTCAAATAAGATTATGAACCCCTTCTTAGTGTCTTTCCTGTCTGACCAAATAGAGTGAACCTGTGCTAGCAGCCCTCCTGTGTGCCCGGTTTATCTGTCTTATTGGGGCAAACTGCTGAAGGCTCACAGAGAGTAAAATTTTGCAGGGACATTAGGGTGTTCGGCTTCCCAGTCTCTCACCCGGCTCATTCACCGCCGTAACACAACATGGCGCCTACCGGTCAAAGCCATAGTCCGTACAGTGACGTAGCTCCGCGGGAGTCGTGGCCTTCCCCGCCCCAGGGCCCGCAGAGCGACTCCCAGAATTCTTCGCGGCGCCGAAGCCATTGGTGGGCGCGAGCGGAAGTGCACCGGCTCGCAGAGAGGTGAAGGGTGAAAGTTGTGAAGGTGAAGCGGCGTCGGGACTGCTGGTTCTGCGGCGTGAAGAGCCCTCGGGCAGGGCCGGACAGGCCTCCGGTGAGAGCGGGGAGGAAGGAGGCGTAGACGTTTCGGGCCGTGGGCACGGTGGCTTCTTAGTTTCTAGGAGCTTGGAGTCCAGGGTCGGGGATACTGGTCGCCGATCCCGATACCTCTGTGGGAAGGGAGGGGAGAGAATCGAGCCGTTGTGGGCAGCCGTCCGGCCTTCCTAGGCGAGGCCTGAGGCGGGGTTCGTGCTCCGAGCTGCGTGGGAAGCCGGGCTGCCTGCTCGGCGTTATCCCACAGAAACCCCCACGGAGGCGGGCGGGGGGGGGCCTGGATTGGTTCTGGGAACGCTACGCTCGCCCTCCCCAGAATAAACCCTTCTAGATTCCTCTCTCTCACTACTGTCTCTGTGTCCTTTTGTATCTCTGTGTGTCTATCTCTGTCTTTATCTCTCGTCTCTGCGTCCGTTTTTGCCTCTTCATGTGTACGTGCCTGTCTCCTCTTTCTCCTCCCCTCCCCCACCTCTCTTCGCCTCTTTCTCCCTCCCTGTTTCCCTCTCCCCTTCCCTCTTGTATGACCTCATTCGAAGTCCTCTCGCCTCTTGGACCTGTTTTCTCTGAAAAAATGAGGCAGTTTGACTCGGTGACCCTCATGGTTCTCTATCTGATGCTCTGACCATATTATGTTATGTTATTGTGCAGAAAGGGGAGGGGGTAGGCTGTCCAAGCCCATTCATTTATTCTGTCTTTTGACTGCTCCCTGCTACTTAGTACTTACGTCTTATTCCCCTACTAGAAAATTCTATGAAGGGCAAGTTCTGGTCTTATTCTCCTACTAGAAAGTTCTGTGAGAGGAGAAATCAAGTTAGAGCCAAATTTTTCCTTTTCTTCCATTGTTCAGTACACCGTAGGTGCTTAATAAACATTGGATAAGTGATCCCATCAATTAGTATTTCCAACAAAAGTTTAGCAAGGAAATGATAAAAGGTTAATTACTATGTATAAGCAGTTCTGGTAATACATTTGACCTGGAAAGTGGTCTTCATTTAAAACTATCTGTATTTCTTCTCTTGTATTAAATGTTTGACAGCTTTACTGTTTTCAATGAATGTGAAATAGTATTATGCACAACTTTTTGAATACCTATAAGGAAACATTTTCATATATATATGGAAACACTATCCTTTTTGTTTACAGCACTGGCCAACTTAAATAATTTTTTTCTCTTTGTCTCCCAAAGTTCCTATCCTTACACCACTACCCCCGCACCCCCCCATGGAAGTCAACATGGGGGAGAGAGCAGAAGATTCTAGGCCTCCGGAGGACTTGCTCAGTGGTTTAAAGGTTACCGATCCCCAGGAATCAGAGTGTGCTAGCCCCCTGGTGTCTAGTTTAAAAGAGGAGTATATTAACAGCAAACTACTAAAGGATGTTCAGGACCAGGGAGAAGATGAGTGCTTTCATGACTGTAACGACTCATTTCAAGACAAGGAGGATCCAAGAGTGGAAGAACCAAAAGACAAACTGGGTGATGATGTGAATCCCTCAGAACTAGAAGAAGAATACTTACTGAGATTGGAAAAAGATATGCCAGATGACGAGAAACAGGTAAATATCTTCACTGCATTGTGGGGAAAAAAAGTCATTTAGACTTTTAGTTAGAAGATAGAAGTGGACTTGAACATAAGTTAACAAATATTTATTAAGTATTCACTGTGTGCCAGGCACTGTATTGTGTTGAAACGTATTTGAAGAAAAAAAAAGTACAAGAAATAATGCTTTAAAATGTCTCTGGTTACATCAGGGAACTGAATGAGAAGAAGGGTGTGGAGAGTAGAATGTGTCTTAATATCTTCTGAGGGTCAGTTTTCTTTATCAAATTTGTTGGTTTCAAATTATGACTATTGTCTGTCAAAAAGAATGAAAGAATGCAGAGATACTTTAAGCTACCTTAGTGGAAATACCTCTGAACATATAATCATTAGGCACTTAATGATTTGATAATCTTAGAGAAATTGTTTCCAGAAGTGCTAAGATTTTTTTTAGTTCAGCATTTTTTTCACGAATGCTGTCTATTAATTATTCAATTTAAAAATCAGTACAGGACTTTCTTGCCCATCTGACTAGGTCTTTGCTAGGTTGAAGGACTGGCAAATCTGACAGCTTTTGATGTTTTTGGTGTTTGTGTTAAGATGACAAAGCTTTTCGGGAAGGACTTTCAAGGTTAGTGCACCATAGTGTATCTACCCATCTAAAGTTTTCAGTCTTGTGGATCCTGTAACTGAGTTTATTAGTACTTCCAGGTTCACATGAATTAATTGATGCTAAGCAAACTTATCATAAAGCCAGACTGCCAGTTTGTTCATTTACAGTGTGTATAATAGCTAGGACTAGATGTTCTTGTCTGTGTATATGTGCGTATGAATTTAGAAAACCAAATTACGTATAGCTCAGAAGTTTGCTTGGTGAACATGAAATCAAAGCAAAAGAATTCTCATTAAGAACTGTCCTAAAGATTACCCTTCAGCATTTTAAATATGGGTCTAGCTCTGGCAGATACTTATACTCTTTTCTAGAGTCCATATTTCTTACATCCTGTATTTCTGCTTGATTTAAATATCTTTACAACATCAGCATACTTGGGGGAAAATTAATTGGTTTCTTTGGGCTTTCCTGTGGGTTGCCTCTGGAAGAGCCTCTAATTTTATCTATTATGTCTATACAGTATTGGTGGTAATATCACAAAAGCTATTTCCTTTCTAACTTTTCTTTTCATTTTCCCTGGATTTTAGCATGTCTTATTTTTAGACCAGTATGTATTCATTGACACCTTGCCATACTTATTAATGTTTAGTTTAAATGAACACTATGTGTATGTTCATCCTTCTTTGCCAAAGAAAACCATGCCATCAGAGAAATAATGACATGACTTGCACTTGACTTTGTTTTGAATGAGGGAGGGCTGTGCAGGTCACTAGCCTCACTTCTCCTGCAGAGCCATCTGAATCCAGTGACCAGATATTCATCAGGATGACTGGAGATGACCCAGGATGAGGCAGTTGGGGTTAAGTGATTTGCCCAAGGTCACACAGCTAGTGAGTGTCAAGTATCTGAGGTGAAATTTGAACTCAGGTCTTCCTGACTCCTGCACTAGTGCTTTATCCACTGTACCACCTAGCTGCCCAAATGAACACTATGGACAAATGCCAAATGGGTATTGTGAGGCTGAGTCTGAACTATGTCAGCTCCTCAGCTGGGTTTAATCAGCTTAGTTTTCATTCTAAAGAAAAGTTCGTTGCAGAACTTCATTTTAATACTTTCCAAGATTTTGTCACTGTGCATGCTTCTTCTGCAACCCAGATAGTAACCAGTCCGTACTTTAGCAGATGGCCTTCAGGATATTTTTGTGGTCCCCCCCCCCCAAAAAAAAATCATCACCTGATAGCAAACTCTGAATTTAAGAATTCTGCTCCTCAGGAACAGGTGCACTGTGCTCAATAATCTTGGCTGCTGTAGGAATCTCCAGAGCTTGTACTCTGCTGCTGGCAAAACCCAGAGACTTTACAAATAAGCCTTAATTTTGTTAAA
This sequence comes from Bettongia penicillata ogilbyi, assembly GCA_023548195.1. NCBI lineage: Eukaryota > Metazoa > Chordata > Mammalia > Diprotodontia > Potoroidae > Bettongia > Bettongia penicillata. The sequence goes on along the minus strand of JAJHZJ010000135.1, from coordinate 2,425,337 downwards.
GCTATTTCTAAGAAATTGAAATTCAGCATTAGCAGGCAATAAAAATTTATCAAGGTAGAGATAATTGGATGGATCAAGTTTCCAAAGAAGGATAGACAAGGATTAGTGATAAATCAGTTTTTACCATAAAGTAATTTGAAAAAATACCTCCAAAAGTCTCCAAGAACAAATCTTCCTAGAATTACTGGTAATTTACTCCCTAAGGAAGCATTTCAGGAAGATGTTTGAAAATTATTTATGAAACAAACTCTCTTTGTTTAAATGTTGTAAGAGAAATGGTCTCTGATTTCAAAGACTATAGTTCTGGAAAAGTCACTGTTTATTATTTTTATGAGGCTGCTTAAGAAAATATGAATCTCCCCTCCTATTATTCTCACTAGTCTTAGAACAATTTGAAGGACTGATTTCCACAGTACTTTCAGTGTTTTCTGAGTGATTTGCTATCATAATTTTCTTTAAGACATAGATGTTCAGTAATTCAGAAACTAAGAGGTTAGGTCTTGGGATCAGAAGACCTGAATTCTAGTCTCAAATGCTCTTACACCCATAGTCTTATAAAGCTGCCTCCCTTTTTGTATTATACGGGGGTAATATTTTAATCACTTACTTTACAAAAGGGTACTATGAAATAAACACTTTATAAAACTTTAAAGAAATGTATAAATATGAATCTATCATAGGATTATAGATTTAGAGCTGAAAGATTCCCCCTTTGGAATACAACCCCTTCATTGAGCAGATGAGGAAACTGAGGCCCAAAAAGTTGAAGTGACCATCCCAGGGTTGCACAGGTATTAAGGCAGGTTTGGATTTGAATCAAGTCCTCTGGTTCTAAATGCAGTATTCTTTCTACTGTACCATAATATTTGATATTATTATTATAGCAGTTATTATGGGTATCTTGGTAAATCTATATCATTCTTACCTCTTCCCTGAGTTTCTAGTGTGAACTCTACTTTTTTGGTATTCCAGTGTTAAATTCAGACAAATTGTTTTATAGCTACTGCTTCCCTAAACTGTAGGTGGTAGCAAATAGCAGTTGACAGACTTAAAGATTTGAGGATAAACCTATCTGCTTTAAGTCCTTGAATTTATGCTCTTTTTTCCCTCTCCTTTAACACTGTAGTTGTTTCTACAGTGAACAACCAAAAAAATTAAAACCTTACGTATAGAGTAAGTGGTTGCTGCTTAATGACATTTCAAAAGATATGAATGCCCTGTGTGCTCTAACCACTTGCATTATATATGTTGGCTCAGAACATAGGGATAAATATTATCCAGACAAGCCCCCCCATTGTCTAGGATTTCATTGAAAGGAAAGAAAACTTCTCTGGTAGATGTTCATTTTAATTAATAACTAAGGAAAAGAGTATTCTTTCTAAAATTTTGTCTTAAAGGTCCTAGAATTTGATCTACCAATTACTTCCTCAAAATGTAGAAGTAGCTATATATTCCTCTTGTGCACTTGATTTTTAAAAACTTTTAAAGGTTTCAGGCATGGATTATGGCAGCTGACATAGTCAACAAATACAGTTGTTTGAATGTCTATGTAGGTAACCATCACAGCATTAGCAAAAGATATGGGAGTTCATTTTTTAGAAGGTGTATGCTTTGATTTAATGTTTGGTTTCATTGTCTTTTGGCAAATGTTGCATTCTTAGGGGAGAGGGCATTTTTGTAGCTATCTGTGCAATGGATAGAACGCTGGACATGGAGTTAAGACAGACACATAGGTGTGTGACCTTGGACAAGTCACTTAACCAATCTCTCAACGTTAGATTCCTCATCTGCAAAATGGGCATAATAATAGCATTTGTCTCATGGTGTTGTGATGAAGATCAAATGAGGTCATATATGTAGAGCATCTTGCAACCATTTGTTGCCTTTGTGCTATTGAACAAAAGTGGAGAAAATCATACTAATCATTCTAACTTTGTCCACTACAAATTTATATTACACAATCCCAACTGGGCCCTCACTGCTGCTAAGCATTTCTATTATACCTGCCTTATCAATTCACTGTCTCACTTTGCACAGTCCCTCTTCCAAACCTTTTCATCCTCCTCTAACTTCCCATGGCTCCCTTTTCCTCCACTGTCTCCACTGAGAACCATGCCTCATATTTTACAGAAAAAAATTGAGACCGTTCACTGACAGTTCCTTCTCTCCTCTTCCTCATCTCACAATATTAATGTTCCTTTTCCCGCTCTTTCTTTACCCGTGTCTCACATGAAGTGGTCTTACTCCTTACCAAACTAACCCCTCTGTTTGATCAAGCAATCCCATTCCATCTGGTTTGCTTCAACAGATTGCCCCCTCTCTCGTCCCCACTCTGTCACTTGTTTCCAGTCTTTCCCTATCTACTGCCTCATTCCTTATTTCCTACAGACATGTCCCTCAGCCTGGAAAAAGCCTTCATTTCTATCACAGCTAAGTTGTCCTGTGGCTTTTCTACCCATTGTAGCCATCTACAGCAGGTAACCTCTGCTTCTGTTTCTCTCTTCTCTTTCTTAGAATCTGGCTTCTGACCTTAATTTCACTGAAAGCACTCTTTCCAGAGTTACTAATGATCTGTTGCCAAATTAATGACTTCATTCTCCTTGACTTCTGTGCTACCTTTGATACTGTTGATTGCTCTCCGTGCTCTCTAGGTTTTTAAGACACCACTCTTCTACCTGTCTGACTTCTTATTGTCTTTTGCCCTCTAACTAAAAGTATCCCCCAGGGTTCTTCTGTCCTGGACCCTTATCTCCCTCTGTACTGCTTCACTTGGTCATCTCATCAGCTCCCAGGAATTTAATTACCATCTCTGGGCTGATGATTCTCAGGTATACCTATCCTGCTCCATCCTCTTGGCTGACCCCTAATCTCAGGGTACCTTTCAGACATGTCAAAGTTGATGACTAATACACATCTTAAATTCAACATGTCCAAAACTGAACTCATCTTTTCTCCCTCCCCCCTCCTACCTTCTCTTTTTCACACAATCCTCCTTGTCCCTCAGGCTTGCAACTGGGAGTCATCCTGAGCATCTCCCCCTGGCTTCCCTTAAGTCTCAACTGAAATCTCATATTTTAACTAGAAGACTTCTTCAGCCTCTCTTAACTCTAGTTCTCTTTCTGTTAGTTATCTCCTTTACAGCTTATATGTAGCTTGCTTTGTTTATATTTGTATGTTGTCTTTCTTGTTAGATTGTGAGCTCCTTGAGGACAGGGATTGTCTCTTGCTGCTTTTTGTTTCCCTGGCTTAGCATGGTGCCTAGTGCATAGTAGATGTTTAAAAAATGTTTATTATTAAACATCTGACTGAAACCTCTTCAACTCAGTGTGTCCACAATTGAATAATGATTCATTATCTTTTCTCTCAGGATCTTTCCTCTTCCTAATCTTACTGATACTATTCAAGAACCCACCATCCTCCCAGTCACTTAGGCCGACAGCATCATTTTTATCCTTAATTTACCATTTTCTTTTACTGCTAGCACCCCCATGTTCAGTCAGTTGCAAGTTATGTCAATTCTTCCTTCATAACATCTTTTGTATACTCCCCCCTTCTGTCCTCTGGCACTGCCTCCACTTTGGTACAGTACACTCATCATCTCTCCCCTGGAAACCTCTGAGGTCTTAAGTCTCTGAGGAGCTCAAGTCTCACCTCACCCTAGTAGATGCTCTACTCAGCTGTAAAACTCATCTTCCTGAAGAGCCCTCTTAAATAGGGCAGTGACCGTATCAATGCCCTGTTCAGTAAAGTCCAGTGGTTCACTGTTATCTTCAAAATCAAATACGCATTCCTCTATCTTAAAGATTTTCAGAAACTACTCCCTTCCTACCTTTCAGTTCTTATGTCTTCATCCTTTCCACGCATTCTGTGATCCAATGATAACTGGTTTCTTTTCTGTTCCTTGAATTCTCCTTTCTTTTGCCTCCTGGCTTCCTTCCAAGTCCCAGCTAAAATCCCGTTTTCTGTAAGAAGCTTTTCCAGTCCCCCTGCCTGGGAATGTTGTTGCTTATCTACAATACCTTGTTTGTGCATACTTGTGTGCATATTGTCTCCTGCCTTTCTTTCTATCTCTAGCTCAGTGCCTCGCACATAATAGGTGTTTATAAAAGCTTCTTGACTCAGTTTGCTTCACTTAAAAAAGCACTATAGAAATGCTAAAATTTAGTGTATTGTAAAACCTTGATTAGTTTTTGTTATAGAAAGTAGAGTATTAAGATTTATTTCTTTGGAAAATGTTAACATCTAGGCAGTTAGGTGACAAAAAGTGGACTTTTTGGCACCTGGTCCAGGATGCAAATCTACATTTAGATCTGTTCTCTGACATGTAACAGTTGTGTGACCCTAGGCATGATGTCTACCTCAGTTTACTCATCTGTAACCTGGTAGTGGTAATAACAGCACTGATCTTCCAGGGTTGTTGTGAGGATAAAATGAGCTAATATTTATAAAGCACTTTTCAAACCTTAAAGTGCTAAGTGCCAGTTATTACTAACATCTTCATTTTCAAGTAATAGCTTACTAACATTTTATTGAATGCTGTACGTGGTAGATTTGTTTCCAAAACATTATGTATGAACAGATCTTTTGTTAATTGAGTCATTTTTAAATAGACTAGGAGAATTTACTATTTAGAGCAATTCAAGAGGATTATGAATTATTTTATGAAGTGATGTGTTTTTATATTTTATTATCAAAATTTCCATATACAGTACCAGGTTTGCTTAAAGCAAGGCACACCTTTAAGTAATCCATTATCTTACAGAGACAGCTAGGTGGCATGGTACATAATCAGTCCATACATTTATTTATTAAACTCCTGCTATGTAGTAGGCCTCACAGTCTAATTAGGAAAGCAGCATGCATGCAAATATATACAAAGCAAACTATATGTATAGGATTAATAGATGATAATTAACAGAAAGAGACACTAGAATTAAGAGAGGTTGGGGGAGCCTTTTAGTAAAAGTTAGGATATTTGTTGAGACTTAAAGGAAACCAGGGAGGTGGTTAGGTATGGGAGACAGCCAGAAAAAATTCCCAGAGCAGAAAGAGAAGTGTCTTATTTGTGGAAGAACCAGGAGACCAGCGTCACTGGATTGAAGAATATGTCTCAGGACGGTAGGTGTAAGAAGACTGGAGGGATGTAGTGTGGGAGAGTGAGGGAATACTAGGTTATGCAGAGCTTTGAAAGCCAAATAGAATACTTCATATTTGATCTTAGAAGGGATCAGGAGCTACTACAGTTTGGGGAGGGGCGGGGAACGACCCATGAAGAAAATAGGAAAATTACTTTAGTGAATAAATGAAGCGTGGATTAGAATTGGGGAGACTTGAGCTAGGCAGATCCATCAACAGGCAGTATAGCCTTATTATTACAATAGTGATAATCTTTGTGTGAGGTGATGAGTACTAGAGGGATGGCAGTGTCATAGCAGAGAAGGGGGCATATTCAAGAGATGTTGCAAAGGTGAAATGGACAGGCCTTGATGACATTTTGGATTGAGGTGGGGAAGGGGAGCAGTGAGAGATAGTGAGATCACCAGGGCAACTCCTAAGTTGCAAGCCGAGGGACTGGGAAGATGTTGCCCTCTGTAGGAGCCAAGGAAGGTAGGAGAAGGAAGGGTTTAGGGAAAGAAGATAATGGATATGTTGCATTTAAGATGTGTACTAGTAATCCGTTTTGTCATATCTAAAAGGCAGCTGGAAATACAAGATTAGAGGTCAGTGGAGAGGATGGAGCAGGATAGATATACCTGAAAATCATCAGCATAGAGATGTTAATTAAATCCCTGGGAGCTGATGATGACCAAGTAAAGTAGTATAAAGAGAGAAGAGAACCCAGGACAGGAGAACCCTATGGGGGACACCTTTGGTTAGAGGGCAAAAGAGAAAGAAAAGGAGAATTCAGACAGGAGGAGGAGAGCTAGTAGAGAATGATGTCTTGAAAACCTAGAGAGCATCAAAGAAGTGAGACTGATCGGCTGTGTCAAAGCCACTTAGAAGTCAAGGAGAATGAGGGTTGAGAACAGCCCATTAATTTGACAACAGAGATCATCAGTAACTTTGGAGAGTGTGCTTACAGTGGAATGATAAAAAGTTAGAAACCAGATAGAATACTTGGCCTGGAGTCAGTAAGACCTGAGTTTAAATCCTGACTCAGAGAGTTACTTAGCTATGTGACCCCTGGATAAGTTATTTAACTTCTGTTTGCCTTAGATACCTCATTTGTAAAATGGAAACAATAGCCTGCACCTCTCAGAATTGTTTTGAGAATAAGCTAAGATAATATTTGTAAAATGCTTTACAGACCTGAAAAACACTACATAAATGCTAGCTTTTTATTATTCCATTATGGAAAGACATCATAGAAGACTGTACTTGGAGTCAAGAATTCCTGAATTCAAGTACTGCATCTGATACATATTGGCTATATGATCATGGGCAAGTCACTTAAATTCTCAATGTCCCAGGCACCTCTCAGTGAAGAGAGTTTCTTATACTAATGGAATAATAGTTGTGAGAGGCTATGATGTTATATCAGAAGACTTTTAAAACTAAATTTAAAAATTCATATGTATATTAATTACTTATAACTTTGAAAAACTTTTATTCTGCAGAAAGGTGAAAGGTTTTTATTTTTGTTTGTTTTTAATTTATTTTTTTGTTTTCAGCATTTATTTCCACAAGATTTTGAGTTCCAAATTTTCTTCCCTCCCCACCCCAAGATACCATGCATTCTGATTACCCCTTACCCCAGTCAGCCCTCCCTTCCCTTATCCCCATCTTTCTATAACCCATTTACCTGTATTTCTTATTTCCCAGTTTCATGTAAAAACAATATTTAACATTCATTTTTAAAACTTTGAGTTCCAATTTCTCTCCCTTCCTCCCTCCCCACCCATCCCCACTGAGAAGGCAAGCAGTTCAGTATAGGCTATACATGTGCAGTTATGCAAAAGACTTCCATAAAAATCATGTTGTGAAAGACTAACTATATTTCCCTCCATCCTATCTTATTCCCCATTTATTCTATTCTTTCTTTTGACTTTGTCCCTCCCCAAAAGTGTTTACTTCTAGTTACTCCCTCCTCCCATTTGCTCTCCTTTCTATCATCCCCTCATGCATCCCATTTATCCCCTTCTCCTCTACTTTCCTGTAGTGTAAGATAGATTTTCATACCAAATTGAGCGTCCATGTTGTTCCCTCCTTAAGCCAAATTCCATGAGACTAAGATTCATTTTTTCCCTCTCACCTCCTCTTTTTTCCCCTCTATTAAAAAAACCTTTTCTTGCCTCTTTTATGAGGTAATTTGCCCCATTCCATTTCTCCCTTTCTTAGGAGAGACAATTTTAAAACTATTGTACTACCTGAAAGCCATCAAAAAAAGAGCCTACATATCATCTTTCACAAAATTATCAAGGAAACTTGCCCTGTTATTCAAGAACCAGAGGGTAAAATATATCCCTTCCTATTCAACTCACTCTGTGCTCTCTGTCTATATGTATATAATCCCTCCAACAACCTAAATACTGAGAAAAGTCTCAAGAGTTACAATATTATCTTTTCATATAGGAATGTAAACAGTTCAACATTAGTAAGTTCCTTATGATTTCTCTTTCCTGTTTACCTTTTCATGCTTCTCTTGAGTCTTGTGTTTGAAGGTCAAATTTTCTGTTCAGCTCTGGTCTTTTCATCAAGACCAGATGAAGCGCTCAGTGCACTTGAAAGTCCTCTGTTTCATTGAATGACCATTTTTATCCCCTGGAGTATCATACTCAATTTTGCTGGGTAGGTGATTCTTGGTTTTAATCCTAGTTCCTTTAACTTCTGGAATATCGTATTCCAAGTCCTGTGGTCCCTTAATGTAGAAGTTGCTAGATCTTGTGTTATCCTCATTTTATTTCCACAGTACTCAAATTGTTTCTTTCTGGCTACTTGCAATATTTTCTCCTTGACCTGGAAGCTCTGAACTTTGGCTACCATATTTCTAGGAGTTTTCCTTTTGGGATCTCTTTTGAGAAGGTGATTGGTGGATTCTTTCAATATTTATTTTACCCTCTGGTTCTTGTATATCAGGGCAAGTTTCCTTGATAATTTCGTGAAAGATGATATGTAGGCTCTTTTTTTGATCATGGCTTTCAGGTAGTACAATAGTTTTAAATTGTCTCTCCTAAATCTGTTTTCCAGGTCAGTTTTTCCAATGAGATATTTCACATTGTCTGCTATTTTTTCATTCTTTGGTTTTGTTTTATAATTTCTTGATTTTTCATAAAGTCATCAGCTTCCATCTGCTCCATTCTTATCTTTAAGGAGTTAATTTCTTCAGTAAACTTTTGGATCTCCTTTTCCATCTGGCCAATTCTGCTTTTTAGGTCATTCTTCTCCTCGTTGGCTTTTTGGATCTCTTTTGCCAGTTGGGTTAGTCTGTTTTTTAAAGTGTCATTTCCTTCAGCATTTTTTGGGTCTCCTTTAGTAAGCAGTTGACTCATTTTTTAGTTCTTGCATCACTCTCATTTCTCTTCCCAATTTTTGCTCTACTTCTCTTAACTTGATTTTCAAAATCCTTTTTGATCTCTTCCATGGCCTGAGACCAATTTGTATTTTTTTTGGAGGCTTTGGATGGAAGATCTTTGACTTTGTTGTCTTCTGTTTGTATGTTTTGGTCTTCCTTGTCACCAAAGTAAGATTCTACAGTCTGATTCTTTTTCTGGTTTTTGCTCATTTCCCCAGGCATTTACTTGACTTTTGAGCTCTTTGTCAAGGTAGTGGGAGTGGGAGTCTACTGTCAGCCACTGGATCCTCCCACAATCTGTGGACCTAGAGCTCCAGAAACAGTGACTGCCTGAGGTTCCTCCATCCCCTCCCCCCTCTACTGCCCTGGGACTGGGGCCAGACCACCTTGGTCCCACAGGCTTTTCCCACTGACCTTCCAATTTGTCCTCAACATTATGGGGTTGTAAAGTCTGGAAACCACCACAGGTATGAGAGATTCAGTCTCCCAATTTAATTGCTGTCTGTGCCAGTGAGGCCCATGCTGGATTGTGCCCTGCCCCCAGCGTGGCATGGTAGACACTTGCTAGTGACCTTCCAGGCTCTCTTGGGCTAGAGATTTACTTCATTCCATCATCCTGTGGGTTCTGCAGCTCCAGATTTTCTTTAGAGCCATTTTTGACAGGTATTTGACTAGGCTTAGTGGGAGTGCTCTAGAAAGTCTGCGCTGTTACTCTGCCATCTTGGCTTCGCCCCCCCCCCAAGAGTTTTTTTTCTTTTCCTATCTTTTTAAACATAATGTATTTTCAAATTCTTTAGTGATTTTGTCAGCATAGCTGCTACCTCCACCAAGAAAGACTGCAACCCATCATCTACAACTTAGTAGGTAATTTTTGACAATGTTCATGGACCAGAAATCTGTCATCCTACCTTTAGTCTCTTGATGTGCCTTTCCCAATTCAAATAAAAAAATAGAGACTGAGGGACACAACTGGGTCTTCCTAACTTGATAGAACCTACTAGAACTTTCACTGCTGAAAACTTTAAAAAACTCCACATCCCAGTAAAGCTTCAGAATAGCACTGACCTTGAAATCTATCAGAAGACTCAAGGTCTATTCCTTTGCCCTCTTGAACTCTGACTTCAGTTTCCTCTTCTGTAAAGTAAAGGTATTGAACTAACAGACAGGTGTCAAACATGTGGCCCAGCACTTCCTTGTGTAGACCAAATCAGATTAAAAGGGAGTAACAATATAAATAAAAATACAATGAAACACAGATAATATTACATTTTAAAACTAAGCCATTGTGTGGCCTACAGTGATCCTTATGTACAGCTTAGTATAACATCTCATTTCCATTTGAGTTTGAAACCACTGAACTCTAGAAGTTCTAAAATCCTACATTCTGGTTTTAATGGCATCTCAAATCTGAATGAATTCAGCTACATTTCTCAAGAGAAACCTCTTTGGAAGTTGAGAATGTTTCACCCTCTAGCATGGCAAAGTACAGCTCCACAGGTCCTCCTTTATGTCAGGGGTCCTATTTAGGGAGTGGATGAAGTCATTTATTTTGCTAAAGACACATACTTAAAATGATGAATCCCTTCAAATGTGATGATCCAGGGTGACTCTTCAACACCTTGACTGAAGACCAGTCATTTTCTGCTGTTCATTTAGAAGCGTGACTTTTGACATGTTCCAGGATGGTAGTAGGAAAAGAGGGGCTTAATTCTGCAGCTCTGATTTGTTTGAACCTTAATGTTAAATAAAAGCAGAGAGCTTGTTTCTCAACATCCACTTTTAACTTGAATTGCCAGTTTTTGTATTGTTGTATTATTCATACAAACAGTTGTCCAAAAGGCTCTTTAATATAATACAATCAAAATGTTACTTTCACAGAAGGATAGTCAGTGTCATAAGATTTAAAAACTGAAGGATTGAGAAAGTAAGGAGAAGTAGAAAATATAGTTTATTAGTCAAATATTTGTTTCAAACAAATGTAATTATTTTTAAAAGCTTTCTTTGTTTTGTAGTTTTTTTTAATCAACACAAATTCTCCTATGTCAGCTTAAGTTTTGGGGTGTTTTTTTTGCCCTCATCTTTAGAAAATCATTATCTGAAAATTAAGAATGAATACTGAATCCTTCAGCTTCACAAAGGTCCTCAATTTTAACATCTCTGGCAGTTGGTGTTTTTCCCAACATTAGCAAGAACAGAGAATGTCTTTAAAAAAAAAAAACCTGTAAAATGACCTTGCCCTTCTTCAACAAAACAAGAATCCAGTATGTAACTCAGATGCTTGAAAAAAGTTTCATGTGGGCAGCAATTCAAGCAAACTAAAACGCACAGTTGAAGCATTGCAACTGCATTTTTTAATGTGGGACACATGAATAGAGCTCAAACCTTAAGAATTCAATTATATGACTTCAGTACTCTCTGTGGAACTGTCCTTAATTGTTAGTATCATAGGATTTGGAAGGTATCTTAAAAATCATTTAATTCAGTGCCCTCCTTTTGCAGATGAGGAAACTAAACCCAGGGAATAGATTTAGTCAAGATAGAGCTGATCAGAACCCAGGTCCTCGGACTCCTGTGCTTTTTCCTCTATTTGTTAGTGAAAATATGAGAATTATAGCTAACATTTATGTAACGCCTACTATGTTCCAGGCTGTGTGCTAAACACAGTTATCCTGTTTGATCCTCACAGCAACCTTTGGCAGTAGGTGCTGTTATTATTCCCATTTTACATATGAGGAAACTGAGGCAGAAAGTGATTAATTAGCTTGCCTAGTATCATACAACTAGGAAGAATCAGAGACCAAGTCTGATTCCAGACTCCTAGCTTTCCTGAAATTATTTCTTTTAGAAATGTAAAGCATTACCATAAACCAGTTGTTAGATTCTAGAGGGTTTTCTGTCTTATTCATTCCTCCCTTTTCTCTTGTATATGTGTTATTAGTCAGATCCAAACTTAGAATGAAGTCAAAATTCACTTGAGCCTTTAGCAACAAAATAGTGAACCTTGCTCAGTGTAGTTATACATTTTAAGATGACAAACCTGAGCCACAAACTAAAGGTGTAACTCAGTAATTTTTCATATTATACCTCAGCAGACCCAAGTTTTCATTTTTGTGGGCATTCTTTCAACTGTATAAAGTGAAACCTGGCCATGCATTTTCATGCTGCCTGTGCCATTTTTATCCATAACCTTTCATAAAATCTTTCCTAGAATATCCAACACACCAGAAGCCTTCCTCTAGATCATGTTATGATTTATAGATATCCAAACAATATCCAGGGTGATTGTTTTGCTATGTAAAGAGGCTACAATCTTTTCTGGTTAAACATATCCTTGATCGGGCTTTTTATACCACTTCTTACATGCAAGTCGTGCTTGCTAATGTGCTATGTATTCTTATTCTTTGGATCACCTGCAGTTTCAGTTCTTCTTAGAGCATAATGTTCTTGGTCTGCAGCCATATAGCATCACTAGGAAAATATTGATAATAAGAAGTAGACTCAGGGAGCAACTTGGTGTCATTGAAAGCACTGCCCCATTTCCTAAATATGATCAGTGCAGGCTACTCTTCTGTTCAATTTTGGACCCAACTCATCCATCTTTAGTTAAATATTTGGATAGGCCCACCAAACTGTGTGCCATAATCTAGGCAATTATATTTTTTCATATTTTATTTTTCCTTCAGGGTACATTGGTAGGTGACTCTCTTTTGAACACCCATGGATCTCAGTGAAGTTGTCCTACACTATTGATGCATTCAAGAAACGTCATCAGGAAAATTAAGTATGAATGCATAAACTGTAATCCTTCCCACCATCCATTTTGTGTCAAGCATTTTTGAAGCTGCTTGTCTATCTCCAGCATTGAACTTGATGCTGAAAGATATAAAAGAAATGTAAACATGTCTCTTACTTTCAGGAGTGTACAATCTAACTGGGATCATAAATGAAAGTATGCACAAAATTAGAATACAAATTAGGATATTATATATGTACATTCAAGTGATAGTGCTAGTAAAGATTCTAAGAGATTATGAAAAGAGAAATAAAGATATTCCAGGGTTTGGGAACTGTACTAGTAAAGTCTTAGAATTAGAAATTAGCATTTTGTGTCAGAAGGTTATTTGAAGGAAATAGTAGGGGATAAGGTTAGTTAGGTAGGATAGAGATAGATTATGAAAAATTTTAATTCAAGACAGTGAGTTAACAATATAGTTGCCATTAGTTAAATTACATTCTTAGGCTAAGTAGTCCAAACCTCTCACTTTACAAATGAGGGAATCGAATCCCACAGAGGGAAATTATTTGTCCAGGATCACATGGGAACTAAGTCATAAAACCAGGATTCAAATCCATCTCCTCTAACTCCAAATCACATGACTTTTATTGAGGGCCTTTTCTGTTTGGAATTTTTCCTGAGCAGCTTCTTCTAGTGAAGGTTGCCTGTAAAGCATTTTACTGTTTCCCCTGTCTAAGTTTTTAATAGTGAGTTGGACACTGAATTCCTTTAGTGCTGAGGTAAGAGTCCAGTATAATCTATTCCATCCCTTACTGAAATAGAACAAGAGAGCAGATGTTTCCTTATGAGTCTTTCTGGAATTCTTTAAAAGAAATTTTGGGGGACTATGAAGGGGTTCCTTGCCATAATTAGAAACTTTTCTTTTTTAGAGTAAAAAGGCTATATCCTGAGAAGCAGTGCCTCTGACTGCTATAATCTTGCACCACTACCTAAAGATTCTTTATAAGCACCCTAACATAATGACTGTTATACAGCTGTAAGAATGCATCATAGCCTCTTGAATCTATATTTGGAGAAACTGTTCCAATAATATCATATGTTTGTGGTGTACAAAGAGCATACTGGCAACAAAACGAACCTCCATCTTTTTGTAAAGATGGAGTAGATCTCTTAGCACAGCTAGGAGACGGTGGAGCTCTCTCTGCGGAGTACTATTTTTAGCTGTTACCAAGGAGATGTTCTGCTAGATATTGATAATTGCATTAATCCTCAATTTACACAATCTGTGTAGAGCAAAACATCTCCTTTTCTAATGTTTGTTGCTTAATTCTTACTGCATTGTAAATTTTTTGGCCTTTGCTGTGTGCTCTAGGTGTAAAACGTATGCTGACCAAAGCATGAAATTGGCTTCAGTAATCTGTTTGGAAGCCTACCACCTGTTAAACTTTTTATCCCTAGTACTGTTTCATTTTTCCAGGGTTGTGTTATACAAAGAACCATCTAGAGTAAAGATATGTTTCTACAATCTCTGAAACTGCACTGTCCAAAGCTGACAGGCATGGATATATGCTAATTTTGCTTGTACCAGCGTTAGTGTTAAGATGTTCATGGGTGAAAGCACACGCGTGCTGAGCATGTGCCATCTCTGCTGTGAGTTGGGTTTAATGATTTTTTGCCTGTCTATAAAATTCAAAGTTAGAGTGAGAAGAGAAACTAATGGAGAAAAAGAGATTTTGTTTATATTGATTTCTTGATAATCTTTTCTTTGTCTCTTTAGAACATTTTAGTGAAAGAACTTAGTTGTTGTTTAGTCTTGTCTGACTTTTCATCCCCATGAACCATGGCACATCTGCCCTCCATTAAGGTGTTGGGCGCCTCCCAACCTAAGGGGTTCATCTTCAGTGTCATATCTTTTAGCATTTTAATATTGTTCATGAGGTTTTCTTGGCAGAGATACTGGAGTGGTTTGCCATTTTCTTCTCCACTGGATAACCCTTGGTCAGAACTCTCCACTATGACATGTCCGTGTTGGGCAACCCTGCATGACATAGCTCATGGTTTCACTGAGCTAAGCAAGCCCTTCTGCCAGACAAGGCTGTGATCCAGAAGGGGAAGAAATTACTACCATCCAATTTGTATACAAAGATTATGTTGATTTAAAATATTTCACTGCCTTGAAATGGTCAATAAATATTTAAGTGCCTACTATGTGCCAGGTATTATTATAAGTACTGGGCAAAGAAAGAAAAACAAAGAAAGGCAAAAGATAGCCCCTGTCCTCGAGCTCACATTCTAATGGAAAAGACAACATGCAAGCAACTATATGCGAACAAACTACAGAGAGGATAAATAGGAAATAATCAAGAGGGAAGGCACCAGAAAATAAAGCAGTCTTGCCAAGAATGTAACACTTCTGCTATAATAATATGTATGCCTGCTCCCTACCAGACCATAAAGTTACCCTTTAGAAATGTCTTATGTAAGAAGAGGAAACTTTATCAAATTGGGGACTCTACAGTGTTGGCTGGAAGAAGGGAAAGAAAAGGAACAGAGTGAGTAAGTGAGGGACAAGAGAGAGAAGTGTTTGCTTTTCTTACAGCTTCAGGAATAAATCCCAGAAACAATATTGAAGGTTGACCACATCTACTACATCTGTGTCCCTTTTCCAGCTTAGGGTGATTAGTTTGATATGGTATAATATATATAGGTGATTTTAGGCACTTTGTTTTTACCCCGACTAAAAATGATGCCTTTTGAAAGTGGTGGCCATTTTGAGTTATCTCAAAGTGTAGTATTTCATTATTATGATAGATCCCTCACAAAAAGCCATACTGAAGTCAAGTCAGTCAGGTTTCTACTTTTGTAATACAGTAGGGCAGCATTTTGTAAGAGCTTGGTAATTTATCAGTTAGGGACTTACAGCTCTCCCTGATTCACTTAACACAGTACCTGACATTCTGTTGTCTAGGAAGCTAATAAATGTTTTTTGATTAGTTTATTGATTTTTTTCCCCTTCCATGCAAAAGTTTAAGCCTTCTTAATCTTCCACATATGTATCTCTAAAAGTAGAGCAAGGACACTGACCAACTATCAAGAGAATTATTCTTCAGTCATAGGAAACTGACCTGCTTTGTCACTCCATTTATATACTGTAAGATAAATTCTCTCGTGTTTTTTAGAAAAGACGAGAGGAGAGCATCAGACTAAAGGAAGAAGGGAATGAACAGTTTAAGAAAGGAGGTAAGTTAAAAAATAAAATGGTTTATACCTGAGAATGGTGGTCTTCCTAAACCCTTATTTTTTGTCAAATTCATGAAGAAATAATGCAACAAAAGAAGATTTTTGCAGCTATTTAAGTTTTGCTTCCCAATACTTTAGGATTTTGTTTACTTACCTAAATCATAGACAGCATTCTTAGCTGATACGGGTCATCTTCCCCATGAGGTTTTTTTGGCACAGGTCTTACTTTCCATTCCTGTGATTTATTACCTTTCACTCAAAAAATTAAAGGAAAAAAACCCTCTTGTTACCTTGGAAAACCCTAACCTTTAAGGTTTGACTGACACTCAAAGGCTTTTTACTATTTATATTTTCATTGTGTGTATCTCTAGGCACAAGCCTAACAAATCTTTTCCATTTTTCCCTTTACATGGTTTTTGTTGTCCTTTCCCTTGATGTTTTAATGAGATAGAAGTTACACACATCTACTTTCATATCCTATAGTGGCTTTTGGACTAAGATGATTTTATATAATTTTGAAAAGGCATTTACTTTTATATCAACATTCTGGCACATAATTTCAAAAGAAATGTATATGCTGTGAGCATTTTAGGCATATTAGTATTTTTACTAGCTATTTTCACCTTTATAAACCAACAACAATTTAACGAGTGCTTGGGAACTGTGGTGTGTGTTCATCCTTCGTTGCTGAGGAAGGCCACGCCATCAGAGAAATGATGACATGCCTTGCACTTGACTTTGGTTTGAGTGAGGGAGGGCTGTGCAGGTCACCAGCCTCACTTCTCCTCCAGTGCCATCTGAATCCAGTGACCAGATATTCATCAGGATGACTGGAGATGACCCAGGATGAGGCAGTTGGGGTTAAGTGACTTGCCCAAGGTCACACAGCTAGTGAGTATCAAGTGTGTGAGGTAAGATTTGAACTCAGGTCTTCCTGACTCCTGCACAGGTGCTCCAACCACTGCACCGCCTCGCTACCCCGGCACTGTGGTAAATGCTGGAGGTTCAGACAAAAGTAAAACAATCCTACTTGTGAGGGTCTTAGAGTCTGTTGGGGAGACAACCTGTACAGAGTGACCCAAAAGTTTTAGTGCAGTGTTAAGTTTTAATAGTTTAAAACCATTTTTTAAAGTTGTTAAAAGCATAATGCGGCACTGAGACTTTTGGGATATCCATTGCAGACTGTATGCACAGCAAATGCAAGATTATTTTGAGACAAGGTTGTTTGGAGGACAGTTAATGTTTAAGAAAGCCTGGGATTCCAAGAAGCAAAGGTAATGAGAACATTCCAGACGTGGAGGTTAGTCAGGGCAAAGGTGTGGAGATGGGAGATAGAATGTCATGATTGAGGGGCAGCAAATAGATCACTTTTACTGGACCACATGGTGTGTGAGGAAGATTCATGTGTAAGAGTAGGGAGGGAGAAGGTTGTAAAGAGCTCTGAATGACAGACAAAAGAGTGTTTATTTCATCCTTGAGGTGATAGAGAATCTCTGGAGTATATTGGGGAAGGTTGACATGGTCAGGCCTGCAATTTAGGAAAGTCCTTTAGGGGGCTGTATGGAGGATGGATTTGAGTGGGGGGAGAAGAGACTTGAGATGGGAAGAACAAACAGTGCAGTGAGAAATGATGAGGACCCTTTGCACTAGACTGTTGGCTTTGTAAATAGGGAGAATGTGTGACAGATACAGAGACAGAAATGACAAGATTTGGCAGCTGATTTTTGATGTGGGTTGAATGAGAGTGTGGAGTCAAGGATGATAGTAAAGTTACAGGCCTGAAATACTAGAAAGATGGCAGCAGTCATGAAAGTCCTAGGAAGTTCAGAAAAGGCTTATCTTTGGGAAGAAAGTTGAGTTCTATTTTGGACATGTTGAATTTGAGATGCAGGACATCCCGTCTGAAACGTCTAATAGGCAGTGGTTGATTTAAGACTGGAGCTTAAAAGAAAGACTAGGGCCGGATCTATATATCGGGGAGTCTTCTACTTAGATAACTTCAAACAACTATTTAGTAGGGTCTTCACATTTTTAAGAGTAGAGTTTTTTTCTTGTTTTTGTTTTTACTAGCCGACTTGATTATTGTAGGGAGATCTCATGGAGAAATTTCCTCTTTCCTGGTGAGGAACTACATGCATTTTGATACCTTCTCAGCATCTTACTGTTTTAGAAAGTTGCCTAGCAGCAGCACTGTGAAGTTGAATGACTTGCCCAAGATCACATGACTAATATGTCAGAGATAAGAATGAGGGCAGCTCTTTACACACTATTCCATGCTCTTTATGATTTCTAAAAGTCATGCATTTTATTCTAGTTAAATATTAGACCTTATAAGGCATAAATAAGAAATTTTAATACTGACACATAGAACATATTGTGTATGTATATGAATAAATACTATGATGCGTTATATAAAATTACAATATTATAAAGGCATCACCCTAGTGTAGAGTCCTCATCACTTCTCACCTAGACTATTACAAGAGCCTCCTACTTGTTCTCCCTATCTTTAGTATCTTCCCTCTCTGCTCGAATCCATTCTCCACACAACCTCCTAAGTGATCTTCCTAAAAAGCAGGCCTAACCCTGACAGCTTTTCCCAGTAAATGCCAGTGGCTCTCTACTACCTCTAGGATTAAGTACACACATATCTCTGTGTGTGTGTGTGTGTAATATGTATGTATATAGTGCGTAGCATATGTATATATGTTATAAATTAGATATGTATTGGGCTTATAACATTTATCTCTGAGCAGTCTGTGGTAGCCTTCCAATTTTTTTTAAATAAATTTGTATGTCTTTTGTTTTTATATCACTCAAATTTTCCCCCATTTTTCTCCCCATCCCAGAGAGCCATCCTTATAATAAAGAATTTTTAAAAAGGAAAAAATTTAGCAATGCTAATCAATACATAAAAAAATTCTGACATTATATAGTATTCCATACCTATGGGCCCTCCCCTCCTCCACAAAGGATTAGCAGAAAGTTGTCTTCTCATCTGCTTTGTGAAAGTAGGCTTTTGTTTATTTTTGATTACAACAATCAAATTCTTGTGGGGTTTTTTTCCGTTTACAGTATTGTGGTCATTGAGTATATTTTTAACTCTACTTTGATTTTCATGAGTTCATGTAAATCTTTCCATGCTTTTCCATACAGCACAATGATACACCACTATATTCATGTACCATAGATTTTTTAGCCATTCCCCAGGCAACAGACATCTATTTTGTTTTCATTTCTTTGCTACTACAAAAAGTACTGCTATAAATGTTTTGATGTATATGGAAATTTTATTTTTGTAATTGATCTCTTTAGGATATATTTCTTATCAGTGGATTTAAGGGTGTAGACATCTAATTCCTTTCCAGAATGTTTGTATTTATTCACGGCTCCAGTGACTTTTCTGTTTTTATACAACCCATCAAACATTGACTATTCCATCTTTCATCAACTTTGCCAATTTGTTAGGTTTGTGTTGAAACCTCAAGGTTGTTTTTATTTACATTTCTCTCATTAGTGATTTGGGATATTCTTTCATAGTTTGTTAATAGTTTATAATTCTTTTGAGAATTATAATTTTTGTTCATGTCCTTTGATTACTTATTTATTGAGGGATGGCTTTTACCATTCAGTTTTAACCACAAACAAAATAACTTCTTTTTCTTCCATATAGGCATAGATTTAAGTCCCATTTCTTTTTATTCATACTTTCCTGTTTGAAAAATGTATAACTAAATTGATATAACTCTGTGAAAGTTGAAGCTTGGGATACTTTGGAAGTTTTTTACTGATAGAGGCCTCTGATGGTTCATCCCTAGAAATGAAAGGCCGTTGTGGATTACTTTTTTTTTAAAGCAATTAGTTAATCAGAACCTGCTTTGGATCTTAGTGAGCAAAGGAAAATGTCCTGCAAGATGAGCATCAGAAGCATTTTAAAACAATCCAAAGATAATTATAGTGATTTCTGTAGCAGAAAAGTTACTATGGCTGTGACCACTGTTCTAGGATAAGACTTCATAGAAAATATTATAATATACTAAGGGAATTTTGTGGAATAGAAATAATGTTAAAAAAATGAAATACTAAAGACTTAACTCCTTACCTTACAAATTTCAGAATATGTAGAAGCAGAAAGTTCTTACAGTCGAGCTATTCAGACTTGCCCTGCCTGCTATCAAAAAGACAGATCGGTTCTGTTTTCAAACCGAGCTGCTGCAAGGATGAAACAGGTATGTATTCTTCGCTGGCTTCATCTTTTAACAACAAATTATTAAATTGAGACTAATAGAATGGTAATATTCCATAGTGTTGCTTCTCTTTAAATTAGCTTGGCATACTTTCTTGGGTATAAAAAACAGAAAAATACTTTTTTTAAAGTTTAGGTCAACTTACCCTTACCATTCCCATTAATATAGAAAATGGAATTCTTCTCTAAAGGAGGGTAAATTTGGATGGTCAGAAGATGCCCAGGACACCCAGTTAGCTTGGGGTTTATTGGCTAGATCCCTTCCCTATTCAGTAAGTACCTAAATACACTTTGGCCTAAAGGGGCTAAGGTCTCCCAGTGCATCCTGGGACTTCTCCAGTCATCCTGATGAATATCTGGTCACTGGATTCAGATGGCTCTGGAGGAAAAGTGAGACTGGTGACCTGCACAGCCCTCCCTCACTCAAAACAAAGTCAAGTGCAAGTCATGTCATCATTTCTCTGGTGGCATGGTCTTCTTCAGCAAGGAAGGATGAACACGAGAAATTGAATAGCTTCTTAGGGCATTGACAGAACATCCACTGGATTCGGACAAGTGGATGAAAGTGCCAAATGATATTTAACTTAGAATAGTTACTGCTTCTTATTTGGACCCAAGGAAGACTTGAGATACAGATAATAATAATTAACAATTAATTAATTAATGATAATTAATAATTTTAATGCCCAGTCATTGAAATCTTCATCTTAAATTTACTCATCCCTGAGATTGGGCCAGTCATTGTACTTCTCTTTATACATAAAATATGAATATTTGGGAAGAAACTAAGCTCCTGTGTGTTACTTTAAAAGGTGGTTTATAAAATGCAGTGTTATAGTAAAGGACCACTTGCAAAGCGTTTCCAGATGACAAAAAAATCAGATGGAGAGAATAGTTTTATTTACATACTGGTAAGAGAATTTTCTTATACTTTGTATATGGGAGGCAGCCCCTATAATATTTGATAGAAAGCTGACCAGACCTGGGTTCAAATGCTACCTCTAACATAAACTGGTTCTGTGACCCCAGATTCGTCACTTAACTCTTACTGTTCTGGCAGCTCTCAAGCACTGCAAGTTGTAGGGATGGTGCTGACTTATACTGGTAGAGACAATTTCCTTTAAGGGTGAAATCAGAGGTCCATTTCTTTTCCTACTATGCATTCCATTTGTCCACTTTTCCAGTAAACAGACTTTACTGAATTTAGGAAAAATTGATGAGAAAGACTACAAGTCCTAATAGGTACACATGCCTTTGCATGCCAGATTCCATTTATCAAGAATATGAATCAATATTGAAAGAAACATTCTTGTAATGTGGATTATGCAGCTTAAAGAAAAACCGTATGATGTTGATTGAAGTTAGCACTAAAATGCTTTGGAGGAATTCATTTGCTAATTGTGAAATTTATTTTAGGTAGATGTTGAAGGTAGAAAGGTTAGAAGATCAGACTCTTTGCATTTGAGTACATGCTAGGGTAGGCTATCTAGTTATTGTGAAATGTAATTCTAAAAATCCATAATTACAGAGGCAATACATATATTTGCTTTTGGGGATTTGAAAATTGTTATTCTACAATTACTGTAAGACTGTCAGAATTGATTCCTTATGGTAGGAGAATTTATAGGCTTCCTAGGAATTCTGTTCCATTTGAGGAGTACTAACAACTAGAACAAGGTTTCTTAAGCCTGTTTGGTGTCATGGATCCCTTTGACTATCTGGTTAAGCCTGTGGACCCTTTCTCAGAATAATGTGTTTCAATTAATAATTAATTGAAGTAAATGCTAAATTTCAGCTAGAGGTTGGTGAAAATAAAGACACCATTTTTCACCAAAATTCACGGGCCCCTAAAACCATCTGGATCTGAGGATCCAAAGTGAAGAACCTTGGAAAAAGGAAAGAGCACCAGTGGCTAGAGGGGAGAGAAAGGCTTCATGGTGCAATAGGAAGATTGGGAACATTGAACTTGGAGTCATGAAATCTGAGTGCATTTCTCAGGTCTGCCTTTTACTGTATCTGTAACCTAGGGCCAGTCAGTTAGCTTTTTTGTGCTTTGGTTTGCTTATCTGTAAAATCAAAGGTTTTGAATAGGTGACTTCTGAGGTCCCTTCGAGCTCTAGGTCTATGGTCATATGTAGAAGTTAATACAGCACAAAGACTTGAAACTCAAGGCAGATTGAAGAGGGAGAGCATGTTTAAGGCAAAAAAAAAAATGGCAGAATGTTTCACAAATTTGCATTTCTTAGGATGAATTCCCAGTAATGAATTGAATGGCAATAGCAGTAATAATTTGTGATCACCTGTCAGTAATTATCAAATTCTCTAAATGAAACACTGATTTGAGAAAGCTCACTTTTCCAAGTTTTATGTCAGTTGTAGTAGATTGGTTATATATTTTAAAAGGTATTCTCAGTATAAATATTCCCTTCGCCAACATAAATCATAACATTCTAGAGTTTTATCAGTTTCTGTAACCAACAAGTTCATCACCTAGTGACCAACTTCTGTTCAGTAATTCAGAAGCTTAAAAGACACAGATAAGTCCCATTGAATAACTTTCACTGAGGAAATGATCGTGCCTTAGGAACCATAGCCTAAAGATAACTCAAAGAAGACAAAACCCACAAACAAGAAATCAAAATAGAGAAAAAAAGAGTAAAATGAAGTATCTGTCCAAATATATAAGGGTGAACTTTTTCAGTGGACCATCCTGCCTAACTGTAGGCATAGTCTAATCAGTCAGCATTCTTCGTTTTGTTTTTCCCATCCAGTTTGTGGACTGATCTCTTTTGAATAATTACCAAGGTCTCATTGAGGAAGTAATATAATAAGCCTTCTAGGGCTTGATTCGTGTCTTTTCCAGATGGATAGTGAGGGGTCCAAAATTTATTAAAATGGAAGAATACAGGTTGCATTGCATTCAAGAAAATGCATCATAATTTCAGCTTCCCCAAGCTGTCTGTCAACACATGCAAAAAAAAAAAAAATTGTTTAACATCAGTATTCTGGCTGAATCATGGGATATCAGTCTTAAAAAAGCAAAATTTCAGGTGACCCAAAAGGCAATGGAGCAATACAATCATATTACCCACAATTTCTAAGAAAGAGTGGTGTAAATGGTAACAGGAAAATTAAATTGGGAAAGAAAAAAATCAGGCTGAGCATGTATCAAAAGTATAGAATGACAGATGGACCACATAAATGACACATTGATACCTATGGAATGTCAAAAAAAAACAGTAAAGCCTCCAGGCTTTATAGATTTATATCCTTTACAAAGGACATGGACAGGAATTACATAGTATTAAGGTGTACGTGGGCTGCTCTCTGAACAAAGACAGTACTCACATTGAAGAAATCACACATCCATTGAAATAGTAAAATGATAAAGTAGATTCCCATGTTATTGATTCTTTTGTTGATTAAGTCATTAAAATTGGATAAAGTATATTAATGGTATATTTCTTTAAAGTATATTAATGGTATATTTCTTTTTAGGACAAAAAAGATGCTGCTATCAGTGACTGCAGCAAAGGTATGATCATTTTTGTCTCACTGAGTGTGAATACAGGACTCTTCTTTCTCAAAGAAGAAAATGTGAGAACTTGTACAAGGGCTCTTATCTGTTGGGTGAGAAAGGAGAAGGGATTTTGTAGTATAGACATAATTAAGAAGAGATTTGCATTTCAAGTAAAAGCAGTGATGTTGGATAGTCATAATGATCTCCTCAAGACATCTTTCTCCATCTGGTTTTCTTACTGGCCTTTTTCAGATTCAACACATTCAAAATCAGGCTTGTTATCTCTTTTCCCTAAAGTTGTTTTCCTTTTTATTTCATTATTTCTACCAACATTCATTTGTTCTCCCCCTTTCAGGAATTTGGGATTAATTTGATCTGTTCACTCTCACCTTTTCGTTATCAATTCCTGTTGATCTATCACCTCTGAAATATCTCATATCTATCCTGTAGGATTTGGATCTGAGGGCCCTTAAATATCGTTTTGTCTAGGAATTCTTAAGCTGAAGTCTGTGAACTTGGTTTTTGCCTCTTTAAAAAAAAATACTATGTTTTGACATAATTGATTTCCTTTGTAATCATATGTATTTGAATTAATTTATTTAAAAACATTATTCTAGGAGGGTTTCGTAGGCTTTATCATGCTGCCATGGGAGTATAAGATACAAAAAAAGGTCAGCAGCAGAGATTCTTAGTACAACCTCCCTGTTTTGTAGATGAGGAAGCTGAGGCACAGACAGTGAAATGTCCTAGTAAGGAAACAGCAGAACTGAGATTTGAGCCCAAATTCAGTGCCTTTTTCCATGTGCCTTGTCGCTACTACCCTTCCAACAGTGGGTATCCTTCAAAGCTCTGTCCTGAGCTCTCTTTTCTTCTCCCTCTATACTGTCTCACTTGGGAATCTCATTGGTTCTCATAGATTCAATTATCATCAAAGTGCAGATGATTCTCAGATCTTTTTATCCATCCCTAACCTTCTCTTGACTTCCAGTTTTATATAACCAACTTGACTATAGGAAATCTGAAACTAGATGTCCTACAGATAGCTTAAACTCATTATGTCCAAAATTGAACTCAGCATCTCTCTGCCCGAACTGAACCCTTTTCTCTACCAAATTTCCTTATTACTGTCAAAGGGGACCAACATCCTCTCAGTCATCCAGGCTAGGAAAGTGGATATTATTAAACTTCAAACTCCTCTTTCACCTCTCATATTCAATCTGTTACCAGTTTATGTCATATATCTTTGCAACATCTCTTCTATATACCCCTTTCTTCTGATACTGCCACCACTCTGGTGTCAGCCCTTATCCCTTCATTCCTCCACTACTGCAGTGGCCCTATGATGAATCTATCTCCCTGCCTTATCTCATTCCTCCTGTCTCCAGTCCTGCGTCTGCTTAGCTGCTGGAGATTAAGATTTCTTAAAGTGCAGATTTGACCATGTCTCTTCCCCTTTCAGTAAACTCCAGCCACTTCGTGTAACCTTCAGGATTAGAAATAAAATTCTCTCTTTTAACATTTTAAACTGTTCATAAACTTGTCCCTTCTTATTTTTCCAATTTTCTTACATGTTTTTCCCTTCCACATATTTTGTATATCAGCAACCATGTACTTTTTCTGACTGTTCCTTGCACAAAACACTTCATCTTCCAATCTGCCTTTTCAGTGGCTGTTTCCTAATAATCCTGGAGTGCGCTCCTAGTTTCCTTCAAGACTCAGCTCAGTCCCACCTTCTGCAGGAGGCCTTTTCTAGTCTTCCCAGTTCCTAGTGTTTTCCTTCTGAGGTTATCTTTTATCCACTCATAGCTCTTGTGTGTACATAATTGTTTACAGGTTGTCTCCCAATATGAATGTGAGTTCCTTGCTCAGAGACCTATGTTTTTGCCCCCTTTTGCATACTCAGTGCTTTAGTACTCTACCTTGCTTAAATGCTTGTTGACTTGTCTAATAAACAGAAGTTTATTTTTTATTCTAATGGTAGTAATCACTAGGGTTTCTTGACTGTAAGAATGATGTAATAAGAACTGTGCTTAAGGAAAATCACTTAGAAAGCTCAGTGGAGTATGGGAAGGGCCTCGAAGAAGGGAAGCTGATTAGGAAGTCTGATCTAGGTAAGAGGTGATGAGAGCCTGAACTAAGGGGGATGGGGAGGAATTGTCAGATGCTAGGGTTCCTTGTAGAAATAGAAATAGCAGAATTGAGCAACTGATTAGCCTCTTTAGAGGGTAAGTGAGATAGAGAAATAAAGACCAATACTGAGCGCACTAGCACTGCCTTTTACAGAAATAGGGAAGTTTGGAAGAGAGGGGTAAGTTAAGGAGGAAAGATCTTCTGTTTGGAGTCTGTTAAATTTGAGATATCTCCAGGACATCTGGTTTAAAATATCTAATAGACATTTGGTAATGTAAAATTGATGCTCAGAGGAGAGACTGGGGCTAAATATTTAAATTCTGGGAGTTGTCTGCATAGAGGTAATAATTAAACCCATGAGATCCAATAATGTCACTGAGACATTGTAAAGAGAGAAGAATAGGCCTTTTACTGAGTTTGGGAAATAACTACATTTGGGGGACTTGATTTAGTTGATGAACTATCAGAGGAATCTAAGGAGTGTTTAGAAAGAAGAATTGTAAGAAAGTAGTATCTCAAAAGCCCAGAAAGGAAAGAGTAACCAGGTGGAGCAGGTAGTCAACAGGATTAGATCCAGCAGATGAGCCAAGAAGGAAGGGAAGTGAAATTTAAAAATATTTGACAAGAAAACCATTTTATTTAAATGATGAGGTGAGAAGCCAGATTTCAGAGGGTGTTGTGGAGGCAGCAAGCATAGAATGCGTTTTCTAGGATTTTGAAGAAAGGGAAGAACTATAGGAGCTTGAGTTGTAACTTTGAGCACCTATGAAGGTTTTTAAAGGATAGGGGAAACTTGGGTATGTAGAAAACAAACCAATAAATAGAGAGTAGCTGAAGATTAGATGGGAGGGATGATTGAGATTATAATCTACTGGATAAAACAAGAAAAGATGGGAGGGATGATTGAGATTATAATCTACTGGATAAGACAAGAAATACAAATAAGGAGAAAGTAATTTAATAAGGAAAATAGCACTAGCAAAATTTCCATTAAGGAACATATCCCTAAAGAAAGGTAAGTATTCTCAAAGGAAGAAATGAGGAGGGAGAGTATTCCAGGCATGGTACAGAAATGAAATGTAATATGTAATTCAGGAAACAGCTGATAGACTTCAGGTTAGCTGAAAGATGAATGGAATGAAACAAATTTGGAAAAATAAATTGAAAGCAGATTGTGAGAGTTTCAACTATGAAATAAGGGTGAAATGTTTGTATTTTCTCCTACTGAAGGCTTTTAAATAGGAAAGTGAGATGGTATGTCATTGAGAATTCAAAATTATTTTAATTATATACATTATCATCCTTAAACCTACAATATATACAGTTTCTTCAAATTATTTTCCTTTGTTGAAGGAACTCTCAGCTGAAGGATTTCATGTTTGTGGGGACTTTTTCTGGTTTGTTTTTGTTTGCCTTAGGGTGTTTGATATTTTCTCATAGTGCAATAGCTTTTTCCTTGTACCCAGTTTCCATCATTTTAAAATTGGTATTCCTGGTTCACCTCTTACATACTGTCAATCAGTCCATGTCATCAAGTGTTATCATTCTCTCTTTTGAGCTTTTTTCAAACACTTATCATCATGCCCACTAACCTCCATGCTGAAAATCCCAGACATCAAGCCCCAAAGATTCTTTTGAAATTTTGCTTGACAGCCCTGACAGCTGTCTTTTTCAACAAATTCAGTGGCTGCAGTCATGTCTCACTTTTCTCAAATCTACTGTGATACCAAAGGATTGAGAATGTTTCCTCATTATTCCTGTCCTGTACATAGTGGAGTTAGCCATTTAACTTATTTAGTGTACTGTTGTAGCACCTTCCCTGTTCCTTGCACTAAGTTACCTTCTTTCATATCTTCATTGTGTTTATAAGTTTGTGTCTTAGACTCTTCAGTGTCTGACATCTGCAGATTAACTTCTATTCACTAGTGCCTTACTTAGACCAAACTTATTTTTCAATATACTTTTTCTTTATGAAGAAAAAAGAAAAAAACTACGATGTTATAATGTTGTATCTTTTCTCAGAATTGTAGTTTCTGAATAGTTTAAAATAGATCGTAGCCAGCTTTTTCTCTGCTTCTTCTGTGTAACCAAAAAGGCAGAAAAAGACTTTGAGAGCTTATGATTAGCTGGGCAAAGAAGGAGACAGTTTAGCATTGAGTTCCAGCTGCAGCACCAAGTATTGTCCTCTCTGCCAAGAAGACAAGAGGAAAGAATGGAATCACAGTAGGAGCACCTTCCTAGTTTTTTCTAGAGCAGCTGTTTAAACCCATATTCATTCTGCCTATATTCGGTGCTCAAAAGAAATCTCCCACTTTGTATCCATAAACACTTCCCATTAGATGTAAGATAAAAAACCCTAAAATAGCCCTTCATTTGAAATGACCAGTGTCATATAGTGTATTCTTCATAAAGCGATTCATTATTTCACTTGAGCTTCACAACAAAACTCCTTCAAGTAAGTAGTATTATTGCCATTTTGCAGATGAAGAAGGTGAAATTCAGAGAAATAAGTGACTTGTCCTAGTTCTTATAGCTAATAAGTAGATCAGTGTGGAAGAGGGACAGTCAATGCAAGGAAAATTCCATTTTGTACCATTGGGTGGCAGCATCAAAGAAGAAATCTGGCCCAAGCATATGTACTCACTTAATCCTAATAATAATAACTGCTTCCTTTTTTCTCCAGCAATTGATTTAAATCCCAGTTATATCAGGGCAATATTAAGGAGAGCAGAATTATATGAGAAAACCGACAAGCTAGATGAAGCTTTAGAAGATTACA
The DNA here is from genome assembly GCA_023548195.1 of Bettongia penicillata ogilbyi. Classification (NCBI taxonomy): domain Eukaryota; kingdom Metazoa; phylum Chordata; class Mammalia; order Diprotodontia; family Potoroidae; genus Bettongia; species Bettongia penicillata. Next base: position 2,397,174 of record JAJHZJ010000135.1, on the reverse strand, counting down.
AATCTGTTCTAGAAAAAGATCCATCAATATACCAAGCAGGAGAAGCTTGTATGGTAAGTACTTTTTAGATTTATACAACTTTTTCTGTTCTGTTTTTTTTTTTACTCCCTTTGTTATTACACAAATTGGACCCTATTGGTCATGCTATTAGCCTAATTTTGATTGGGGCAGCTAGGTGGCAAAGTGGGTATAGAGTGCTGGGCCTAAAGTAAGATCTTTGTGAGTTAAATCCTGCCTCAGACACATACTAGCTTTGTAACCCTGGGTAAGTCACTTAACTCTACTTGCCTCAGTTCGTTACCTGTAAAATGAGCTGGGGAAGGAAATAGCAAACCACTCCAGTATCTTTGCCAAGAAAACCCCAAATGGGATCAAGAAGAACTGGACATGACTGAATAGCAACAATTTTGATTAACACACCCATTGAAATCCAAGAGAAGCCTACTTATAATATTAATATATACCCACTCTAACTGTATCCCCAATAATGTTTGCTCTAAAAGTAGTTTCCAAATCTATACTGTTCTTAGAATAACTTAGTCTAATGTTCCAAAGCCCTGCAGGGTAAGGGCTATCTTATTTTGCTGAAGTGTATTAGGAGGCTTTTTAAAAATTCTGTTTATAACTATTGACTGCCTACCACATGCCTAACACTCTAGTCATAAAACCTTGGTACCTTTAACTCCCTCACCCCCCATATTCAGTCAGTTACTAAATGGATTTTTTCCTTCAAAATGTCCTCCAGGTTCACCCAACTTTTTAATTCATCATTAGCACTATAGTAGTCCAGGCCCTTGGCATTTAATGCCTAGATTATTGCAACATCCTGAATGGTCTCCTTGCCTCCACAATCTTTTGACTTTTATTTTGGCTTCCAGTTGAACAACCTGAATTTCAACCTGCTCTTAATTTATTGGCAATTAAACTCCATAAACAGTCCCAAACCAGGCAGCAGATAAAACCTTATCTTCTACCAGCCTTACCATTATTCCTTCCTCCTCTTCAAGTTGTGAATACTAGCCAGGTTTTCTTAAATTTGACCTAACATAAAGTTTTGTGACGATGGCTACATTATGAATGCATGCATTGTAATGTTTCGCACTACAGAGATCTACAGTTTGTAACCAAATGTTAAATTGTAGAAAATATTTTCTAATTAGCAATCTGAAAACACATGTAGGTAAGCTATTTGGTAGCTACATAATCTATAAAGCTTCCCAATTGATTTTATTTTATGTCTTGTTTGTATTGATATATTGCTTTTCTATCAACTTTTTCTCTAACTCTTTCTCCCCTCCTGTACTCAGTGACCTATCCCTTTATAACAAAGATTTGAGAAGAAAGGGGAAAAAAGGCAATTCGGCAAAACCAGCCAATACATCAACCTTATCTGACAGTATTACACATTTATAGTGGCCTGCCTCTGCAGAATGCATAGGGTAGTTCATTTCCTTTTCTCTGTACTCCATTGATTTTTCACTATATATTCTGGGGGAAGGTAGTAAAGAAAGCCAACAATTGAGAAGATGAAGCTCAGAAATTCTATTCTGTGTATTTATATTATGAGTGTGATATTCTTGAGAAAGATGAAGCAATTTCCTAAAACACTATATAAACTATTAGTGCCTGTCATTTCTAACTTGTGTTCTTATAGAATGTCTTTGTTTGCTTTGACAACTTAAATTTGCTACTGACATACATTAGCCTATTGTCTTGGCTAAATGAAAATCCCTCTTGCTATAAATAGAATCCTCCTCTTATCTAATTGTCATTTCAGTGTTAAGGGAAATTAGATTTTCCACTACTTCAGTCTAATACTCCAAAATACAGAAGAGCTGTCATTCAGTCAACAAACATTTATTATGTGCCAGGCATTGTGCTAAGTCCTGAGAGCACAAAGAAAGGCAAAAACCTAGTCCCTGCCCTCAAGAAGCTCATGTTACACACCAGGGAGACAATATGCAAACACCTCAAACCCTCTGTTTTAACTTTCCATTCTTGTTACATTTACCTCCCTTCTCCCTAACTTTAGGATCCTGCAGCATCTGCATTCCTTACAAAGAGCACTTCCCCTCTGCACTATATGTGCAAGATGTAAACAGAGTATATGGAAGTGAACATGGGTGCCTGGGGAAATGGTGATCCCCACAGTAATAGGGAATTTGGTAGAGGAGAGGGTTTAGGGAAGAAGATAATGAGTTCAGCTTTGGACATGGTGACTTTGAGATTCCTTCAGTGTGAAATTGACAAGAATTTATTAAGCACCTGTGTGCCAGGCACTATGATAATCACTAGGGATATAGAGAAAGGCATAAACATCCCCCTGCTCTCAAGGAGCTCCCAGTCTAATGGAGGAGACAACATGCAAACAACTGTATACAAATAACATATATACAGAATAAATTGGAACAAATCAGCCAAAGACAACCCTGTCGTTAAGAGGGATCAAGAAAAGCTTCCTTCAGAAGGTAAGATTTGAGCTGAGACTTGAAGGAAGCTAAGAATTAGAAAGGAAAAGGGAGAGAATTAGAGGCATGGAGGACAGCCAGGGAAAAGGAACAGTCAGGAGGTGAAATGTTGTTTGCAAGGAATGCAGGTGTTTCAGGATCCTGAAGTTATTCATAAAGAAGTTAGTTATAACAAGAATAAAAAGTTAAAATTTTCCATTAATTCTATTTAATTGATTTCATTCTGGAGATAATAGGAAGCCATTGCGGTTGATTGGGGATGATATAGTCAGACCTGCACTTTAGGAAAAGTGGGAGAAGGATGTAAGATAGGGTGACCTACCAGAAGGCTATTGCAAGACCTAGACCCAAAGTGGTGGCATTTTCAGAGAACAGTAGGGATCGTATACAAAACATATTGCTGCTAAGATAAAATCAACAGAACTTTACAACTGGATGGATGTAGGGAGTTTGAATAAGGAAGCAAGAACGATTATTACGTTTTGTGATTGAGTTCCCTCAGTAGGAATAGGGAAGTTTGATAGAAAATAGAGGTGGAGGGGAGGAAGAAGAGGACTTAATCAGGTCAGTGTTTACATGTGAAGTTTAAGATACCTATGGGACATACAGTTTGGGCATGGCCCAGATAGAGAACCAGCAAAGCAAATTGGGGATTAGTTAGACAGGTAGGAGAGCTGTGAGAGAGTACTATCACAAAAACCTAAGGAGGAGAGAATATCCAGGAGACGTAGGTGATCGGCCACGTCATGTGTTGCAGAGAAGGCAAGAAGGTTGAAGATTGAGTAAAGGACATTGGATTTGACAAGAGATCATTGGAAGAGAATGGTTTCAGTCAAATGATGATTTCAGAAGCCAGATCGTAGGGAATATAGAAGAGAGTGAGAAGAGAAGAGAAGGAGGCCTTAAGTATAAATAGAGTCTAGAAAAGAGAGAGAGGGCAGGAGGATGAAGGAAGGGGGTGATTTGCTGGAGAAGATGGGGTGGGATCAAGAATGCATCTACGGATTTGCCTTGGTAAGGAGACAGGCTACCTATTCCTAAAAGGCTAGTAAAGGAGAAGATAAATGGGGGAAAGCATCTGAGTGGTATAGATGAGAGAACTCTTGACCAATGGACCTAGTTGTTTTAGTAAGGTATGAGGCAAAGTCCTTAGCTGAGAGAATGAGAGGAACATGTCATGGGAGGCTTGAAAAGTGAAAAAGTGTTGGATAGCTTCTGGTCAGAGGGGTGTAAAAGGATCATTGCTACATTAAGGGCCCAGTTAAGATTATAGAACATAAATTTGTAGTGACCCAGTCAGCACAGTTTTGTGACTTTCTCTAACTCTATTCAACAGTACATGAATAGTAGCTTAGGCAACAGTGGTGGGAATAATCCAGAATTGGACTTTGGAAAAGCATGATTAGCAGTAGAATAAGAGTGTAAGGGATTTAAGTGTAGAGAATAGAATAGAGTTGAACTAATTTCAACTCTATTTTCTAATTTCAGCTACAAGCAAGAAGAATGTAATTAATATAGGGTGATCACCCTAGGAAAGATCTGAGATGTGGAGGTTATGGTGAGAAGCAAAACAGAGTTAGGAGGCATAAAACAGAGGGGAAAATGGAGTGATAGAAAATTGTCATGAGATAAAGGAATTTCAGACTTCGTAAAACATGGAAGTAGAATACTTGTGGGTGATGGCAGGTTCAAGGGTATGACCATCTCTGTGTGTTGTACCTCATGTAGAATGGAAGGATAGGCATGGAAGTTGAGTAGATTAAAAAATGAAAAGTTAGGGTAAGTGAGGGATCGCAATATAGGTATGTTGAAGTCTCCTAATATGAGAGCAGGTAGTGGAAATAAGAGAAGACTGTAAGTCAGGCAATGAATTCCTTGAGGAAGAAAGGAGAATATCCTATGGGATCAATAGAAAACTCCTGCCAGAATCTAGATTGGTAAGTTTGATGTGTGAACCTCAAAGTAGGAGAGGTTGTTGAGTGGTGGTAATAGAATGAGAGTCTAGAAGTGACAATAGGGAGCAAAACGTATTCCAACTCTCCCACTATAACCAGTGAAATGAGATATTTGTGTGCAAGATTGAAAAGAGTGACCAAGGATGCACTGTCATCAGTAGGGAGCCAAGTCTCAGTGAAAGTCAGTCGACAGAAGGAATGGGAAAAGAAAAAGTTTAGGATGAAAACAGGTTTGATAATTACGGGGAAGGCATTGCAGTAGAAGGAGTAGGTAGATCTCAAGTAGGACATTTAGTGGAAAAGGTTGAAAGGGATGGTAGGAGCACATAGTTGGGGATAGTGAATATGATTTGTCCATCAGTAGCTAGTGGGTCAGAATCACTGGGATGGCAATATAAAGGGTTGTGCTAACCCCTTATGAATAAGTCCAGGAATGAGTCCAGTATCCATAGCTTGAGAGGTTCATTGAGGATGGGTGATTAGTTCCAACCTCATAGAGAAGTTTGTAGTGTTGTATACCATTAGACCTAGGAGGCCCACTTTATTACAGACAGGTATAGGCAAAGGTATGGCCTGAAGGAGTCCAATGAGGAGGCACTAACTGGCAATTCAAGATGGGTCATGTTAGAAAAAGGTTTCTGGAACAGAGGTCTCTAGATCAAAAAGACCAGAGAACTAGATCCAGGCTGACACAGGGCTCTCGAAGATGGGCCTGGCAGAGAAACGAAGGCCAGGAGGCAAGTGACCTTGATTTGGGGCTGAAGCATAGCTCCCTGGGAAGTGTCTGGAGCAAATAAGTATTCAGTAACATAGGGTCTTACAAGTGATGTTAGATATGGCTTTCAGATTTCCGATTCCAAGTCTACTTTTATATGGCTTTCTGATAGAAAATCATATTTAGGATTTTCATTCCTAAGGGAAAATTAGGTTAATATGGGTTACCACATTAAGACCCTTTTGAGGAATGGGAATCTAAAAGATATGCTCTTACTAGTGAAACTTCAGATGTGCATATCCATTCGCTGAATAAAAGGTCTTAAACAATAAGTTTTTAGACATTTGCAGTAGCTAGCTGTGCCTAATGTGGCCAGCATAGGAGTTTGAATGCTCTTCGTTGAACAAAAAGTCTTAAAAGAATGTCTGTATTTTAATAAAGACCAACAAGCACACAACTTACCTGGAGTGTAGTCATCGTTATCAGTATGAGTTGAATTGCCAGCCAAGCTCAAAGAGCAGCTAATGTACTCTTGCTCCCCTACCGCCTGCTCCCAGTCTTGTTTTTCGCTTTTGATTTGTAAACGTCCAGCCCTGTGTGCATCATTAATTCCCATCTGTGGTACCTTATTATGCTTCATGCTGCCCCTCTCAGATGGTGCCAGGGCAAAGTAAAAACACCAGCCTCGTCACTGTCATTGTCCTGTATGCGCAGTTGTGCCAAGTGTGGTAAATACTGATTGTGTCCTTAAATCTTTGGATAGCCAGCAACTTACCTAAAAGTGAATGAAAGGAATTAGCAACCAGAGCAAAGATAAATGTTACAAAACCGAGAAGAAGAAAGAAGTTAAATGGGGTAGGAAAACGCAGTGAGGGCTCTTCTTGGGCCCTTTAAGAAAGATCCATGAATGTGACCAGAGTCAGTCAGTTTTTTTATCCCCCTTTTTGTAGGATAGTATATATTTACGTAGCATTAGTCATATCGAGTTAGGTGATTTTTCTCTTAAGTTGAATTTTTTTCTCTCATGATAAACAGATGATGTCTGCTTCTGAATACATAAAATACATAAAAAATTGGATAATTTTTCAGTATCATTGTAGTCATGTGTAGAAAACCCCCCAACTTCTCAAAAAAATTAAATTCTCAGCTTCTCAATGACCACATATGTCAAGTCTTAACACCCAAAAACTAGTACTTAATGGTGAAAAAAAACCCTGAATTTATGGTACCACTAGTGACTTAATACCAGAAAGAAATAAAGACTAGACTCAAAGTTAAATGAAAGCTTAATTCTAGACTCACCCAGTACAATCTCAAAAGATACAGCCTCACATGACAGCATAAAAAGATGGTTTTTTTTTAAGTTGCAAAGCAAATTTGTTCTTATATTAATAAATGTTATGTGTGAGTCATAGTTATAACTCATCTCCTAAGATTAACTAATCTATTTTCCCCTATTTTGAAAGTTTGAGTTTTGTTTTAAACAACATATTTATACTGTTTAAGGTAATTTTGAGAGGCATACGGCATAGTGGATAGAACAGCCTCAAACTCAGGAAGACCAGGGTTCAAGTCCTGTTTCTGACACACACTGATTGTGTGTCCTAGGCCAAAGGTATCAAACACATGGCCCACAGCACTCCAGAGCGTGGCCCCAAACCAGACTAAAATATGATTTGGAAATAGTTTAACCAAGTAAATAAAAATTCAACAAAATATAGATGACAGTACATTTTGAAACTAAATTATTGTGTGGCCTGTGGAGATCCATATGTATGGATTAGTGGCCCCCATTACGTGAATGAAATCAGTTTGTATCAAATAACAGTTCTGCTTTTAGGTAAGTCTAATTGTTAGGAAATTATCCTTGACAGCAAAGTCTGAAATTGTCTTTTTTGCAATGTCTGCCCGATTGCTCCTAGTTCTACATGCTGGAACCAAACAGAACAAATGTGACAGCACTCCACATACTGAAGACAGCCATCTTTTCCCCCCAAAGTCTTCTCTATGCTGAACATCCCTAGTTACTTAAACCAGTCTTAATATGGTTTTTCTCTTCTTCACTATCCTGGTTATCCTCCTCTGGATGAGAATAACTTGTTATCTTTCCTAAACTGTGACTTCAAGAACTGAACACGATATTTCAGATACAGAGTACTCGACTCACTAGAGTAAAATACAACAGGACTCCCATGTCTTTATTCCTGGAAGCTGTACTTCTCTTAATACAGCCTAAGATAGCATTTACTTTGTTGGCAACCACAATGCTGATTCATACTGTGAGTCATAGTGAACTTCCTGTCCACTAAAACCCCCAAATATTTTTCAGATAAATTGTGATCTAACAACCTTCTTTCATTTTTAATTGTGAAGTCTATTTTTTGAACCTAAGTTTAATACATTATATTTGTTCCTATTTTAGGGTAAAGGAATATAATTATTCTGTCCTTCATTATATTGTCCATTTTGTTATTTAATTATCCTTCCCAGCTTTCTATCATACCCAGATTTGATATGCTATCCATGTCTTTTTCCAAGTTACTTATAAAAATGTTAAATATCACAGGGCTAAGGACGGGTCCCTGGAGCACTGTGCTGCAACCTCTTGCTAAGCTGACATGTAAACATTACTGGCTACTCTGTAGTCAAATCATTCAGCAAATTCTGAATTCATGTAAATATACTATTTTATATAACCCACATCTCTAAATCTTTTACACAGAAATAGTATGAGATAGTTTTATTGAATGCTGTCTCATAAATAAGAGAATAAGTACTTTTCAGTTACCTACTATGTGCCATGCACTCTGCTAAGCACTTTATAAATATTATTTCACTTTATAAATATTATTTCATTTGATCCTCATGACAGCTCTGGGAAGTAGATATTATTAGTAGCCCCATTTTACAGTTGTTTAAACTAAGGCAGGCAAGTTAATCACCTTCCTCAGGGTCACACAGATAGTAAGTGTCTGAAGCTGAATTTTAACTCAGATCTTCCTGACTTCAGGGTCATTGCTTTCTCCACTGTACTAGCTATCTCTAAATCTAGTTAAACTCTCAACTACCAGTTTATTAGTCCTGTTCAAAAAAAAAAGAACGAGAGTGTTCTGGCCTGACCTGTTCTTGACAGTTCTTTGCAATTCCACTTCTTTTTCTAAATAATTACTATACATCTTTTTAATAATCTGTTCTTGAATTTTCCTAGGAATAAATCAGACTCACTGCTGCACAGTTTTCAGTCTCACATCTCTTCCCTTTTAGATATTTTCCCTTTTCCAGGCTTGTGTCCTTTTTCTCCCATTCTCTCTGATGTCAGTTGACAGCCACTCACCAATCATATCTGTCATTTATTTCAGTACCTGAGGTTAAAGTTACATCGAAAAGGAATTTTCAGATGTTTTGAAGTCATATTCAATTCCACAATTTTTGAAAGCCCTAGACATTAGTGAGCAGAAATACTTCACATAAACTGACAGAATCAGATGTCTTTGTGTGATCAGACCATTAATTGGCTATAACAAAGGTCAAGATTAAAGATGAGAATACACAACATATAGTTGCAACAACATCTGCCTGAATTCACCAGATAAGCCATTGATAATGAGAAATGGGAAACAGCAAAGATATTGTTGACCTTCATGATCATCATTTCCTGATATAAAGTAATGCCACAGATAGGCCAGAAGAGCCCAGGCACCTCCTTAGCCAACAAACTCTTGTATCCCCTTGATTAGCAAAGAGATAGTGACAACCTCTATTTTTAATGCTAACCCTTTTTGTAAGACGCTTACAGAGAAATATGTCAAAAAGTGATGAGGATCATCGCCTCATGAAACAGTAAGGAGCACAGAAGTGAAAAGGGCAGAAAACCTGGCATGGGACCCAACAATTAATGGATATGGGAAGAGGACAGTACATAGATATTAAATGTGATAAGTACGTTAGCATTTCAGTAACAGTCTGGTTTCTTCTGTGACAAATGGAGTCACCTCATTTGGGCTCTCAGTGCCTCCCTCTCTTTCCCCACCTTAACAGGGCGTATGAAGAAATATAATGGAACTTAAGAGAAAGTGGAGGATAATGTGACTGGACCAGATTCAGCATATATAGCAACAAATCTGTCCTGAAGAGAGTGCAATCTTGAAAATATTGAGAAATTATTTTGTACAGTATCTCTAAGAAAGAGAAAGTAGTTTTAAAAAAATATTTTTATTAACGAGCATTATAACAACAAAAGAAGGTATTTAACTGACAGGACATCAGTGAGCACTTGCACATATGCCTACTTTCCAATCCTAGTATAAAACCTGTAGGGAAATGATCTGCACATGTATTCAGAGTATATTTGGGGAACATAGGAGAAGAACCTGATCAGGCTTTTTTTTTGTTTTTTATAGCAGGACCACACATCATTACAGTTATACAGTTGACTCAGAGATGCAGAAAATCAAAGTTCCCAGTGTATTTGTTATTTATTGATTATAAAGAACATTTGACTCAGTAGAATAAAGCACATCCTTAAAGCTGTCCTTTACAGTTTGTATACAAGGTTCATGCCAGTGTTTGTGAGGAAAAATTGATGCACAAGTTTGTGTCTTAATTTGATGGTGATTACTGTGTTTCAGTAATATATCATGTTTGCATTTGTCAAGGGCAGAAATGGTTCCCAGAATAATCTTGTCCTTTTAGTACAAAATTTAGAACTAAAATGTGACCATTTCTATCCCTCCCCATTGAGATTCCAGATGATGAGAACAATATTTTACCTACTCAAAGCCTAATAATTTCTTTAAGAATCCTTTAGGAAAAAAACAAGCTGTAGTCTACAGCTAATGTAACTGGCAGTTGTAGAAGAGAAGCATTTATGTGTGAAGAACACCATTTTTTGAAGGGAAAAAACAGGTAGTGTCCAAGGAAAAAAAAAGTAATATAGGTCTCTAGTGTTATAAGTTGTGCTGTAACTTTTTCACTTTTCCCACTCTTAAAGTGTTTTTATTTCCAAGTTAAATGAGAAGAGTATTTCCTGCATTGTCACCTAGAAACAGCTTATTTGCTCTAGTTCTGTGAAAAGTAATCATTTTTTTTTTCTCTGATAGTTTGGTGTAGTTATCTTGCAATTCAGGTACTATTTGCACTTCCAACATTGGTGCCTATATGGGAGACACTAGACAATTTCTATTTACTTATCCATGTACACATTATAACGTCTCAAGAGAATGTGAGCTCTTTGAGAGAGGAGAGATTGTTTCATTATTTAAATTTGTATCCCCAGTGCCTAGTATAGTTGCTGGCATCTGGGTACATAGTAAATCCATGCAGTTTGATTTGATTGAATTACTAAAACCTTCCTTGAACTTGTGTGTATGACTCTTCTACCCCAAAGGAGTGAGTTGCTCCAGGGGAAAAAAAATAATTTTATATAATAATTCTTGTGGCATTTTCTGGTATTGGTTCTACATTGTATTCTAATCCCTGCAGATTTGTTTGGCCTTATTGGGTAGTGTTTTTAATCTTTAAAACTGTAGCACAATCTACACTGTGCTAATTTAATTTGACTTAATAAAAGAAAGGAGCATAGATAGTATTTCAGGTTTTTAGAGTTTTGTTATACTTCAAAGCCATGATTTCATTGATTTCCCTAACATGGATTGTAATCCCTCTGCGCTATAACACAAAGTCTTTGTGAATTGCTGTGGCCAAAAAATTCCTCATCCTGGGGTAACTCTGAAGATGAGCCTCTGAACTTTGGCTACTCTTATTGAGCCCTCAAGAACTCAGAAGCTCCTCAGTACAATGAAACATTAAAATTGGACTTTGAAAAGAGCCAGCCTCTGTAGTATACAGTATAAAGAATTGACTTTATAGTGTGGAAGACCTGGTTTGAGTTCTTCCTGTAACAGATTTTTGGCTGTGGCTGTTACCTGGGCCAGTCAGCACCGCAGCAGCTCTAATGACTGCTAGTCACCATGAGTATATGTGCCACAGTAGCAGTAAATCACATCTGGTCAAAAAAAAAAAAAAAACATAGAACTTCAGGAAGGAGATTTTTCAAACAAGAACATTTTGGCTTTTTGATTTCTCTTGGAGCTTTGTTATATATCTCAGCATGCATCCCTTGGTACATGGCTTCTAGAAGGTGAGCACCTTCTTTTTACAAACTATTTCTCTGACCTTTTCTGCTTCCCCCCACTATCAAGCAAGATGTGAATGTACCATCATCTTTGCTACATTCGCTTTGGAAACACAAAAACTTACTCTTTCTCCCTGTGGAAATATCAGTCGGGTAGACAGTGGAAAGAACAAAAGTATTTATTATTTTATGATAGGTATGTTTTATATACAGTTAGAGCTCTGTTCATTTCCATTTTAGGAATGTTTACTATAATAATTCTTATTTGGCCCCTCAAATTCTTTTTGTGGATTGCCTTATTTATGGGAAATACCTAGCATATGTGTAGATTTTCAGCAGTAGTTTTGAAACCTGAATATCAAGCCATATGCCTTTCATGAAACTTAACATGGCCTTTTTTGACCCCAGATCATTGTTTTGCAAGTAACTTAACCAAAAACTTTATAAGAAAGATATCTTTATTGTCCCTCTCTCCTCTTCTCCCTCAGAGATTACCTAAGCAGATTGAAGAACGGAACGAAAAACTAAAGGCAGAGATGTTAGGTAAGTGCATTCTTTCTCTCCAAGGGAGCTATTATTGTGAGAAAAGAGCTACTTAAGATAAATTCAGCGTAGAACTTAAGTGGAAAGGGAACTTGGAGCCCTTTACTCTTTCTTATATGACATCAGGGGAGATTTTCTGATGGATCACACAAACTACTATTAACTGAAGTCATATCCTGTTTTGAAAATTACTGTAGACTAGATATGAGAACTGACATGATTTGCTACTAGACTAGACTTTCCACTCTAGGAACAAGTTCCATTTGGGCAGTCAGTCTACTTGGCAGAGTATTCTCTGTCTCTGGTGCATTTTTTTTTCCAAGTAGACCAAATACAGCCCTTTTAGTTAGCTGCAAACAAAACCTGATTCCACTGTTGTTCCTCTGTGTAATCAAAAAAAAAAAAAATCCATCTGTTCGGACTGTTAGAAATCGCGAAAGAAAAATATTCTTTTCCTTTCTTAGCAACATTGGTTTTACAGATATCTATCAGCTAAGCTATCTCCAGTGCCTCTGTTTCAAGCGAAATTCCTTTGCTTGCTTTCATCTGGTACTTAACTCTCAGAAGACTTAAGGGCTGTGGCTAGTAATATGATGTATGTGTTAACTGTTTTTCAATAGCCATATAATTTTTAAATGAATACAGAAATCATTAAATTATAGCTTTTAAATGTGACCCTGCTATAGACTGCAAAGGGAAAAGTCACTTTCCACATTGTCTCTTAGCCCAGCAAGTGATCCTTGGACTGAGTAATTTTTCTGTTTTCCATCAAATCTGATGTGCTTTGAAATCTTTGGAAGAAAAAGGTCAATCTTGGCCAAAGATAGTATTATTTCCTTAAGTACAGTTTCCTTGTCAGCTTTTTGAAGTTCACTACATATTTCATTAGTGTTGGTGCCCAAACTATGGCTGGAGAATTGGCTGTAATTATGCTAACAATAACCTGCAAACACTGCTGCTATTTACTATTAGAAAATGAAGTTGTATGGTTATATTTCCTTTCTATTGGAAGCAAAGGCCATTTGCTGCACCCTTCCCCCACGGGAAGAGTGTCCTCATGGAAACTGTTAATGCGCTTTACAGTCTCCGTCTCTTATTAACAGTTCATTAGTACTCAGGAAGATTCCCCAAGATAAAACAGTTAATTCCCTGCTAATCAGAGCAAATGATTGTGATAGCTCCCAGTTTGTGAAGACGGATGGGCAGCAGGAATTCTTTCTTCGCTTAGGTTCTATTTTGATTATTAGTTTTATGGATATGAACTATGCAGAAAATGTCTAAAAAATAAAAGGGGTTGTGTGTGACCTTCACCCCACTCCTTGGCAACATTGGCATGTCTTTCTTAAAGATTAATAGTTCACTGTGTCTAGATTTTAGGTACTAAGTCTTGAAACAAAACCTGTTTTGAGTTACTGAATAGGAGGCAATTGTACAGCCAGCTCAGTGAGTAACAAGAGGATGGAATTGTACATGTAGCAGCAGTAGCTTGGGCTAGGAGTGGAATTCATCATCACCTCTGTCCTGAGGAGAAATATCCAGCCCAGAAGAGAGTAAAGGTGTACTAGGAGCATTGTTTTTTCACCCTTGCTTCATGTTGCACCTTCAGTAAACCAAAACAGGACTTCTTCGGTTGTGTGTGTGTGCATTATATTGCCTCCTGGGCTTGGTTTGTATTGTCCCCTTCTGGTAACATCTTCCTGCTACTCCTGGTATTTGGCTATGTACTGTTCTGCTCACCTCTGCTGCCTGCAATGGTGAGTACATCATGAGTCTGCTAAGATATTTGCGGTTTTGTTTTCTCGATGCTACCATCTCCTGTGACTCCACTTGTGCTGGATGCGCAGGTACTTGAAGTGGCTCTTGGCTCTGCCCTGCCATCCCTAACCATCTCTGCGTGAAGGGAACAGAGAGTACTGTCTTGAATGGATTCTAATTCTGAAAGATTGATGGAAGTAATAGTAACTAGTCTCTTGAACCAAGGAAATACTGTTGGGACTAATAACATAAATTATTTACATGTAGATAGGCTGTCTTTGCTTGCTTCTCTGTTCTAGAAATACTGGATTATCTGGGCCTTCAGTAAAAATGAACTGGGATCATTATTCCTTCTTTAGAAATTGCCAGAATCACTCTGACTTCCTGTATCACACTGTCCTCAGTGCCACCTTCCAAAGTCTTAATGATTTTAAACCTTACCCTAATTACAGTTATACTTCCAGCAGTTAGCATTCACTAGTCACAAAGGCCTATACATAAGGTGTGTTTTTTTTTCTCCTCATTATGTATGTGGTTTATTGCAAAGCAGTTCACACATCAAGTTCAGATGATTCTTGCTTATCAAGGCATAAACTCACCAGTTTGCAAATGATGTAGAGCCTTGATTTGTTCTTGTTTTCTACCTTCCTGCTTCTGAGCTCCTCTGCCCAGAAATCACTGCTGCTTCTGAACTCCTCTGCCCAGAAAGCACTGCTGCTTCTTTCACTGTTTGTAGAAAGACTTATTCCACACTCCTGTATTATCCAGTAGCTAATGTGAGAAAATCTGCATTAGGTATAGGGAGTTTATTTTCTTAGGACTAGGCCATCTCTTTGCTTACAGAAAATCCAGAGTTGACTGCATGGCTAAGACTTGTGCTTCATTAGAGAGGAAGTGTGGTGTCAGGATCTAATTTTAAGCTGTTCATACTTTCTAATTAGAGGGAAAGGAAACCCCAAAGTAGTTGTTATATATTAAATATCAGCAATGTTAAGGTGACGAAAACAAATGATGTTTCTCTTATTCCATTCAGCTGACTTGCAAAATAGCTTCACATTTAAGCTGCTGCACTCTCTAAACTGTGTATGATTAATCTACTGAGATACTGGCTTATTTGACCAGTAGAACTCATAACATTACTGGAAGGCACAAAAACTAACATATATCAGAGCTGAAATTCATTGATCTAAGAAAAAAAGAAAAGGCCAACACAGACTTTTAATGGCTGAAAATGCCTGTCTAGCAATACCAGCAACATTCTGGACTACCCTTTCTGCCTTGGGAATTCAGAAGGAAAAATGTCTCTTGCTTTGTGAAATTCCTAATGGTTTAAGGGTTCAGTGAAACATCCAGAGTGGTGAGTGATTGTGCCACAAGCAGGAATGAGGACATTTAATTGATTGTTTCCCAGATGGAGAGGCATAGAATTTGGCAGTCAGATTTTAAAATATAACAGATTGATGAATCTAGAAAGTAAACCTATCTGGAGTGCAGGAAAGTGGGAATAAGCCCATGGCACCCAGGTTAACTCTCTAAACAGGAAACAGGAAACCAAAAAAAAAAAACCAAAAAACATGTGAGTGTATTTGTGTGTCTATGTCCATATGTCAGGGTGTTTGTTTTTGCAGGATTTTAAAGTTACCAAGTCCTGTTAATTTTACCTCACAAAGTATCTTTCCCATTGTCATCACTGTTATTCCTTCTTACCTACACTATGATAACACCTCTTAATTAAGCTCACCACCTTTAGCTTCATTCTCTATATCATTCCTGCATAGATTACCAGTCATCTTCCTAAGGCAGAGCTCTGAACACATAATTCCAAAACTTTCCATCACTCTTAATGTCCTACATGATGAAGCCCAGGCTTGGCATTCAAGACTTTTCAGTTACATCTTTAGCCTTTATATTCTGCTGCATCCCTGCACATACTCAGAATGTAAAAGTTGGGATAAACCACAGAAGCCATCTAGCCCAGCCCACTACATTATAGCATACAAGTTTCACTGAGAGACTTCTAGTGTTGGGGAAATAAATCCCTGCTCTTGCTCTTAGTATAGAATCAGAAGACTACGGTTGGAGAATGTTACATACACTGTCAAATGTGGTTACTGTGTTGGCTGGTTTTGCTTATTAACTTTGGTTATGCTCAGGGTGGGGGGTGGGGACCAGCATTGTTATTGGATAATAACTGTTAAATTTTATCAACAACATTCTCCTGATTTGCCAATCTAATAATCCTGTCTGAAAAAAAAAATGTTAGTGTGCCATGATCTATTCTCAGTCAAGCTATACTGACTCTTTGTAATCACTTTCTGAATATTCATAAACCATTCCTTTAATATTTTCTACAGTTTTACTAGGAATAGAAGTCAAGTTTGCAGGCCTATAGTTTTGACTCTAGTCTCTTATCTTTAAGAAAAAAAAGAATCAGGACATTTTTGTCCTTTTAGCCCTGACTGTACCCCTTATCCTGAAAGATTATTTGAACTCTGTGAGGGCAGCTAGATTGTCTCTTGTTATCTCCTTATCTGGTGTTTCATCTCAGAAATCTAGAAGAGGCTAGAAGAAACTTCAGAGACCAAATAAGCCTAACTATACTAGGGCTAATTCTCTGTTTAACTGTATTGTATTCTTCCCTTTACAGTCATATAGGTCATGTTCCTTGGCAGATAAAGCAGAAATAAAATAAGATTTCTCTCTTTTATTACCTTTATCAAATCCATCCCAACATAACTTTTTTTAAAAGACTTTTATTGCCCTTTTAGCATTCATTACCAGCCTTGATTCATTCTGAGCACTTAATGAATTTTTTTTTTTGTTACTGAAGCCAGTAACTCTTCAGTTTCCCTTTCATCATTCTTGAACTCTTCCTTCCATCACTATCCCCTTTCTGAATTTCTCTATCTTAAAATCCGATTTATTTTTTGAAACCAAGCTCGTGTCACTTTGGCTGCCTGACTTCTACCACTGGATCCACACCCAAAGTTTAAAAAAAAAAAATCTCTCCATTCTTTCTAACTTGTATTTAAAGAAGCTAGGTGGCAGAGTAGGTAAGTGGGCTGGGCTTAGTAAAGTCAAGAAAACTTGAAACTCTACTTCTGCCTTAGACATGTACTTTTATAAACCTTAAATTGCTATATAAATGCTACTTGTTTTGTATTATATGTATCATATATATATTATTACATGATATGTGTACATATTTTATCTTTCCGCTGTAGAATCTCCATGATGGAAAGGAACATTTTGGGGGGTTTTTTGTCCTTTACAATGCCTCACATACATCAGGCAAAAGTTTGTTAAATGAATTATACTCAACTCCTAGCATTCCCTAATATAGAGACCATTGTGGTGATCACTGCGAATGAGAGGAAGCCTGACCTATAGTTGTAGCCATCAAGACTCCCCAGTAAACAGAAACATGAAACTCTTGACTGGAGATAATTGCATAAGCTCTGGAATATAAAAAAAGAAGACAGAGTAGCAGTGCCAAGGTGGCATCTAAAGAGAAAGCATGAAAGTCTGAGAGAATATGCATAGGTGCCAAGTGGGAAGAATTCAGACAGCTATAGGAAGTAAAGAATCAGGCAAAGTCAAAATAAAATGCTCCATTTATATCAGGCCATGTTTTAGCATTTCTACTGTTCACTCCTAGCTGTTTCTTGCTCTGTGCTTTATAGGAGTGCCCTTTAGTGCAGTATCGTTGCTTAATATAAAATCATTGCTAATCCAACTAATAAAAGTGGTCCATCCTTTATATACAAAGATCAGTGGATGGACCTACATAGAGAATTCTTTTTCTGGTAATGGAAGGTTTTGCTGATTCGGACTGACTCTCACCTACCTTATCAGATCAGTGGGAATATTTGTCAAATCAGCCTAGGTCAGATTGCTGGCTCTTCCCTGTACTTTTACAAAGTGGCCCCTTAGGATGTCTTCATTCATTCTATGGATTGGTTTAGGTATAGCATCATTTTCCCAGATTTTGGTGCTCTCTTCTCACTCCCTTCAGCTAATAATATGCTGTGACTGACCCAGCTACCTAATAATATTGGTTATTTTCAAAGGAGGCAACTGGCTTGGCTATCTATTCCAAATCGAAATGGTTGCAAAGATTTTAAATGATCCTGTTTGCTTTATGAGTAGCAGCTAAACCTTTGTGTGGCAGAGCAGCAGATAGTTTATCGTTTACTTTGTACAGGTATTATGGAAAGGAGAAGAATACAGAAATGATTATGACACTGTTTCTCACTTTGTAGAAGATGAAGTCTAGGTTCTTCTGTGTCTTTTTATGTCTTGTTCTTTGCCCCACCCCTGTCAGTTCAGTTTAATGGTAGATACTGAGGAATTGCAGAAAAGAGGTTCTAATATGGGTCGATTGAGGTTGAACTCCAGTCTATTAGAGGGGAAGAATTTTTTGAGTGACAGGCAGTGCAGTCAGAATGAGGGTACTCTAGACTTAATGTCGGAAACATAACACTCAGTAATTGTGTCCCATCAGAAGTAATCTTCTCAACCTACAGTACAGACAATAGATTTTTTTTTTCTTCCTCACCCAGTCGAAGAGCTCATTGATACCTCTGGCCTGTTTAGACAGGAAATTGTGAACTTCAAAGAGGAACTCTGGCAGGACTCTCTTGTTTCTGACTGAGAGAACATGTCTAGGGTAGGGTACAAAATTGAAATGACTGCATAGCTGAGACAGCAACTTTATCTTATTTTGGCCTTGATGGAAGAGTAGAGTTGGAAATTCCTCATCAGGTACTTTTGTTAATAGGCATTTCTTTGCCCAGAAGGGGAAAGCTACCCGTAGGCTATCTTTGCATTTTGTCATCAGGTTGCAATGTGAGGTAACTTGGCTTCTCCCTGTCTCTGATCCCTTCCCTTACTTATCAGAGTTTTTTTTCTTCTGCATTGCAGGTAAATTAAAAGATCTTGGGAACTTGGTTCTCCGGCCTTTTGGACTATCCACAGAAAACTTCCAGATCAAGCAAGATTCCTCATCTGGTTCCTACTCTATTAATTTCGTTCAAAATCCAAATAATAACAACAGATAACATAAGATAACCATAGTAACTCCCTTAAAAGTTGGCTTGGAAATTGTGTGCAGCTTGTATTTAGCAAGGGAAAAGGCACTGTCAGTGTTTAACTTGTAAAAGCATCTACCTAAAAGAAAAGCTGTTCAAGAGAGCACAGTACTTCTTTTTCCCTTTTGTTTTACTGTCAGAGTGAAATATATTTACTGATGCGATGGGCCTAATTTTACCTCCCTTTTATGGTGTACAGCTACTATCCTTGGTGCCCTCTGCACGTCATTTGTCCTCTTCTCTGAGGAAGCCTGCAAAGCAGGGCTGACCCCTGAGCAGCACAAAGCCATTCGCTCTTGTTCAATCCCAGGAAACAGCACCTTGAACCAACCAGGCCTGTCTAAAGAGTGGAAGTGATTGGTTTCCCATCATCCCTTCCTCCCCTCCACCTCTCTCCAAATACACTGCCAAAGCTCTTGTGATCTTCAATACTTTATTATTTCTCCTTACGGTAATAAAGGCTTTCTGTAACTTACCTGGATTTGATTGTGATTTTTTTGCCCATATGGACAAAAGAAGTCAAGTTTTTCTAAGATTTTTAGAGTGGTCCTGAGATTGTTGGTGAAAACTGTCTCATATGATAGCTAAGTTTGCTGAACTATTTTTCTCTTTTAATCATTATAAGAGATGGGTCACTGGGAAGTATTGAGACAAATATATTTGGAAGTAAAAGCAGAAAACAATAAAAATAAGGCTAATAAGAACAATACAATACAAAACAAACATTTTGAGTACCACAGATGTGCTCAGTATATTAAATGCCTACCCTGGAGATTTTCTTGAAAAAAATTAATGCTGCACTGGAATGTTGAGATTCACAAAGTCCTCTCTTTTGCATGGTGCAGCAGTGTACATCTCTGAAGGTTATTATGAAATTCAGCATATTTAGCTATAGCTAAATAATTGTTTCCTCTCTAATTAATATTCTACCCTTTCTCTGACCTCTTAAAAATAATTTAACCTTAAGTAGCTTCATTTTAATGTATTCAAATCCCAGAACAATGCCCAGCATTTCCAAATGGTGTTAACCCTGTGAATAAGGCAGCTTTCAGTTTTCACATAGTGTATAGAAACCTTCATTTGGTAGTGCATTCATCACCAGTATCTGTAATGGTTTCTGTTCTTTCATCTACTTTGAAACCCAGTTTCTGCCTCATAATGAGCCTCCCATAGATAATGTTCTCATAAAATGTTCATAGAAACAGTACAGTATTACACTTCACACATGACATATGAAGTAGGTGACCTAGTGGATAGAGAACTAGGCCTGGAGTCAGGAAGACCAGGGTTCAAAGGTGGCCAGAGACATTTACTTAATGTGTTTGTGCCTGCTTCCTCAACTGTACAATGGAGATGGTAACAAAACCTACCTCCCAGGGCTGATGTGTGGTGCAGATCAAATGAGGTAGTATTTGTAAATGTTTAGCACAGTGCCTGGTACATAGTAGATGCTACCTAAAATGTTGGCCATCCAGTCTTGTTAATATTACATGATTGTGGTTCCAGTCGTCTGTTCTTGAAGTTCTCTTGGTATGGTGATGATGTGCAGGGAATGTTGCCGTCTTTACTGAGTGGTACTTTGCCAGATTGTAGAATCAAAAAAATTTTGAGTTGCAAGGGACCTTGAAGGATCCAGAGCAATCATTTAACTTTTCTCAAACTGTAACTTCTTTCTGGAGATGAAATAGGAAAGATGAAGGAGAGGTTGATTGGCAATAGCTAATCTTGCCAGGTGTGAGATAAATATGGTTGATTACTTTAGGAAGAGGAGTTGGGAAAAAAGTCATTTTAGAGCCTTGGCCAGTAAATTAATACCTGCTTTGTGTCCACCGTTGTCCTAGTTACTAAACCTTGAACTCAGCTGAACAAAGATAGTCTAAAATTAAACAGTTTTAGAACGTGTTTCCCGTGTTTAAGTCAAGAAACTTTAGCCCTGGACTTCCTGCCAAGATGGCCCCTTGAACAAGAGACAAGCTGCCCAGTTCCTCCACACCTCAACAAAAACCCTGAAGTAAGATCACATCAAACCAAATAACAACCAAGAAATTAAATGAGAAACTGCAGTGACTTTTCTAACCTCACAACTGCAGTCTGCTAGAAGCCCATAAACTGCAGGAAAGGAGATTTCCACCAACAAAGCCAATGCTAACTGACGTATGAGTAGCCTACAAGACCATCTGAAGGTAGCAAGAATGATGAGTTCCCCCTGAGAAAGCCTAAGATAGTTTATATGCTCCAGGGCGTGGCAGCAGGCAGCAGGCAGCAAACAGCATGGTGCTGACCAACATCATACCAGTAAGCACTGTGCTGCAGAGCTCAGCAAAGGAAAACCTACACCCAGGGGCTCTGAGGTGCCTAACTGTCCAGGGGTGTCTAACTCCAGGAAGATAAAGACCCAGAACAAGGCCAAGCAGGACCCCATTCAAAAGCAGAGAGGGGCAGAACCTTGACCTGACACAAAATTCCAGTTTAGGAACTAAAGCTGGAGAGATGCCATCAAGTAGTATCACCAACAATTACTTAAAATCTCCATAACAACTGCAAGCAGAGGCTCAAAGGGGGGAAAAATGGATTTCACAATAGTTACATGAATACCTAGAAGAAATGAATCAAGATTTTTGAAAATGACATTAAAAACTCAAGGAAAAAATTGAAAAAATAAGTAATTTAGAAGAGAAAATAAAAGAACTTGAATCTCTGAAAATAAGAGTAGATCAATGATTACATGAGAGCAAAAAATAGAACAAAATTAAGTAACTGAAAAAAATAGAAAACTATATTTGATATCACAAACAACTGACCTAGAAAACGGGAGAAAAAAAATTAAGGAATCATTGGACTTCCTGAAAATCATGAAAAAAAATGTCCTGGACATTACATCTCAGGAAATCATAAATGAAAGCTTCCTGTTTCTATTAGAACCATGGGGCCAAATAAAAAATAATCCACCAATCACCTGAAAGAAAGTTCAAAAGGAAAAGTCCTAGGACTGTCATAACCAAAATCCGGAGCTTCCATGTCATACTACAAACACCTCGAAAAAAGCAGTTCCAATACCATAGAATCAGACAAGATTGGGCAGCATGTTCTACAAACCAGATCTGAGAATACAATATTCAAAAAGGCAAAAGATAAATCCTTACCCAGCAAAATTCAGTACAATTCTAAAGAAAAGGGGTGGGGGAAAATGAATCCTTAACGGAATAGGGGACTTTCTCAAGCATTTCTCATGACAATACCACAGCAACAACAGGTAGTGTATATAAAGTGCTTTAAGGTTTACTAATAACTCATTTTAGTCTCACAACTCTGAGAGAAAGGTACTATTATCCCCATTTTACAGATGGGCACAAACTGAGGCTGATAAGTGACTGACCCAGCTAATAAGTATATGGGGCTAGATTTGAATCTGGGTCTTCCTGTACCAAGTCTGGCACTCTATCCACTGTGCCACCTAGCTTTTGAAAAGGCACCCTGAAATACAAATACAAGACTAGTGATACCTAGAAAAATAAATATATTTGAGCAATTGGAAGGAGCTGTAAAATGATGTAGTGTTAACATTCTCCCAAGTGGTAGAAAAATTAATGCCTTTAAGAACCTTAGTCTTCAAATTGTTTTGAGGGAGTTAAGTAGGAAAAAAATAGAAGTTTTAGGAGTGGATTAATGATGTTCTTTGGGTTTTAAGAGGGAAAAAGCTAAGGAGGCTAAAGGAAGAAGATGGGAACTTGTTGTTTCCTTTAATTAAGAGTATGTGAAAAGAATATTCAAACATTGAAGGAGGGGGAAGAATGGGCATCAGATGAACCTTCCTCTTATCTGAAATGACAAGGGAAGGTTGAACACTCACACAAAGGTCATAAAGTCAAATCCAAGTCACCTGACTATGTAGATCCAGTAGTCTCTTCACTATTTACCATGCTGCTTCTCAATGAAGTAACAACCTACTATCTGTCCTAAAGCTTTAAACTTTTGTTTCTTTTATACGAATCCAAGGAGTTGGGAAGGGGGAATGAGACTAAAGACCTAAAGGTATACGTTTTTCAAAATTTTTGTATCAATTTTCTGGGTCTTAACTCATGACTTTTAAACACCTCTAAAATGTTAAATAAAATGTTTAAAATACATTTCAACCACCCCTAATATTTCAAGATGATCAGAAATCCGTATATTCTCGTGACACCCTGTAGTATGATCAAAATGTCAATCTTACAGGTTTAAAATTGTTATTCACATTCCAAAAAATAACAAATTGAAGGAAGTGATGAGATACAATGGCGTACTTCAGCCCCACACAGGCCAACTGAACAATCATTGCTTCACTGTTGTGTGTTTCTCTGAATAACTGTGAATAAAGTATATGATCGCAATCTGTGGCTTACCTTTCTTAACTGAATCAATAGTCAATAATAACATTTATTAAGTGCCTAATATTTCCCAAAGGATTTACAAGTACAAAAAAGAAAAACAGTCTCTTCCCCCAAAGATGACACGCAAAAAGAAGCTGAAAAGCACAGGGTGGGACATGGTGGAAAAACCACCAGAAGTCCAAAATGAGTACAGCCAGGTGGGAAATAGATGTCTGTCCTCCTTGGATGGAAGAGTTTATGGTTCCACGCTCCAGAGGGGCAGAGTGCTCGGTTAGGGGATGAGGAATAAGACTAATTGGATCTTGCAAAATGATGAGATTTCCCAGCGATAAATATATTGGAACATAGTGGAGAAGAGGAAGAAATCCAAAATGACTGTTGCCAAAAGAAAAATCAAAGGTCATCTTGCTTTGGTACATGCAAATGCCAAACAAAAGTATGACTATCATTTATAGCTGATACAATTCTGAAATGTCATGAATCCATCCATGAGTGACAAATGCAGCTTGGTCATGGGCTATAGTTCTCCCAGACTCAGAATGGGAACTCCCACTTTAAATGCTGTTTAAGTAACTAGAGACTCATAATCCTCCTCTCATGCACGCAGTTAGTATCTTAAAAAAAAAACAAACTGTGAGAAATGGTATAATATTCTACCACTCTTATTATCGGAGAACTTGGGATAATTGTTGCATTTGCAGAAGAGGTGAGTAGACTTGTATTTGGAAAAGTGCTTGAGGCCACAGTATTTGATAAAATGACAATTATTTCTGAAGCCTCCTTGGATTTGTACTTTTGAAAGTACTCCATTCTGTTCCTTTGCCCTGTCCTCCTCCCCAGCCACTTCTTTTCTTTTTCTATAACCTCTGTTCCTTTTCTCTTCCCAAACCCTTTTATATCTCCCTCTCTTCTCCCATCAAACCCTTTGAAAACAAATTATTATTGACACTTAGAAAGACCCCTCCTTTATGGTAACATCCCTGCCTGTAGTTCATAATAACTAACATTTGCATAGTACTTTAAGGATTGCACTATGCTTTGTAAATAGGGGCAGCTAGGTGGTGCAATGGATAGAGCACCAGTGCAGCAGTCAGGAGGACCTAAGTTCAAATCTCACCTCAGACATGTGACACTCACTAGCTGTGTGACCTTGCGCAAGTCACTTAACCCCCAGTTGCCTCATCCTGGGTCATCTCCAGTCATCCTGATGAATATCTGGTCACTGGATTCAGATGGCTCAGAAGGAGAAGTGAGACTGGTGACCTGCACAGCCCTCCCTCACTCAAAACAAAGTCAAGTGCAAGTCATGTCATCATTTCTCTGATGGCATGGTCTTCTTCAGCAGTGGACAAACATACACAAAGACTACTGTGAGGTGAGTGTTATTATTATCTGCATTTTACATGTGGGAAAACTGAAACTGAGAGTAATGGTATGACCCATATATGCTTAGTTTTTTCCCTTACCAAAAGCTGTATTTCTATGGAAGCTGCTTGTTAATTCTAGCCAAGATCCTGTAGAAAAGTTCCCCTTGAATGTGTTATCAATTTTCTTGTTTCTTGTTAAATAAAATTTTACTATATTTTGTTTTTCCATCATCCCTATTTCTCAATGTAATGTCCCTTCTTTTCTTCCCAGAGAGCCATTCATTTTAACACAAAATAAAAAAGAGATGAGGGAGGAAAGCAGAACAGTTCAGTGAAGGTAACCAACATAACAAGAGTCTAGCATTATATAGAGGATATCTAATTTCATCTGAACACTCACTGCTTTAAAGCAATTGCTTTTCTTCCATGATTATCTCAATCAGTTGTTTCTATAGTAGCTCTTTCAAACACCTTCTCAAGTCCCCAAAACTATCCCCAGGCCATCCACTCCTCTCCCTCACTGTATGACCTCTCCTGCCTCACCGAGAAAACAGAGACCATCCACCTTGAATTCTCTAGTCTCCCCTACTCCATGACTCAAAATTGGAAAAGGAAACAAGGAACAACACAAGAAAATTATGGAAAGAAAATTAATAGCCTGGTAAAAGAGGCACAAAAATTCACTAAAGAAAAAAACACCTTAAAAAGCAGAACTGGCCGCAAGAAAAAGGAGATTCAAAAGTTCATTGAAGGAAAAAAAAAATCTTTAAAAAACAGAATTAGCCAAATTGAAAATAAAAAATACAAAATCTCACTGAAGAAAATAGTTCCTTAAAAATTAGAATTCACATGTGGAAGCTCATGACTACATGAGACATCAAGAAACAATAAAAGTAAAAAATGAAAAAGTAGAAGAAAATGTGAAATAATAGAGAAATGACTGGAAAATAACTCAAAGATAGATTGCTTTAAAATTATTGGACTACCTAAAAGCATGGCTTGATCAGAGAAAGAGCCTAGACATCATATTGGGCAGCTAAGTGCACAATGGATAATAGAGTACCAAACCTAGAGTCAGGAAGACTCATCTTCCTAAGTTCAAAGCTGACCTCAAACACTTGCTAGCTGTGTGATCGTGGAACCCTTTTGCCTCAGTTTCTCATGAGCTAGAGAAGGAAATGGCAGACCATTCTAGTATCTTTGTCAAGAAAAGCTCAAATGGGATCGTGAAGAGTCAGACATTACCAAACAACAAAGACATCATGTTTCATGAAATTATCAAGGAAAACAGCCAACGTATCTTAAATCCAGAGGATAAAAGAGATTTAAAGACTCCACTGATCACCTCCTGAAAGAGCTCTCAAAATGAAAACTCCCCGAAAGCCAAATTTCAGAGCCTCAAAATCAAAGAGAAAATACTACCAGCAGCCAGAAAGAAATGATTTAAATATTGTGGATTACAGTCAGGATCACACAAGATTTAACAGTTTTCATATTAAAAGAGGCAACAACAGCCCTCACTCCTCTCTTCTAATCTGTGGACAGTGGGAGGTTTCTCCTCCTCTGTGCTCCCTTTTATCTTCTCTCTGCACTTGCCAAACAGCGCTTGGGGCTTCACTACTCCCTCCCTTTGAGTTGTCTTTTTCTCCCTTTCTAACTTTTGACCCACCCCCCCTTCTTTTTCTTTCTTTCTTCCCCTTTCCCCTTTTCTTCCCCTCTGACCCCCACCATGAATGAGGAATATGATGTGATTGTGCTAGGCACCTGCTTCATGGAGTGCATACTTTCGGGGATCATGTCAATTAATGAAAAGAAGGTCCTTCACATGGATAGAAACTCCTATTATGGAGGTGAAAGTGCATCCATTACATCACTGGAAGATTTATACAAGAGGTTTAATACATACCAGGATCACCACCAGTCTTAATGGGAAGGGGAAGAAACTGGAATGTGGACCTAATCCCCAAATTCCTTATGGCAAATGGTCAGTTGGTTAAGATACTGCTTTATACAGAAGTCACCCGATATCTGGACTTCAAGGTAATTGAAGGAAGCTTTTTCTATAAGGGAGGAAAAGTCTACAAAGTTTTTTCCACTGAGGCAGAAGCCTTGACATCTAGCTTGACAGGGCTATATGAGAAACATCGAATCAGGAGATTCTTAGTGTATGTTGCCGATTTTGATGAAAAAGAATCCAGAACTTTTGAGGGTGTTAATCCTAGGAAGATTACAATGTGAGATGTGTGAAAGAAGTTTGATTTGGAACAAGATGTCATAGATTTCACTGGCCATGCCCTTGCCTTTACAGAACTGATGACTATTCAGATCAATCATGTTATGAAACCATCAACAGGATCCAACTTTATAGCAATTCTTTGTCAGGATATGGCAAGAGTCCATATCTTTATCCACTCTATGGCCTTGGAGGGCTGCCCTAAGGATTCACAAGGCTGAGTGCCATTTATGGAGGTACCTATATGTTGAACAAACCAATTGAAGAAATCATTGTAAAAGATGGACTAGTAATTGGTGTGAAATCTGAAGGAGAATTGCCCCTTGCAAGCAGCTCATCTGTGACCCTAGAGTAAAAAAAGTAGGCCAGGTGATCAGAGTTATCTGTATCTTAAGCCACCCAGTTAAGAATACCAATGATGCCAATTCATTCACAGAACCAGTTGGGTCAACCGGAAATCAGATTTCTACGTTTGCATGATTTCTTCTGCACACAATGTGGATGCACAAGGAAAATATATTGCCATTGTTAGTACTACTGTGAAAACCAGAGATCCTGAAAAGGAAATCAGACCAGTGTTAGCACTTTTGGGGCCAAGTGAACAGAAATTTGTTAGCATCAGTGATCTATATATTCCAACTGATTTGGGAACAAAGTCAGATCTCCATTTCCCACACTTATGATGCTACAACTCACTTTGAGACAACTTGTGATGATATTAAAGATATCTACAAGAGTGGTTAGAACACAGGGTCTGAGTTTGACTTTGAAGAAATGAAACAGAAGAAAAATGACATTTATGGGGAAGACTAATAGCAGTAATATGCTAATATCCAATTAGGAGAAATTTAAATTTCAGCTAATACAGAGTTATATTAGGAACTTAATGAACATTATATGAAATTTAAAAAAAAAAGGAGTCTCAGGCTTGGAATATCATATTACAGAAAGCAAAGGAACTAGCATAACAACAAAGAATCACCCACCCAGTAAAACTGAGTATAATCCTTCAGGGACAAAAATGGAGTTTTAAATATTCTTGATGAAAAGACTGGAGCTGAAGAAAAAATTTAACATTCAAACACAAATCTCAAGAGAAGTATAAAAATGTAAACATAAAAGAGTAATCATAAAGAACACAGTAAGTTAAACTGTTTACATTCCTATATGGAAAGATCATGCATGTAAATTTCTAAGAACTTTATCATTATTAAGACAGTTAAAATGAGTTTACATAGTCAGAGGGCATAGTTGTGAGTCAATTATATTGGAATGATCTCCAAAAAAAAGAAGGGGAGAGAAAAAGGGATGCACTGAGAGAAGGGAGAAAAGAGAAGCAGAATGGGGAAACATTTCTCACATCAAAGAGGCACACAAGGAAGAGCTTTCACAATGGAAGGGAAAATAGAAGAGGGACAATGCTTGATTGGAATTGATTCAAAGAGGGAAGAATATGTGTATACGGTTATGTATAGAAATGTAACTTAATAAGAAAATAGGAGGGGGAGGGAATTAGAGAATACATGACAATTATAAAACAGAGGCCAAATTAAGGGGGGTTGTGGTTAGAAGCAAAGTAGCCCTTTGAAAAAGGACAGTATAAAAAGAAAGAAGAAACAGAAGAAAATGGGATGGAGAGAAATACATAGGAATCATAACTATGAAGATTAAGGGGATGAGTTCACCCATTAAACAGAAGCAGATAGCAGAATGAATCAGAAACCAGAAGTCAATAATATGTTGTTTACAAGAGACACACTTGAAACAGAAAGATATACAATTAAAATAAAGAGCTGAAGCAGAACTAATATGCTATAGCTAAACTCAAAAAAGGCAGGGGTAGCAATCATGATCTCAGACAAAGCAACTAATTAAAAAGGTCAATCCAGGAAACTATGTTTTGCTAAAGATATTAAAGACAATGAAGTAATATAAAATAAAATCATAACAAGTTTTTCTGATAAAGGCCTCATTTCTCAAATACATAGAGTATAGAACTGAATCAAATTTATAAAAATAAGAGCCATTCCCCAACTGATAAATGGCCAAAGAGTATAAACAGGCAGTTTTCAGAAGAAGAAATTAAAGCTATCTATAGTTATATGAAAAAATGCCTAAATCACTATTGATTAGAGAAAGGCAAATGAAAACAACTCTGAGATACTGCCTCACACCTATCAGAAATGATATATAGATCAATGCTATAGAGAGTGAAGGACAAATAGGCATGTTAATGAGCTGTTGGTGATGTGGCATATGATTGTGATGGAGTGATGTGAAATGCCAAGGGGGTTATTTCAGAATAACATGGCAAGACCTATATGAATTGATGCAAGGTGAGGTGAGAAGAACTGGGAAATCACTGGGCACAGTAATATCAAAGTGGTTAACAATCGTCACCTGTAAAAGACTAGGTTACTCTGATCAAGTCAACTCTGATTGGCTACAATCAGTTCCAAAGGATTCATGATGAAAAAAATGCTATCTCTCTCCAGAGAAAGAACTGGTGAACTCTGAGCACAAAATGAAGTATCATTTTCTCACTTTTTTAATTTTTCTTGCTTTAAAAAGTATATGGCTAATATTGAAATATGTTTTCCATGATTTCACAGTATATTGCTTGTCTTCTTTGTAGCTTGAGGACTGAAAGGGAAGGAGAGTATTTGGAATTCAAAATTTAAAGAGAAAAGAATTCTTTAAAATAAATAAATAATGGTTGTTTGGGGTTTTCAGTTACTTTGTATTCTTCTTATCTGTGCAAATGTGGCACTCCCCCTAATAGAATGTGAGCTCCTTGAAAGGAAGAACTGCCATATTTTTCTATTTTGTATTCCCAACAGCCCTATGTCTTACACATAATAAGGAATTAACAAATGTCTACTGAATTGGATTTAAGAGGATGGGAATACATCAGCATATGAAACTGAATTGCAGGTTCCCAACCAACAATTCGTTTGTGGAACTATTCCAACCTCTGCTAGTACCTTGAGTTCCTGTCTGCCCCCAGCTGCCAGTTATGACTAGCTAAAGAGATTGTCAAGGAAACAGCCAACAGAGAGAGAGAGAGAGAACCGTCAGGTTCTGGGGCTTATGTGGCTCTCTGCCACTGAAGTCATTATGACATATGTGGGGAAACCAAGCCAGAGTAGAGTCAACATTCAAAAGCATCTGAAAACTATTAGCAATTTTGTGCCTCTTAAAAAGCAATAATAATTATATTATCCCAAATGCTAAAAAAATTAAGGTAATAGCTAACATTTTTACAGTGCTTAGTATATGCCCTGGCTAAGTGTGCTAAGTGCTTTACAAATAACTCATTTGATTATTACAACATCCCTAAGAGGTAGGTGCTGTTGTTCCAATTTTAGAGATGAGAAAACTGAGGAAAACAGAGGTTAAAGCACCCAGAACTTAGAACTAGGACGTTTCTGAGGACACATTTAAACTCAGGTGTTCCTGACTCCAGACCAGGCATTCTATACAATGGGCCACCTAGCTATGTCTGAAGGTCATTCTGTCATCAAGTTATCTATATGAATTTTTAAATGCATGCTTTTGGGTGGCCAGAAAGATCATATTTTTTGGTTCATGTAATTATTTTGGCAAGGGGATCTTAGAATTCTGGAATTCAGCTTCACTTATGCCATGGGGAAAGAATGTAGACAGGTGGCAATTTCATATCTATAAAGCTAACAATCAGGCGTTACTAAGCACCTACTATGTGCCAGGGACAACCCACTGGCAATCAGTCCCTTTCTGAGTAGGATGTAGTAATCCAATTTGAGAGAAGAAACGAACACCTATTTTAGCTGTGTCACTTAAAATTCTCATCCGTCGAGGATATACTAAGCCCCATTAACAGGCAACAAAAATATATCACAAGCTTATCAGAAACCAGAGTAGTAACAGTGCAGAGATCTGGTACAAGTATTTATATTTATTTCACTGCAGGGTTTGGGTATCCCGGTTGATGAGTTTTAAAGATACTTAGTTTAAAGAGCTAAACATTCTTTCCCTTTACACCTCTCAGAGCACATTTGCCAGAAGAGCATCCATGTCAATCCAGATTAAAAGCAACAACAAATAAGAACTAAGGAGGGCCCTTTGGTCCCTTCTGCCCCCAGTTAGTTCCATGATAAGAAGCTTGCGTTTATCCTTCAAGCCTTTCAGTCAGGCCTTACAGAACGCCTAGGTAGCCTTCCTCTTATTCTTCCCCAAAACACATTAATATGATAAACTGTGAACTTGAAATTCTCTCCAAGCAAAGAAAAGATTATGATGCACAGGGAAGGAGGATTTATTATCCTGATGCATGTGGGAAGCCCTAAATCTGTGTGTCTGACTGGCCAGCTGGAGAAACTTTTAAAGTACTTGTGCTTGAGCGAGGCTACCCTACTACATGTGTTCAGAACAACTTATATAACTTCACAGCTACAAAGCACCTAATTCCATTGATTCTTTCTGGTAATGGATGGATTTTGATGACTTAAAATGCCCAAAAGAAGGTGATAGCTCCTCTTCATGAACCTAACTCAGAACAAGGCTTAATGATCACTTTTGAATGATCTGATGAACACAAACTCAAGATTCCCTGACTCTTATTTGTCAACCATCGGTTGCTAATTGTATCTCCAGATGGTTCAGCTTGTGGTATTCAAGGGCAGCAAAAAAAAGGCTTTGTAATATATCACAGATGGACCTCACTTTCCGCAGTGTGACTGGAAAACCATGTGTAAAACCCAAATTTTTGAAAATTGAATTTAAATGAAGCTGGGAGGCCTGCTACTTAAAGGAAACACAGTAAAGCCTTTCCCAATGTGAGTGTCCTAATTTCTCCACTTCCCTGAGATATCACAAAGCAGAGGTAAGACATGATATTTTGTTTTCTCATAACTTTCATAAAGCTGATAGGTTGGCGCTCAGAATTAGCTCACTTCTTAGACTGGTCAGGATAAGAGCTTCAAACAATATCATGTTCTTACCTCCAACAACCCAACTCAAGGATGAGAATGACTGGAAAAATTATGGTATCTTAATGTTATGGAATGCTGTTATGACAAAAGGGATGCTTTGAGAGAAACTGAAAAACATTTGAAGAGTGGAGTAAGGAGAACCAAGAGAACAATTTTATACAACAGAATTGTGAAGATGAGAACTTTTATAAGATTTAAGAATGCTTATCAACACAATGACCAAACAAGACTCCAGAGTACCAGTAATGAGGAATGAGAAATAAATGCCACTCTCCACCTGACAGAGAGGAGATGGACTCAAGTATACAGAATGAAACATACATTTTTGGATTTAGGCAATTTCTTTTGTTTGACTTGGTGGATTTTTTTTCTCTTTCCCAGAAAGGGGGAGAAAAATCTATATTTGCTCATTTAAAAAAAAAATTTGGCAAAGAATTAAAAATTGAGGCGATACCCATCAATTGGGGAATGACTGAACAAGTTGTGGTATATGAATGAAATGGAATACTACTGCTTCATAAGAATGAGAGAGCAGATGAACTTCAGAAAAACCTGGAAAGACATACATGAACTGATGCTGAGCAAAGTGAGCAGAACCAGGAGAACTGTGCTGTACACAGTAACAGCAACATTGTGCAATGACCAACTTCGTTAAACTTAGCTCTTCTGAGCAATGCAACGATTTAAGACAACTTCAAAGGACTCATGAAAAAAAATGCTATCTATATCCAGAGAAAGAACTATGGAATCTGAATGCAGATTGAAACATACTATTTTCTTTTTCTTTTGATTTTTTTTTTGTTTTTTCTTTCTCATGACTTTTCCCTTTTGTTCTGATTCTTCTTTCACAACATGACTAACGTGGAAATATGTTTAATATGTTCATATATGCATAGCCTCTATATCAGATTGCATGCCACCTTAGGGAGGATGGCGTGGAGGGAGGGGGGTTGGAATTTAGAATTCAAAAATCTTATAAAAGGAAGTGTTTAAAACTAAAAATAAATAAATTTTTTTAAAAAAGAAAAAATTTAAATTGAAAATGAACTGACTCAACCTTTATCATTCATATGACTCCTGAGAGCATGAACCTCAAGCAAAAGTACTTCATTCATCAATTATGACTGACTTAGCTCTTCTCAGCAATACAATGATCCAAGACAGTTCCAATGACTCATCATGGAAAATGCTATGCATCTCCAGAGAAAGAATTGATGGAGTGTGAATGCAGATTAAAGCATACTATTTTCTTTTTTCTCCCCAAATTTATTTATTTTCAGTTTTCAACAATCACTTCCATAAGTTCCAAATTGTCTCCCCTTCCTTTCTGCCTCACTCCCCAAGATGGCATGCAATCTTAAGTGGGCTCTACACATACATTCCTATTAAACACATTCTCACATTAGTTATGTTGCATAGAAGAATCAAAATGAACGGAAGAAACAATGAGAAAAACAAAACCTAACAGATTGATCTTTCTGTTTGTATTTTCTCTTAAGTTCAAGGTGCTGACTTTTTCCCACCCTCCAAGTTCCAGCCAAACCAACTTTTTGCTGTTGCCCATCCTGAGTCTCCTATGTACATGCCTTTGCACAAGCTGTATCCCATGGCTGGAATGTTGTCTCTCCTCTCTGCCTCTTGAAAGCCTTAACTCTTTTAGAGACTCAACCTTTGAGCCACACCTCACACTAAGCCTTGCTTGATGACCTCAGTCATTTGGGCTTTCCTTCATTACTTTGTATCCATTTTGTGTTTACTTATCTACCTACTTGTTCTTCTTCAATAGAATGGAAGCTTTTTGAGGAAAGGCCCATTTTCACTTTCATCTAACATACCTGAATGGTGAATATAAGGAAGCTGCTCTCCAGGAAGTTCAAATAGTATCAAACCAGAGGGATATCAAGTACTCTAGCTTTGATTATAGTCCAATATCATGCCTTCTAGAACCAGGTTTTAAAAAAGCTGATTTTTCTTTTTAATCCATGTATTACTATCAAATTCACATATCACCAATTATCAATTCTGATTGGTAAGAAAGGTTTGGCAAGATACCATTCTACTTATCCTCTAGAATGGATTCTTATCCTCCTGTGTCATGGGACCCTTCTGGCAGTTTCCTGAACACTATCAACTCCTCAAAATAATGTTTTTAAATGCGCAAACTAAAATGCACAGGAATTCAAACAAAATAAATTATACTGAAATACAATTATCATTTAATCAGAAGGCAGAGCCAAGAAAGTGGAGCAGAATGAAGCAATGCAGTTGAGCTCCCATCCACAACTACTCCAAACAGATCTATAAAATGTACTAGACTCAATGAATCTTCATGGAGAAATTCAGAAAAAAGTGACTCCTTTTTCCAGTCCAATTTGGCATGAGAGAGGTCTACAGGTAATAGGGACATGTTTGCGCCAGGAGCAAATGTTGAGGAGCACTTCAGTGTCCAGGGAAAGCTGAACATCAGCACAAAAGGAAGTCCCAGGCCCATACTAGGGGATGCTCAGACCCACACAGGGACACTGCAATGAGGACAGGTGCCAACTGGAATTACCTAGTGCAGGTCATAGATTCAAGGCAAAGTAAGAAGGGCACCTGCATATAGCAATGGCATTCCCTGGTAGGGAGACCCTGAGTTGTGTAGCAAGAAAAAAGAAAATTCAGAAGCCAGCAGCAGCATTGATATGACGCAGACACCCCCCAATTTCTGAGCAGGGCACTGCTTCCAGCATCTTGCTCAGTGGGCAGAGGAATAACCAAGGCAGGAAAGTAAAACCAAAGGAGAGCCAATAATGCTGCCACTTTGAAACAACAGAGCTGTTCTGCTAGGTAAGAGGGCAGAGTCTAGCAGTAGCCCACTCTTGCAGACCCAAACCCAGATCAGAATCTTGCAGAACTCAGATCAGAGAGGCAGCAGTCAGTTCTACTTTGCCCTGGAACAGACCTCTTTGGAAGCACTGAAAGCTTCCAAGTTCCCAGCCCATCCCTGAGATCCTGGAACAACAAAACACTCCATATGTGAAGAAAGTAGCAACAGGACTAACTCAAACATTCCCTCCATAAGTGTGGCAGAACCCAGCCTTAACAAGTTGGAAGTCAGGAAGGAGGCTGGAAGTATGGGAGTGGGGGAAAGAACTTGACCATAATGAGCTTTTATGGTGGTAAGGACAATCAATATATAAATGTGGAAGAGAATGACTCCAAAACACCTACAAGCAATGCCTCAGAGAAATGCACAGCTTGGGCACAAACTCAACTAGAATTCCTGGAAGAGATGAAGTAAGGTTAAAGAGTTAAAAAAAGAGTTAAAAAAAATATCTTTATAAGTGAAAAAAACTGAAAAAGAAATGGTAGTTATGGAGGACAGAATCAGAAAAGAAGTGAATGGCTTGGAATGAGAAGAATAAAATCTTATCCACCAGCACCCTGAAAATCATAATGGACCAAACCAAAGCCAATGTCTTCGTGAGGCAAAAGAAATGTTAAAACAAAGTCAAAAGGCTGGAAAAAATGGGGAAAAAGTAAAGTATCTCACAGCAAAAACAACTAAAATGAAAAACTATCAAAGAAAAAAAAAGCATTGCACTATGTCAACAGCATGATCAGAAAAAGATCCTAGACATACTATCACAAGAGCTCTTGAAAGAAAACTACCCACCTCTCTTAGAACCAGAGAGCAAAGTAGAAACAAAATCCACAAATCTCCTCCAGAAAGAAACCAAAAAATTAAAACTTGGAACATCATTGCCAAAATCCAGAGCATCTAGTTCAAAAAAAAATAATAATAAGATATAGTCAGAGAGAAAGAATTCAAGCACCAAGGAGTCGGTCAGGATCACACATGATTTAGCAACTTCCACTATAAAGCAGCAGAGAACTTAGGACACAATATTCCAGAAAGCAAAGGATATGGGCTGGGAGGAACTTATCCAGTAAAACTGAGTTTAATGCTGTGGGAAAAGAATGGGTCTTTAATGAAACAGAGGGCATCCAAGCATTTCTGATGAAAAGATCAGAACTGTGGAGAATTTTAAAGTGCAAACACAGGAGTGAAGAGAAATATAAAAAGGTAAACATGAATAAATAATAATTAAAGAACAAAAAAAGGCAAACTCCTTACAATTCAAATGACACACATGAGGATGACACATGTGTGCCCTCTGAACCCTGTCATCACAAGCGTTCATAAAAAGGAATCAAATTAGACAAGGTCTGTGAATGGTTCTGTTATGTCTTGATGATCTTAATGGAAATTAAGATGTAAAGAGAAAGGAAGAGAAACATATTTGGGGGTAGAGGAAGGGAAAGGAAGGTTAGGGGAAATAATCTCTCATAATCAAGGTGCATAAGTAAATATCTATACAAACAAGGTTAGAAGAGAGGCTGACACTTGAACTTCACCCTCATCTCAATTGATCAAAATAATAGCAAACCCATGCACACATGCACTCACACACACAGTTGAATACAGAAATACATGTCCTTCAAAGGATAAATAGCAAGGAATTGGCAGAAGAGAAGCAGAAGAATTAGAAGGAATGGCGGAAAGGATTAGTTCTAAGGAAAACAAAACTCGAGGAGTTTGTAATCAACTCTTATTTTTGTGTCTCTCTCATTTCTCTTCCCAGTTTTTCCTCTGTTCCAGGAGTCCCAGGCCGCCGCTGCCTCCTGAGGGGACCCGAGCCACGGAGACACCCCGCTCCCCTCTCGGCCAACCCAGAAGTCTCTCTCACTGACCTGTAGCGCCTGTGGGCGGAGGGACCTTTGCAGCCGCCGGAGATTCCGTCCCTGACGCCTGCTCGGATCTGCTCCTCTGGGGCTGCGTGGCCAGGGCAGCTCAAGAGTGGGCTCCGCTGTCCGGAGTGCGACGGACCCCTGGGGATGGCTTTCCATGG
Source organism: Bettongia penicillata ogilbyi (assembly GCA_023548195.1). Lineage (NCBI taxonomy): Eukaryota > Metazoa > Chordata > Mammalia > Diprotodontia > Potoroidae > Bettongia > Bettongia penicillata. The sequence goes on along the minus strand of JAJHZJ010000135.1, from coordinate 2,360,677 downwards.
CTCTCTGGAATGGAAATCTCTTCCACTGCGTTTCTGCGCGGCTTGCAGTGCTCCAGAATTTGTGGGGAGTTCTTTTTACAGGAAATTTATGGGCTGTGGATTCGGACCTAGCATACGTGAGTCTTTCTACTGTACCATCTTGGCTCCTCCTCAACTCTTATTTATAGCTCTTTTTTGAGGTGACAAAGAATGGGAATTTGAGGGTGTACCCACAATTTGGGGAATGAACAAATTATGGTATATATAAATGTGAAGGAACATTATTGTGTTGAATTCTTTTAACAGTGTAATGACCAACTAGGATTTCAGAGGTCCACTAAGGAAACATGTTACCCACCTCCTCATCTAAAGGAGAATTCAGGATGCAGAATGGGGCAAATCCTTTTTTGAACATGGCCAGTGTGAAAATTTGTTCTGATCTACTATACCTATTTGTAATGGGGTTTCTTTCATGTTCTTAATTGGGAGAGAGGGAGGGTATGAAGATAGGTGAATGAAAAGATGGATCTAGGTTGATATAAAATATCAAAATGTTAATAAAAATTTCCAAAAAAGGGCTGGGGGAGAGGTAGGTAGGTTAAGGAATAGGAAGGTAGAAGTAAAGCATTAGAGTGAGGAGAGATAAGGTAAATAGGATGAGAAGAATAGTGAGGAAAAATAGGGAGGAGAAAAATACATACATAATTATAACAGAATATGAATGTGATGAATTTGCCCACAAAATGGAAATGGATAGCAGATTAAAATTTGAATTCAACAATATGTAGCTTTCAGGAAACACTACAAAAATGAGATACACAAAAAGATAAAATAAAAGGTAGGAGTAGAGTTTATTATGTAAAAAAAAAAAAGTAGGGGCAATAATCATGATTTCAGATAAAGTTAAAACTAAAATAGATTTAATCAAAAGAGAAAAAATAGGAAAACAACACTATATGTCAGCAATATTATTCTATATTGCTTTAGGCCATTTAAGATTAACCAGACAGTAGAAAATACCTGAGAGTGTCCCTGTCAAAACAGGAATAGGAACCATATGAACATAAACATAAAACACTTTTCATACAAATAAAGTCAGATCAAAGTAACTGAAGTAATATTTATTGTTCATGGGTAGGTAAAACCAATATAAATAAAAATTACAATTTTAGTTCATCTATTTATTCAATGCCATCCCAATTAAATTACAAAAAAAAAATCTTACTGAGTTAGAAAAAATAATAATAATATTCACTTGCAAGAACAAAAGGTCAGGATCTTCAAAGAAACCAGGGAAGAAAAGATGTAAATGAAGCAGTTTCAGCAGTATCAGACCTTAAACTATATTATAAGGTAAGAGCATTGTTGAAGTATAAAATAATTTTGATTACTTTAAATTTTTCTTATATAAATAAAACTTATGTAGCCAAGAATAAAAGAAAAAATGCAGACAACTGGGGAAAAAACTTTCACAGACAATTTCTCAGATTAAGATGTGAATGGGTTGGAATATTGCTGTGGTGTAGAAAACAATTAGTGGGTTGATTTAGGAAAACATGGAAAGATTCAGACATATGAAGATGCTATCCACCTTCAGAGAAACAGATGACAAGTGGAAATAAGCATAGTACAGTCTTACATGTATGAGTGGACATGTGTACATATGTGTTTATAGAGATCTATGCATATATATACATATATATGTTTGTGTATGCATGCTTAAATGTAGTCTTTTTTAGGGTGGGGGAGAAGGGAGGGAAAAAAAATAAAGCAAAAAGTGCAGAAAACAAAAAAAACCTACAAGGAAGCAAAGAAAAGCTGGGTAGTTTTGAAAATAATTTGTAATATTATTATGTAGGTTTTCTTGAAATGGAAATTTATAATTTTATATTGAGTCCTCTCAAGTTCTGCCATGTATATGGCAATATTTAATTTTTTTCTCATTTTGCTTTTAAGTTTAAAATAAATTTTATAATTTACCAAAAAAATAAGAAAAGGAAAAATAATTACAAAACAGTAAGTTCACAAATATCAATTTAAGAACCCGTCTTCTATAGGTAGTTGGGACTTTTTAAAACTTTATTCAAAAATGCTGGGATCTGGAAGATAATACATAATGTGTCATTTGAGAAACTCTAGAAATCCAATGTAAAAGTGAATGAAGCAGAATTTTCACATTGGCAGGGAATTTTTACCATTAATGGAAAGACGTTGGCCTAAGGACATGATATTCTCCACACACAATATTCAAAGGCAGATAATACTGAAACTATCCCTGCCATTTCAACCATCTGAGGGATAGCATAAAAAAACTGTATATATAATACTCATTTTCCATACCTATACATAGTATGATGAATATACTACAGATCTCATTTACCTTGTTAAAGATTAACACTAGAAAGTGAGTAAAGATTCTTCATCTGCCTTTTTCCACTGCAATTAACACTGGTCTTAAAAAGGAAGAGAGATTATACTGCAACTAATTTACGAAGAAACTGGTGAAAAGAATGTTGACTTTGCTACTTACAGTGTGACTTTGGACAAGTCATTTAATGTCTCCATCTCAGTTTCCACACCTATAAAACCAGGGAGTCAGATTAGACGACCCTATGCAAGTCCTTCAATCTCTGTGTATCTCAGGATCTCCCTCAGGACTAAACTGCCAACTACTGGAACTTCAATCACAGGTATCATAGGATTTTTAAAAAAGAAATCACACATCCTTTTTAGTGATAAGTTCCCCCCAAAATCATAGGTCCTTTGTGTTTGCACATGGAATTGCAATGTAAAAGCTAGAAGGAACTTTAACCATCTTTTAGTACAACTTTCTCATACCCTATAGAAGACACAGGGTCAGAAAACCAAAAGACTGAGTTGAGAATACAGAGCCCAAGTCTAAGTATAGGATACTCTAACAGTCAGATTTTATCTCTTTTACTGTAGCTAATTATGTACCTTAAAGTACAGACTAGTGAAAGAGTATGTTTATTCTATATGCTTTATTCTGAAGACAATAATGTAACATTTATGTAACACCTGAAAATTTGCAATGTGCTTATATTCACATACACTATCTCATTTAATCCTTATAACAATCCTTGGAGCCTCAGAGAGATGAAATACCTTGCTAAGGAGCCATACAGAATCAGTATCAGGAGTTGGCCAAGTCTTCCAGGGCTTTGCTCCATAATACCTCACTACATGAATGTAAATTTTCAGTGCCCACTCTGTAATACAGAAGTTGATAAGTAATAGATCTTTTAGGCAACAAACATATCTTCTGCTTAGAAGAGGTGGAGGAGGAGACAGGGATAGCAAGGGGACTGGAAATCAACCTTTTAATCTCTTTTTGATAAGAGCCAATCATTACCACAGAGCTTGGCACATACTAGGCATTTAATAAATGCTTACTGGTAAAGGATATGATCTACCAAAGTTATACCAGTTATACTCCATAACAAAACAGAATATCAGCAAGTGGAGAAACACCTTATAACTCTGGTGAAAATAAACTTAGATTTATCCTATCCATTAAAAAGGAAGGCTGAATTAAGGGCCTAAGACTTGTAGTTACTTTCCTATTTCAAACACTCCCTCCTTAATGGTAAAATGATCCCTTCTCTGGGCCTTAGTTTCCACCTCTGTTAAAATAAGAGAGCCAAACTAGATCCCCGGTTGAGATGTATAACTTTTAAATATTTTGATGTGTATTTCAATACAATTGATTTTCTTTATAATCCTATTATGTGCTGAGTTTAAAAACATGATTCTAAGGTGTCCAAAGACTACACCACACTTCCAAAAGATGTCTGACACATTTTTAACCTTTGAATCAAATGGTCTCTAAGGTTCCTTATAGCTCCAAAGTTCTGGATGTTGTTGCTATAGTACTTTGATGACATAGTTCTAATTTTACATAAGTGGACTGATCTACATATCATGTAATGCAAATCTGTCCTCTGACTGGGGGAGGAAGGGAGAGGTAAGGGGACTGGCATATGACTCCTGGACATGGAGAAGTGGGGGGAACCGGAGGGTAGGCAGTACTGGAGCTAGCCACCTGGGGGGGCCTGATCATACCCAAGAGAAAGAACATGGGCTGACACAAGGGAGGTGTACATGGCCACAAGGGTCAGGCAAACGCAGGGCCCAGGGAAGACACATGGTACCTGAACACAGTACCCTCAGCACAGACAGAAGGCAGACAAAGAGCAGACTCTCAGGAGGTGAACAGAGTGGAAAGAAGGTCTCTCTCAGGTTGCAGGTCTTAAGCCAAACCCTCCAGCAGCAAGAGAGGTCCATTCTGCTTTCACTTGGAGGGGACATTTTAAGGATTTTTCTGTTAAAGTTTTTTTGTTGTTGTTTTTGGTGGGGAGGTCAAAGGGCAGGAGTGGAGAGTAAGCACAGTACAATGCATAACAAAGTTAGCAAGAGTGTTTTTTGGAATGTGGATTTCTTTCAGAATTCTTTAAGTCAAATTTGCATAATTATAACTGCACATAGAGCCTGAACTGTAGTTACAATATATATTTCTAATAGTCAATACCTACAGGCAACTCCTAAAAGATCAATCTCAAGATTGTTTCATACTTGAATGTACTTAGATGATGTATAAAATCAACTTTTAAAAAAGGAAATTTTAAAAACCAGTAATTTTAATCTTATAAATATAAAAAAATCCAAGACTTTATTGGAATAAATGTTACATGACATTCTTTAACATTAAACTCTGAGCAAATCCAAGAGGTGATGCATGTTTTCCATTCAAGTCTAAAATGAAATAGTTATGTGACCATTTAAAATACAGATAAACGTTAGCATGAAGCAAAGCTTAAATATTAAGCAACTAAAGCAAAGAAAGTGAAAAACAATACAGTACATCTACATTTTAAATATCACTGAATTTCATTTTTAAAGAAAAAAATGAAAATCTGGTTTGCAATAAAACTTCAGTAACTGATCATTAGAAAAACTTGTGAATGTTTATTATCTAATTCATCAGTTTCTTTTTACTTTACTAATCTGTTCATTTCCCCAACCCAACCCCCTAATAAAGAATCCTTATTCTCCCTTAAACACCATGATTTTGCAGGCTCCATACAAGTCAAACTCCATCAACCCCATAAGAGTTGTGCCTGCGTAATGAGCTACAAGTATCACATGGAGCCCCAGCAGTACTATTGGTTAGTGCTGGTGAGAGAACAAGACTGGAGTTAAGCAGGTAGGAAAGTGCACTGCAGGGTTAACTTCCTATAATGTGCATGATTTAGCCAGGGCACTTCAGTTGTAATATATAACATCCCTTCTGTTCTAGACCCTGAGCTTACCTTCCATTATGTCAAAATGGATATTTTTGTCATATGAGAAAATCTTCAGGAGGCCAGGACTAAGGCAAAACCCAAAATCTTAAAACTTCATTTGTTTTATAATCTCTAAGCTTTCCAGAAGCAAAAAGTTAAGATATACCTTCCTTGAGATGCAAAAATAAATGCTCCAGAACTCACCCAGAACTTTAAATACTCATCCTGAGTTCCTGGGGCATTTATTAAAGGAGATGCTACATGGACCAAAAGAACCAATTTCCAAATTTACACTGTATTATGAAAAATTAAGTAGTTTGAGCGAACTGCTCAATTATCTGATATGTTGCTTTAAATGAGGTGGGTTTTAAATATATATATATGTATTTATATATGTGTATGTGTATATAAGTAGGTGCTACAGATTCTCTTTCTGGTTTTAAAAATAATTTGATATTACCACTAAAAAATTTCACGTTTATTATAAAGTATGGCACCATTAAATATAAAATTGCTTTAGAAATTTAGTACCTCTAATAGGTTCATCTGGTTATTCTCATAGCATATTATGCTCTTCTTGTTCAACAAAAAGGGGGAGAAGGGAAGGAAATGGATTTCCATCTACGTACTTACCACAAAAAAAAAAAGTCAAATAATTATGGTCATTATCACTAGGGATTCATGCTGCATGCATGAAAGGTTTGAAGCCATCTCTATGGGCCCATTCTCGCAGTCTTCCACCAGGCTTAACTCCTACTGATGTTAGCAGGAATCTTTCTTGTATTTGGACTGGATAGACCTCTTCCCAAAAGTTCTTTCCAGATGTCTTCTCCAAAACCTAGAAAAAGTAACTTTATTTTCCAAACTAGATGGAACCACCATGATGGAAAGAAAATCATCAAATCCCTCCATAGAAATAAGAGTTAATCCTGTACACATTTTCATTCCCAAATACTAATTCTCACCAGTGAGGAAAAAGTCACCACCTTACTCCTATTTCTAATTTGGAGAAAAAGGTATTTAATTGTTAAAAGGTGCACAAAATGTTAAATACTGGTGGTAAATAAATAAATTTTAATATGTCTTAACAAGCAAACCTTTCTATTTATAATGCTACATCCCTGCTTTAGGAGGAAAAAAATTCCCAGGAGATGTGAAGTTGTTCATTATCTCTCTACTAGGAAACCTTGGTCTTGGCTAAACCGACTTACGGCTTCAAGTAGTTTCAGAAGCACCATTTGCTCATATCTGCACTGACTAACATAAGCACTGGAAGAAACACAAAATGTAACAAAACAGAAGAAGGTTGAAAATGACAAGCAAAAGTCTAACAGTTCTTGCCATCATCCCATGTCTTGATCTTCAGGGATTTATGTCTAAATGGACCGATAAGAACTTTACAATCAAAAGAAGTTTTGTCAGTTAATCTTCAGATTAAAAATTCAAGTGAGTCCTTGCATGTGCACTTCACATGATTTTCCTCCTCATCTCATGCATTATTTATTGCAAAAAGTTTTATCAAATATTTCCTTAATATCATTTCTTCAGTTTAATATAGAAACAATTTACAATTTACAAGTACCCCTTCCAGGTACATTGGATCTGTTTTAGTCACGGCTCTTAACATTTACTCCTTGTTGAAAATTTGAAAAAGGAAAAAAAAAAATCAGTCTCTAGTTTCTTTCAGTCCTGAACAGCCGGTGTTCTCCTGTGGCAGTGTAGTGAGTTCCAGGAAACCAGCCTGCTGCTAATGTCTTTGTGCTGAAACACAGTAAAAAGAAAAAAAAATTGTTAGGCATAATTATAAACTTACATAAAAATAAAGTCCTATGTCATTCAAGATTTAGCTCTCTTTTTACTCCAACAACCCATGTTAACGTCATCTGATTTATAAAATCAGTAAGTGAGTGCATTCAGTTAAACTTCAAGTGCTTAGGTTTTACATCTAATTCAAAACACAATTGATAAAAAGAACATATATTATTGGTGCTGTAAACAAAAAGATAATCAAAAGGAAAGAACAAATATGTAAGCTGAACCATGAAATAATGTTTTGCTAATGTGCACCTAACCACAAAACTAAAACATTTGTTACTGAAGTAGCTTTTTTATGTCAATTTATGTCAACATATAGTCAACAAATTATATTGAAGTATTTGTCACATGAATCTTTACCTATTAAAAGCCACTATTATTAGCTATCATAAAAACTTGATTTTACAAAATTTTTACTCAAATACTATCTAAAATCTTATTTTAAAAGGGAATTCATCCTATTCTTATATATAAAATTACTAAAAAACAGGACCTTCTGAAAGTCTATTTCATATAAACATATACATATACCTGTTTACACTTATATTTTACCAATATTTATCTTTTTAAAATATGTGTACGTGTGTATGCACACACATACACACAACACAAATACACATACAGACACACACACTCCCCAAGATATAAAAGCTGTTAAATACAGTGGAGATACTCAGCTATTTGGTACTTCTGGGAAGCAAAAGCAACACACCAACCCTACATTGCAGCAACAACTGGCACTTAGTATACATTTGTTGGACTATGATATTCATTGAATTTTTTGTTTTAAAAAAAGACTAGCCACAAATCTTAAAAGCAAAGCCACAAACAAGTGACAAAAGCCAGCTGTAAATTCCAGGATCCTTGTGAGTGTGATGAGAAGAAAGGATGGCTGGTTGCTTATCAATCTCTTGCAACAGACAGAAACATACACAGAAGCATCACCATCTAATAACATTATCTTCTAATGCCAAGACTGAGAGTGCATAGGTATATCGAGAAAGCAAGCTAATTTTCTTTCACTACTGTATTTGCATCATCATTAATTTGTAAGAATTTTGCCCAAGCAAAGATATCCTCTAAAATAGAGAACTTTTGCCTATTACAAACACAACAGCAGAAAGCATAAGCACATGTATACCTGATACAAAAGATAAATTTGATTTTGATGTAGTGAACCATCCCTTATCAGAAGTAGCTTTCTCATAGACCTCACTAGGATGCCTAAAAGTTATCTCTATTCCACCCCATCCCCATGGATATACATGGAAATACAGCATGGGTATTTATAATATCCCCAAAAAACTACTGTGGTCACTGAATGATTCTCTTTACATAATCCAGAAGAATGAAGATTGAAGTCAAGACAGTAACACAAGAAATCAGATATTTAAGGAAATTATTGCTATATTACTATCCCTTCCAAGATACGATGATCTACACAAAGCTGAACTCCAAAACTGATGGTCCACAAGAAAGAAATTTTTGTGACGCACATTTCCTAACAAAATTAAATGACATTTACTGTTGCCTAAGAATAAACTAGACACCATGCACAGAATTTAAAAAACACACCCCACAATATTATATTTCAAAAATTTAAAATCTGATTTATCATTTCTACTATTTGCTAGATTGCTTGGTGTTTCTGCTAACGCGCAACAGAGGCCTTGCGCTTCATCCGCTCGCTGAAACAAGGCCTGTAAAAATAAGGCTAATGTGAGAGAAACATTATAACACCCTGCATCAGTTTTTTGCCCAACCAATGAGAGACATGTTTCTGCCAGAAACATTTCAAATACAATGAAGATATTTGGGTCCAAGTTTAACCAACACGTCCAGTTCACTAAAAAGGACAACTTTTCTAACTGGAATATTATTTCTGGAAGCTAAGTTTGGCCTATTCCAAGTCACTGCTTCTGAAAAAATATTATCAGTTGGACAGTTCAAAAGGTTTTTGTCCTTTGGCACTCATAAGTCACAACTTTATGAAATTAGATGCTTCACGGTTGTTAATTATAATGCTAAAGTCTTTTATTCATATAGACCTTAGGTTCAAATGCTTTTCAAGGACTTGAAAACTATTGTTTCTTTTTAACAAATGAGAAAAGAACACAATGAGGTTAAATGCCTTGCTTGAAATGACGTTAGCAAGTCAGGATCACATCCACAAAGCTAGTTGATTTTTGGTCCCCCCTTCTTAGTGATGCCCCCATCATGCTTAAAAATTGCATCCAGTTGTGCATTCGCAGGTTCCTCAATTGTAAATCACAGTGTCTGTCTTCTTCCAGCATTATGAACCATTTGGTTTCAAATTCAGTTGAAGGAAGCAAGCAAAGGTGTAAAAGATTCATGCAGTTTAATACTATTTAGAGGCAACTAAACAAACTTGTCCATTCTAGACCACAACAAAGCACCTAAAGGGTAGCCAGCCATCTTGAATGGGTAAAAGTCCAGAATATCCAAAGCTTTCGATCATACTTGATTTACAATGTTCCAGTTCAATCATGTGCTTACAATTAGGGCCAATATGCTGCTACACTTCCAATACAACAATGATACTTAGATGCTCAAAATTCCAGAAAGTAAGCAAGTGTACAAAACATACCAAATCTAAAGGTAACAATTAAATCCAAAACCCTTTCCTACCAAAGCAAGAGCCTAAAATAAGTCTAACAGAAAAAGAACTATTCTCTTTCATCAAAACTTTTCGGGGTTTTATCAATTGTCTCATTTAATATAATAAAATTTAAGGAACTAGATTACAACAGCATTTTGGCATCACCATTCGCAACCCTCAGTTTCTATTCCTTTTATGTGGACTTTCAAAGATAAATAGACCAAGAATATGTACAATAAGTAATCCAAACAAACAACAAAAAAACCCTATAACGATGTAATGAATATCAAGTTCAAATAAAAAAGAAAATGGCCATTAGAGAGTTGAAAATATTTAAAAACCACCACTTGACCAGGACTCTAGCGTTACTGGTTATCATTATACAACATACGGCCCTGCATACTAACTGAAAAAGGAATAGGTCAGATTTTCAAAAGTACACACATGAAGACTCCAGCCTTGCTCTCTGAGCAGGACAGGCATCATCAAGTAAACTTTAATAACAGACTAAAATCTACATGAGGTACACAGGTACCAATGTCAATGGAAACAAGAAAAATAACTGATTGTATTCATCAACTCTAACCTAGACTATTTGGGGAATGATTAAGTGATGACATGATGCCCCCCTTCACTTTGGGGCAGGGCTTAAAACAGACAGACCTGCCCGTTTCACTGTTAACTTCAATGCTCCCAATCTGAATCCACAGTGGTCTGTCAGACACTGTAAGGGAGCAGCAGGACTCGTCACTGTCTGATGTAATATGCTGCCATTTGTTGAGACCTATGGTAGAAAAAATCAAGTTAACAAAAATAAAGTAGTCATTCAAGCTTTTTTAAAACCCATTTTACAGAAAAAAAAAGTTTTTCTTTTTTTTAAAATGACCAGATTTCATTTGTCATTATGCATTTATGTTTAATAACTTTTGGCTTCACAGAATGTAAACAACATAAACAAATGTAAATGAAAAGCATGATGCTACATAGACCACTAACAGAAAACAAAAAACTGTAAGGGCCGAGGTACACAGTTGCAACTAAACTATAGAAGAACATGGACCAATCTGCTTCCAATTCCATAGTAAGACCACTGGCATAATAAGTTGCTCATAAAGCAAACTTGGAAATACTGGGAAAGTGGTGACCGTTATATTTAAAGTATACTATTGATGTGAGCTTTCTTTTAACCTAAGAATGATTACAAAATATCAACACAGGATGAAAAGTCTTAAATATCCATGAACATGCTTAGAGCTTCTATTGCACAAAAATCAACTTGAAGCCCTTTCCTCTTAATGCCAGTAACCACATAAGCATATTTTTCCATGCCTAAAATTCTTATCATATGAACTAATAGTTATTGCTCGGTTTCCCTGAGTTTTTCTGAATAACAAACCTCAACTAAACAAAGGAAATGAAAATAAGCTATTCATGATTACTAAAATGACACTAAATAAAGGTGCTGATGTTGATGCTTTATTTTGTGAAACATTTTATAAACATAATTCCATGAATGTTCATGTTTCCTTACTAAGCAGATATAAATGAACAAAATTTTTATTCCTTAAGAACTCATTTTCTCCTTCAGATTATTCATTTGCCTTTTAGAACTCCTGTTATGGAAAATAATCACTACCCATAACTAATGTGAAGATTACTTTTAAAAGTACTCAATAAAATTAACAGCAGAAGCTCAAGAGAGAAAAAGGTTCTATTCCCCACCACTAGACATTCCTGACAAAGCACCTCAAAAGGAAAAATTTTTAGAACTTCAGTTACAAATGGAATTTTGCTAGGAATATGATTACAGTTTCTAGGAAGAAGGGAATCTTTTACAAGGGACTACAAAAATAACCAGGTTTTATCAAGGTAATTTTGGTTAGGTTTTTTATTTTCCTTAAACCAATAATAATCACAAGGGCAGAAAGGATTTGAAGAACTCCATGGCTATTATAAAATTTGTTTTTACAAGTCACCCTCACACTAATAAATAGTAATTAGTACAATACTGAACACTTATGACATTCCATATTCCTTGAATTGTTGAACTCAATTGCCATCCTATTGGCTGAATTAAAAAAAAAGCAGTCTACATGCCATTTTGGCAATACACAAAGTGAAATCTAGTTGTGATCACTACCTACATAGTAGTACAGGTGGAATTTTAGTTAAATTTAGCCAGACAACAGGAGAATCATGCTGGCCCAGCCATAAGAACAAAGGAAAAACAAACCATGTGAAATGAGAATAAAGGTAATCTCTTATCCTCAAATGACTTCCGCTCTCCATAAGCTATTTTTCTTATCTCTAAAAATAAAGGTAGAAGCCTAAATGATACCTAAAATCTTTTATAACTCATTCTTTGAGTAAAACGGTGAAATGTCATAGGCCCAATGAATGGAAGAAGCCGAGATTTATTCTATTAACATTTGTGACAGGCTTCTCCTCACTATAATTTCAGCCCATAAAGACTTTGCCCAGGAAGTTATCTCCTGTGTAGACCAATAAAAGGAAAAAGACCTTTTGGGTGGGCGATAACTAGGCAAAATGGTACTGTGAGATGACCACCTTTCTTCACAGGGGCTGGGGGGAGGAAAAGAGCAATTGTAATAGAGAAAAATGAGGATTTCATGGATGCGACATACTACAGCCTACAGTTATAAAGAAAAAACAACAAACATACAAGGCCAGTTATTGCTGAGCAGAAGAGAAAAACAGGCAGTGGGAAACAACTGAAGATGAAAAATCAATCTCCTTCCAACGGTGCTGGAAAGGGGAAGAAAACAGAGAAAGCCAAGATCCTTGCAGTAAGCCAAGAATTAAGAACAGAAATTTAGAATGCATACAAGAATTCATCTTGCTACAGCTAAATGTAAAGATCTAGGTTATCCCTGCTCACAAAAGAATAAATGAGATCAGGCAAGGGAACACTTGAATACACAACCCACTTTAGAAGGGTTGAGAAGTTTTCTATTCTTCAGTAACCAGTTATTTTCTCATGGTATTAAACAACACTGAATGTAATTCTGCCCTGCCCCAGGTTCTCATTTGAAATTAAACACTTAAAAGAGAATCAAATACTTAAATGAGTAGAGCTCCCATTAATACTGTCTCAAAATTGGACCAGGCCTTGCTAACAACTTCTACTTCCCATGAAGAAAAGAAAAATGTCCCTTTCCTATTTGTCAGCCCTTCCCTCATAAATCGAAGAGGCTGAAGTTCATGTGGATGCATCTCATGAAAAGGGAAAAGGAATCTTGCACCGAATCCTGACTAATATACCACCCAAAAAAAGGGAGAGAAATTTGCAGGGGCTTACAAAGAATTCCTAAGAAAAATTACTTAATGCTTTCCAATCACCCTTGAACCAGTAATGTAGTTTAAAATAATGAAATGCCTGCCACATTTCCTGCTGAAAAGAACTGATTCATCCATCTAGCAACAATGTTACTACATGATAGCTCAACATGAAGAAAGGAGATCCATCATCATACCACATTCTCTCCAATTTTACAATAAAGTCTAAAGGAAACAGTTCAGTACTAAAGAGCTGAAGAGACATCCAAAGACCTAAAAAGGCACACGTGGTCTCTAAATCTATGCAACAGAATTCAATGACCAGTTCCCACCCACTATATTCTTCAGCACTCTTTGCAACTGGCCTTATAGTCATCTTTTTTATTACAGACCTTGCTTCCACTTCAATTTCTATGATTTTATCTTTAGCTCTGGCAAACTTTCCTAATTTTTTTTCTCTTCAGGTTTCCAAAGAGCAGATACTTGATAAAATACCTCAGATACTAAAAATGATTCGACAAAAAAGAAAAAGAAAAAATGATACAAACAGAAAGACTGCTAGATATGGAGTTAGAATCCTAACACTCCCAACTATTCTGTGACCTTGGACAGACAGGTCATGTAACTTTTCTGAACCTGTTTCCTCATCCGTCCCAAGTCTGTGAATATATGAGCCCTTATAAAACAGTATAAGGAAAATATGAGGCATCCATGAAGAGAAAGCACAATGGATTTAGATTTAGGCTTGGAGAAACTGGGTTTTAATACCATTTTTATCACAATATCTGTCACAGTCAATCAATAAATGTTTATTAATCACCTACTATGTGTCAAGCACTGTGCTAATCTGTGGGAATATAAAGGTAAAAAATAATGCCTGCTCTGAAGCTCAATTTAACTGAGGAGACACTGAAAAAATGAACTAGTATTAAAGGGGATTGCAAAAGGCTTCGTAAAAGCTGGGACTTTAGCTGAAACTTGAAGGAATTAAGGAGGCAGAGATGAGGAAGGGGAATATCCCTGGCTTCAAGGACCAAAGCCAGTGAAAATACCTGTTGGCCCTCAAGCAAGTTACTAAACCTCCCTGAAGTTGTTTCCTCATCTGGAAAATGAAAAGATTGGACATATGGTCATTTCTAGCTCTAAATCTATCCAGTGATCAAATGATACACAAAAGGTTTGCCCCAAAACATCTCCTGCCCAAAGACAGATATAATGTGTACCCACTTCTGAAGCAGACAGGTTATGTTCTTCCCCTCTATGGATATATGCAACTTATTATCTGATCCAAGTTCATAGTTATAAAGGAATGTTTTGTATAGTGTGGGGGAAAAAAGAGGTTAAAAAAGAGGTTAACAAGTAGGCTATTATAAACTATAAACTCCTTTTAGTCAAAGTGTCATATACATCTTTGCAAACTCACCAAGCCGTGGATATAGTTTATGTTCAACAAATATTTTCTGAATGAAGGGAGGCCGAAACTAAGACTTGCAATGTCCTTTTTTAAGACAAATTTCACTTCACTAAGATTCCAAGTCCTCACCCATTATATATCCAAAACTTTGCTCCAGATTTATATCTCACATTCCAACAAAATATAGGTTCTTTGTTAAATGTATGAATAATTGGAATTTTGCAGTTAAATAATAATATGGCCATTTTTTGATATATTTTCTCCATTATGTTACTTATATACACTATTACTCAATATCCAAGTATGTAATGGAGAAAATATTAAATGTAGTTTTACATCATTGTTACTATAACAAAATATAACATTCCATGGCTAACACAAATCAATAGATAAACCAGAAATTTTCCCATATTTTACCTTATTAAGTATCCTTAAATACTAATCTAGAATGGTCTTTAAAAAATTTCAAGGGGCAAGTGTGACAGGATTATAATTTTGGGTGAGATATCACAGGTCATCTAGTTCAATCTTCTCATGTTTGAGATAAGGAAACTGAGGCCTCAAAAGGTTAAAATAACTTACCTAAGACCACGCAGGGAATTAACACACTACTCCATACCACTTTCATTTATTCCTCACAGTCCCCAAGCCAAAAAAATTATAGTCTTAAATATTATTTACCCTAATTATTTACCCCAATTTATAAATAGTTCAAAATTAAAAACTAATACAGTTATTTACCCCAATTTATAAATAGTTCAAAATTAAAAACTAATACAGAAGGTTTATAAGTAACTATGTCTTTAAAATGAAAGCATATCTGTAACAGTTCATGTGATATGTTCTACAAGTAATAACCAATCCACTTCCAACTTCTATATTTAGCAGTTCAGTTATGATTACTTTCATATTCTACATATCAGAAACAGAAAAGCAAAATTTTTTCCAGATTTTACAAAGACCTTAAAATTGAATCTTTATCCAAAAGGTCAGCAAGTTTAGATACTTTCTACAAAGTTGTTTTAATAGACACTCCAAAAATTTTGCTAAAATAAAAATATGAACTATATTTCAAATTCTAAGGAGAAAGGGAAACATATTAATAGCCTGAAAAACCTGAACGGTGATTCGCTGAGAAAATCTGAAAACCCACACAATCAAGTTAACTCTGCTAAGCAAAGGATATTCTTTTGCTAAGATTTGCAGCTAGATCTCTGAAGAATTAAAAGAATGTGACAGATGCACTCTTCTAAAGTAATGGGTAAATTCCATTAACAGAATTAGATGTTCTTCTTCCTTTGTCTTACAATCTTAAAAAGAGGAGCAGGAAAGTTCTTCTTTGGGGCAAGTCTTTAATTTGCATCTTTAAAAACTTAATTACTTAAAAGAGCCTGCCTAATCATGGTTCCCATCATCATTAGCACTTTATGGGAGCACATGCTTTTTCAAAAATAGAGCTATGTACATTAAAGAGAAAAATACAAATATCAAGGAAAAGTGCTAACGAAGTTTTCTTTGTCATCACCAGGAATCTTCTCTACAGCTCTTGTTTGACCCTTAATGGAATCTTCCATTCTTCTCAGTATAATAAAGAAGCAATCAATCTCTCCATAAATTATTTTAAACTCAGTTAACTACAGGGCTTTTAAAAAAAATTTTCAACCTGGACAACAAAAATCAAGACTTGACTTAACACTGTTCAGTCCATCTCATTAAAAACTAAGAAAATCTTATAAAAGTGAAATGCTGAAAACTAAAAATAAATATTTTTTAAAAAAAAGAAAAAAGTACCTGAACTTCCATATATAATTTACATGTCAAGTATTCATGGTCAAAAATGAATTTAATTATGAAATTGTAGCTAAATAAATTCTAGACCTTTAAAGCTCAAGAGAGTAGTTTTTACTAATGGTATAGAACTTGGGAAGAGGGGAAGAAGAAAGAGAAATTTCCAATCTTGATTCACAAATTATGCATGTCATTTTGCACATGGAAAAGAAAAAACATGAACAATCTAATTCTTTTGACCTTTTCAAATTTCTTAAATGACACAGTTTAAAAATTTACACATAATATGAAAACCTTAATTTTGCCTGGAATTTTAATTTGTAATACAAATCCTTTAACAGAGATGATGGTGCCCAGTCATTAGTAAGGGTACTAAAAAGTAAAATGGAAAAAAGACAGAAACTAGAAAGTAGAAAATTGTAGACTTAAGTATCCAGAAACTAATATGAGATTTAAATGTACCTAAATCACTTGATTTTTATTTATTAATGGGTTTCCTTATGCCAACTCTATTTTCCATATTTCTCAAAGTGTGTCTATCAAATTGGGATTGTTTATATAATCAGTCCTATTAAAAGGTATTGCCAATTACACAGTGATCCCATGTTTGCTAATCATCCCCTCTGGAAATTCAACACATTTGAGAAAAATTGTAAGAACATCTGATGTGGTTACAATTAGCATTAGTGACAGAAGTATCCAAATAGACAAAATCACAAGATACATCAAAATATGCAAAGGGACGTATATAAGTATCATGTCTTTCCTTTGACATCAGCAATTTTGTAATGTTAAAGTCCATTTAAATGTTAGCACAGCAACTCATGCATGTACACTATAATATAGCTTAATATTCTATGGCACATAGTAAATACTTATTAAATAATCGTTGACTGATTTAAATTAATAGTTCTCTCCGGGTCAGATGACCTAATTGAAAAATTACCCTAATTTTTCAAAGATCTTATGCCAACTAAAAATTCAACGATATTAGCACACACTGAGAAATCACAATTTTCTGATATAAGCCCAATGACTCAAAAATGCTAGTCTCCTGAAATGGGCATTTTATTTCCTACAAGTCTTTGATAGTGTTAAACACCAGCATATAAAATAACACACTTTAAATACCCTGATACCAAAATCCTGTTATCATATTTTTTGCTTTTAGGTTTGCATGGTCTGAGACCTCCTTAAACCCAAGTTTTAACATGCTATGCTTTTAGGGCATTCCAGAACTAATCATTCATACTTAATAAAATTAAATTTAAGGTGTATTACTTATGACTTACTGGGTAAAATTAGGCTTAATAGTTAATTTTCAAGAAAATAAAGATATGCCACATAATTTCATTGGGATCACTATTTAGTGTTAATAGATTATGAGTCATTACAGAAAACGTGCTTTTTACTGAAGAACCCAATGTATTCTCTCCTTAATTCTACACTGCTACGACCACAGGTGATAACTGTGCAACATCACATTTTAATAAAACTACAATTACTCAATGTTTGTTATAACAACATATACCAGTCAACAAGTATTCATTAAGCACTTACTGTAGCCGGGCACTGTTCTCAGCATGGGGGTTATAAGAAAAATAGAAAAACAGTTACCTGCCCCTAAGAGCAAAATTGGTGAAGACTAGTGATCTTGAGGTTAATGAGAAACAGCCTGGAAGGAATAGACCTAGGAATCAGACCTTTTTTTTTTTTTTTTTTTTTTTTTAAGATTTAGGTGGGGGAGCGGAAATCTAAGATATATGGAAGTGAATATAGAAAACTGAAAACTAATTTTTTTAAAAAAAGAATATTTAACTGTCACTTTGTTCAAGTGCAACCTCTGAATTCAAAATCAGTACATTCCTTACCTTCCAACTTCATTGAGAAGGTTTATCAGTCAGTTCTGAGTCAAAAGTAACATTTTCAAAATCAAAGCAATGATCCCCTTTCCTGCCTTGACCCGTTTCACTGATAGTTTCTAGCTCCCCTCTGTATTTCCTTCTTCCTTGTCCCTGTCTTTCACACTCTAAGCACCTGGCCCATTAAGCAGATTTTTTTTTTCCTTCTATGCAGGGGGAAAATACCCATGTAACTATGAATGCATATAGGAAGAGGAAATAAAACCAATTTTTTTTTTTTTGGAACATTCCAAAATGAGCTCTACAAATAAATTCAGTAGGATTACCTAACCCAGCTCAGTTTCTTTTTGTGGCAAAGGAAATTCTTAGTGTTGGAGCAAGAAATCTATCTACACCTATCAGGAGAAAATGCTTTGAGAAAAATACACTGCCCAGAAGAGTACAAGTTTGACATAATATATAATAAACCATTTCAGTGTCAACTTAAACTTTTGAAATGAAAGTAACATCCTAAAGGACATAAACCCTAGTTCCTTATTTTCTAACACAGACAATCACTGAACCTGGCAATCAAGACCGTAAAATATGTAGTTATGGGTCTTTGTTTACCTCAGAGATGAACATAATAGAAAAGTGGTATATCATTCAGTTATTAGGTTTTTTTTTCCCTTTCTCTAATAATGTATTAGCACACCCTATATATAATACTCATTTGTTTGGTCAACTGCCACTGATACTATTTTACTCCTCCAAAATTGTAAACAAATTTGTTTCACATTAAGCAAATACCTGTCAAAACACCATTACTAAGGTGATAGACATTAGGTAATCACTATATACACAATGTATCTGGGATACTAAAGGTTTATAAAATCAAGTTAAAGGCAATTACTTTTGCCCTTGTCAAGGAACTTGGGTTCAATCAACAGTTCACTAAATTCAACCAAAACTCCTCACAATTTGTTGATAGCCCCCACTAACACATTATTCTGATGACCACAGGGCAATTGATAACACAATGGGTTCAGCTTCTAGATTATCAACTTGCTTTAGTTATGGGATCATATTCAGAGCTGGAAGAGATTCTGAAGTCATCTAGTCCAACCCCCTCATTTTACAGAAGAGGAAACTAGGGCCCAAAAAAGTTGTGACTTTCTCAAGGTCACACAGAAAGGTAAGTAGCAGAGCTACCATTTGAACCCAGGTTCTAATTCCTGAGATCCAGCACTCTTTCCACTGCACCAGTCACAACACTAAAGATTTGTAAATGCAGCGCAAATAATTCCTGAAATATTGTAGTTGTTTCTGTTTGCAGGAAAGAATACATCTTATAGAAGTGAAACAACATCTCCCAATCAAAAATTTTCAACTTGTGTGTTTATTACTACAATCAAAAAGCATTGAGTTCTCCTGGAAATAACTTAAAATTATCCAGCAGAAAATCTGGTTTTCATAATTTGTGCATAAATAACTGTAAGCTTAAGGAAACTGATAACTGATCATATCCAGATGAGTAACTACTAATAGGCAGCACTTAAACATGTAATAATAGTAAGAAAACATAAGTTTCAAATTGGGTTATTTGTTAATCCACGAAAGTAATTGAAATATCTAATTCTGTCATCTTATAGGCACTAAAGTCTTTTAAAGTGTCAATTCCTCTATCATTGAATTACATAATGCACCGTTAAAAAAAAAAAAAGCTAAAAAACTATTCACATAAAAAAAAAATAGTGCCTTTGTATGAAGCAGCTTGGGAAAACATGGTACATAACTTGCTCTGATACATAGGCAAGTGAAATTTCCCTAACAAGGCAAACCTGAAAAAGGAGAAAACAATTAACGAACTCAAATGGCCATGAATGGAGAATAACTAAAGAGAGGGAGCTGAGTCACCAGCATTAAAAAAAAAAAAAAGCCCCAAATGGGCAATAATATTGGGCAAAGGATCAAACAGACGAGGAGACTAAATTTAAATACCTCCTTGTGAAAACTTAAGCATGTGATGAAAAATTAACGCTTATCAATGAGAATTAAAACTCATACCTTTATAAGCTAATATGTTAACCGAGGAATATAATGGACCCTTCTTTGAGCTATACAAGATCCAATTTTAAGGACTATGTATTCAATGTCTTATCGTGAGTCTATTAAAAAAAAATATTCTGTGGCAGGGCACATGAGAAATTAAATTTTTGTTCTGTTACTATCTCTAAGCACTATATAGAAAATACTCATTTTTCTAATATTCTGAAATTTATTTTCAAAGCTTTTTGAGAAACACACACAAATAATTCAGATTTAGTCAATTTTATTTACATTTTTTGTACATATCAGAGCATTACACAATTACATTTTCTTACTTTCTGACCTGCAAACAGATACCTTAAACGGAAATATTTTTTTCAAAATTATGAAATTAGGTACATCCAAAATGCAACAATTACACATGACAAGTATTTCACAAAGTGTAATTTACTAGGACGTATCCTAAAAATTTAGGAACAGCCAGTCAGGAGAAAATCTGACCAATTTAGCAATCAATTATTTACATTTTTCAAAACAAACCTCTTTATCTAAACTCCCAAGTCAGAACCTTGGAAGATTTTTTTCAATGGAAGAAAAACAGGAAGTTATGATTCACAACTATGCAGCATTGACAGCCCTTGATCCCAAACTCTTGAGCAATTTTGCAACCTGCCTCCAAACAGTAAGCATTCATCCCTATTTCAGCTTGTCAAAAACTGAAGTGTCAAACTTATGCCCTTGTGTGCATAGAAAGGCTTATGTGTTCTTTAATTTATAAAAAAAATAAAA
Source organism: Bettongia penicillata ogilbyi (assembly GCA_023548195.1). Lineage (NCBI taxonomy): Eukaryota > Metazoa > Chordata > Mammalia > Diprotodontia > Potoroidae > Bettongia > Bettongia penicillata. Next base: position 2,339,782 of record JAJHZJ010000135.1, on the reverse strand, counting down.
ATAAAAACAAGTGGTCACTAAAATCCCAAACGTTCCTACTGGACCACCCCACTCACAGCTATTACTACCATCCCCCCACATCTGTAACCTATGCCACATAGTAATAGGCTACATATTCGGAAGAAACTGATGCATATTCCCTGCAAAAAAATGCCTTTCAATTGAGGCTATGGCTCCTATGCCTTGGGGTAAGGTTGAAGAATTTAAAAATGCAAGATTTTTACTTGAAAATATTGCTAAACTTCTCATGTTAAGAAAAAAATTTGATTGCATGTTCAATTGGTTTAGTTTGCCTGTCAAGAAAGTTATCAAGAGATCAATTTTAGCATTAAAAAAAGCAGCCAACTGAGTGCAATTTATTTTTCTCTTCCAGGTTTTGGACAAGACTACTTTGTGTAAGTTATTTCTAACTAACCTAACAAAATTTTGTGGAGCCTCCAAACTTTTCTTGCCTACCTTACTGTCCATGTTCACGTTTCAAATTGTGTCAACAGGGCCCGAACTTCGGGAGTCAGCTGCTTTGCAGCCTTAGCTGCCTCTGTGATAGCCTTGCGATACAAGCCCTTTCTCTTCTTATTAAAGCGTGACTGGAAGTTTTCTAAAAATGGGGACAGTTGCGATAGTGCAAGGAAAGATGTTGTTGGAGACCCAAACCATGAAATACGGGCCTCCTGTCGGACTAACAGGCCGTTATCTTTCCGGCTTACAGTTATAGTAAGAATACGAGCTGGCCACCATGGGAAGCCATAAATCTTGGCCCAAACAATGTCCCCTACACATATGGTCCTGCCATCTGGTGTGATGCATTTAGAGACGTTTTTGGAAAAGACTTTCATTTTCAAGGAATTACTGAGCTTTTTCTCTTCCTTTGAAGAGGATGAAGTGGAAGAGGTGGAAGGTGCATGCATACTGCCTGGAGGAAAATCAAAGCTTTCAGTAGAACTACACTCTGAATTGGAAGATTTCAAATCATCTGTGCTATCAATGCTACACACTGATGCACTGGAAGAGTCAGATTTCTTTTGATTTAGGGTCATGTAAACAGTGATATTGCTTTTGCTGCCCTTTTTGCCCAATGTCTGCTGTTCATCCTGCTCATCAGGCACATGCACTTCACTTGTGTCCTGAACCTCACTGCTGGTCTCTTCAGGACCTTTTGAGGGATTCAGATTTTCTGAAGGGGCCTCACCTGCTGAGCGGGTAGAGGTGCAGCGAGACTGGGGTTTGGGTGCCATCTTGCCACTCCGCATTTTCTCAAGTCCGGCCTTCATGGAAGAGTCGTTTTCTTCATTCCTATATCTTTGTGGCTTCAAACGCAACCGGGGTGGAAGGGAACCTGAGCTGGTGTTCTGAAATCGACGGGTGAAGTGAACCTTAGAATGTGCATTTTTGGAAGTGGAAGTTTCACTCTGTTTCTTTTGTGCCTTTTCTTTGGCCATTTTCAACACTTCCCGAGCTTTTGCGTGATCCATGTTCTTACTCTGGAGCACTTTTTTAGTACTTAACTGAGCTTTTGAAGTATTTGCCTGAGCAGACACTTTAACTACTCTGCCTCTGCTGTGAGTAATATTCGAAACTTTGACCACAGCATTTCTTTTCTGGCTTTCATTTTGGTTTTTCCCATCTATTTTATGGTCAGTTTTAAGTTTTTTATTCACAGTAGTTACATTTTCATTTCTCCGTTTTTTGTTATCATCATATTTAGAGGAGTCACTTGCACTGCCACCTTTTTTAATTTCCTTTTTTTCTGCAACAACACTGTTTTTACATTTGTCACACAGGACTTGTCTGGGTCGTAGTTTGATAGCGTTCATTATAGAAGTGGGCTCCTCCCTGTACATTTTCCTCTTGGGTCGTTTAATTTTCCGAGGAGGAGGCTGAGGTATTGATTGGTTATACGTGTCCCTGATAAACAAAGGGGGAGGATAAGGTGCTCCTTCATGAAAGAGAGGAGGCGGTTTAGAAGTCCACAGGCTTTTAGCAAGGCTAGGTTCTGGTGGCTGAATGGGAGAATGGTCATCAGGACCAGCACCATTCAAGTCACACTTGATCTCTGTTCCTTCTTGGAATGATCTACTGTGGAGCTGCATGGCTTCAGGTTTATCTTTGTATTCTCTTTTGGGGAAAATTGTCACAGGGATTCCATGGGGCCCAAACCTTTGGGGGGAAAAAAGAAATAATGAAGTTAATACTTAAGGGGAATTCAACTTCTCAAACCTACATTTTATAACTTAAAATGGACAGTTGCAGACGCTATACCAAGATGTTTTAAAAATGCAATTATAAGCAAGAATTCCTTTCTTACTTAAAGGGGAAAAAAGCCTACTTACTCTTAACACCACCTCCCTCCACATGTCACCTCATTTTCCTGTGCACAGTTAGCTAAAAAATATTCAGACTTCCTATGTTACTCCAAAATTGAAAAACCTTTAAGCAGGCCTTTTAAGGTTGACTTATGTTGTAAATAGTTCCCCTTCGACAGCAATGGTACCTAACTTTAAGGTTTTGTGCTATAATGGAGAATTACATTGACTAAATAAGTAGAAAACACAGCCCTAGAAGCATACCTCCAAATTTTATCATCTAAAAGCCTTATCATTTCACTGTAATATTTCCAAGATGATTACTCTTTTGACTACTCAAAACAAATCAGAGAACTCAGTCATACCTTGCAAGTTTTCTAAATTAAGTCCCTTGATCGCATAAAATATTTAATGATCTACATAAAATACTTAACCCTGTGATTACATGATTATAACAGAAAATGAGAATTAACTATCTCAAAGCAGGGATACAGCCCAAACCTCTGAATATGAATTAATTGTCCAAGATGCTAACAGGGCTCCCTAATTAAACAAAAACAAAATCTTAAGATCACCAGTGGAAGGCAATTTTATATAGAGAATGTTATGATTTTGAGATCTTTGATCAAATATCTGACTTCCAGTCACACTCAATTCCATACGCTATACACTGCCCTACAACATCTCCATTTAAAAAACTGCAAAGTGAATCTAATTACAATAAATACCATGACAACCAAAATTTCTCTATGGGAGAGTATTTTCCACTTATTCAAAGTAGTATTTGCTACAACAGCTAGTTCGTTTTATATATCACTTAAAGATTTGTAAAGCACTTTATATACATTATCTCGTTTTGGCTTCACAACCTTATGAGCTAATAGGTATTTCAAGGTTATTATCCCCATTTTAAAGATGCAAAGGAAACCTAGGTTCAATGGGATTAAATGATTTGCCATGATTACACTGCTACCAAGTCTAACACTCAACTGTTGTGCCTCTCAATCAACCACCACAATAAAAGCATTCGGAAAAGTATTTTGGATACCTTGGAGTTTATTATATCAGAACCTGATCTTTTTTACTTGCCATCCATACAATTCACATGTGGATAAAAATATTCCAATCTTGAAACTTGGCCCTCACCTACATGTTTTTGATTTGTCAGTCAAGGAACATTTTTTTAAGTGCCTAGTATGTGCCAGGCACTGTGCTAAGTGCTAGAAATACAAATACAAAAAAAAAAGAAATACAAATACAAAAAAAAAAGTCTCTGCCTACAATACAATGGGGGAAGAATACACAAAAAGAAATTGAAGGGGGGGCGAGGAGAAGAGTAGAAGAGTATTCATGTTCATAGCCAAAACTGGAAATACCCAAATGAACCTGCTGACTAAATCTAACACCAAAAAGGTGAACAGGTTGTTTATGAGGCCTTGTTTAATTTAAGCCTGGTCCACCAAACTAAACTACCTGGTTAAGGTCCTGAGGTCTTCAAATGAGAGAACTAGGAAGAGTACTATAGCAAGTCATTACATACACAGTCTGAGTATCTGTTCCTGAAGATATATTTCCCTGATTGTAATCTTACCAATTAATCTTTTCTCTTCTACCATTTTTTATAAGGAATAAACAGAGTGCCATAGTACATTTCTCAGAGTATTTAAAAATACAGAAGGTAGGTTTTTAATTTTCTGACTACATTAAACAATTAAGATTCACTCATGAAAAATGGACTTTGAAAAATAAAACATAAAACCTTGATATTTAAGTTTTTAAAACATATTTAAGCCTTAAGTTTACATTTTGGGTCCCAGTACAACTTTAGAATGCAATCCAATAAACTTTCACATTAGTTGTCATTTACTCCTAAGGATAGAAATGAACTAATAAAACTTTGACTAAGTATTTTTCCATCTTCATAAAAGTAAAGAAATAATATGGGCAGAACTTTGGGGAGTTTTTTTCCCCTAAAATGCCTAAGTTATCCTCCCTAAGACCTTTTGAGCTTTCTTCCAATTTTGATATTAAGACCTTTCCTATATCATGGACTTTTTTACTCTTTTAATGTGACGGTAACCTAAGCAATGATTTTTAGAAGTAGAATCCACGAAACTATCTATGTAGTAACACCATTATGATTTCAAAACATCTTCCCCTAAGCCCCAGTTTTTCCATGCCATTAAATTTATGTGAAAAATTATTAGTTTTGTAGTGTTCTGTTAAAGAAATAAACAGATACTGTATAACTAAATATATCACTTGTAGTACTAACCTGTGGAAATGATAACCTATATTTATCTGTTAAAAAGCACTATACATATCATCTCAAGTTGATATTCAAAATAAGACTAAGAGGCAGAAATTCAATTATTATTGCCTTTATTTTAAGAAAGTTCAGAGGTAAATAAGATCCTTTCAGTATCTCATGCTCCCCCCCTTTTATTTCTCAGGTATTTTAGAAAAAAAAAATGTTGCTCATTTTGTAGTACAAAGACTATACATGTTACCTGTTCTCAGGGTAATTACCAGTATATCATGTGTTCATTATAGGTAAATAGTTCTATGAAACCATTATCTCAATTTTTCAAGATTTCTAGAATCACATAAAACGAGGAGGGCAAGGAGGGCCTCCTAATTTCTCTGAAACAATACAATCCTGAGATTACCTCAATGTTACAATCAATATTGATACCTCAACAGTCCTTTTCATTTAGAATAAAAATACAAGCTTATTATCCATAATTCTAAGGATACAAACATTCAAGTAATGATAACTTTCCTACCATTGTTAAACCTTTTCCCACATGGCCATTAATATCACATAATGAGAATATGACTGGATTTTCCAAATTATGAAAATACATAAAATGGTTCAAGTATCAGCTTACTGAGAACAAGATCAATCTGAATAAATGAAGAGATACTCATCAACAGAAAATTGCTCCTATGTAATAATAAATTTTTCATCTATGGCAACTTAAGACAAAAGTTCTAATCTGTGTCATTGGAAGGAGCATTCACAATAAAAGTACTGTAGCTTTCAAAGTATTAAAAACTCACTGAATAGCACCATCTGGTTTACAAAGTCCTTCCTTCTCAACCATTCTGATATAAGTAGAACAAACATCACCATCTCCACTTTACACAAGGGAAGAGACACTGAGAAGTGACTTGCCCTGGGTCTTATAGCCACCACTTGTACCTCAACTCAGTCTTATGACTCCAACACCAACCATTTCGTTTCTCCATAAAGTCATACTGTTAATATCCTTGAAAAGCATATTAAAAACTTAATGAGAAAAAAAACATTAATTCAATTCAACATAATTATCATTAAGTGACAACCATGTTCAAGGCATTATTACAAGGTCAAGAAAGTCAGCTTTCTACTGGGAGGCACAATCCAGGTATCAATAAATAAGCACAAAGCAATTTCAGAAAAGAAAAGTACACTGTCTAAAAGAACTCAGAAAACAGCTTCCTATAGGAAGTGGTACCTAAGGTGAGGCTTCAAGGTAGCGAAATAGTCTAAAAGGTAGAAAACGAGGGAACATTCCAGGTGCTAGCCTGTGCCAGGCTGAACAGTTTATATATTATCCTAGAGGAAAGGAAACCACTTAAGATTTTGTTAATGGAGGAGAAACTAGCAATTTAGTAATATTCATTTTTCAGTAGTGCATAGTATTGTGTATTGCATAAAGGCTAGACTTCGAAGCAAGGAACCTAATTAAGAGGTTACAGTACTATTTCAGGTAGAAAGTAAAAAGAAAGTTGATTCTAGGTTGGTAGATGCACGTAGATTTGTAAGTAGAAACAGAAAGGAATACAGGGAGGAAGAACATACAAGCTTTAGCAACTGAAGAAAATTACTCAAAAACAGTTTTAGAGATGCTAAAATTACTCAAAAGCATCAAAATTAACTGTTTTAATTTGAAAAAAAATTGTTTATAGAGAACTCACCTAGTTTCCCCCAACACTGACAAATCTACCAGATCAAACAAAACAAAGAGGTTCAATGGTAATCTTCCCAAATAACACAGGACTGGAAAAGACTGACCTATTTTGCCAGCAGCTAAGTTTTGCTTCATCTTTGTAAGGTTGAAATTAAATGTGTTATATAATATGAACATCACTTAATTATTTAAGTTGTATGGAAAGCTCTTGAAGGAATGTCTTCCAAATTCAGTTAGGACTCTTGACAATCACATAAAATATAACTCAAAAGACAAAGCACTGCCAGGTTATCTAACTACTGTGAATTAGATCATTCCAGAGTTCTTTATATTAAAGACACTCAACAGAGTATTTATAACTATAAACAGTAGTTTTTAAAAACATTTTATAACCTCTTAAAAACTGCAATTTTCCTTTTTTTTTTTTTTTACTGTTACATTTTAGGACAAATGATAAAATAATGGAAAGGCAGACACGGTTAAGTGCTTAATATAGGTCAAATTTCCTTCAGCTCTACTTGTAACATAAGATGAAACATACCCTTGGGGTTTCTGTTGTTCCTAAGCTATCTTGTACTTTAAGCACCATTTGTCTTCTAGTAGAGCCCACATTCAGAAAGAAAAGGCTTATATGGCTAAGAGACACTGTATCAAAGCCAGAGGTAAAGGCCTAGAAGTGATAGACACGCCAAAAAAAGGAATATGGAAAACTGGGGGAAAGAAGAGTAAACTAAAAATTGTTAGGCAATATGCTATGTCAAACTGTGTAGTATACCTACATATCCTCAATCCAATTAATTTAAAATTCAATACTCGTTCTGGAGCTGATTCTTTCCACCTAATTATTAAATAATAGGTAAATCTTAGTGCTACCTTGATTAAAAAAAAAAAAGAGGGAGATACTCACTAGATGGGCACATAATTTCTTTCCAAAAGGTTCTAACATTTCCCCCCAAGCCAAAGTTTCTATAAGCAAACCAGCCTGGATAAAGGGCTATAATTCTGACCACTTCACCCCCTTCTCTGTCCCCATTAAGGTCAACACAACACGGTTACTTTTGGAGACAGTTTACTACATTTGAAATACACTTACTGACATAATGGCAAAAAGAAACACACCAAAACAGAATCAACCAATAGAACTATTCTATGCCTTTAAAAACCACAGATGTGTTCTCCTGACTCAAATTCTTAAGTGGTATTGATGGTAAGGTACTAGTATGTTCAAATTGCTCATTACCATTAGCCTCAAAGCAACCTCAATCCAATCATACGCTCAGACCTGGATCTGGTTCCCTCTAGTTCCTGTTTAGATCAATTTGTCCATGCTGAACTGATTTGTCTTTATAGGCTTCACCCCAATTAAAACATTTTTTTTTCTAGTTAGTACAATTTTCTTTTAAAGTATTAAACTTACTATTAAGAATGGGGTAGAGGTTAGTAACCAGCTTAAGGCTCAAAAACAACATAGGAAGAGATTGGTTTTGCAGGCTTCCCAAAGGTAGCAGACCACACCTCTCCCTTCAGTAAATAATAGAAAGATCAACAGAAGACAAAATGAACATGTTTTCCTCCCAGAATTCACTTCTCTTAACAGAAAGTACAGAGAGTAAAGCTAGATGGGTGGGAAAACAGTATTTCATGTTGAAAAGTTGTTTAAAAATTGTCCCCATATTTATTCCATTTCAATTAGTTTTCTACAAGATGCTTCATTTAGAAGTATTAAAAACTAACGAAAAGCTTCATCACAAAATTAGTTGAAGCATATAACGGTAATCTAACATTAATACTTAGCTTTCCTTGAATAAGGAGGTTTGCATTAATGTCAGGCATATTTTTAAGTCAAGTATATACCTGCACTAGACCAAAGACAATCTCATTTCTATTTTATCTAAAACTCAAACTTTCTAGAATTGCAATGACCAAACTTCACAAACTTACAAATAGTTTCAAAAGGAGTAATACAAAGGAAAAAAACATTTTTCATAATGTTATTAATTCAGACCTATATACCAAGGCAATTAGGTAAGCTGAACCCTGTGCCTGGAGTCAGGAGGACCAGAGTTCCAAATCTGGCCTCTGACACTTTTCTTGTAATGCCCATCCCCACCCTCCCACCCCGCCAAGCAAGTCACTGTCTGCCTCAGTTTCAACTGTAAAATGGATGATAAAAAGAATCTACTTCCTAGGGTTGTGGCGAGATCAAACAAGATAGTAACACAACACGGTGCCTAAGTACACAGTAGGCACCATATAAATGCTAGCTATTACGATTATCGTTATTGTTACTATGACCTTAGCACTAGTGTGTGTATGGTTGTGTGTGTGTGTGTGTAAAGTTCTTTACAAACCCTAAACATATGCTATTATTAGAGGACTACTACCACAAAATCAGCATTCAAACGATGAATGTGTTCATCACAACCGAAGCACAAATCTAGGAGCACCCACTAGATAACTAGTCGCTGTGCATGAGCTTTAAAAGAAGACAAAGCGTAAACCCCACTGCCCTTCGGGGCTCGTGGTAGGGAGCGCACCACGGAGAGATTAACCACAATTAAATACGTTTCAAGCACCTAGTCAAGTTAACAACTCCAACCGAGAGCGAGACGTTTTAAACTTTATACAGTTCCCCTAATAATGCTCTCCCTCTTCCTAATACTAAGCTTTAGGAAAACACAGGGGAAAATATTAATTTCAATCATCAATGATATACAATCTGCCTGCCTAAGAAGCTGGGTGTGAGGATGGGATGGGAACCTCCCAGTTTTCACTCCACAACCTCCTAGCTGTACATGCGATGAACCAGCTACTTAATTTCCTATTGCATGACTTCACATGTATAATTGACATACTGCTTGCCTTCTCAACAGATAGGTGGAAGGGCAGGGAAAATTTGGAACTAAAAAGATTTTTTAATGTTAAACATAATTTCCTGAGGCTTTTTTCAATCATGCAGGGAGAAGGACCTCTCACAAAACTACCCAATATTCATTCTGGATACACACTGTACACATTGTCTCCGCTATTAGAATGTTAAGTTCTTAGAAAGGACCATTTCCACTGTCTCCCAAGAACTCAGCACAAAAGTTGTACTCCACACCCCACCCCCCAAAACACCCCTTAATACAAGGGTTGAGGGTGGAGAGAGGTGTTCATGGAGAGATTTCAGAGGTCTATGAACTGGAAAAATGTTAGAGATTCATTTTCATTAACCTCTGTTACTTATCATTTCCTTCAATTATGACTTTTTAAAAAAATGTTCCAAGAAGGTCCATAGGCTTTGCCACACAACCACAAGGGTGTCACACACACAACAGTAAGAACCCCTACTTTCAGGGCAAATGTATTTGACCATAGGAAGTTATTTTAAAGCAGAAAGCTTTCCTTTCATTACTCCACCCATAGGAATCACAGGTAGATAGATCTCATTTGTAGACAATTAAAGAGTGTGCCTACTTTAAAGCTCCCAAACATGGTGTTTCAGAACAACCCTTTAAAGAAAATAGGATGGGCTAGGAAATGAGATAAAAATAGCAACAATTTAAAGTTTGCTCTTCTTAATCAATTAGAACTTACTTTGGGCCAGAACTGTGCAAGAGACACCAAGGCAAAAATAACCCTTAAAACAAACTTTATATTAGTCTTTCTTAAATTAAATGGGGTTATCCATATCACCCCAGAGTGTTTCATTCAGTATTTCCTGCTATTGCCAATTGTGAGTTCCTTTATTAATATGCTTTAGATTAATAAAACCTGATTACACTTTTCTATCAAGAAAGAAAACACTAATTCAGAAGAGGACATCACCGATTATTAACTGAGTACCTGACATTTCTTTCAAAAAATGAACACATCCATCAAAGGATCTTCTCATTTAATACTCTAAGTATTCACAAGTTTTCAAATACTTGGAAAGAATACCACCGTTAAGTTCTAGTTCTGGACTTTTGGTTACCAATGACTAATCTGGCCTTTCATTTTAGTTTTAATCTACTAAAATAAGGTAGGTGGGCTCAGTTCAAGAATTAATATATGGATTAGTATACCAACTATTAAAAGGATCAAATATTCCTCAGCAAGTGGTCATAAAATAAACCATCTTCATTTTTTCTAATTATTTTGTATCATTGCTGTTTTACTTTAAAATTATCCACTCCTTAGTTTCTCGTCAACAATGAAAATTACAGACTCTTTGAAGAACTAAAAACCAAATGGGGATTAGAGTTCACCAAATACTGAGGCATTCAAATCTCTCCCTTATACTCAGAAAATGACAGCCACATAGTCTTTAACTTAGTTACTGGGTGACTAGAGCAAACTTCAATGGCCAAGGAATTATTCTATCCTTGGAATTATTTTACTTGGAAATGCAGGGCCACTGAGGGCGGGGCGGGGGAGAGAAGGATTATAATTCCTGTAGAAATGTCCTACAAATCCAGACTATGAGACTTTAAAAAAATAAGTTACCTTTAGGTAGATCTAACTGCCATTTCTAGAAAGTACTAATGCTCTCACAACAAAAACTCTGCAAATAAATGAAGTTTCTAAACTAGGCCCATGTAGGTCCATGTAAGTGTATTAAAAGATCAATAGAAAGTGAAAACTATTGACTAAGATTAACCATATTTGAGAAAATCATTCACCAGACAGAGGCCTGTTTTGAATGCTTATCTCATTGATATGAGCACTCCCACTCACTCCACAGCACATACAGATTACAATTTACCTACTTCTAAAATAAGATCTGCCTCCCCAAATTTCTGTACTTTTTTGTACTGCTTTCAAATACCCAAGAACATTTAAAGCAGTAGGATTTAAAACATTTAGGTTTTTCAAGTATTTTGGCAAATTATAACCTAAAATACGTTTCCTGAATATCATTCCTTCTTGAAGTTCCACTAAGCATTACAAATTTACTCATTTCTTTTATAAATATACCACTGGAGCAAAACTTTAAAGACTTGCAATGTGCAGGTCAATGAAAATGATAAATTTTAAGTTGACTTTTAAATGTTTTAAATAATCCACTTTATAAATACAACTAGCACACTTCCAAAAACTCACTGTTCACTTTTCTAAATTTACTCAAAAAGCCTGCCTGCCACATTAACAATATGAGTGTAAATAATATTTTTTTAAAAAATGAATTGATGTAAATTATCTTCAAAAACAGCATTGTATAGAGGACAGAGAACTGGCCTTGAAGTCAGTAAGATCTACATTCATTGTACAGCCTCAGACACTTCACTGGTTGTTTACTCTAGACAAGTCCCTTAATGTCTCAAAGTAATTTAAGGCAACTCTCTCAGACTATAAAAATTACAAAAGTTGGCAGGGGTAGTCTCCTCATCTCAGAGTTCTCTATATTCACTATCATAGGTTGAGTTCCTACTCTTAAGTGCTTGTTGGAATAAGTAACATTACAATACAAATGATCTTCTGTGAATTGAACAGGAAATCTGACTGGATTCAATCTGGCAACATGCACATTGTTTTCTACTAATCCAAAACTGCTTGCTAGTACAAAATTCTATCTCTCTTTTAACATAAACATTGTCCCCATGGTGACTCAACTGTGGAATACGACATCGGATTTAATATAAACAATTTTTAAAAAAATGGAAGATCCACTGTGATATACACAAGGCTCATCAATTTACTATGACAAATTTGCAAGCAATAAACATTTCTAAGACATTATATGGGATATGTATTAATGGAAAGGAGATGGGCCAAGGCCAATCATTTGACAAAACAGATAAATAAGCTAAATGGGATACATTGGTACTTCTGAGACACTAAAAGAACAAGATCTCAAACATAATAAGTTGATAGATATGTTATGGAAGAGGTATGGAAAAACTGACAAAAATCAGTCAGGATAAGAAATATCAATTTACCCTGTTAAAAGTAGCATTCAACCTAAATTCTGAAATAACCTGCACTTCAAAGTCTCTTTTATGGATTGCATAAAAAAATATAAGTTCCAAGAAGGTTTGTTGTTTTGTTTAGTTTTTTTAATGTGATGAAGCTAATCATTTTACTTTTATAAAATGCTCAATGTAATGAGAATGAATGCAAATTATCATCCTAACAGTTTTGTTATAGCACACTAAGAGTAGAGGGGACATAGACGTGGATAAGCAAAGAACTAAGTTCAAAAGTCCCTTCCCTCTGACATACTGGCTATGTGACTCTAGACAATATAGAAAGCTCCAGTGCACCAAGACAGTTTTTTATGACCAAAAGTTGCAGGGAAGATGTTCTTTCATTTGCATTGGAAGAAAGGGAACCAAATACACACACACGCAAACACAAACACACGCACACATGGGCGCGCACACACACATATGCACAGTCTTAGATTTGGAGCTGAAAGGGACCTTAAGAGACCATTTAATCCAGATGCCCTTTTATTATAGATGAAGAACCTGAGGCCCACAGAAGTGAAGTGACTTCCTCAAAGACACATAGGTATTAAGGGGCAAAACCAGGATGTGAATTCATGTTTTGATTCTAAAATCAGCATTCATCTAGTTGTACTATGACTGGCACAATAAAACATTCTCTTATTGCTATTAAGTTATTTCATATTTTTAAAATACTGTTAAAATTTCAAGAATTCTTCTACATTGCAAGGACCTTTTGAGTGTTTTGCCTCCAACAAATGGTCACATGTAATAATAAAATAGTAGCATTCATAGTACAAAATTACTATATGCTCAATGGGAAAAGAGCATTGATTTTCAATGTGCAGTGGTTCCTAAAACTATTTTTGAAGAAAAGGTTCTGTATGTGCCCATTATATTTTACTCCAGAATACAACTTAGGAGTTTAAGATCTGGATGAAAATAACAGTAATTTTTAAAAGGTTTTTACAAGGTTTAAAATAAAACCCAACAATAAAATTCAAGCAAACTAAGGTCCATGTTCTCAACCTTAGCGGTTGCCTTAGTTTATGCTACACATACTACTACTACTACTACTACTCACTGCTTCACCAGACTGGTTGCATATAATTCCCACCAAAAGTAAGGCTAGTGCACCATGGTCTCTGAAAAAAAAAATCATTTCTTGATTTGTTATTTTGAAATATATGTAATCTAACAAACTTGTTAAAATTGAGTTTGCTACAAATGATATCTAAAAATATCTACATCATCAAAAACATGGTTCTTTAAAATATAAAACTTGCAAATAAAAATCTGAATCTTCCCAAAAGGTAGAAATTTTGGTCTCATTTAAGGTGTATGGAATTAATATTCTTTACATAACTGCCTTGGTAAACCCTTACTTTATTTAAGGCAAAAAAAATTTTTATTTTACAAAGTTGAAATAGGACTTGTTAATTATCTAGGTAAAGCCATTTATCATACAAAAGGAAATTGAGGTCCATATATTAATTATGACTTACCTAAAAATCAAACAGCTAAATTAGTTCCATAAATAAAACAATTCAAATTTATGGAAACCAGGCCAATTGCTCTACCACACCTGTGTTACAATATGTTACAATACAAAATAATAAAATTCCATTATGAATACATGGTATTTTTTAAAAGAAAGTGTTAAGTTATTTACTCTTACTTTTACTAAGTTAAGCTTGGGGGTCACCACTATGAAAGCTGTTTCTCCTTACAAAAATAAATTCAGAAAATTATTACTATAAAAGTAACCTGGGACCATAGGTAATCTAATTTTTTTAAGTTCTAAAGGATACACAGCAGCATCATTCTTTCACACTCCTTCAAAGTATTCAATATCTGTGTTAGGGAAGATAACATCAAGATATTACCCCATATTTATACATTTCATTTTTAGCTTTTCAATGGCTGATTATACCCCATTGCAGTAAGAGTACTCTAAACGAAGGGGAGAGGAAGGGAAAAGCAAAGACACTAGTGTCCATGAGAAATGTAACAATAGTACAAGAAATGCTTTCTTTCCCCTAACCCCTTCTGAAAAAAAGAAAAATAAAAAAATAGCCTTACAAGATATTGGTAAATTTGGCACACCTACTTTTGTTCAGATTTACTCATTAAGAAGAACTTACTGAAAATGAGCCATTGGTTTTGGAAGATTAAAGAGAAAACAATACTTATACATACAAAATGTGATAGTTTACTCACTGGATGAATTAAGAAATTTCTTTTACTGCCTGATTCAACTACCTTCATTCATATTATCTTCTATTAGAAGTGAAATCTGTCCCTTAATATTTGGCACTTAGTGCCATAGCAAAATGGAAGAGAAAGGCCTGGCTCTGTGGCTTGTGCCTAACTGTATCCACGCTACATGGAGGAAGCGACCAGTGGAACACCTGAGTTCTATTGTTCTGAGTTGCCCTATGGCCAAAACAGAATGGGTCTTCACACTAAGTTCAGCACCAATATGGTGAGCCCTTCTCCTACCAAGGAGCAACTAGTGTTTGCCTAAGAATGTAAGGAAAGCTACTTTTAGCCAGGTGAAACAAAAAGATCCAGTCTCCCCTCACCCCGCAAAAAACACATATGTAGTAGACCATTTTACCATTTCCAGTCCCCAACAAATTTCCCTTTGCTTTGCTATTTTGAAAAAGAGATCATGAATTAAAGTTGAAAAAAGATATCCTTATGCTCATTACTTCGTGGTTATATCTAAAGATTAAAAGAGAAAGATTAAAGCCCAATTACTGTTTTTAATTTTGTCTAAAAGTTTGTAGTCCTGGTGGGAACTAAAGAAAAATAACTCACTAACATACAATAGCTGTAGCCACAAATGGCTATATATAAAAGTGCTAAAGGATTTAAGCATTTTAAAAATCAATTAAGAAAAGATTTTTTTCAAATTGATTTTTAAATAGGGCAGTTCACCATCTCAAAGGGCTGCACTCCTCACTCTGACCTGTTAGCTTCTTTCAAGGCTCAGCTCAAGTGCATTCTCAAAGTTCTAGATCCCCTAGTCAGGGTTATCTCCTATATCTTTAAATTATCCCATATATCCAAATTATCCTGTATATCCTTATCTATATGTTTGACAACCTCTCCCCGATAGCATTTACTTTGTATTCCTAAACTCAGCTCAAACACCACATCCTATAGTTTTTTGCTATCAAATTACCCAAGTATTCTCTACCCCATTTATTTAGTAAATATTTTACATTTACTCATCCATAAGCTTCCTTCCAGTGGAAAATAAAACTCCTGAGGATATGTTCCTATTTTGCTAATCTTTATACCCTTCCAGGTCTAACACCAAGCCTTGGTAAACAGGTTCTTAATAACTGCCTGTAGGATTGGGTCTGCCCTCTTAGTGGTCCCATCAAGGCCCATTTAATTTTATCAGATATCTACACTTTGTCCAAGATGCTGACTGTTCAGAAAAATTCTTAGTTAGAAGCTAAATTAACTATGTCATTTCCCTACCACTGATCTCCATCCCCAAAATAAGCTTTTGGAGAGCAGTTAACTTGACCCTATAAACTTGGCACAAGCAGGTATTCCAAATATTACTAAATGAAGAAATCTAAAAATGTAGTTGGTTCAATATCCCAGGTTCGTTGACTACAGGATTTTTTTTAAATCAGTATTTCCTGGTAAGTTTGTTCATCTTTCTCAAAAAGAATAGTTAACTCAAAGCTAGAAGTAAAAAGTGATTCTCCCAATCACACACTCAAAAAAATTTTTTTAAACCAAGAAATACACTACCCTAATATTTAAAAAAGACTAAACCAAAATAATCACTACCACCTCAGGCTTAAAAACACATGGATCCTATTTATAGGAGCAACTTACCTTTTTGTACCTTCCTTTTGCAGATATTAAGTCCAGAGTCTCACAATCATTGGTCCTCTGTTCTGTTTTATTCAATAGCATACACGCAGCTGAAGGATTTATGATGCTGCAAAAGCTAGTAAAGGAATCTGCAACAATTCCAGTCTTTTTTCTACCATGCCTACTTTCCAACACCAGAAACAAAGTAAAAAGTCACATTTTAAAAAGTTCTAAAATTACTAAAAGACAGTAAATAATTGTAAAGCCTCTAGGTCTTTTCCTAAAATCTAATATGGGGTGGGGGGTGGGGGGGATGCTTCATGCTATTTTCAAGAACAATTTGTGGCTGTTTTTAAAATGCAGTTTACATCAGATTTTTGTACGGGGAAAAGGGGATTTCTGGTAGGAGGGCAGGGAGAAATGGGCATTCTAATGAAAATAGATAAGCTAATGAGCCATTTAGAAGAAGGTGAGAGATACCATCAGGTGAATGTATGCTGTTGAAGGAAACAGAATGGAGAGCCATGAATGAGAGGCTCTGCACTTCAGATCTGCAAAAGAAGGGAATAAGAAAGTTAACACTGAACTTGTAAATAGATCATCTATTTAACCTTTACAGAGTATTAAATTAGATATACAAACAGATATACATTAGAAGCTCTTGGTTACAGTCACATTTTGTTGAAGTTTCGGGTCCAAAAATTTCCATCTTTCAGTTTTAAAATATGCACCCTGAACTAGAATTTTCCACCCTCATAGACATTTACCATGATTATTCCACTGTCAATTCTTCATTCAATTTCATGTACTTATTATGCACAACTTTGCCCTTGAAACACTGAGATGCCGATGGAGGTAGTAACAAGGGTTAAATAATACGAGGTCCCTGCCCTCATGGAGGCTCACAAGCTACTTTCTAGAGGGCCCAGAGAAATCTTATCCGTTTGTCTTCTTTCTTAAATCTTTCCAGAAGGAATATCATAATTTTAAATTTTTCTATGGGGCCAAATAAAAGGAAAAAGTGTTTACAAAAATGTTAGATCTGTATCATAAATACACATATGCATAATTCCTTTCATTGTAGTTAGATTTAACATAACAGAAAAAAATCCACTTGAAATCTCAAAGTACCTTGTTCAACTTAAAAGAATCCCCACCCAAGGTTCAATCAAGCTTTAGTGGGACTCCCGACTAACATCTCCAGCCTATTAGATGGATTTACCTTCTGTTCCCTAAATAAAGGTTGATGAGAAGCGACTTGGTTTTGATATCGAATCACCTCAACTGCATTAGAACTATACCAAGGGTTACCCCACCCAAAGGTCCTCTTCACGGCCATCTACATAAGGGTACTTCACTACAACTTCGCTCCCCCTAGAGATGCCCTGTCCCTCTTCCAAAGGTAAGATGCCTACCTGTCCCACTACAAACGCTTCTAAGAGAAATTGGAGAGGGGGAGTGGGTGGAGGGAGGGCATTCTGGAGCATCCCCGCAAGGCGCGGGGGAAAGAAACAGTGGCGTTGTGGAGCCAGCTTCCCCACTAACCAGCCCACTCCCCCTTAAGACACCCACCCCCCCATCCACCCTCCCCTTCCCCAGCAGTGGTGTGAAAAACGCCAGAAGGGGGTCCTATTAGCAGCCCCGGCGAGGACAGGGGCGCGGGGGCCGGGGGGAAACCGGAGCTTGGGGTCTCCTCCCTCCTTCCCCCCCTCCGGAGCATCTCCCTCCCGGGCGTGCTCTCGCAGCCCTGCCTCCCTCCCCGGCGCTCCGAGCACGTTGCCCGAGGGCCGGCCCCGGGCAGCTCCGGCAGCCGCATGGACCCAGAAGGGGGCGGGAGGCGGATCCGCCGAGGGGGTCCCCCACCCCGGAGAGGTACCTTTTGGACAGATCCATGAGGACTCCCGAGAAAAGCTTCTCCCCGAGGCGGAAGGACACCACGAGCGCGTCCTCGATGATGTGGTCCAGGGTGACCCGCACCTCCGAGCCCGGGATCAGTTGAGCCACGGCCGAGTCCCCGCCCGCCGGTGGGACCAGCGCCGGGGTCGCGGGCTGAGGCGGCGGCGGCGCCTCGGGAGCCGGATCGTTCCCCTCCTCAGGCGGCGGCGTCAGGGGCTCGGGTCCCCGCGGGTCTGCGGTCGCCTCCCCCTCCTCCGTCGGTTCCCTCTCCTCAGGGCGGGAGGGAGGTTCGTCCTCGGGCTCGAGCCTCGGAGAGTCGGGCTCCAGCCGGGACTCGGGCTCGGGCCCCGCCGCCCCGGGACTCCGGGCGGGCTCCGCCGGCGGCGGCTCATCGGCCTGAGGAGCGGGCTTGCCGTCCCCCTCGTCAAGCACCAAGGCTTCGGTGGCGGTCACAGGCAAGGGATCGGTGCCGGCCTCGGCGCCCGCCTCGCTGCCGGGGATGGGCTCCATCTCTGGTTCGGCCTCGCCGGCGCCCCCCTCCCCCGGGGACGCTGCAGTTGCTGCCGCCTCCGCAGCCACGGCCGCCATTTTCTTTCTGGCTTCTCCTCCTCCGACTCGGGCAGCAACGACGGCGGCGGCGGCGGCGGCGGCAGCGGCAGCGCTGGGTTCCAGGGCCTTCCCCTCCCTCCTTCAGAGAATCGCTTCCCGCCCCTTTTCTTCTCCGTTCATCTATGCCGCTTCGCCATTGGCTGTCTTTCACACCCCGCCCACAGGTAGAGCGATCGATTGGCCGGCTTGGGTGCCCATCACTTTATCGAGTCTCCACCCAGAGCGGGAACTTCTCATTGGCCGGTCGAGTTGTCAAACGTAGAGGGGTTAAGCGATGGAGTGGGGAGGCGGGCACAGAAAGGGAAAAGGAGAGAAGGAAGAAGTCAGGCGTGGGGCTGGAGGGGCTGCCAAGTTTTCTATTGGCTGCGGGAGAAGTTAAGGGTCTTGTGGTTTGTTGCTGTATCTGTCCGTTCCTCTCCTTGCGTCCAAGCGGAGGGGCAAGGCAGGGCATCACGTGGCTTGCCAGTCATTTCAGAAGCAGCCGAGGGGAGGGGTAAGAGGACAAGGTGGGGTAGCCAAAGAGGGGAGGGAGAGAGGTTCCCACGATGCACTGCGGCACCCCCTTAGAATAAATGTTATTTCTAAGCCCGGCTCCAGCTGGCTTTGCATTTGGGGCACGATGTGCCTGTTTGGGGACTGAGGCAAAGTTTGGTAACCTTGGACCAGGAAGAATCCTGTAAAAAGTGTTGTCACTCTATATACATCTTCATCTTTATTACTGGAGAAAAAAGTGGAGTTTTTTGCACAAATCTTTGGGCAAAGGGGAGCTACCAAACAGTGAACTGGGTTCCTGGGTTTTTCAGAATGAAGGGACTGCCCCCAGGAACCCCAGCTTGAGCCTCTAAGTATACCCGGTATTCTTTGGATGGGGGCATCTTTTTCTTTCCAGGTTCACAGCACAGTGGAAATATCAGTCTCCTTACTTGAATCCCAGCCTTTCTCCAAATGGTATGCACAGTGTGCCTTCCATTCCTCTTCGACTATGTACCCACTTGTTTCGCCTCCCATCTCCCTTTCCCTTTGCCTATGTTCAATATGCCTGGAAGGGTCTCCTTTCTTCCAGCAGTCTCCTTATCTTCATCTAAATTCCACCTCAAAACCTACTGCAATTTATGTCTAAGGTGACACCCCCACCCCCCAAAAAAAGGAGGCAGTTAAAATCAGAAACTTTGAAGGAATAGAGAAGAGACAGTGAAGATCATCTCCTGGGAAGGAAAACAAAATTCTGAATTGAAAATTTACTCAGAACAAGCATCATGGTCTACATAAGAGAAAAATGTCATGATACTTCTATAAGAACTCACCCTTTGACCTGCAGCCCCTAGGAAAATACTGAAAAAGATCACTACCACAGTTAAGGCTCTTTATACAATTAAATTGGATAAAATGTGAGATCATGCTGTATTTCACTGTGGATGCTTAATAAATTTACATAAAATGCTATTTTTATAAAGCTTTCTGAATTAAGTTTCTGTTCTGCCATTCAGTCATGCCATATGATATCCCATGGTGAGAAAACAGTCTCCTGGTTACCTCCTTGGGGTAACTAAACAGCTAATTTGTGATGAAGCCTTTATTTGTATCATTTTCAAGGTACATACAAAATGGAGCATCAAAACACTTATTATTGTTACTCCCTAGGACCATAACCTAGTAGAGCTGGAAAAGACCTTTGAGATCATCTAGTCCAATCCTCTCAATTTTATAGATGAGGAAACAGCAACTCAGATGGATTGTTACATGCCCAGAGTCAACAGCTAGTAAGTTACAGAGCCAGGATTCAAACCTCCTTTCTCTAACCTCAGATCCAAAGTCCTTTTCCTTCCATCATAGTTGGAATCCCACCTCCAGCATTTTGTTCAGGGGCAGGATGCAGTGCTGTTGGCAAAGTTCAGGATAAACATTCGGATAAGCTTGTTCTTTGAGACTGTGCTCATTATCATCCAGAATGGCTCTCCAGCCCTGCCCCCCCTTGTTGCTGTCTGCTTTAAGTAAACAAGAGAAGTACAGAATACAAGGGATATGTAAAATAGTTGCCCTCTAGGTTAACAGTCTTTAAGACAATAAGACTGGCCTAATTACTTTGAGGGGAGGCAAGTAGAAGGGCACCTAGACTTGCAGTTTCGGTATATAAATACCCTGACCGTAGGATCAATAAGCGGAGTTGCCCTATCTTCTTCCACCTGCCTGTGCCTTTGTTTTTCACCGCTGTCACTGAACCTCGTGGCTATGCAGGCTGTCTGGCACAAGCATTTACTAAATATGCAACTATGGTTAAATCACTTAACTTCTCTGAGCCACAATTTCCTCATCTGTAAAATATAGGTGATATTTTTACTACATGCTCCACAGGGAAGAGCTTTTTAAATCTTAAAAGTGCTATATTCATTATTATCCAACTGCATTTCCCACTTTATTTCATGGATTGTAGCAAGGATGAGGAATAATATCCTTAATGCCTCCTTAGTACCACAAAAGAGGTATACCAGAAGGCCTCCAGTACATTGGGTAGCCTCTCTATGGAAGCTTTTTGGGAAAATGTGGGCAATATTCACACAGGATGGAAAACATTGATTGATTACCATCTGTACTGCATTGGATAGTACCCTCTTAGATGAGGTCACAGCTTCTATTGAAGTAAATCCTACTTTTTTAAGCGACAGACCAGGCAAATTCACAAAATCTCTTCCCCATCCTCTACATAGGCTATGCTTATTCCAGCCTCCATGTTTTTGCTCCTGCTGTTACCCCTTGCCTGGGATTCCTTTCCACTTCCCTTATTTTCTCACTAAAGACCTCGATAAAGTTTTTTAGCAAACTACATGAAATTTATCTTGGCTCTTCCAATTTGTGTAATTCTCTGAACTTATGTAGCATTTTAATCAGTAATACGCTAACTTTTCTACATTCTTCAATTGTTCTGTTTTGGGGACTGGTTCTGGTTTAATTTTGTATTGCAAGCCCCTTCAGAGAAGGGATCACGTTTTTGTTTTGTTTTTCTATTTTTGTCTTTCTGTACAGTGGTGGGCATGTAGCAAATATTCACTAAATTTCATTAACTTACTATGGAATGTGACTTGCATTGCCTCTTGGAAAGACACCTAAGTGTGCCAGGGGTTCTAAGTCAGTTTCTGAACAATAAATGGAAGACTTGGTTAAAGAGATGTGAATAATGCGATATAGTGAAATATAATGGAAAGCCTTCTACATACAAGACTCAAAAGACCTGGGTGGTTCTTGATTCTGTTACTTACTGTTTTGCTATATAATCAGTGAAGCTCTCTGGGAAAAGCACTTAACTTCTGCAAGCTTTAGTTTCCTTATTTCTAAAATAGGACAATATCTACTTTAAAAGGTGATGCTTAAAAGTGCTTTGCGAATTCTAAAGCTATATATAAACTTATTTATTTTAACATGGCTATGTTCTGTGTCTCAGCACACAAATGCATTTTATCTAATGTCTGATATGTCTAATGTAAGGGAATACAAAATTTGCAAAGTGAAGCACGTAGCAGGAATTCATCTATTCCATAAAAATTTACTTTCCTATATTCCCCACTCTATACCTGTGCATTTGCACAGCTAAGAGCAAACACATGAATTGGGTAGAAAACGTTATAGTAAATAATTTTTTTTTGTTTCTATATCTAATTTTTGCTTCTTGGTCTGAATTTTTTTTTCCCTTAGATTCAGTGAGGTAGCTTTGAAACTGTTAGGCTCCTATGAGTTGAATGTTTCCTAGGATTTGATATGGCATGTGCTGTCCCCATTCAAAAACTACAAGTCGTTGGAAAGACTGCATTTTCAGCTGTCTTTTGCTTTACAACAAACTGCTTTCTGAGAGTGGGGGTGCGGGGGTGTGTTTCTGTGTCTGTGTGTGTGTGTGTGTGTGTGTGTGTGTGTGTGTGTGTGTGTGTGTAGTGGGTGAAGGAAAGAAGTACTCTCGTAAGGTTTTTCAAGAATTCTAAATGATTCATAAAGAGCTTTCAGATTCAAGGAGGGCAGATGCAGGAACTAGGTCTCTCCTTTTTTTTATTTTTTGGAACAAGGAAAATTCTAGAAGATGGACCCTTGCTTAGGAAGTGGCATTTCCACTAAAACTTGGTTCCCAAGCAGCCACAGCCCACTAAACCAGGGTGATAGATCTGTGGATCCTGAAAAAGGAAGTGAGGGGGGAAAAGATGCCAGTACCTACATAGCTTCTTTGTTCCAATAACCTTGAAGTAGTTCAGCAGTTCCCACAGTATTGCAAGAAAATAAACCTGAAGTGAAATGGAGTCTTTGAATAGTGTTAGGAGCCAGAGGTTGCTTCTCCCTGGGTTCTTTTGCCACAGTGACTTCTCTCTGAGGTTACCAAATCCTGTGCTCTTAACATCAGGGAATCTCACAACTAGAAAAAGACCTTATTTGCCTTTCATTCATATCATTAACTAAGGTTTCTTATCCTTTGAGGAACTCAGAGCCCTTTATGATCTCACTCTTGTAATGCTAAAGGAAATATTAATACAGGACTTGGGAAGACTGAGACTTGAAGAAATCAAGTGATATATCTAGAATTTAAAACAACACAGAGCTAGCTAGTTTTACGGTCCAGATTTCCAGATTTAATGGGGCTTTTCTTCCCACCCATCTCCCCTTTTTTGACAGTTGCTGGGTTGTATTGATTTGCAGTGAAAAACAACTCTCAAATATCCACAATGGAGTAATTAAGGAGAACAGCTGCTTTTGGAAACAAAAGTATTAATCTATTTATCGAGGACTTGATCTACTTAAATGTTTTATACAGAAGTTATACTTTATTTGTCCCCAATAAATATATATTTTAATAATGGTACTAACTAATTAACTCACAACATTGGCTTGATCTCACCTGAGCAGACATGATAAAAGGTTAAATACTTCTGCGGATCCATGATAGCCTCATTGTGCGTACCTAATGACCACCCAATATTCCGCAGAACTTATGGGTTCTCTCTCCCCAAATATTTCTCTCCCTCTCTCTCTCTGTACCTGTTCAATATCCTGTTATCCTTCCCTTACCTATAAATAATTTCAGGATGATCTACCTCACTTGTTCCTCATCAATTATCTCTAGCTCTCACTGTTATTTAGTCATTTTAATTGTGTCTGACTCTTTGTGACCCCATGTGGGGTTTTCTTGCCAAAGACGTAGGAGTGGTTTCCTTCTCCAGTTCATCTTACAGATAAAGAAACTGAGGCAAACAGTTAAGTGACTTGCCCAGAGTCATACAACTAGGAAGTATCTGAAGCCAAATTTGAATGCAAGTCCTCCTGACTCCAGGGCCAGTACTCTATCCACCGATCCACTTGGGTGCCCCAAAATCTTATTGTATAACTGGACAACCTCTTTTTACTGATTGATATATTTTTGCTCTAACTCATCCTTAGTTACAAGTTATAGCCTATTCACCCTACAATGAATCTTCCCTTTTGGTCACCCACAATTTTGATTCAGGAGAGGAAGTGATGTTCCGTGATTCTCAGCTTATGACATCATTGGAAATATATTGACATTAAAAATACTGGAGTTTCAATGGTCTCTTAAGGCAAAATGCCTTCCACATCCAGGGAAAGAACTATGGAATTCGATCACAGAGTGAAACGGATCATTTCCTTTTGTGTTATGTTTTGTTTTGTTTTATGATTTCTCCCATTCATTTTAATTCTTCTATGCAGCATGACTAAAGTGAAAATGTTTTTAACAGGAATGTATGTGTAGAACCTGTATGCCATCTCAGGGAGGGGGTAGGGAAGTAAGGAGGTAGGGGGAGGGGAAAAAAATCTAAGATGTATGGAAGTGATTGTAAAATTGTAAAACACTGAAAATAAAAATAAATAAAAACAACATGAATACTTCAATTCACATTTACATAATTCAGCGAAACAAATTCCCATGTTATCCATGCACAAAAATATGTCTCTCCATTTTTAGTTCATCACCTCTCTATCAGTTAGTGCATCATCTTCATTATTTTGGGACTTCTGGTTTATCATTGTGCTTATCTGAGTTCTAAAATCTTCCAGACTTGTTTTCTCTATAATGTTATCAATTTATAAAGTGTTCTTCTGGTTCTGCTCACTTCACTTCATATCAGTTTATAGAGTTCTTCCCAGTTTTCTTTGAAATAGTCCATTTAGTCATATCCATTACCTTCATACACCCTACACAGTTTCCAGTAGGAGGACACCTTTGTTTCCAGTTTTAGGCTACTATAACAAGAGATGGCTTTGTGAATGCAAAACCATTGGAATGGTTTGGAATTGGAATTGGAAACAAAGTAGATGCCCATCAAAAGGGGCTCTATGAAACAAATTTGTGCTACATGAATATAGTGGAAAATTACTGTGCTGTTAGAAACGATGTATGTAATAAATACAAGGAAGTATGGAAAGATTTACATGAACTAATGCAGAATGAAATTAGCACTATACACAGAAGTTACAACAATGTAAATGGAAAGAACACAGTAAAAAAAATTTTTTTAAATGAATGCAACAAAATTGTAAAGATCAAGCATTGCTAGAATGGAGAGATATGAGAAGATACATCAGCCCACACCTTTGTGGAGGTTGGAAGTCCATGCATATTAAACATTGCACATGATTTCAGACTTTTTCAATGTATCCATCACTGAAGTTGGTTTTTTTTCTCTTTAAAAACTGTTATTTGTTATATGAGTATAGCTTTCTGGAAAGGAGTGGGAGAAGGATACTAGGTATAACTATGATGATATAAGAAACAAAAAACATCAATAAGAGCCTTTTAAAAAAATATATACTGGGGTTTGTGTCAGGCTTGTGTCAGGCTGTAGCTTGGGCCTATTGAAAGTGCTGTGCTGAAGTATTCTAGCAAGCCTGAGTCAACGGAAAGTGATAAATTTGTTGACAAAGGACCTAGATTCAAATCTTGGCTCTGTCTCTACTTATATGATGTTAGGGAAGTCATATATCTTCTCAAGGCCTTAATAGTCTCATCTTTAAAATAAAGGGATTAGACTGTCTGGCCCCAAGGCACCTTTTAACTTCAAGTCCATGAAGCTAGATATAATCACTAAATACCAGAGAAATAATATCAGTCCACTATGTTTATCTTTATCTAGCTTATTTTTGATTAGTACATTCAGAACTACCAAGGTTCTGCATACTCTAGATTGATGTATTTATAAAAGGTAGTGTAGTGGTTCTCTTTGTTTATTGCTGAGGAGAAAGACGTGTAAGCCTCAAAATCATATTAAGAAGTATTCAGATCACTCTCTAAGGTGAGATCTTAGATCTGATTTGGCTTGGCCAGTTTTAGGTCAAGAGGGGTACATGAGGCAGCTATGGATTAAACTGGTTCATAGCCTTGTTGTGACCTCTTTTTTGATATGAATAAATTATACCTAGGTGCGTTCCCTGTGAATGTATGCCATATCCCTTACTTCAAATCCTCAAATGGACTATAAAATATGTAATTTCCCAAATATAATCCAACCTGCTTTTTTCTTCCTAATTCGGAGCACAGATTGATGGTTATTTGCACTGCCTAAACAAAAAAAATGCTGAGTTAATCAATAAGAAGTAATTCAGTGGGTTGCCCATCTGAAAGCATGCTATATTTTGGACAATAATCATTCACAATTTTTTTGGCTTATAAATTATTTGGTCAAATTATTTTTGAGTGGCCATGAATTTCACTAAGAGGTATTCTAAGATAGTATTCTGAGATTTGATATACCTAATACAATATTACCTGCAAAAGAGACCATCTTAAGGAACTTTTCATCTATAGAAAATTTATCTTTTATATGAGTTACACATAGAGTATTCTCTATGAAAGTGAAAAACTTGGCAAACTTGCTAAACTATCTTTTATACATTAATTTATATTGATAGGTGGAGGATCTTTGAACAAACTCTCTTTAATAAGGCCTAACTATGTTTACTATCTGCAAGGAACTCTGCTAGGCACCGTGTTTTTGTATAAAGGCAAAAAGTCTACTTTCAAAGAACTTCTATCTATTCTACTAATTATATCAAGTAATCCTGTATGATGTTAACATACGTATAACAAACATCTTGATGGAAGAAAGTCTTTATGGTGTGCATTTTGTTTTACCAATCAATTTTTTAAAAATCCACAAACAGTAAATACAGATCTTGTACCTCCTATTGTGTGTCTTAAATCAACTGTATGACCGAAAATGTGGTCTAGCAAAGAAAATTGTTAGGAAATCCTGAATATCCCTGTTTTGAAATTATATCAATGATACCATAGATCTGTATACAGCTGATTATCATAAAGATTTTGTCAAAATAAATTCTCAATACATTCTTATATCCTCTTATAGCCTTTTCATATCCGTTGATTTCCCCCCATAATTGGGTACCTTTTCTTCTTTCAGATATTGTGAAAAGAAATCATTCAAGATTTTAAAATATTTTCCTTCCAGGATGACTTCCTTCACTGTGTATTCAGTTTGGTCTAGTTGTTCTTCCTAACTCTGTTTCCTTAAATTACATTTTCTATTTCTTGTATATGACATTTGGGATCAAAACATTAGAGCTCAAATTTAGTGGTTCCACTTTCACTGACCATTAAAGTAATCATTACAGAAGTACTGACAGATATATTCCCTTTTTAATCTATTTGTTTTTCCTTCCAATGTTATCTATAAATATCTTTGGATAATCTAACTTAATTGTGCCTCATGCTAAGATTTCTATAGATTCATTTTGCCATTCACCTCTTTCCTGTCTTGTAAGTTGACCACTTATATAATTCTACCTTCTTCCTCTGAATCATTTTGCAAAATAATTTTGTTCATGGCTACCATCTCTCCCTTGGCCACAGAAATCAAGTATTTGCTTATTGAGAGATCTGCTTTTTTTGCCAGAAATCCCTTTTGTTAAATTTTTGTAGGACATCATAATCATAGTTAATGTCTTTTTCTTTATTCATTTCCCATTTTTGACCACTGCCTATTTGAATAGGTCAGGTTGGAGCTATTGTAACTGTTGTAAGAGTTTTCTTCCTCTTTTTAGCCTTTCTTCTAATTTGTTATTGATTTTGACCTTTATTATAAGTAGTCAGTGGTATGACTGAATACGGACAGCTGATTTAGTTTATCCCACTGAAGATTGTATCAGTTTTTCAAGAACCAGCCTAGTTAAGTAAAGAGAGAGTGATTATGATTAGTATATTGGTCACTGAGGAATTTTTTGGCCATGGCAACTCATGAAACACAAAAACAATAAGCAGGCATGTCATTCAATAAATATTTACAAAGAGACTACTGTATGCCTGGTACTAGTCTAAGTTCTGGGGATACACAAAGAAACGAGACAATCCCTACCCTCAAAGGGATACAATCTAATGTATATAATTATGTCAGTACAACAAAGATAAATAAGTATGCTGAGAAATAGTACTGCAAAGTCAGTCAACTTAATAATGGAATAGTTTTATATATACTGTTTGAATACCATTGACTGGAAATAATAGTGACATACAACATTTTGAGATTATTCCAACCATTTCAGTTTATTTTAAATTTTTTTAATTATTGTTTTACAATTTTAACAATTAAGAAACTTCTATTTTTTCTTTCTCCTGTTCTCTACCCCCCACAAGAAAAAAAACAAAAACCTGATAACAAGTACGCATAGTCAAGTACAATAAATATACATATTGGCTATTCTGTATTTTAAGTCCATTAACTCTGTATCAGGAAGTTAGTAGCATCCTTCATCACTGGTCCTCTGGAATCTTGGTTTGTTGCTGCATTGATGATAATTTTAAAATCTTTCAAAGGTATTTTTCTTTATAATGTTGTTAATGTTAGCTATAACAATCAAACAAGAAAGAAATTGTAGGAATAAACATAAGCACAGAAGAAACAAAATCATCTCATTTTGCAAATATTATGATGGATTATTTATAGAACCCTAGAGAGCTAACTAAAAACCAATTGAAATAATAACTTCAAGAAAGTTATAGAATATAAAATAAATCTACACTAATCATCAGCATTTTTGTATACTGCTAGGATGAGATAGAAAAAAGAAGTTACATTTAAAATAACCATAGAATGTATAAAATATTTGAGAGTCTACCTAGCAAGACGTACAGAGGAACTATATAAATATTTTTCATTTTGCATCAGTTCATAGTCTTTGCAGTTTTTTCTGAAATTGTCCACTTCATCATTCCTTATGTTGCAATAATATTTCATTACATTCATTTACCATTTGTTCAGCCATTCCCCAATAGATAGGCTCCTCCTCTTTCTTTTTAGTTTCTAGCTGTTGTTGGTTGGGTTTTTTGGGGGGGATTTATGACTACTATGAAAAGAGCTGCTATAAATATTTTAGTACATATGGATTCTTTTAATTTATCTTTGATTTCTTTGGCCAACCCCTTCAACTTAGAGATAAGAAAAATGAAGTTGTAGAGAGCTCTCTTTTTCGTTTTGGTGCCTATCAATACCTTCAAACTATGCTTTCCTCCCTTCCTTCCTCACTCAGGAGCTCTCCTTTTGTCAGGGAAAACAAATCAGTACATTGGCTATGTGTGTGTGTACCTAGATGCCTATATATATATATATATATATATATATATATATATATATATATATACACACACACACACATACACATATATATGTATGTATGTATGTGTATATATGTGTGTGTATGTATGTATGTATACATCATCTATAGTACATTACCATTTAGAAAAGACATCAGAAGCATGTTTCATCATCGTGTCTTCTGCAGACTGGGCCTCGCACTGATCGCCGCTCTGTAGGCTTTCAGAATTTCCCCCCCTTTCCGTTACTGTGCTCATCATATAAATATTTGTTGATTGGCTGATGTAAAAGGGGAGTGAGGAGGCAAGCAAATGTTATCCAGAAATAATGGTAATACAAAAACAAGAGGAATCAATAAAAGATGGCTTTAAAGGAATGATTTTTTAAAAATCCCAGAGCTGAATTCATAGTTTATAGCATTAATGTGTAGATATTCTTAGGAAGGCTGAGATCCTTTCTGGGTTCAAGTAGTAAGAATTCATAGGAAAAAAAAGACTTGATCTTGACTTTAAAGGATGGGTAAAATGTCTATAAACTGAGACTAGGGAGGAGGGAATTAGATATAAATAAGGTATTACAGATGGTGTTTTATGCAAATACTTCATAGTGTTGGGTTTGCAGATATATCCCATTTTAATGTAACTCAGAATAATTGCTTCTATAT
Organism: Bettongia penicillata ogilbyi; assembly: GCA_023548195.1. Taxonomy (NCBI): domain Eukaryota; kingdom Metazoa; phylum Chordata; class Mammalia; order Diprotodontia; family Potoroidae; genus Bettongia; species Bettongia penicillata. The sequence goes on along the minus strand of JAJHZJ010000135.1, from coordinate 2,310,007 downwards.
AACTACTTTTCATTCCAAGATAGCTGCCTAATAAATGTTTATGAAATTGAATCCATTAATGATGGGAGACTCAATCCAATCTAATTCAATAAACATTTATTGAGAGTTTGTTACATCCAAGGCAAGTTGCTAAGTTCTGGGGGTACAAAGACAAAAAGGGGTAAAAGTCCTTGTGTTAAGGAGTGCATATTCTACCTAAGGGCAGATTATAGATAAGTAAATATATATAAAGTATATACTATACTTTAAAGTATACTATAAAGTAAGACTATATATACAGTAATGGGTGTGTGTGTATGTGTGTGTGTGTGTGTGTACATGTGTGAGAATTTGATAGTAAAAGTTTATATCTGGTGACATATAAAAATTCCATGTCCTGGAAGACAGCAGAGTCAATTGTAAAGAGAACTGACTCTGGAGGTAGAAGACCTGGGTTCAGATCCTGCTGCAAATGTTTACTTCCTTTGTGACATTGAGCAAGTCTCCAGAATTCCCAGAGCTTCAGTTTCCTCATTTGTAAAATGAGGGATTTGGTTAAGAATCATGGCGTTTCTGATCCTTTCCAGTTCTAGATATATGATCTTTGATAGGATGGGATAAGAACACATTCAGCCTAATCATTAACAAGAGATACAAGATATTCACTGATTGGGGAATGGCTAAACAACCTGTGGCATACTGTTACTGTGCTGTAACAATGAATATGATGAATACAGATAAACAGGGGAAAATCTTACATTAATTGAAGCAAAGTGAAGTAAATAGAGTCAAGAAACTACAACAGTGTAAGGAGACAGAACAATAATCACAAAACAATAAAAAATAGATGTTGCAAAACTGTAAAGAAGCATGATCCCTTCTTTGAGGTATGAGAAAATACCTATCCCACCTGCTTCCTTTTCCAACAAGGTTCCCAGGTGAGAAACATAAACAATTAATACATTTTCAGATTTTTTTTTTGATGTATTGATAGGTTTTTCCTCTTCTTTTTTCCTCTTAAAAAATTCTTTGTTAGCTGGATGACTCTCTGGCAAAGGATAAGACGAGAAACAGAAATTTAGGCTTCATTAAAAACAAAAGATATCAATAAAATTTTGTTTTAAAAATAATGGATATACGAGGAAGTGTCGCTCTTAGCAGTCAACACTAATTTTTTAATCTTATTATGGGAAAATACAGATAAAGTAATTGCCATAAATTTTATGAGGTAATGAGGAAAATGAGGCCAAAAAAATTAATTTAATTTAAACCAAAAAAATTTAAGAAATAATTTTTAATAATTGAGAACTTAGAGGTGACACTAGTTTAATTTATTTAATTTAAATTTAAAATTTGAATTTAATTTATTACATGTTAACAATTTAATTTGTTACATGGTAAATTTAGGGTGAGGTTTAAGTGACACTATGGGTCTGTGATTCTGGTATGGTGGAAAGAATATGGGATTTTCTAGTCTCACTTTACACTGACATTGTGACCTTAGGCAAGTCACTCTCTGGGCCCAAGTTACCTAGTCAAGTTTCCTGATCAAGTTTTCCACGGGATGAGGTTTGGATTAGAAATTATCCAAAATCCTTTCCATTTCCATAATGCAATGATTCTAAATCACCCTCTGGTTTGCTCCTTGTAATCCACAGAAGACAGATAAATTAACCCTAGAGGATAGTCTTGGCGAATCTTGGGCTAAGTATAAAGGAGCTTAATCTACATTTCAAAAATCTTGAGGCCTATTGAGTTTATTACTCTAAAGCCTTCCATTGTGTCTCTGGTGAAATCTAGGGCCAAACAAAGGCCAAGTATTCCTAAGGCAATACTTGCAAAATGAATTTGAAAGGCTTTTCCATGGTTTGATTTTGCTATTTAAAAGTCTCTGTACCCAAGAAAAAATGGGAAGAGAAAAATATTTACTACTGTGTTTGGGGAGGCCAATGTATAAATGCAGCCAGTGACCAAAATTAAGAGAAATTCTACTGTGATTCCTATTAGAGAGAAGTTTCTAAGGTTAGAAATGGGACACAATAAGATTATTCCCTAATTAGAGGAAGAGTTGTGGTCAATACCAGTAATAATGGTGACACTACCATTTGTGCCCTCTGGGTACCAACTACCAGAATTAAGCTAGCTGAATATTCAACAATATCCCCACCTAGGACTGGAGATAGAGCTTTGAGTTCAGTGCTACAGGGAACTCCCAGGTGAGAGGTGTGCAGGTCCAATGTGCAGGTCCGCCCCTTTTCTTAAAGAGATTTGCACAGAGCATCAAGTTTAGTGACTTGCCCTTCACGTAGTCTGTATATGTCAGGCAGAACTTAAGCCCAGGCTTCTTCTATTCAAGGTCAGTTGCATATCTAGTATTCCACGCTACCCACTCGATAGCCTTACCATTGTCTCAAATGATTGCTCCTACCTTACTTGGGATCTGAAAGATAGGCTCAGATCTTGCCATGGACACTTGCTATGTGACTTGACAAGTCTATGTGCTTAATCTCTCTGAACTTTAGTTGCCTCGCTAATGTGGAGATAACACCTACTGGGTGGTTTGATAATGTATCAAAACAGATATCTGCAAATAAGATAATGTACTGCAAACTTTAAAACTATATAGGTATGTGTGTATCTGTATATTTATACATGAACTGTTGTTTTATAAGACAAAGGTGATTCAAATGATAAAAGGAAAAATGGAGGAATTGAGAATAGCAGCTTTATGTAGCCAAAAGTAGGTCATTCAAGGAACAATTCAAGGTGAAGAACTGAACCTGCCTTGCACATAGATAGTGTAGTAGAGAGTCAGGTTTCCCAAATGAATGAACCAATCATTAATGACCTTAACTATTATTTCTTTAGAATTTCTTAAAAATGCCAGTAAAGTGTAAAGTCTTTGAAGGTAAGGCCAATTTTTCCTTTTGTATCCTATCCCAAAACAGCATCTGGAATATAGTAGGTACTTAATAAGTGCTCATTGAAAATATGGTTAGTGATCATTTATTATTTATTCCTTTAACCCCAAAATAATAATAAGAAAGTGTTAGTAGAGCAATATTTTCTCCAAGTATCCTGGTTAGCAATTTGGAATTACTAAAAAAAAAATGTATCATACATTTTGATCCAGTGGTCCTATTACTTAATTTAAAACCTCATGGAAGACAATGCTAGAAATAAAGGACCCACATGTACAAAAATAGCACAGTCAAGTTCTTTACAAAAACACAAAGCTGGAAACAATCTATGTTCCCAGCCGTTGGGGAGTGGCTAAACAAAATGTGGTGTATGAATGTTATGGAATATTATAGTAGTGATACAGAACCAAAAAACTGGAGCCAAAAGAATAATATGCACACAATAACAGCTTGCTGAGGACAGAGATTGTGTTTGCCTTTCTTTGTGCCCTCTGCCTTTAGCACAGTGTCTGGCACCTAATAAATGGACCTATACAGATTATTAAATACAATACAAATATGTAATAAATACAAAGCCATGAGGGTAGGAATAGGGGAGAGGATCCAAGAGCTGGGGGAATCCGAGAAAGACTCTTCTAGGAGGTGGCATATGAGCTGAGCCTGGAAGGAGAGATAGAGTTTCCTAAGAGGCAGAAGAGAGGAGGGAGGACGTTCAGGCACCGGGGACAGGATATACTAGGATACAGAGGCAGAAGATAGAATGTCATGTTTTGGGAGTAGCAATTAGGCCAATTTGGCTGGAATGTAGCATGTATGAGGGGGAGTAATAGGAAATCAATCTGGAAAGAGAGGTTGGAGCCAAATTGTAAAGAGTTTTATACATTGAGAGGAGTTGTCTTTTATCTTCAATGCAATGGGGAGCCACTCAAGCTTTAGGAGCAGGATGACATGGTCAGACCTGTGCTTTAGGAATTTCAATTTGCAACTGTATGGAGAATGGATTAGAGACAGGCAATGAAACGCCCCATATGGGGAACAGCAAGTGGGCCAGTCTGGTTAGAATGGCAAGTACTGGAGTCAGCTCCTGCTGGAGCTAGTTGCAGTAGAAAGCAGAAGATTGCTAAATGTTTAGTATGAGTATTTATACCTCGGAAATTGGCAAATACTACAAATCAGGGCATGATGACTGTTTTGCTGAATGGTCTTCACTTAAGAAAATGATGGAGAAAAATGTTAATATATAATGCAGTTTTAAGAGTGTGTCCTAGATACATTCCCACATACACACCCACTCATCCAGTGAGCCTGTAGTTAAACATTTATCAGCACACTGCTGGAAGTACTGTGTAGTAAGTTTGAAAAGGTAGGCTGGAGTCATATTGTAAAGGATTTGAAATATCAAATGAAGGAGATTATATGGGAGCCACAGGAGCAAATAAATTTCTGAGCAAAGGACTAACATGGTCAGATCGGTGCTTTAAGAATATCTCTGGAAACTGTGAAGGAAGCACTATAGAAGAGAAAAACTTGCTACAGCAAGCCAGTTAGGAGGCTACTACAATATTCCAAGCACATGCTGATGAGGACCTGAAGTAGGATAGTGAGCTTATGAGTGAAGAGAATACAAGAGACTTGGCAACTCAATCAATGGCTATGGATGGTGAGGGAGTGAGGGGAGTCAAAGAAAACTTTAGGCTTTTAAAGGATGGTGGTAATCAAGTCACAAAGAGGGAAATTAGAACTAGGGGTGAGTTTAGGGGGAAAGTAAATAACTTCTGGTTTGGCCATATTGAATTTGGAGTACCTAAGAGACATATACATGGAGATGTCCAATAGGCAGTTGGTAATATGGGACTGGAGCTCCAGAGAAACAAAAGCTGGATACATAGATTTGGGAGTCAGCAGCATTTTCCCAATAATGAGAATGGAAATGAATTTGGGAAAAGTTAATTACACTTGAAATATGTCATGAACTTAAAAGGAAGTCAGCATACTGTACCACAGTGAGGGTTAACAGGGAAAGGTGACTTTGATATAGGTTGACATTCAAACTAGGGTGACTTAAGTCCAGAGCTTGGAAGAAAACACCAACATGCTTCATGGCAAAATCCTGCTAAAGAGAAAGGCAATGAATGCACTGAGACTTAGTATTTGAGATTAAGGACTAAGGTTTTGAGATATGTCTCCTCTTGTGTGCTAGGAAGAATTTGCAAATTTGCATTGTCGCAGAAGGTACGTGAAACTCCCTAGAGATGTTGTAGGTAGGAGCACAGCTACAAAGGGACCTGACTTTGATAGGGGCATGGGCAGTTACCAGAACATTGCAGTTCTTTTTCCTGCTTGACAAGGGATTTAGGAAACCAATTTCATATGCATGAGCTACAATTGATTTCTGACTGTTATACTTCTCCACTTTACTCTGATGCTTAGCCCACAGGGAACTAGCTGTCAAACTTCTAAAGGTGAACCTAAAGTAGCTACCTTTCTCAGTCCTAAAGTTGCAAATTTGCAAGATGGAGGATTAGCAGAAGATGGAAATTGAAATGGTCGGGGTGAGCAGAGTAAATTCAGGTTATTATGCTGATTTTCAATTTAATTCATTAAGTACTAGGTGTAATGAGATTGAATTATAACATGACAGCCAAGAGATGCCTTAGAACCCAAGAATTAGTACTCACCCAAATCAGCTGAGGCCCTTTAAGACCTAGAATGAATGACAGTTTCTAAAGAAGGAATGACTAGGGAAGACTTGAGTCGCTTAAATAAAAGGCAGCAGTGTATTCGAGCTCCTAACGGAGCAATAAGATTAACTGAGGGAATGGTGTACAAAGAGCGCTATTCTGGAGTCAAAAGATTTGATTTTGAGCCCTGGCACAGACACTTCAAATCTGTATAATCTTAAACAAATCATTTAACCTCTCTGAGCTTCGGATTGTATGCCTACAGAATGACAGAGCTACTTGCACTTTGACCCTAGTAAATGTATTGAACTGAATTATCTAAATTATTATAAATAATAGATAGACTATAAGAGTAAGGACTGTTTCTTTCTTTGTATTTATATCCTCAGGACCTACCACAGTGACTGGCATATAATAGGCACCTAATAAGTGCTTGCTCTTTTAAAAAATGTTTTGTAAAACTTAATGTCGTGTATAAATAAAAGATATTGCTGTCCAAACCACAGCTTAAACTATGCTTTGTTTTTTCTCTGTCCCAGACCTTGCTTCCTCATCAAATCCATAAAATAGTTTGTTTTGCTGATTGTCTCAATCTGTATTTCCCATCATCCTTTATTTTACATTTTAATCAATACTGCTGTGAGCCTCCATCTATGACCAAAACTTTAGTTCCAGCTGACAGTGATTTCACTTAGTCTCCTACAGGTTGCTAGTTGTCATACGTCTCACTTTAAGCCCTGCCAACATTACTTTAAACCCCAGATGACTAGATTTTACTTCCTATTTAATCCCTAATGGATTGCCTTATCCAGCTCCATTTAGACAAGAGTCTAACCTGGGATGCATGAATTTTATAAAAATATTTTTATAACTATTTCAAGATAATTGGTTTATTTTTCAATACTATGTATTTTTATTTTGTGCAGTTAAAAGACAGAATTCTGTAAAAAAATCAACAGGCTTCACCATCCTGACAAAGAAGTACACAACACAAAAAGGGTTAAGAACCTTTGATTTAGACCAGGGCTTCTTAAACTTTTTCCACTATGACTCCTTCAGCCCTTCTTAAACTGTGGGTAGCAGCCCCATATGAGATTACAACCCACAGTTTGAGATCAATGATATCAGAATAAAATAGAAATGGGCCGCTAAACTCTAAATAAGGATCTCTGCAGGCTGAATATTGACTTAGAAAACCATATGTTCTACTGTACATTTTACCCTAAACATAAGAATATTTTTTATTTTTACCAACTTTTACTTGCCAAGTCAAGTTGCACCTCATTCTGTGGGATTTCATTTAGGGTATTTCAGAGGTTGAAGGTCAGGACCCAAGTCTTAAGGTAGAAGCAGTTTCAAAGAACAGAGGACCCATCTCTCTTTTCCCTCCATATTTGAAAAGGAATATTTATTTTCCTTTTCATACCTACTCATTTAGTCTCTGTTTGAGGACTTCTTTTTTATTTTTTTAAATTTTCTATTTATCTCTTCATATATTTTAGAACTTGTTCCACAGTTACTAAAACAGGGATCTTGAGCCAATTGTTCCTGAAACCTGACAGAGGATCTCTTAAATGACTATCTTGCATTGTCCCTTAGGATGCTGACATTTGGGAGAGCAGCCTGGTCTACAATTCCTCTTCTTATCTTTCTCCCTCCCTATCTGCAACCTGTATTCAGCACCACTCCTCTGGAAAGTTCTCTTTTAGGAATGGTTCCTTGTCCTACATAGAACTCCAGGGTGCTCAAGACTAGCTCTATGTGGGTGAAAGAAAAGAGCACCACCCTCCATCCCCATTTGAAAGAGATGACTAAACCACTCTATCTTTTTTCATTTAGTCAAAATTTTTAAAATTTTAATCAGTCTACTTTTCCTTTAAAGAGGAAAAGCAAGTTGTTGAATAGAAGCAGACTTAATGAATTCATCTAAGTTCCGATGCAGTGAATAGAGAGCTGGACTTAGACTAAGAAAAACCTAAGTTCAAATCTAGTCTCTGACACAATAGCTATAGGATCTTGGAAAGTCATTTAACTTTCATACGGAGGTATGCCTCACTTTCCTCAACTCTAACATGGGGGTAATAATAGCACCTAACGCCCAAGGTTGTTATGAGGGTCAAATGAGATAAAATATGTACAGCGCTTAGAACAGTGCCTGGTGCAGAGTAGGCACTACATAAACACAAGCTATTATTACTACTGCTGCTGCTGCTACTACAGCATAAATGCTCAAAAATTCCAGCTTTACCACATAATGGCAGTGTGACCTTGAACAAGTCAATACCTCTGAATTTCATCCTCAGCTACAAAATTATCTCAGGTGATGCTGTGAGAGCCCTATCAGATCTTAAATTCTATGAAGTATGATGGCTGATTGATAATCTAGAAATTGATACGTGCCATACAACCATATAGAAGGTAAGAAAGTGTGGACCACATTCTGACCCTAAAACCTGGAGGGAGCTCCTGACTTAAAAGAAAGTGCAGTTTTTTAGTAGCCTTCGAAAAGGAATGTCTTTTGTCAGCACATATCTCCTGATTCTTGGTGTCTAAATACGGCCACTAGGCTATCCTTCCTTATTTCCTGGTGAGATGTTACAGCCTCAAATGCACTAACTGGACTCCGGGTGGGGTTAGGACAGACCTGCTAGGAGAACGCCTGGCTAGATCCCTAAATACCACAGTGCCCAGCTGGGAACAAAGACATCTCAATAAAAAGAGAACCTCCCCTCAACCGCAGCTTCCCCCTTTCACCCTCCCTTACCCAGAAGCACAGATGCTAAACCTTGCCATTTCCAGTTCTGGAGCTCTGCAAACAGAAGCTTATCACAGGGCTGCTACAAACTAAATAACAGGTTACATTTATATAGCAAGTTCAAGTTTACCAAACCTTACCTCACATCCATGCCCTCCCTTTCTTGAGCTTTCTCTCCCTCCTTCCCTCTCCTTTCTCTCTGCTCTTTCTGCTTTCCCCTTCCTTTACTCCGGTGCCCTCCCTTCCCCTGTTCCCATCTCCTCCTCCTCCCTGGGGGGGGAGGGGGTATGCTCCCCAGGAGCTTCTGAGCCTGTTCATTTCCCATTGTTCTTTTCGAACATCAGTCAAAAAATAGTGGTGTGTCTTGGTAGCAGGTTTTTAAAAAAATCATTCTCTCTGCCTCAGCTTCTGGTGAATAAGGAAGGAGTTACACCATAGAAGGGTCTTCAATGATAGAAGTCAACAAAAAAGAATCTGTTTACTGCTTTCTTTACTCTTTTTTCTCTCCTTTTCCTGTACTCTTTGTCTCCTTTCATATCTGTCTCTCTGTCTGTCTGTCTCTCTTCTCTCTCTTTCTCTCCCCCTCCCCCAAAACCTATCTTAATTTAAGGAGTATTTGAACTTGGCCCTCTACATCCAATTAACACTTTCTGTTGAAGGTAAAGGGCTGTGTGGGATTCTGCATATAGACTCATCTCTCACCTTCCCAGAACACTTCCTCTTGTCTATTTCTAGCTCTTCTTTTACCCAGGTCCTTTCCCTTTCCTGAGGTAGCTAGGATACAGATTTGTTAGCTGGTCACTGAATTCCCTGGACATCCCAGCCATGATGAGGTAAAGCCAGGTCTATGGTGGGAAAATGTAGAGCCTGAGTGTGTAGACTAAGACTGGACCCCAGAGAGCTCCAGTAGGCCTGGAAAACAAAACAAAACAAAAACCCACAAACCCCAAACCCTTCCCTGGTAACAGCTTAGAGACTAGCAAAACCTGGATAAGAATGTTGCACCTTAAAGCCCAAAGAGAGCCAAGGTAAAGGACAGCATGAAGTGAGTTGTCTCTCCAGTTCCCATTTTGGGTGGGAGGAGCTGTTTAAGAGTAGACATACACCAGGGACTCTGGGTACTATGGTGATGGTAACCCTTGGTCAGCTGGTCACAGAGCTATTGGGGCACTGACTATCACTATGTTCTAAGGGAGGAACATGACTATACTTCCCCCAGGGGAGTGTGAGATTTCCCATTTGTCAATTCCATTGCCTAGCAGAACCTTACCTGATTGGCCCTTTTCTGTGACCAGTCTTTTTTCATAAGGTCAGGTTTCCAGGTAAAAGGAGCTGTAACAAGCCTGAAAGCCCTTTCTCCTTCTATCTCAGTTGTTCCCAGGGATTTTGGAAGAAGTATTCCAGATGAGAATTGAAAGAAACTTTGGTGATCTATAATTCAAATTTCCTCCTTTTACAGGTGAGGAAATGGGAGGGACTTGTAGAGATAAGGGCAACTAGGCAGCAGTGGGTGGGGCATTGGGCTTAGAGTCAGGAAGACATGAGTTCAAATATGGCCTCAGACACTTACTAGCTGTGACCTTGAACAAGTCACTTAACCCTGTTTGCCTCAGTTTCATCATCTGTAAAATGAGCTGGAGAAGGAAATGGCAAATCGCTTCAGTATCTTTGCCAAGAAAACTCTAAGTGGGGTCCAAAAGAGTGGGACAGGACGGAAACCACTGAACAGTAACAATAAAACAGATATTAAGTAATTTGGTCAAGGTCACATAGCTAGTTAGTGAATATACTCAAGTATTTTGAAATATTAATTAGCAGGTATTATTTGACTCTCTCCTTTGTCCTAGATGTACTACTTTGCTAGCTCTTGTGGAGAATACAGAGACAGGCAAAAGTCCTATTCCTTACTCTCTCTTTTTTTCTCAATAGATGTTTATTAAACACCTATATGTATAGATGACTGTACGGGGAGCATGTCTTTAATTAAAAAAAAATTGGAACTTAAACATCAAAAAAGGATATTTCCAGACACAGAGCAGAAGAGGATTCTATATGAAACTACAAATGAATCTCCATTTCCTACCACTTGCTTTTAATAATACATATATATAAAATAAATTTTGCAGGCTACTTTCAAAACTGCCTTTCTTGTCTCTTTCTTCTGAACTCCTGTTCTTTTATATTTGTTTTTTTAAAATGTTGGGTGTTTTTGGAATTACTATTGTTTGCTTTCATTCTCTTGTTATTTCTCCCCACTCCATTAAAAACTTATAGAAAGAAAAAAATTAACTAGTAGAGCAAAAATGATTTTACGTAGTAACCTTGTCCAAAATTGTAGCTCTCTATACCTTGCACCCATCAGCTTTCCATTAGGAGATAGGTAACATGCTTCCTCATAGGTCTCTTGAAGACATGGTGGGTCAGAGTTCTTGTCTTTCAAAGCTGTTTTTTTATAATATTTCTGTCCTTGTATAAATTGCTTTCCTGGATTTTCCCATTTTATTCTGCATTTATTCATACTGCCCTAGATATTCAGAAATCATCTCTTTTTGCATTGTAATAATATTTGGTTCTAGTTATTAACCACAATGTATTCAGCCATCCCAGTTGACTAAGAGGCAACCTTAGGCACCCCCTTAGATTTTCTTTCTTTTCTTAGCACAACCTCTGTGTGTGTGTTCAGTCTTCCCTTGATTTCAGGGAGAATTTAGGTTTATCTGAAGCTCATTCTCTCCATCCGTTCCTCCATGTTTGTATATTCTTCTCACGCACCCTTATTATAAGAAATAGCAAATAACCTTCCCTTCTTCCTCCTTTCTACACTAAAGTATTACTCCATTTGGGGGCAGCTAGGTGGTTCAGTGGATGGAGCACAAGTGCAGGAGTCAGGAGCACCTGAGTTCAAACCTCACCTCAGACACTTGATACTCACTAACTGTGTGACCTTGAGCAAGTCACTTAACCCCAATTGCCTCATCCTGGGTCATCTCCAGTCATCCTGTTGAATATCTGGCCACTGGATTCAGATGGCTCTGGAGGAGAAGTGAGGCTGGTGATCTGCACAACCCTCCCTCACTCAGAACAAAGTCAAGTGCAAGTCATATCATCACTTCTCTGATGGCATGGTCTTCTTCAGCAATGAAGAATGAACACACAATTACTACATTTATCTTTCCTTCTCTTTCCCATCTTAAAACCCTCAGAACAGACCAATCCAGCCAAGAGCTTTGTTTTTCTAACTTCCTCAATAACCTTTGAAGGTAATAAGTTTCTGAAGCGACACTTGTTTCTTCTCCCCTGATTAGAATATTTGAATTATACCATCATACAACTCAATCCAATTACTCAAATACATTTACCTTTTTATGTTTCTCTTGGCTTAGGTTTGTATTTAAAGTTCCTACTCAACTCTGATATTTTCATCAAAAATACTTGAAAGTTCTCTGTTCCAATATATATGTAGTTTTTCCCCTCTAGGAGAAAGTAAATTATTCTTGATTGTCAGTCTGTCTCTTGTGTCTTTTGGAATATTGTGTTCTCTCTTTTATAGAATCTGCCAACTTTTGCATGATGTCTATTATAGTTCCCTGATATTTGAACTGCTTGACTGACTGACTAACTTGCGATATTTTTTCTTTTATATAGAAACTCTGGATTTTGGCTGAGAATTCTTGGGAATTTCATTTTGAGGTTCCTATCAGGGTGATTGGTAGATTCTATCTTTACTTTGCTTGCTAGTTCTAATAGATCTGGTCAGTTTCCATTTATGATTGAAATCTACCATCTGGGCACTTTTTAATTATGATTTTCAGAAGACTACTGTTTTACAATTTTACAGTTTTAGTGTTCACTTGTGTTTTTATTTCAGGTAGTTTTTTCTCTTTTTTTTAGGCTTTAAAATTTTTCTAATATTTCCTGCTATTTCTTGAAGTCATTCATTTCTGTTTGATCTGTTCTAGCTTTTAGGGAGTCCATTTCTTAGGTAAGGTTTGAGACTGCTAGACTATTTATTCTTCTTTCATTTCTTTTCTTTAGAGATTTTCTTGCTTTCTTTTTAATCTCTTGCTTCATTTCTTCTATTATTCATGTAAGTCTTTCTGGAAAATCTATTTTTTCCTTTGAGTTTCTCATTCATTTAGATTTTGATACCCATTGAGATTTCTTTGATTTATTCCTGTTATAGTTTTAGTTTCTGAACTGGACTTTGTGCCAAGGTCAGGCTTTGCTTTCTGTTGAGCTTTTGGGTGGGGTGGTCAGTTCTACTTTGTCTTGCTTTGGGGCTCCTAGGTTTCTGCCTCTTGGGTTAGCCCCTACCCTGATATTTGAGATTCAGAGCCCTGTATTTCCAAGGCTTTCTCTGTTAGCACAGAATTTTAAGGCGCTCAGAGTACCCAGGTCTGGGCTGTTAGTCTAAGCACTATGGCACCATACCTGTTAGTGGGTATTGTCTTAAACTGTATATTGAGGCTTCCAAAGCACTTTAGGGCTTTTTCAGAGGACCCTTCCTCTCTTGCTGCCTCTGAACACATTATTTTGCAGGTTATTTGTCTCTGGAGAAAGTGGGAAAGCTACTATTCACTGACTTGTCTGCTTGGCTGGCAAGGTACCCTTTCTTATTTCCTCCGGACTGCTGTCTGACTTTTTGTGCAGCTCTGAGGGAGAAGGAGTCACTTACTATAATTTCTCATTGGATTTCCTGGTCAGTATTTGGTCTGGTGCAAACCTCAAGGTTTTATTTGGAATATATATGTGGGAGCTGGGCTGTCTGCCTCCTGTTTAGACAGCCATCTTGGCTGGTGCTACCCAGTCCCCATTCTTAAGAAAATAACAATCTACTTGGTTAGAAAAGCAGGAAAGGACATTTCCTCACACTGATCCTCTTTGTACCTTTCTCCTCCCCTAGATTTTCTCATCTTTAAACTAATTGTCTTCAGCTGACCCTCATATGGCTTTATCTCCCATTCCCCTTCCTGGTTGTTCTCTTTTGGACATATTCTAGCTTTTCAATGTTGGCTTGACATCAGAGAACTATTTTTTTTAAATGAAAGTGAATTAAATTTGATTTTGTTTTCAGCATAATACCAAAGAAAGAGTGCAAGGTTGGGAGCCAGAAGATTAAAATCCTGGCTCTGCCCTGTGAGACATTGGATAAGTCCCTCTAGGCCTCAGTTTCTAGTGTAGAAAGTGAGGGAATGACTAAATGACTTCTAAGGCCTTTTCCAGCTCTATTGGCTCTGAATTTCAAGTCCTGTAGAACCTTGAGAGGATATCTGGGTGGGGCAATGGTTAGAGTGCAGGGCCTGGAATCAGGAAGATTCATCTTCCTGAGTTCAAATCTGTCCTCAGACACTTAGTAGCTGTGTGACCAGGGTAAGTCACTTAACCCTGTTTGCCTCAGCTTCCTCATCTGTCAAATGAGCTGGAGAAGGAAATGGCAAGCCACTCCAGTATCTTGACCAAGAAAACTCCAAATAGGGTCACAGAGAATCAGATAAGACTGAAAAAGATTCACCAACAGTCACATGTTGATGACATTATTGGATGTTTTTAAGAGTATCCTCAAAGTAGGGTTAGCGCAAGGTATAAAGGGGAATTACTTATACATTATGGAGACTGAAGCAAAAATTCTTTTGTATTTCATGTTTTCATTAACACAATGACACTGTAGCACAAAATAAACAATTTAAAAAATAGATGTTTAGTTGATATCTTTTGTTTTTTACATCACTCAGATTACCTCTTGTATTGATCTCTATATTGCAGTGACAGTCATGTTGTATGGTTGTTTAGACATTTTTGAGTCAGATATGACTCTTTGTGACTTCATCTAGGGTTTTCTTGACAAAGATACTAGAATGGTTTGCCATTTTCTTTTCCAGCTCATTTTACAGATGAGGAAAGTGAGGCAAACAGGGTTAGGTGACTTGTCCATGGTCACATAGCTACTAAGTATCTGAGGCAGGATTTGAACTCAGGAAGATGAATTTGGCCTGGCATGCTATTCACTCGACCACCTGGTGTCCCCACAGAGTCATCTCTTATAACTAAGAATTTTTTTTTTAAATAAAAAGTTAAAAAAGGCAGAAAAATGGATATATTTTATAAATGTGGCATTATATGCAATTCTCCTCACCTGTGGAACCCCTCACTTCTGCAAAGGAAGTTGGGGAGGAAAGGGAGCTGTCTTCTCATGCCTCCTCTTTGGGGCCAAGATCATTCATAACATTCCTCTTTGTCTGAATTGTAATTATTGTTCTTTTCCACGTCATTGTGTATATTGTGGATATTGATTTCCTGGCTCTTTCTAACCTAGCCTTTCATCAGTTCCTCTAAGTCTTCTCATGCTTCTCTGTATTCACTGATTTTATTGTCTCTTATGGCACAATAATATTCCATTTTTTACCCACTCCCCAGTCTATGGATACTGTATCTTTATTATTTGCAGTTCTTTGTTATCACAGAAAAGAAAAATTTCTTTTAACTTCAAAAAGGAACCAAACATTTTTTCAGGCACAAGCTTCAGGGGAAAGTGAGCTCAGAAAACCTAGGTGCAAGTCCTACTTCTGACCCTTCCTTAGCCCTGTGACTATGAACAAGTTAGGTCATCTTCTGGAAATGAGCTTGCTTATCTATAAAATGATGAAGATAACACTTGTATTACCTACCTCAAAGGATTATTGTGAGGGTAATGAAAAGCCTTTTGAAAACCAAAATGTTCTTCCTAAATGAAAGTTATTTGTGCCCTTCAACTCTGCAGGAATCCTTGGAGATGGTGTGAGGTTACAGAGAAAGTCATTAATCCTCAACATTTGTTTCCATCCCAGGGTACATCAGTCAACTCAAATCAAGTCAAGAAGTATCTAGTAAGGCCCTATTATGTGCCAGGCACTGTGCTAAGTTCAGTCAGTAGCATCATTAAAAATATGAGGCAGGTGTCTAGTGGAGAAGTATGTGGTATAATGGAAACAGCACTGTGCTAGAGTCAGGATAGCAGGTTCGAATCCTGGCTGGGATGCTTATTGGCTATGTAGCCATGAACAAGTTACTATACTCCTCAAAGCCCGAGTTGATTCTTCGGTAAAATGGGGATAACAATTCCTGTGTTATCTACTTGATAGGCTTGTTATAAGGAAAGTGATTTACAAATCTTAAACGATATAGGCCCAGTCAAATTGATCGTACTTGCAGTTCCTCACACATGATGCTCCATCTCCCACTCCGCCACCTATGTGGGCCTTTAGATCGGCTTCTCCGTTTCTCTAGAATACACTCCCACCTCCCCTCCAAAGATCCCTTTTAGTCCTTCAAATTTCTGCTCAATGACACCATCTAGAGAAAGCCTTTCCTGAAACCTTTCCAGTTGCTAGTATCCCCTCATTTACCAATATTTATCTTCTATATGTAGTATTCATTTATGGTAATTTTCCTCCCTTCCTTGAGGCCTGGACTATTTAATTTTTTTTGTCTTTTTTATCTTCATACCTAATATATGGTAAATGCTTAACAAATGCTCATGGCCTGATTGTGTGACTTTCGGTAAATCACTCACCTTCCCTAGGCCATAGTCCCATCATCCGTAAAATAAAGGAGATTGGAATCGGCCACTTTTAGGGTTCTTTCCAGCTCTTATTCTGCCTCTAAAACTACTCCAGAGTTAGTTTCACAGCTGCTTCATGGCCTTAGGCTAGAGTAGGTTCCCCAACCCTGTTCTAGAGCAGCATTCCATTTGGTCTCCAGTGAGCAAAAATTTCTCTGATAGATCCAGATTCTAAATTCAGATGAGGAACAGTTCACAAGAAGCAGGCAGATCTACCCCACCATAAGAACTCAAATGTTGCCAAGTCAAGTCAACAAGCATTTATTAAGAGATTACTGTGCCATCCTCAGGTCAGGCCTCTAGTCCAACCAGCCCAGAACTTGGTCTTTTAACAAGGACACTAAAGGACAGGTAGTAAAGGGGTAGCATTTTCCTAGGTACAGTGATTTCCAAAGATTCTTTCCACTGCCATCCCACAATAAGTAAAAAGTGATGAGGAATAGCTAGCAAGTACAATTTGGCTTGAATAAGTCCCATTAAGGGGAGTATTGAGAAATAAGGCTGGAAAAGGTTAGAAACATTCCCCAAACATCTTATTTTCTCATCCTAACCATTCTGAACTACTCTGTTCCATTGCCAGGACTGTGGAAGCTGGGGGTGGGGATGGGGAGGGAACCTGGCCATGACATACCACAAGAGGATAATAAGTTCCTGGTTTCCTATAGCGGACATTCTCAGGACTAGAAACACAGCAGGAGAAGGCTTCAGAGACCATTCGGGCCAAACAGGGACCCCAGGGCTTGAGCAGGTCATAGTTTCCAGGAAGAAACCTACAATTCAAAAAGACCCAAGTGATAGCTCCAGGGTCCCAGCAGACCACAGATTTCAAGGATCTTGTAGGCTGCCTCCTATAGGGAGATAAGCTTGCTTTCAGTTATCTAGCCTGAGTGGCTATTGTATGAGCTGCCGAAAACTAGAAACTCACCTGGGTGAGTCAGCCTCTTGATAAGCCTCTGGGCTCCTTGACTAGCTGGTAGACATTGTCCTTTGTTCTCAGCGAGTTTTTTTTTTATGACTTAGGAATTTCCGGGCCTGAGGCATTTGTTTCTGAAGCCTTCACTAGCAGTTCTACACAAAGGAGCCATGCCCCAGAGCTATCTTCTCAGCAATTGCAAGGGGCACCTCCATTCATCCAAGAAAAAAGAAAAAGAAATCATCTAAAAATTCTCTACCTGGGAAGAGGAGGAATCTGTTTTAATAATGACTGGCATTTTACATGTGCATAAAAGCAACTTCGGACTAACCCGGGAGGTCATAGGGGAAGGCATTATATTTGTTCCCATTTTACAGATGGGGAAACCAAGGAGCAGTTAAAGTTGCTACCTTAAAGCTAATGCCTTCCCTCTGAAATTCCTTCCTGCTTATATCACTCAAGTCTAGTCTCCCCAATTAGAATAAGAGCTCCAAGAGGGCAGGGTCTATTTTTGCCTTCTATTTTGACTTGACTCTGCTCACAATGAACTTATATTCCACACTACATAGCTTCTCACTAAATAGAGTCACTTACCAGTTAACTTCATTTTCTATGTTTATAATTTTTTTAACCTTCACTTTTTTTCCTTAGATTTTTTTTCTTCCAAGGAGAATGATCTTCAGATGAAAAAGGATGAAACAAAAGTGGTTAATAATGATTTGAAAACCAAGATAAGTGAGAAGATAGTAAGAGAGACCAACCTGAAAACATTTACAGTGGAGTGCAAGGACCTGAGTTCATATGTTTCCTCTGGTGTTTATTACCTGTATAATCCTGCACAAGTCACTTAATTTCCTTGGGATTAAGTTTCTTATCTGCAGTATAAGGGAGATGGACCAAATGGACTCTGAGTTTATGGTTCCAAATATGATTTGGAAGGTAGAATGTTTAGGTGCTGGTGATGTAAATAAGAAAAAAACTACCTGGACCGTACCTCCAAGCTTGTAGTCCAAGGGAAGGAGCAAAACTGAAATGTGACATGGACACAAAAAATTATGATGTGAGATGAACTAAAAGGGGAAAGGAGAAATTCAGATAAAATGCTCTAGAAAAACGTAAGGAAAGATAATTTTTAGCAGGGCAATCAAGGAAGACTTTGTGGAGGCTGTGGCATTTAAACTGGCTTTTGAAGACTCACCTTCCTAAGTTCAACTACAGCCTCACACACTTACTAGCTATGTGACCCTGGACAAGTCACTTTAACCCTGTTTGCCTCAGTTTCCTTATTTGTAAAATGAGCCGGAGAGGGAAATGGCAAACCATTCAGCATCTCTGCCAAGAAAACCTCAAAATGAGGTCACAGAGAGTCAGACACAACTGAAATGACTGAACAACAGCAAGAATTTCAAAGTACAAGAACTAATGGGCCTATGTTTCAGGCAAAGGAGATAGTTTTCCCAAATGTATGAAGGCAGGTCGTCTTAAGTCTGTGATTTATAGGATCACAGGCTTAGAATTGCCAGTCAGGGAGCTTCATTTTGAATCCTAACAGAATTATAGAACATATTATTTAAAAGGATGGCTTGTGTGCACTTAGAAAGGGAAATGGTGACCACAAAGAGCCGGCAAGAGATTATCAATAATGAATCATGAAAGACTAGCCTCACTTCCTTTTTTGATGGTTACTTGATTAATGACAATATACAAGCTAACATTTACGTAGAACTTTAAGGTTTACAATGGGCTTTACAAAAACATTATCTCATTTAATCGTCACAACAACCCTGGGAAGTAGGTGCAATTATAATCCTCATTTTATAACTGAGGAAATTGAAACAAACTGAGAGGTTAAGGGACTTGTCCACAGTCACATAGCTAGCAAATATCTGAGGTCAGATGTGAATCCATTCTTCCTGACTCCAGGTCTGGCACTCTATCCTTTAGGTCACATAGTTTCCTAATCTCTAACTTTGGGAGAGCCATAGACAATATATCTGAATTTCCACCTGCATTTTGAAAAAAAAAAGTTTCTCATGACATTGCTATGTCAAAAATGGAGAAATATAGGCTAAATGATAGGATAGTTGTGTGGAATCAGAACTGGCTGAATGATCAAACCTAAGAGTAGCAAATAATGGACTGATGTTAATCTGGGAGGAAGTCTGTCCTGGGGCGCTCGCTATAAGTCTCTGTCCTTGGCCCTATTCTAGTCAATACTTTTAGGCATGACTTGGTTGGAGGAATAAATCTATATACCTAATCCTAATACTTCTTCTGGATTCCATTCCTACATAACCGAGTGCCTGGTGAATAGCTTTACCGGGACATCTTGTTGGCATCTCAAATTTACTATGTCTAAAATTGAACTCATCATCTTCCCCTGGGACTGGTACCTCCACTAAACTATGGTATTTCTGTGATATATATTTACACACACACACACATACATACATACACATACTTTAAAAAAACTTATAGGCACTTCATCAGGGGTGGGGAACCTGTGGCCCCAAGGTTACATGTGGTCCTGTAGATTCTAAGTATAGCCCTTTGACCAAATCCCTTAAGGGCCAGTCAGAGGGCTGCACTTGAGGAACTAGAGGGCCATATGTGGCCTCAAGGTTGCAGGTCCCCTACCCCTGCACTAGATACTGCCTTAGAAGAATTAAACATAAAAGAATCCACTAATAGAACTGGTATAGTCACCAGTAGCCATGTATCTAAGCACATAAGGAGGAAAACCAGTTGCATCATTTGCTTGAGATTCATTTTTCCAAACAAATAATTATGAGAGGTAGGGTTCCTCATTAGATGAATCTGTACTTATTCCTCCCCTATGATTCTTAGAATTCTTTAACTTCCTCAACAATTGCTAACACTTATATAGTGCTTTAAGATTTGCAAAGCCCTTTACACATATTATCTCATTTGATTTTCACCTGGGATTAAGTTTCCTCATCTGCAATAAGGGAGTTGGACCAAATGGACTCTGAGGTTATGGTTCCATCTATGGAACGTGGGAGTGGGAGACAGGTTCAGTTATAACCATGAATGGGAACAGATTTAGTGAAGACTTATCAGGAATATGGAGTCTTCTCCATGGAGTGGAAGAGACCTTAGGCCCAGGTTCCATTCCTCCAGAGTTGGGTGATTTCCATATAAGGCTATGTATTGCTTTAGGATCAATGATTGGATATGACTTACTAACTCCTCAATACCTAATTTGCATATGCGCAGGCAGTCCTCACACAGGTCCACCTGATTTGCATAAGTTCTCAATGCCCAATTTGCATGAGTCATCAATGCTCTATTTGCATATATGTTCAATGCCTAATTTGCATATAATGATGAATATTTTTGAGGGCTTTGTAACGGTCCAGGAGCAGGGAAATTTGAACCGAGTTTCAAAAGGGATTGATTAGATTTTGCACCTAGAATGTAAGACCATTCTTCTCAGCCGATGAGAATAATGGTTATCTGTGGAAGGGGGATTTCCAAGTCAGGGTGTATATAGCCCCATTCTGCTTCTGTAAGGCACCTCCCTACTCCAGCTTTACTGGCAAAGGGACTGCCAGGTTTCTCACGAGAACCGAATGAAGTAGATTTTCTGTTTTTACCTTGAGATACCTCTAAGCAGTCAATTTGAGTAAGGGGGGGGTTTATACTTTCCCCCCCATACAACCATCACCATTTTACAGTTGAAGAAACTGAGGTAGACCAAGATTAAATGATTTTCATAGAGTCACACAGCTAATAAATACCTGAGGAAGGATTTGAACTCAGATCTTCCTCAGCTCAGCTGCAACCTCCTTCAGGAAAGGCTTTTCTGATGCTACCAGTAAGTATTCTTAACCTTCTCAAATATCTTGTATTTACTTATCTTTATTAGTGTTGTATGTCCCTAGTAGGATATAATTGAAACAGGGACTGGTGCATGTACTGAGCACCTCTGTCAGTCGCTTCACACCTGGAGAAGTTGGGGCCTCTGCTCCTGGGAGTGTTATATTTACCTGTAATGGAGGAAGTCTAATCTAGAATGAGAAGCCAATGGGCAAAATGGCCAAGGCTCTGGTTGCTGATGACTTGTTGAAGACATCCCCTATTTGGCCAATAAAAGAGGTGTGTCCTAATCCGCTGGATAGCAGACTGGAACCAGTCATACACTCCATAGTCCATCCAAGGCATATTTCCAAATGTGACATTCTGTGATTGAAGTGTGAATTAATTTGTCAGACCCCTTCCGAATACTATCTGTCACATACTTTTAAAGGGATTAAAATGAAAGATGAAGGGGGGGGCAGGTACTGTCCAGGGTGAGCAGGTTTGTATGGAGTTCATGAGAAGCCCAGTTAGCAAATAGGAAGTCTCAGGAAATTGTAATCAGAGAACTGAATTCCGAATAATTCCATGCCTATGCGCTATCCATTATTCTAAGTGTAGGGAATGCAGAGACAATAAAAAAAAGCCCTCAGGAACTTCCTGAGTCCTCAAGTCCTGAAAACAAACACACAAAAACATTACTCTGTAGAATTAAAGATAGT
Source organism: Bettongia penicillata ogilbyi (assembly GCA_023548195.1). Lineage (NCBI taxonomy): Eukaryota > Metazoa > Chordata > Mammalia > Diprotodontia > Potoroidae > Bettongia > Bettongia penicillata. The sequence goes on along the minus strand of JAJHZJ010000135.1, from coordinate 2,288,620 downwards.
AATAATAATCAATAATGAATAACTTTAGGCAGTTGCTTATAGTAACCTATTCTAATAAGAGTTGGATAGGAAAACATATATAGCATTTATATAGAATTTAATAAGTTATATAATATTTATCTATTATGTGTTTATATAATATTTTATTTAGTAATGATTCATATAATAACATTTATATATAACCAGCCCTCTAAGGTTTGCCCACATATGTTATCTGATTCAATCCCTACCACAACCCAGAGAGGTAGGTGCTATAATTATCCCCATTTTAGATGAAGAAACTGAGGTAGAATGAAGTTGTAGTGACTTGCCCCAGGGTTGCAAAGCTGGTAGGTATCTAAGGCAGAATTTGAAGTCAGATCTTCTTACCTTTGAGTCCAACCATCTGTGTGATGTGCGAGCTATGACCTACTCAACAGTACTGTCAGTTTTAAGTGGCCTCCTCAGTTGTATTATTACAAGATAATGTTTAAAAGGTGCTGATGGGATGTGGATAAGAGAAAAGAGAGCTGTTTCCTTCTTTTAGTCTAGAAAAAGGAGAGCCAAATAGGAAGAATTTTTCAGTATTGTTTAATTGGAAGTCAGAGGACCAGTCTATGAATCTCAGCTCTGCTACTAGCTACTTGCCCCTACTTAAACTCTCTAGGCGTGTTTCCTCACCTATAAAATGACGGAGTTGGACTAAATAACCTCTAAGATCCATTTTAGATCTAAATCTATGATCCATGTCTCTTTTTGCTGTGGTGGTTCAGTCATTTCAGTCCTGTTTGACTCTTTGTGACCCCATTTGGGGTTTCCTTTGCAAAGATAGTAAAGTGGTTTGCCATTTCCTTCTCCAGTTCATTTAACAGATGTGGAAACCAAGGCAGATAGGGTCAAGTGACTTACCCAGGGTCAAACAACCAATAAGTATTTGAGGCTGGATTTGAACTCTGGTCTTCCTGACTCCAGATCAAGCACTCTAATCAGTATGCCATCTACCTGCCCACAATAGAACATGTGTAATGTTAAAATGTGTTTTTATTTATTTCTCTTTAATTTATTTATTTAAGTTTTCAACATTCATTTCCACAAAATTTTGAGTTCCGAATTTTCTCCCCATCTCTCCCCTCCCCCACCCCAAAAAACCTTGCATTCTGATTGCCCCTTCCACCAATGTGCCTCCCTACTAACACCTCTCCCTTCCCTTATCCCCATCTTTTCTCTTGTCCTATAGGGCAAGATAAATTTCTATACTCCATTACACATATTTCTTAATTCCCAGTTGTATGCAAAACCAATTCTCAACATTTGTTCCTAAAACTTTGAGTTCCAACTTCTCTTCCTTCCTCCCTCCCCACCCATCCCCACTGAGAAGGCAAGCAATTCAATGTAGGCCATATATGTGTAAGTTTTGCAAATGACTTCCATAATAGTCATGTTGGGTAATAAAACGTGTTTTTTAAAAAATCAACATGCATCCTGCAGGGATCCCTATATCCAGTTCAGTGGCCCCCATTTCTTTCTGAGTTTGACACCACTACTCTAGGGCCTTCTCTGCTGACTGAAAGGATAGGGAGTGCAGCAAGTTAAAGCTGTATTCCACAATATTCCACATGACACCCTGGGATATTAACCTTGTTTTCATTACAGCTCAAGTATGGGAAACAAGAAACCTGAGCTTGTTCTACCTCCGTTACTGACTCCTTGTGGGACCTTGGTAAGTCCCTTCAGCTCCCTAGCCCATCATTTGCTTCATCTATAAAACGAGAAGGTTGAACTGGATCATGAAGCAAGGTTCATGACATTCTCTATCAGCCAAGCACACAGAGACGCCCTTCCATTCACAAGCCCTAACATTCTTTGGAGTGACAGTTGCTGTTCTTTTATATTTGTCTCTGCACTCTCCCCCAGATGATTCCTGCCTCCTCTGAATTCTGTCATGGACTGTTTGTACCTGTTTTATTGATGATCTCAAACTACTCTATTATAGTTCCTATTAAACCTTGCTTCTCTCTCTTACTAAACTCTAACTTCTGTAAGGGCAGGGGATGAACCTCAGTAACTTCTGTATCTCATCAGTGCCTGCCTATCCCAGTGCCCTACAGGATGTGGAAAGGAAGCGTAAGTGCCCACATGATTTAATTGAAAGGTATAATGCTCTCAGAAACTGTGGAGGCCAGTATTTGGACCAGAATTCTCCTAATTCTTCTCTAAAATGTGGAAGGCAGAATAGAAGTAGGATTCTGGATACTCTAGGTCAAAAGTGAAAAAAACACATACCAGTAGGTCACATGGGGCCCATTACACTCCTGAACCAGACTAAAATGTAATTGGAAAATATTTAATAAAATAAATAAAACTAGGATAAAACAAATAATATTAACGTGTGATTTTCTAAGTTAATATGCAGGCCTGCAGGGATCCTGATAAATGTTTTCCTTTTTGTGGCTCCCGTTTCTATACAGCTGTAGGTGAAGAGGTCTGGTTCCTAGAGGGTGAGATTTGATCTGTTTTTGACTCACACTTAACTCCCCTTCTCGTGTTCTCCCCCTGTACTTCTCTCAAAAGAAAGGAGCTCATCATGACAAGTCCCGGTGCCATGTTTAGAGTGCTGAGGCTGCCTTGCTAGTGCAGCCGACAGCCAATCTGGCAGATGGCCAGGGCCAAGAGCTCCCTGGGAAAAAGAGTAAACAAACCTCTTGGTGGTCGGCTGTGACCCAGAATCCTCCTTATGCAGAGGCAGGCAGGCAGGAGGGTGAGTCCCTAGGAAAAGGGAAGCTTGACTCATCCCCTTCACCCAGCTTCACTGAGTAACTGCGGCTGCCAAGATGGGCTTCTCCCAAAGGTGAGCTAGGTATTTGCTGAGGGACCTGTGGAGTATATAATTATAATTTTCCAAAAGACTGAGAGGATATGACAAAAGCCCTAGCCTCAGGAAATCCTACCTTGGGTAACTACCTAGTGTCCTGAGGCCTTGCCTGGTTAGTCTTGGGTTAGTCTGGGCCTACTAGGGTAGAATCCAGTCTGGGAATCTGCTATATTCTCTAGAGGTACCTCGAGGTAGGGAAGCAGAGCTGAGGAAATGTGCAGAGAAAGCTTGTCTATGAGCCAGGGCAAATTTTCCTATGATTTGGCCCAGATGAGAGATTCCTTCTGGTACTTGCGGTTTTCATGGATGTAGAAACACACAGACCATTTCCTAACTATGCTCCAGCCATCAAGCCTAGGATAAAAGCAAACAGAATACCATCTTCTGTTCTGATTGGTCCTTTAAATAAGAAGGAATGATACAGCTGGAGCACACATATCTCTATGTGGCTGGCTGTATTTAAAGATAGGCATATTAACAGAGTTCCCAGAGAAAGCTCCTGTTTTCTCCTTTTAGAAGACATTTTTTTTTCCTTTTTAGATCAAAAGTTTTTTCAATTAATAAGGATTGTCTGTCCCTTCCACCTCCCTTGCCCCCAAAAAGAAAAAAAAAATCCTTCTAGCACTTATGCTTCGTCAGTTAAAACAAATTCCCATAGTGATACACACTATACCTCTATAAAGGTCCCAGATATACTTCTATGCACCCTTGGGGTCTCCAAATACCCCAGAGACTGTTTGTATGCTATTTATTCTAACACAGTAATTAGAGTGCTGGACCTAGAGTCAGGAAGACCTATCTTCCTGAGTTCAAATTTGTCATCAGACACTTACTAGTTGTGTGGCCCTGGGCTACCTCAGTTTCCTCATCTGTCAAATGAGCTGAATAAGGAAATGGCAAACCACTTCAGTATCTTTACCAAGAAACTCCAAATGGGGCCACAAAGAGTTGAACACAACTTAGCAATAACAAATATTCTAACCCTGAGAGACAGATCTACTGGGATCACAAAGCACTGAACACCTATACCTCCTTGCCTTGTGCCAACACAAGTACTTTGTACCAGCTCCAGTCCTAAAGTTGTTTGCCTCTAATGAGAAGGATTAGGTTCCTTGTTGCCACGCTCTGCAGCTAATTAAGTTACCCATCCCAGGATAATTTTATTTATTGGCTCATTTACCACAAATAAGGAGTTAAAAAAAATACTCAGTATACAATAAGATTTAGGTATGGGATAGCTAATTTATCCCTGTACCCAAAAGGAATGCTAAACACTAGCAATTGCACATTTGACAAAAACAAACTTAACAAAAGACATTACCTATAACTTCAGTTGTAAACTATGGGGGGAGAAGCTGATATTTAATTTTCATCAGAACACAAAGCAGTCTGCAGTCCTGCTAATTAGATATTTTACATTTCACCTTGGCTCTGCTCAGTTGCTCCACTGCAAACCAAACTTCCTCTAAACTCTGCTCAGCTGCGTGGCAACCAGCTGTTCCTGCATCTGCTGCAAAGCAACTGCTTCTCTTTTTGGGCCTGAGAACTCTGGACTTCTTCTACCTACAAGGTTCCCTCCCACTTCAAGATTGATGGTGTCTGATCACCTACTTGGGAAAGAGACCACTCAGAGCTTTTCACACTATACCCAGAGGCCTTGACTACCTAGCCTGAAGCAGGTTTCAACCTGTGGTTTAAACCATCAGGAAGGACAAATCTGAGCATACTTGTGAAATGGTCTTCTGCTATTATATAATGATAATAGCACTTGCTTACGTACAGAATGTCCTGAAAGTCTTAGCACAGTTTAAAAACAGTACCAAGTCTTTTTTTTTTTTTTTTGGAGGCAATCAGGGTTAAGTGACTTGCTTAGGGTCACACAGTTAGTAAGTGTCTGAGATCACATTTGAACTCAGGTCCTCCTGACTCCAGGACTGCTGCTCTATCTACTGCCCCTTCCCAGCCGCTGTGAAACTATCCTAAGACTTTTTTACAACACCTTGCAATTTAAAAAGTGTTTTGCATACCTTTGCATACCTATCTCATTTGATCCATACAATATGCCTGAAAATACTTGGAGTGAAAAAGATCTGGGCTCAAATCTTACCTCAAGTACTGTGAATAAGTTGTTATGTCTCTGAATCTTAATTCTATTATCTTTAAAGTGGAAATAATACCTTCAAGATTGCTATGAGACTTAAATGAAATAATATCTGTAAAGTGTTTGTCAAACCTTTAAGCAGTGTATAATGATGTCAGTTATTTGTTATCATTCAGCATGGCATTTGACTTTGATTTAAAGAAACAGGGCTCTAATTAGTACTGTGTACCCTGGGAAGTCTTTTTGACCTCTCTGTACTCTGGGAATCTTTTGGTAAAGAAGATTTCCTTTTTTCTCTGGAGGCAATGGGGGTTACGTGACTTGTCCAGGTTCACACAGGTAGTCAGTGGATGAGATCACATTTGAATGCAGGTCCTCCTGTACTCTATCCACTGAGCCACCTAGCTGCCCACAAAGGCAGTTTCTTAACTAGGGACTTCTGTACAGCAATGAAATCACAGTTTCAGTCTCCATCTTTATATAAAATAGATGTAAGGTAATTTTGAGGGCAAGCTGCAGCCAACAGGGATGATGATGGTGCTTCTTGAACTGAATTTTTAAGGAAGAGAGGAATCCTATGAAGCAGTGGTAGGGAAAGAGACTCCAGGCATGGGGTACAGCTAGTATAATGACACAAGGATGGATTTTGGAGTATCATGTATGAAGAACTTAATTAAGCATGCCAGAGAGGGAATCGTGTCTGATGAGCCTGCAAAGTTAGGCTGGATCCAGATTGTGACGAGCCGAAGAAGGCTAGAGGAAGCCTACCCGAGCTTTGATGTAGGGAGCTGCTGGAGTTTGGAGTAGGTTAGCGATATGGTCGGATTTAAGGAAATCAGTTTGAACAATCAGTCAAGGATGGATTAGAGAAGCGAGATACTTGAAGGTGGGAGACTCAATAGGAAACAGTCCAGGCAAGAAGTGACGGGGCCTGAATTAGGTGACTACATGAGCGGAGAAAAGAGGACAGATGGGCAAGAGAGACTGTAGAGAGAGAAATGAAAAGATTTGTCCTCTGAGTGAACTGGGGAGTGGGGAAGAGAGAGAAAGAAAGGATGTCACTGATATATGGTCTTAGGACACTAGAAGGCTGAAAATGCCCTCCACAGAAAGAGGGATGGGCATGGGAAGGAGGAGGAAGGAGAGACGACAGTGAGTTAAGTTTTGGATGTATTGAGTGTGAGGTACCTTTAGGACATCCAGTTTAAAATGTCCAGTAGATAGTTGGGGATGTGAACTCCACCGATGTGGAGCTCAGAAGAGGGACTTGGACTGGAAATATATCTGGAAGTCATCAGCATAGAAGTGATAATTAAATCCATGTGAGTAGATGAGGTCACTAAGGCAGTATAGAGAAAGAAGAGAGCCCAGGACAGAGCCTTACAATATACATATAATTAGGGAGTGTTTTGGGGAAGATTGAGGCAAGATTAGACAGGCAGGAGAAAAACCAAGGAAGAGTTGTACTCCTGAGCCCCTATTCTCTCTCTCTCTCTCTTTTTTTCCTTTTGAAAACAATAGAGGTTAAGTGACTTGCCTAGGGTCACATAGCTAGTTAAGTGTCTGAGGACAGATTTGAACTCAGGTCCTCCTGACTCCAGGGCCATTGCTCTATCCACTGTACACCTAGCTGCCCCCAAGTCACTATTCTCAAAGATATTATGTTCTCCTGGGGGATACAACATATGCACAGATGAGTATGTACAAAATAATTGACTAAGAAAGAACCCTGGCAGTCTAGGGCATCCAGGGAGGACTTCTCTTCTATAGCCTGGCCCATTAACTTGTCACCCTGGAGAAACTTCCATACTGGAGCCCTGATGTAGGAATTCATGTCTCTTCTTCCAGACCAACATTTCATGAGACCTCTAACCACCATGCATCATTTCACTTCCCACTCTGAACATCTCTTCCATAGCCTCAAGCAATACCATGCAACATTTTCCCCTCCCCCACCTCTAGCTCAAGAACCATGAACTATCTTTAATTCAATTCTACTGTTGTTCCTGGATAAAATTTTGTCGGTCTACTACCCCATGGCTCTACTCACCATTCCTATAACTTTCTGGACTGAAGTGCTCTGCCTAGTGACCTCTGCTAAAAAAGTAGCCCTCTCTGGCTACCCCTATGTTTGTTGTCTCTCCCAATAGAACTTAAGTTTCTCAAAGTCAAGGATTGTCTTTGCTTTTGTATGTGCATCTGCATGCTAAATGCTTACTGCATACTTAAAATTTTAAATTCATTCATTCATTTATGTAGTTGGTGACATTAGAGTGTACTTGTAACAGAAGATTAAATTTCTGAGAGGTGGAGGTAAGGAGTTTAAGGAGGTAAGGTGTGGTGCCTTTTAGGCCTGCAGAACAGCTGATGGGTATGTGCTGAGGAAAAGATTACTGACTTGGAGGAAGCATAAGTCTAGTTTGGCAGCAATAGAGCATGTGTAGAGAAGAATAATATAGAATAATTCTGGAAAGGAGCCAGATTTTGGAGGGGCTTAGATGCCAGGCGGAGGAGTTTGTGTTTTATTCCAGAGGGAAAAGGGAACTACTGAAGATTTTTGAGCACTAGGGTAAGATAGAACAAAAGATTTTTTATTTTTTTGCAGGCCAGATGGAAAATGTATTGGAGAGGAGAGCAACTGGAAGCAGGAAGACCCATTGTAATAGTCCAGACAAGGGATGATAAGGGCTTAAATTAGAGGGCTGTTGTTCAGTCCTTTCAGTCCTGTCTGACTCTTTGGGATTCCATTCTGGGAGAGAAAACTCCCGGGGATAGTATGATCCACAGGGTTGTGAAGAGTTGGACACAACTCAACAACAGCAATATTTTATTATCAAATGACTTCAATGTAAATGCCAAAATGGGGGGAAACAATAGAAAAATATACTTGGAAAACATGCTTCTATAGTAAGAGATGAGAGAGGTCAAAGTCTTGCAGCTTATAGAGAAGCTCTAGACCATATGTCAAAGTAGAATCATAGATCATTGGATCATGATTTAGAGCTGGCAGTGACCTTAGATGTTACTTTTTCCAATTCCCTCATTTTACAGATGAGGAAACCAAAACCCAAAGGTATTAAATGACTTGCTGGGAGTCACAAAAGGAGTAAGTAACAAAGTTGGGATTTGAACACTAGTCCTCAGAATCCAAATCCAACACACCTTTCATTGTACTATTTTGTTTCCAAAATATTTCCCTTAAGAAGAGATGGTAGACAAGATGAGCACCAAGTAATATCACACATGAAAAAGGGAAATTGATTGCATTGTAAGAGATAGGAAATGACTAGTTACTAATATGGGAATCATTTTCAAATAGCTAAGTATATACAAGTTAATTATCAAAATCAATGCCAAATTAAGAAAATAAAATTTAGATACTATGACATGCAATTTAATTCTCATCTGTTTAAACAAACCACTGACCCAAAATAGGGGATGATGATAAACAATCGGATATCAACAGGGACTATCAGTGCTTTCCAAAGAGTTTAAGTAATTCAAATCAGTTGCTTTCTCTGAAACCATCCTCTCCATTATCATTTATGCCACAATATCATTCTATTCCATTCATGTACCATAATTTGTTCAGTCAGTCCCCAATTTATGAGCACCCTCCCTCTTAGTTTCCAGTTCCTTACTACTATTACTACTACTACTACTACTACTACTACTACTACTACTACTACTACTACTACTTCTATGACTATATTACTACTATTACAAATACTACAGCAACAAAAGGACTGCTATAAATACTTTTGGTGGGGTACCTGAACTCTAAATGAATCTTCCCATCTGATTTGACATTCTCCTGAGGCCATTATTGCTTTGTCCAATTGCCACTGGCTGCTTCCAGTCCTAGATTCTATAAAGGACCCTTCCTACCTTAGCCCTCCATTGTCTGTTGCCTCCAATTGACTCCAGCTATTTCCCACTCTTGATCAAATCAAAATTCCACTCTCTTGGTTCTGACCTCTAGTCACCCCATTCCCATCAAGACCCTCTTTAGACTCCATCTCAAGACCCTTTCTAGGCCCCTCCTCCTATCACCCCAGACTACTAGACTACCCCCAGACCCCTTCTCTTTCTGTATATAAGATCCTTCTTGTCTCCATGAAGGTGCTCAGATTCAATCTACCTCTGATTCTGTCTAGCTGAGAATCAATATGGCCCGCTTGTCAATACAAGCTCTTGTGACAAGAGTCAACTCAATCTGGTGGATCTTTAATAAACTTTTGTTTTTACTTTGGCCAAAAGAAGACTTAGGTCAAATTCATTCAGGCACGACACGGGGTGTTAGTATTTTGGGTCCTATGCACCCCAACCCTCAACATTATGATTCTCTGACCTCAACACTTTTGTATACCTGAGTCCTCTTGCTCTTTTTAAAATCTCTTTAGAATAGAGACCTGATAATGGTATTGTTCAATCAAATGGTATACACAGTCTGGTGACTTTTGATTTAAAGTATGGCCGAACCAATTAACAATTCTGCCAACAGTGCATTAATGTGCCCTCATTTTGTTACTATCTTTGGGATCTTTGCCAATATGACAAATGTAAAGTGGAACCTCAGAGGAAGATGTATTCTCCTGCAATCATATACACCAACCTTGCAGGGAGCAATCAAACCCAGAAATTGCCCATAGAGAAGGAGGGGTCTACGCAAGGGGAATAAATGTGGATGGATTTACATCTCTGACATTATAGTTCCCCTGATGTCCTCTTATGAAGTCACCATACCTCTCTGGGCAAGATATCTTGACTAGTAGCGTTGGTTTGCTAGCCTCATTGGGTATATCTTCTGTAGGGCAAGCACATTGGTTGACCATAGTCTCATAGTCTTTTCACTTCTAGCTTCTGGCTAAACTGAAATATTTTTCTACTTTAGAAAGAACTGAAGCTTTACCTTAGGACCAGGGAGAGGACTCCCCACTTCCGTTCCCTCAAAGCTGAGACTCTGAGGCCATCAATCTTGGAGCAGCATGATTCCCTCTCCAAGTGCCAAGCTCTCTCTCTTCTTGTTGACTTCTCATCAGTGTCAATTCCTCCATTTTTAAACTTTCATTCTTTCTCATCCATCCGTGTCAAAAGGCACAAGGGAAATCCATATTCAGTTACAAGGGTACAGTCCCAGCCTCCCTGACTATTCTCAGCCTAGTTTTTCACCTTTTCATATGCAAATGAGCCGCTCAGATTCTGAAAGGACTTTTGTGACAGGCCTTCCTTACAAGCCACAAATTTGGTCACTCAAAGTCTAAAAGAAGCAAACCCTTACATCTCATTTTTTCTCTTATCTGCCCCTTACAACCTACAGATTTCACCCAACAGATTGGATAACTCAATTGATCAGGGGGTTCCCTGATCAGTCTAATGTCTCCCCTAAGATAAACCGCTTTCCTCTCTCAAATATACACTTGCCTCTTTGAGAAAAGAGAGGTATTTTTAGTGGAGGAATCCAGGAAGATGGAATGGAGAAGGTGTTACCTAAATTCAGCCTTGAAGAAAGACAAAGATTTCATCATGCAGAGATCTGAAAGGAGTATGATCCAAGCTTAGGTAATAGAGTGCACAAAGATGTGTGATAGCATAGCTATTAAGTCTAATTGGGTGAAAAGCAGAGTACATGAAGGGGGAGTAGAGAGAAAAAAGGCTAGAAATATTTTTTAAAGCCAAATTGTCAATAGTCGGAAAACATTGTTATTATTAACAACAATAGTAATACTATCATTTATATATAGCACTTACTATGTGCCAGGCATTGTGCTGAGCATTTTCCAATTATTATTTCATTGAGCCTCACAACAGCTCTGGGAGGGAGGTACAATCATTATGCCTATTTTACAGATGAGGTGGCACGGTGGATAGAGCGCTGGGCCTGCAGTCAGGAAAGCTCATCTCCCTGAGTTCAAATCCAGCCTCAGATACTTATTAGCTGTGTGAGCATAAGCAAATTGCTTGACTCTGTTTCCCTCAGTTTCCTCATCTGTAAAATGAGCTGGAGAAGGAAAGGCAAACCACTCCAGTTTCTTTACCAAGAAAACCCCAAAAGGGGTCATGAAGAGTTGGATATGACTGAACAACAATTTTGCAGGTGAGGACACTGAGGCAAACAGAGGTTAAATGACTTGCCCAATGTCACACAGTTAGTAAGTATCTGAGTCCAGCTTTGAACTCAGGAAGATGACTCCAGGCCTGGCTTTTTATCTACTGTAGCACCATTTCTTGGAGGAGTGTCCCCAGCGGCAAATGATGAGATGGCTGCCTTGGCTTGGGACCCTTCTTAAATCCGGGAAGAACTCTCTTTCCACCCTCCCTCCTTTCCAATCAGAAGGCCCATGGGGAAAGGGTATGAGTTTCAGAGTTGATGTAGAAGGCTTTAAAGATGAGACTGAAGAGCCTGTATTTTATCCTGCAGCAGTAGGGAGCCACTGATGGTTTCTGAACACCATTGTAACATGATCAGACCTATACTTTAGAAAGTTGGATTTGGTAATTGTATGAAAGATAGACTGGAAAATGAAGAGTGGCATAGAAGCCAATTCGGCTATCACAGTAGTCCAGAATAGAGGTAGGGAAGGACTACAACAAGTTAGTAATCAAGGGGAATAGAGGGTGCAGATGAGATATTGCTCCCAAACAGGGCAAAAATTATTTTCAAAGTCATGGAGACAAAAAAGTGGTCTGTCATGTGTGAAGGAAAAGTTGACTAGTCTGGAGAATGATACAGAATAAACCTAGAAAGACGGACCATCCAGAGAGTGAAGGACTTTAAATGCCAAACATTGGAGTTTGTATTTGATCCATGTGAAAGTAGGGTTAGGGACACCTTTAAGGTGGATTGTAGACTCCTAGGATCTATCCAGATCAATCACCTTTAACAGAGAAGGAAAATGAGAGTGATGGAGGTTAAGAAACTTACCCATGGTTACAAAGGCAGTAAATATCAGGTGGGATTAGATCCAAGGTCTTCTGATTCCAAAGTCAGTGCTTTTTCCCTCTGGACCAAACTCAAAATGAATTTTAGACACCTTGAGTTTAAGATACCAGGGAACATTTGTCTAAGTAGGGATCATCCAGTGATGTGTTAATAAATGTTTAACTACGGATTCTGCAAAACAATGTGTGCAGGACATAGTTTGACAGTTACATTTAAGTCTAGACGATCATCAAAACAATAAATCCAGCCCCACAGCTTTGCATTTTCAGAAGTGTAAATGCTCACACTGAAAATTTAACAACAGGCAGCAGTTTGAGCTGATTCTAGTGCCCCCCTGGGAGTGTCTATCAGGCATTTGGGAATTAGGACTGGAGGAGAAGGAAGAAATATGGGCCAGGCATGCAGATTTAGGAGACAAATGAGTATAGTTGAAGTCATAGGAATGAATATAAAACAACAGTTTCATTTGTGTCTTTTATCCCCGGCTCCTACATGATATAGTGACATATATAGTGAACACAATAACAGTGGATAGGTGGAGTTTTGAATGAGATTGTTGAGAGAGAAGAGGCCTTGAAACCTTAGGGGATACCCTCACTTAAAGTGCAGAAAGCAGAAGATAAAACCCAGAAGGAAACTAACACTACCCAACTGAGTAAGATAATTTGTTGTTTAGGTGTTTTCAGTAGTGTCCAACTCTTCAGCTTACTTTATAGATGAGGAAAGTGAAGAAAATGGGGTAAAGTGACTTGCTCTAGGTCACACAGTTAATAAGTGTCTGAGGCTGGATTTGAACTCAAGTCTTCCTGACTATGGGCCTGGTACTCCATCTGTCCTGAATAGGATAATAGATTGGTGTATTGTAGGGTCAAGGCAAGGGTTTTGGTTTTCTTTTAGAAGAAAATTTAGCAAGCATATGAAAAGAGTTAAAGGAACCATTATAAAGGGGGAAAATGAGAGAGATACAGGGACAGAGAGAGACAGAGAAAGAGAGAATCTATGGAAAAAGCTCGGAAGCTTGTATCAACATCATCTAATACAACACACAGTTGAAAACTTGAACAAAACATTTCTTGATTAAAGGCAACAGAAAAGAAATATAAAGAGTAGAATCCAGAAAAACAAAATTATATCCGAAATTCTTGATGCCCTCAATTGACAATTGAAAATGAAAGTCAAGAGGTCAAGGTGATAAAAGGAGTCAAAGCAGTGCAAATTAAATGATCAATTTCAGACAATGGAAAATTTTGCTCTAGAGACTAGAGAAGTGGAGAAATTAGAGGAGAACCAGAACCCCTGAAGAAGGAGGATGTTCACATTTCTGGTTGTCTTGACCATTGAAAAAAGCCCAGCACAGTGAAATTGCAAGCTAGATCAAATATGAAACAGAAAGCTTGTACATTGCTCATATAACACGACAGACTCCTTGAATTCCTGTTAGATTCCAGAGTTGTCCTAAAGATGCTTTCTGTGAATCTACCTACAGAAGATGAAGATAAATCTCAACAGTTTCATTCAATTACAAAAATTCATCCTCTTATCCATCTGCTCAGCAGTCCACTGAATATTAAACATAAAAGAACAATGCCAGAAAAACTCTATTCAGTGTGAGGATGGGATAAAGAAATGAATAAAAGCTCATATTTAATAGCATTTTAAGGTTTATGAAGTGCTTACAGACAAACAAGTGAGGTAGATAGTTGAAGGATGGTCATCCCCATTTCATAGATGAGGGAACTGAGGCTGAGAGAATACATTAGTCAAGTCAGTCAACAAGAATTTATTAAACATTTACTACGGATGACTTACCCAAGAGGAGAGAGCTACCACGTGTCACAGCAGGTCCAAGGTGGAGGCCATGTCTTTTCCTTTACCCAGAATGCTATTACGCTAGGCTTGAAAAGAGAGACCTCCATTCATGAAGTCTGGGGACACTAGGGAAGTCCAGGGCATAAAAAAGGAGAAGGGAGTTATACAAACATGCCCAGTTGTTTTCTGGCCCAGTGGATAACAGCTAAGGTGGCCATAATCACTTATGTCTCTGCTCTCCAGAAACTTATCATCCATACAAGATGTGACTATAAAAGTAATATGCCAGGGTTTTTTTTTTAATGTAGCCCACCTTTTAGAACTCCTCTGTAAGGAGTGAAAGAGTAGACCCCAGAAATGTAGGTAAGACTCCAGTGTGGAAGGAGATGATGCTATCCTTGTGTGACTCTGAGGTAGGTAGAATAGATATTTCTAGTCCCTTCTCCACCTACCCTTTTCCAAAGGAGACTTTCATCCCTACCAGGAAGAAAAGTAAGAGGTTGAGGCCAGAGGCCACCACTCTGCTTCTCTCAGAGAAAGAGGTTATTGAGTTAGAAGTGTATCTATATCTACAGGATATAACTGGGTTTTATCAAACTTCTGATCACTTTGTCATTTTGGGGAGGAGTGACACCAAGTTCTGGATTCAAGGCTTGACACCCTTTCCCTACCAAATACCAGTTTCACCATGAACACACAAAGCAGGCAAAGAAATCCACTTATCCAAATCATAGCAAAACAGAAATTAGAGAAAGTGTACATAGGGGAAGATATACTGGACAATACAGAGTGAAAGAGCTCTCTCACTGGGATGAGATAACACATCATTTAAGAGAAAGACCTAGATCTTGCCCAAGAGTAAATTCCCCCTAATCTCTAGAGTAGTAAGCAGGAAATAGGGACATGATGGAGACTGCTCCTTTCCTGTCTTTCTAGAGGCTTTTCTTTTAGCAGCTTGAAGTGGGGTTGGCTTTTTCCATATTTTTTCTCAAAACTGCAAGCCAACTGGGCACTATGTTTGAAAAAACTACATTAGAGAGTCCTGAAGGGGGACTGACAGAGACCTGAAGTTCTCCCATTCAGCCTGGCCCTCATATATGGCAGGGCCTTCATATCTACCAATAAAGAAAGAATCCTATAACAATTGGCTTTGGGACAGGGGCTACACCTCCAAAAGGGCTTAGACATGGAGCAAGGATAAATGGGCAAAGCTACCTCTGGTCAGGTTAAGTCCCTTTTCTAGCACTCTCTGAACTCTAAGGGGTTTCACACTTTACCTGAGGGCAAATCATCCAGAGAATTTTTTTGTGTGTTGTTGTTAGACCTTAACTTTTTAGGAACCTTGTGAGTAAGGAAAAAAATTAAACGTGAGATAAGAGAAAACAATCAGGGAGCAGCAAAAATTGACCTGGTTCAGAAAGGATCAATGAGATCACAGGGTGATATCTGGTCTCCTGTGTTAATTGGATTTAAATGGGGTAGAGTTGCACAAAGTTGTCAGCCTGACTCTCTCTTCCAAAGTCATCTAAGTTCAGTGGCAAGATAAAAGTCAAGATGGCCCAAGTTGCAATGGATGACTTTGGTGTCTTTGATAACTTTGATGACTGACCACGCTCTAATCAACTCATCCTCCTTTGTGGCATTGGAGCAAATTGTTCCCATCCACCCATTCTACTGGGGAAGTCTTCACATGCTTGGGGTAGATACCCACCAACGAGTTTGTGGTCAGTCAGTTACCCTCAATCTGGTTTAGCCAGTCTGCTGAGACAGTTTACTGGGGCGTGGCCACCGCATATGCTACAGCTTCTGGGAGCCACAGGTGAGAGTTGAGTGCCAGATGGCTTGAAAAGGGCTTGTCCAGCTCTCACACCAGAGGTGATAATAATTCTTGTACACCCATACATCCTGGGTTGGATGGATAGGGAATGATTAAAGTTGGAGCCAGAGCAGCTCCCAGATAGGTCTAGATGAACTCTATCACTGTAGGCTGAGCTGAGCACCATCTGGAGTTGGGCTTCATTATTTTCCAGTGACAGAGGAAAGTACCAAGGCACTCAGGACAGAATCCCAGAAGCAGTCAGCGACGATCCTAGAAGTGGGAATGGGGCTGGGAAGAGGCTACCTTGCCTTGATTCAAACCTCCCCCGCCCCTTTCCACAAAGATGGAGATATTTATCTCTTTCCACTCCAATCCCTTGATTTACCCATTCTCTAATAAAATTGAATAGATGGTAAGCCAGCCGTGTTGCTCCTTAGTATTCTTCTTCCTCAAGATCCTGAAAGGTAGCAACAGACTGTGTCTGCTTTTAAAACTGCTATTTCTGTAAACTGTATTATTGTAAGTATTTTCTCAGTATGTGTGTGTATTAAAATCTACACGGCCATTTGAAGCTTTGCCAGTTCTAACTTGAATACTAACAATGAGATTGGGAATTGAAAGAAAAAAAACTCAACAAACTAAAACCTGGGAAGGAAGTAGATCTAAAGAATTGGAGTTTATTCTTATACAATCCCAGTTAATTCTGCCAGATGGAGATTCTGGCTAGGGGTTCAAGGAGCCAAGTCTTAGGAAGGATACTCATTTATTTGAAGGAGAAGGGAACAATTCTTGAGATCAGATACTCCTAGCACACAGGAGACCGACCGGTAACCATGATGGGGTGGGGCGATGGAGTGGTGTTAATTAGTAGCAAGGCAACTGCCACTTCTTCCCTTTACCCTGAATGCCAGCGCTAGGTTTAAAAGGGGAGAATCAACCTATGAAAGGGAGGGGCCCCAAGGAAGCTCGGACCACAAAGAGGGAGGAGGGAGAGAGTTAAATGAACATGCCCAGTAGGTCCCTGGCTCAGTCCCTGGCTCTCAGATGACTAAGAGCTCAGGTGACTATGCTCACTCCTGCCACCTAGTGGGCATGTTAACAAAGTACATGGGCAGGTCACCAGGCTCACTTCTCCAGAGTCATCTGAATCCAGTGACCAGATATTCATCAGGGTGACTGGAGATGGCCCTGGATGTACTGGGACACCTTGTCCCCTTTAGGCCAGGGTCTGTTCCTGAATAAGGAAGGGAAGGGAAGGGATCTAGTCAGTAAACCCCAAGTTAACTGGGCATCTTCTGGCCTTCCAAATTTACCCTCTTTTAGAGAGGAATTCAATTTTCTGTATTAATGGGGAATGGTGATAGTAAATGGAATCATCTTTAAAAAAAAGTATTTTTCTGTTTTTTATACCCAAGAAAGGCTACAAAGCTAATTTTCAAAGCGACACTATGGAATATTAGAGTTCTATTAGTTCCAGTTTAATACTTTGTTGTTAAAAGATCACTCTGATCATTTCTGGAACTCCTGTTTTGGAACTTTTTCTGCAGCAACTGAAATCCAAAGTTTTTTGACTATACCTGATGGTGAAAGGTCTTTGTCTTTGGTTTTTGGAACAAGTCAAAAGTAACTGGAAGCCAGCTTTGATAATTCAGCCCAGGAAGAGCCATTTTTGTCAAATAAATAAACAAACCGATAAATGAACTTATGAATGAAAAAATAAATGGAATAAATTAGATGTGACAATAATTTGGAGAACAGATTCTTTGATGGTTCCTTGACTGGCCCAGAAAGCAATTCTCAAAGTGGAATTTCACCAGATATGAACCATGGCAATCCCCACTGGAATCTGTGGTTGGAGGTGTAAGTTCCAGTGGGTTACTAAAAAATGGAAACTCAAAAAGAAAGTCCTTTTATCTGATAGTCATACTTCCTGCATATGTTGGAGAAACTTTCAAGTGTGGAAATTCTCTCCATGAGTACAGATCAATAATTTTATCCTAGGATGCTCTGAGAAATTAAATGGTTTGACAATGGTCATGCAGTCAGTTTGAGTCAGAGTTACGACTAGAATCTAGTTCTTCTAGCTCCAAGGCCTAACCTCTCTTCATTGAGACAGCCATACTGTCTCTCAAAGAATGACCAAATGACAGTAATAATTAGTGTTTATATAGGATATTCGGGTTTGAAAATCACTTTACATATAGGTATCATTATTATAGGCATTGTTCCCATCCTATAGTTGGAGAAATTGAGGTTCATAGGGCTGAGGTTCAGCATTTTCTTCTCAACAGAGGGCTTACCTTATACTTCATTGAAAAAATCCAGGTCATCTGTCAGGAACTTCTTCTACTCTGACAGTTTCACACCTCAAAACACCTTAACATCAAGTCCCATTCTCTCTTCTGTACTAGTCTCAGAATAAAGAGGCCCTTCTCAACCATACCACCATTCCTGCCACCATCTCCACCAATTGCAGATCAACAGCTACCATTGGTCAGATAAGAAACTCTACCTCTTGATTCTGGGTATCTTCACTGGTTGTCCCCCATGCCTGGAATTCTCTCCCTCCCCATCTTTACCTCCTGACTCCTTCAATTCCCAGTTAGACTCCTACCTTCTAGAGGAAGCCTTTCCTAATTCCAGGGTTTCCTTTTGAAAGTATTGTCAATTATCCTTTATATAGCTTATTTGTACATAATTGCTTGTATATTCTTTAAGCTTGAGAGCAGAGACTGTTGTTTGCTTTTCTATCTATCCCCAGCATTTATGGCACATAGTAGGTGTTTAATAAATATTTATTGACCAACTATTATTGCCTGAGGTAAGCCTCATCTCCCTTCCCCACCCCATACAGCTGTCTATGTTTCTAGCCACAGCCCAGGAAAGCAACCCTCAAAGGAGAGGTACCAGGTGTGGCAGCTCCTGGCCTTTTCAGCAGCCTCAGCCACCAAGAACTCAAAAGTAAAAATCCTTGGCACAGCCAGTGGTTCAATGTTTCCAATATGGTCTTATTAATAATGTAACCTTCTGTCACTAGGCTAAACTCATGTCTGATGAGGCAAATTTTTAAATGGCCTGACTTTGTACTGATTTTGCTCTTTTAGGTATAGTTATGAAATGACTTGTTTATGCCCCTAGTTAGATAAAACTGTCTAACAATGATCTGGGGGTGGGTGGGGGAGAGCTATGATCCCAGCCCTGCCCTAGGAAAGTCACTTCCAAGGTCTTTGAGAGGTTTGTTACAATATAAATAACAGGAAAGAAGATGCATAATCAATTCCTTTGCCTCTGAACTCTAAACATCATTGGGCCTTTCCATCTGACATACAGTTATTGGTGTTCAATTGTGTCTGACTCTTTGTGACCCCATTTGGGGTTTTCTTGGCAAAGATCCCTTTTCCGGTGCATTTTACAAATAAGAAAACTGAGGCAAGCGGTGTTAAGTGACTTGCCCAGGGTTACACAGCTAGTAAGTGTCTGAGGTCACATCTGAACTCACCAAGATACCTATCTCCAGGCCCTGCCATCTAGCTACATTATGTGTGTTCCTTTTTGCTATATATGTTGTCTCTCTCTATTAGAATATGAAGTCCTGGAAGGCAGGAACCATCTTGCTTATCTATTTGTTTCCCCAGAACTTAACACAGTGTTTAGTTCATAGTAATATGCTTTTAATATGCTTTTCATTCATTCACATACACCCAGATCGCTCTTCATTCTTAAAAAAAAAAACCCTCTTTCCTTGACTGTACTCTTCCTCCATTATATTCCGACATCTCTCCTTTACTTCACAACCAAACTCCTGGAAAAAAAAAGGCTGTCTTTGCTGTGGCCTCCATTTTATCACCTCCCTCTCTCTTCTCAGGCCCTTGAAATCTAGCTTAACTGAAACTGCTTTCTCCAAGGTCAGCAGTTACTAAACATTCTTTAAGCACCTACTATTTTCCAGGTCCTGATCATTAATGGTCCCTTTATTGTTAAATCTGAAGGCTGTTTCTCAGGGAACTTCTTAAAAGACTCAAAAGACTTCTTAAAGCCTTTGATACTACCAACCACCTCCTTCTGGATATTTCCTTCTCCTTGGGATTTTATGGCATTGCACCTTGAGTCTTTTACTTGTCTGACCATTCCTTCTCAGTCTTTTCTGTAGGACTGCCATTCATGCCCCAACCCTTGTAAATGAATGTACCCCAGGGCTATATCCTGGGCATTTTCCTTTTTTCTCTCTATGATCTCATTTTTATCTCAGAAGAAAAATGGATTTGATAACCATCTTTATGCAAATAATTCCTAAATCCACACATCTAGCCCTTATCTTTATCTTAAGTTCCATTGCCTGCAAGCACTTCATGTCCCATAGACATCAAACTCAACATGGCCAAAATAGGATTCATCTCTCCCCCAACACCTGCCTGTCCTCCAGACTTCTCTGAATCTTGTCAAGGATGATGATGAAATATGATGCCTGTCTAATGACATAAGGGTGGATCTGGGCTCAACCTGACTCAGATCAGTCCCCTGGTAGTTCAGTTTCAATACAGGAACAAAATGAGACACTTGGAGATCATTCAACAGTTAACAGTAAGAGATTTACTCATTGATATCAGGAAAAGGACTAAAGATATTCAACAAGTAAAGGTATTGAGAACCTCTTGAGTTGATTAAGCAGAATGAAGCTACCTTGCTGAAGTTTTTCCTTATTTTTGATCAGCCAAGCATCAGAGAATGTCTGGAGCTGCTCACTGCTCTATTGTACTTAGGTAATGAGGAAAAGAGCCTTTAGTTCCCTTAAACCAACCTGATCTCAAGGAGAGGTTCAGTATCTTTTAAGGAAAAACTAGCTTAACCGGCATGAGTTTGTGTTAGACTATTGCTCCTTCCACAGAGGTGATGGATTCAGGGTGTAGAATAAGACATATATTTTGGACATGGGCAATAAAGGAATTTATGTTGTTTGACTATACATATTTGTCACAAAGTTTTTCTTTTTTGTTTTTTTTTTTTCAAAGGGTAGGTGAGGAGAAAAAATGGGTTTTGGTTAAGTAAAAAAAAAAAAACCACCTAAGAATTTTTTGATAAAAATGTAAGTAGTTTTTAAAGTTGAAAAAATAGGTCATTTAGATTCTTCTTTTACCCCAAGACCAAACTCTCAAAAATGACTTGTATTGACTTCTCTTTCAAATTAAAGATTGTTAAATGTTAAAAAAAAAAAGTTTAAAAAATGAAGTGAATTCTGTCAAGAGTACTTTTCTTGTGCTTTCTTCAGCAGCACATATACTGAAATTAGACCCATACAGAGAAGATTAGCATGGCCCATATGCAAGGATGACATGCAAATTCATGGAGTACTCCATATATATATATATATATATATATATATATATATATATATATGATTTTTTTTTTTTTGTTAAAAAGAGCATTTTCTTTGGAGAGACCCTAGACATGAGCCATACCTAAGCTTTGTTTTAGAAATTTCACTAGAGAGTTATTCTGGGGTGGGATCAGAGCTAAGAGGAGAAACTGATTCTCTGGTCAGACTTCCCCAAGATGAATTATGGGTGTAAGGCTAGTTCCCCTCTGGGGTCTCCAGGCCTAGGTATATTTGGATCACCAGCACCTCGCATAGTACCTGCAACATAGTAGGCACTTAAATATTAGGGGATTGATTGGTTTGTCCATATTAGCTAGTTAACTTAGCAGGAGTATCTCACAGCCAAGTTTCACCAGAATCTGTCTAGAATGATTTCATCTGTATCAGGTGTCCTGGGAAAGGAGGGGAAAAAAAGAAACTGGCTTATCCAGGGGAGGTTTACTTCTGTGTAATTCATCCATAGTCCCACAAGCCTCCTGAATCATGAAAACAAAAATGCCCTTTTGGGGTGTTCTTTCTGTCTTTTTTCTTTCAGTCTCCTCTTGATATCTGCTATAAGCTGATTATAGGGATAGATATGGGACCTGGGATTTCTCAGTGGCATAGGGAGCTCCCATATAAAGGAGTTCTTCTATAAATGCAGGTTGACATCTTAGAGTCTTAAAAAGTTGCCTAGAGTACTGAGTGAATCACAGTCAGTATGAGTCTAGTGTCTGAACCTGAACTCAGGTCTTCCTAGCTCTAAGGCCAACTTGCTATAGACTATACATCACACTACCTCTTACTAACCGTAACATGCTTATATAAAAATGCTGTGACTTTGGGGGATCATGGAAAGGGGAGGATGTCAGATGGGAAGGGTACCTCTCCATGCAGGGGAGAACCTGAGGGACACTGCATCCAACAGGGAGTGGGGGGCAGGTCATTGGAAGAGAAGTAGCTTGGTGCGTTTGAGATAACTCATGGATACAACTAGATCATTCTGGTCTCAGGTTTAGGAGACCTTCTGTAATGGTTGTTTGTCCTCCTTCTCACTCTGTAATGTAAGGAAAGCCCCTTTTCTGGGCCTCTGTTTCCTCTCGTTTATAAAAGGATGGGGGAGGGGGTTGAAGCAGATGATTGCTCAGGTCTCTTCCAGATCTAGTGCTCTCGGGTGCTAAACTCTTCCCCACCCCCTTCCCCTCTTATACACAGCCCCCACCTTTTCTGGAGGCAAGGCCATAAAGGCCTGACACAGAGCCAGGTGGGAAGCTTTCTCTGAGCCTGGCCCTGGCTTGGAGCCAACGGGAGCAGAGCCCAGGCAGGCAGGGTTTGCTCGGGGATGTTTATGGCGGGCGGATACGTAACATAAAGAAACAAGAAAATGTTGGGTGCTGGGAAGCCAGGTCACACACAGGGTGGCTGAATCAGGACTAGAAACCAGCTTTCTGGGATTGCAATAGCCTTTCGGGTTGCTGGCTTGTCAGAAACAAGGGACAGAGATAGACAAGCCACTGCCAAGAAGAATGGGCAGTGCCCATTTGCCAAGCCAGACTCCCACTGCTGAGGTCACCCTGAGTGTCAGGATCACATCCCAGTTCCTCAGTCCCACTCCCCATCCCCCTCCTGCCCCTGAGCCAGCCACTTTCTCCACTCCCACCCCCCCTTCTCCTCCCTCTTTCCACCTCCCTCTGCACTCTATCATGTCGCTCAGCTCCTGGGTGACCTTGGGGAGCTGCCAGAGGCCACTGGGAAAAGGCAGCATCTTGGTGGGGAGGCCAGAGATCCAGAAGGCAATTTGACTCACCACCACAGAGCCCATGGGGAAAAGCAAGAAGACCAGATTCACTCTGACTCCTGGGGAAGGCAGGAATCCTTGGTCCCAACTCTGTTCTCAGTTTCTTAGATGACTTTCTGCTAATGATTTTACTTTTCTGGGAACTCAGTTTCGCCATCTGTATAACCAAAGGTGGTGGTAGAGGAGGGTGTGGGTTGGATTAGTTTACTACATGATCTTGAAGGTTTCTTCCAGCTCTAGAACAATATGATTTCTTGTGACTCCTAACCTGCCTCATTCAGATAAGAGGTGAGGTGGGTAGTGTCAGGGTTGAAACTGAGAAATCTTGAGGTCAAATTTGACCTAACACTATGACCTTGGGTAAGTCACTGAACCTCCATCTTTCTCACTTTCCCATCTGTAAAATGAGCATGATAAGAGGACCTACAAACAAGTGACTTGCAAATCTTAAATTGCCACATAAATGCATATTATTATTCACCTCTCCCACTGTGGAACAAAGAACAGCCCCAGGAGCTTTAAATCAGGTAAAGGAAGAAGTGAGAAATCTTGTGAAAGCAACCAAGGTGCCTAGGATAACTGATGAAGCCTACCTCCTTTCCAAAGGCTCTGCTTCTTGGGAGGCCTATAAGAAACTGGCTGGGGATCAGACTAAAGACAATTTCCAGAGAAAATGGGAAAGTACCCAGACCTCATACAATAATTTTCACCCCTTCCCCTACTCAATTACTGTGCAGGTGGGAGTTCTTCGCCTGTCCTCTCCTAATGTCATCTCTAACTCTTTTGAGATCTACTCTGTTAGTCGTAATTTCCAGCTCTTTTGGGAGTCCTCCTGGCCCCTCCTTCATCTATGTTTTAGGTTATTTCCCCAAACCCATTCCTGCTTCCTGCCTTTAACTGGCTTGTCTTTCTCCTGAGACAGGAGCAGGGCAGAGGAGAGCCTAGCTGAATGATTGATGAAGCAGCAGCTAGTTCCTAACAAACACTGCAGGAAGGCAGGGGATCACTGTGCTACACTTCTCAGCTGGACCCTTTCTCCTACTCCCATCTCATTACAAGGCCCCTCTGGGTGGTCCCAGAGAAACTGCCCCCACCTCCCTACCACCATTTTTTATATGGTGAAACAGAGGTCCCCAGAGATGGAGGCACTTTGGAATAGTGGAAAATGTATTAGCCTTGAAAACGAAAAACTGGTCCTCAAGTATCAGGTCTGTCACTAAGTGACCACTCACAAGTCATTTCAGCTTTTTTCCAGCCTCAGTTTCCTCCCCTGGGAAATCTGGATACCATATACTCTCCCATGCCTACTTTATAGATATACTGTCAGCCTCAAATGACACAGGAATGCAAACACATGCTTTGTAACCCCAGAACATTATACAAATGTATGTAAAAGCTGGGCCACTCTCTCTTACCGACGGATCCTCCCAGAAAAGCTGCCCCAGGTTCAAGGTATTCTGTGGTCAAAACCACAATTTACAAGCAAAGGTGTGCTGGTAAATATTTAACAGCCTGCTGGAGGTGGGGTAGGAGGGATGGTCTAACCACGTATGTTCACGTTGAATCTGCGTTATTAGCCTTTCCCCATCACTTTCTTACATCTAGGACATTCAACAAAACAAGAAATTAAGTGGTGACATTTAACAGCCAACTCGGGCAAATTAGAACTGCCTCCTGCATACCCCTGCCGTAAGCCCCACCAAGGACACAGTTCAAGCAAAGAAGTTTAACAAAATCCTCCTCCTCCAAACAGGGCACTGTTTCCCTTGAAGATATACAAACCATCAGTGGGAGGAGCAGGCTCACCTAGGGGTGCTGCATGGGGGACACTCATATGTGTAATCATGTTTGGTGCATAGAGGAGCATGCATGCAGAAACAGATATGGCGGCTGCCATTCTCTCTTGGTGATGTCACTGAGTAGTTCGGCTGGGCCTGTTTCCCACTGGGCTTCATGCTGTGGGCCTTGCCTCTTTGTTAGGCTGTTCTCACGGATGCCACCTACTGGACTTCTGCTGCAGTTTCTCATAAGAGGAGGAATGGATTTCTTTTTCTTTTTCTTTTTTTTTTCTTTTAAAGCTTCTATCCCAGAGGCCAAGTTTTAGCACTTTTCATGAGAAAGGCAGGCTCTCACATTCCCATGACTAGGACCTTGCCTCCAAAAGGAAAGAGATCTGTCAGCAACCAGAGTCTAAGCTCTTTGGGAACACAGCATAGCCAACCGATTAATTAGGGCTTACAGGCTTTGTACATTTGTCTTTTAAACTCCACTTGCTCCTGATTGAATAAAACTCTTTGACCTGAGCCAATATCTAACTTAAGATTAGAAAGTCCCCATTTAACTCCAGTCATATCCTGATTAGGAATTTGCATTCTCTTAACCCCAAACAGTGGAGGGTGCTTTTTTTAAGGGGTAAGGATAATTTACATTCTGACAAACTACAAAGGTTCTTGTGGTTCTTAGGTACCATGGCTTACATCAGCCCCTTCAAATATCCCAGGTCTTGGCATGCAAACAGGAAGAGTAATAGGAAGATAAGAGCAAAGAGGGTAGATAAGAGACTTTAGGATGTCTTGCCCTTACAGTACCTCAAATCCTTTGTTTTCTTTTGTTTGGGGAAGGCCTTTGCAATCATCAAGATAGAGGGTAACCTACTAGGGTTTTGTAAAATGATGTCTGCTCACTGAAATAGTGTAACATGAATTTTGCATGGTATTCTTGTGACAAAAATTAGTTTCTGAATTATTTGTGAATTCTGCCACATGGACTTTGCAAAAAAAATTAAAAACATCCTGGTTGACTTGTTAAAGTCAGCAAATGTTGGGATTTGATTTCTCCTCCTCAGATATTTGTGTGTATGCTGTTGAATCTGACTCTTTGTGACCCCATTTGGGATTTTCTTGGAGCAGAATAGTTTGCTATTTCCTTCTTCAGCTCTTTTGAGAAATAAGGAAATGAGACAAACAGGGTTAAGTGAATTTCTCAGGGTCACACAGCTAATAAAGTGTCTGAGGTCAGCTTTGAACTCACAAAGATGAGTCTTCCCTACTTGAGGCTCAATACTCTATCTGCTGTGCCACTTAGCTGCCTTGTTTGTGTGTATGCACATATGTTTGTGTGTGTGTGTGTATGTATAGATTGTTATACACATATATGGAGGGGAGACGAATCCCCCTTCTGGTGAGTGGCTCAGTTAATGTAGTAACATGGTGTTAACTCCTAGCAATTCCTTGACAAAGTGTGAACATCTTTATCCTCTTCTTCAGAAGGGGAATAATAAATTGAATCAAAAATAAACTTCACCTCCAAGGACTCTCAAAAGGTGGAGTTGCTAGTTGCCTAGGCACCCTGACAGTCTACTATGGAGTCCAGAGACAGCCTAGCTCCAGCCTTCAAGAGTCAAAATAGAAAGAGAAGCAAAATCTTGGAGGCTCAACCCTATAGCATTCCTGGCAGAGGCATTGTGCTGCTTGGGAAGTAACTTCATGGTCAGTTTCTCTGGAGAGAAGAAAGTCCTGGAAGGCTTGGAGGTACCAGACAAAGGAGGAGCCTCGGCTGCATGGATTCCCTACATGTGTTCCTCGCTACCATCTCACTTGAGGGGTATTCCCCCTCTTCTTCTGGACACTGTGTGCATTTGTAGGAGAGGGCACCCCAGGTTTCCAGGGGAGATATTTTGGAACTATTTTTCTTGTTTTTCTGTGTAAGTCTAAGTGTTCTTGAAGACCTAGGACCCTACTAGAGAAAGGGTGCTGACAATAAGGCTTTAAATTAATCGTTAAAGCTCAGGCCACTTCAGGCAGCTAGGTGGCACAGTGTATAGAGAGCCTGGCCTGGAGATAGGAAGACGAGTTCAAATCCAACCTCAGACATTTACTAGCTGTGCGATTCTGGGCAAATCACTTAACACTGTTTGCCTGAGTTTCCTCATCTGCAAAATGAGCTGGAGAAGGAAATGGCAAAACACTCCTGTATCTTTGCTAAGAAAATGGAATCATGAAGAATTGTCCAAGACGGGACAACAAACAACAAGCTATATTACTGAGTCTAGGGGGTGAATTCCACGAGTAGTGGACCATAAGGATCTGGTGAATGGGAAGCTGTAAGAGGCCATGTGAACTGGGAGAACAAAAGCACAGGGCGAGGTGGCTTCTATAAAGCTGGGGCCTGCTTGGGATGCTCAGCAACAGGTGTATCAGCACAGAAGTGGTGCCGCTTGGACTCTGCCCACCTTCCCTCTCTCACTACACAATCCTCTATGTTCTTTTCCTCCAGGGCTCCTTCCCAGATTCCTGGAGCCTTTTTCTTTGGGGTACAGGGCAAATCTGCTTACCTTTCTTTGTTTGAAATGTATACTTTGTCTTGATCAACAGTATTAACCGAGGATAATTTTTTAGTGGAGTGTACTTACTGAGAATGAAGTTGGAAAGAAGCAACTTGGGGAAAACCTCCCTAGAGATGAGACAGAAAAGGATCTAACTTTGAGTTGTTTGCCAGAAATCCTATCTCTAGCAAGGGACTCAGAACAAATAAAAGGATAAAGAGATTTACAGATCCTATATCATATCAGAGATGGAGTGTCTATGCTGGGGAAACTGTCTGAGCAATGCATTAGGAGTAAGGTGAGGGTAAGTAGGAGGGGTTGAATAATCTGCTTACCATACCATCCCCTTAACAATAGTATATCAGGAAATGTTTTCGCTAAGAGCTAATTATATCTCCTGACTATTAATGGAAAGCATACCAGTAAGGGTAGAGGCTGATTAGCTATAGTTTTAGAAGAGTGGTGCTACAAGATAAACCCTTGAAAGCCAAGTGTAGACATCTCCTTGATGTCTTCATGGATGCACTTTAGAGACTTAATTCAACACATGAGTTTGAGTGCCACATTGGGGGAATTAGAGGTTGTTTCACATGTGTATGTACATATGCATATAGACATATGTGCATATATGTAATGAATGAAAAGTATTATGTTTATATATGTGTGTGTGTATATATATATATATATATATATATATATATATATATATATATATCACTTTAATACTTCAAGGATTTGTGAGCCCATTAGTATGTGCATGTACTCCATAGAGGTGGGGTACAACTCTATGATAGTAAAGATCTTTGAGAGATGTTATAGCAAAAAAAAAGCAACCACCTTGTAGCCAACCTGACTACATTTAGCTAGATTGATCCTTAGATCATGCAGTCCTCACTGGGTTCCATTAGGATGGCCCTCAAAGGTCCAGAGAGGTCACATCTGTGCCTCAATCAACCCCTGTATGTAATTCAACTTTTATGGAGAATTACAACCAGGGAGTGTAAAACATGGCTCCCTGGTTTCTATGGGCAGTTAGGTAGTGCAGTGGATGAAGTGCTGGGCCTGGAGTCAGAAATGCTCATTTTCCTGAGTTCAAATCCTATCTCAGATACTTGCTAGCTGTGTGAACTTATCTGTCAACTGAGCTGGAGAAAGAAATGGCAAACCATTCCAAAACCATTTATTTGCCAATAAAACCCTAAATGGGGTTACGAAGAGTATGACACAACCAAAAAATGATTTAACAAGGGCTTCTTTGGGCTGATAGAAATAGGCATAGACATAACTTACACCTGTAAGTGATTAATTTTTTTTCAGTCATAGCATTTCAGAACTAGAATAGATCTTATTCCATCACACAGATTGCTCAGTCAAGCAAGTACTCATCTATTACCTTCTATGGGCCAGTCACTTGTGCTGTGTCTTAGATGAGAGAAACAGGAATTCTGGAGAGATGAAATGCCTTTTCAAGGCCACACAATTGCTTAGTAAGGAATTCATTCATAAGAAGCTCTTATGAATGACTTCCCTGGAATTATACAACTATAGAATGGAAACATTAAAAAAAGTTTAATCAAACAAACAAACCAATACATTTAATAGGAATGTATGTGTAGTACCTATATAAGATTGCACACTGTCTCAAGGAGAGAGCGGAGAGGGAGGGGGAAAGAGGGGAATGGAGTGGGGAAGGGGAAAAGATCTAAGATATATGGAAGTGATTGTAGAAGACTGAAAACAAATAAAATAATTAAAAAAAGAACCAAATAAACCCTGGGTTTTAATCCTGACTCTTCCACTAATTAGCTATGTAGCCTTGGGCAAGGGACTTCCCCTTCCCTGCACCTGAGTTCCTTTTCTGTACAATATGAGGGTTAGGTTAAATGACCTCTATGGTCCCAGAGTTGGAGCTCTGACACATGATCATACGGGATCTGCAAATCTCTTTATCCTTTTATTTGTTCTGAGCCCCTCACTAGGGATAGGATTTCTGGAAAACAACTCAAAGTTAGATCCTTTTCTATCTCATCTCTGGGGTGGTTTCCCTAAGTTCCTTCCAGCCCATTTTGTCATGGGAGACCTATTTCTCATTTGCACAGGAAAGCTATCCCTATGGCCTGTAGTGATTTCAATCCAATCAACCAACCCACAAACTTTATTGAGTGTCTTCCTGTATTGTTAATGTATTTTTGCATAACGGGAAGATCTTTCCCATCCATTAACAGGCCTATGTGACCAGCTTACATCACATGAGTTTGAGTCATATGAAGCCTGTGTTGGGAGGAGCTTGCTGAAGAAAGAGGTGGAACTGGAGCAGAGCTGAGAGGGAGTTGGTCATAGCAGGTAGAGCTGGGAAAGAGAGAGGGAACTGGGAGCAGACTGGGAGTGGGAGAAGGCCATTTTGCTTGAGGGTGTTCACTTGTGGGGAGGCTCTAACACAGGGAAGGCTTGGGGGATGGTAGCACTCCCTACATTGATAGTGTGTATATATTTCTTTGTTACTATGATGGATTTGTCTTTCTGGTGTTTGAATAAATGTTTTGGTTTTGTCTTCCATGTAGAGAGTCTGTTATATTTTGCTATTGAGAGCTAGCATATTCATAGCAATGGTAGTCTATGTGAATATAGTACTGGTGCTACACTGCCTCTCCTTCCCAATGACAAGGTCACCACTACAGTTCAGTCCCTCATCTCCTCTCCCCTGGTCTATTACAACAGAGTCTTAATTATTTTTGTTGCCTCTAGGCTCCCTTCTCTCTGATCTATCTTCCACATAACTTTCAAATTGATGTTCCTAAAATACAAGTCTGACAATGTGACTTCCTCACTCAAGAAACTTCAGTGGCTCCCTATTGCCTACAGGATAAAAAATAAAGACTTTTGTTTGACATTTAAAGTTATTCACTATTTGGTTGCTTCCAACTTTTTTTTCTGGATTAGTTTGAGATTACTTTACATATTACTATTCATATTTATATTATTCATATTTCAATTTACTCTCCTTCATGTACCAGCTCTATCTGTTTAAGCAAACTGTTTTACTTACTTTTCCCCATCCAGGACATCACTTCTTCCACTTCTGTGCCTTTGCTTAGAAAACTCTCCCTCTTTACCTCCCTCTAGTTTCCTTCAAGGATGAGTTCAGTGTCATAAGGCCTTTCCTTTTCCTCCAATCTGTTAGTGTTCCTGTCCCACCAAAATCCTGAAAATATATAGACTCCTAGAACTTTGTGCTGGGACCCCAGGTTCTACATAGTCCAACTCCCTGGTTTTTTTTTCCCCCTTTTAAAATTTAAAATCTATTTTCTCTCCCTCCTACTTCTTTAACTCCCACATTTTACAGATAAGAAAACGGAGGCCTAGGAAGGATAAGTGACTGATATAAGGTCACAAACATCAAAGATCAGGATTTGAACCCAGGTCCTTTCATTCTTGAGTTAGGATTCTTTCTACTTTCTACTCTGTGTACTTAAAGTATATTTTTAATTTACTTAGCTGCATATATGTTGTTTTCCCAGGTTGAATTTGTAAACTCCTTGAAGAGTGGGAACTGTTTCAATTCCGTCTTACACCCTTAGTGCCTAAGAGAATAACTGTCCCATAGTAGGTGCTTAATGTCTTTTTCATTAAATTGAGCAATTACTGACAAATCTTGACCAATCTGAAAGCACAGTGAAATGGTGCTGTTTCTCATCATCACCGGCATCATTTTGGCAGAATAATATTAGTGTTATAATTTGTAGAATAATATTGATTAGCTAGAAGGACAGCAAAGTCACCTCCTTAACAAACTCCAGTGTCTCCCTATGGCCAACAGGATCAAATACAAAATGATTTGTTTTCATTCAAAGCCCTTCATAATCTAATGCCCTCCTACCTTTTCCATCTTCTTAGACTTTATTTCCTGAAGATACCTGTATCTTCAATTCAGTGACGCTGGCCTCCTGACTGGTCGATGACCAGAACATTCCATCTCTTAGCACTCTCCATTTTTTTCTGCTGTGCCCCATATCTGGAATGATCTCCTATCCCATCTCCACCTCTGTCTCCTCTCTAACTTCCTTTAAATTTTAACTAAATTCTTTTCTTTAATGGGAAGCTTTCCCCAGCCTTTCTCGATTTTAGTGCCTTCCCTCTGTTATTTAATTCCTATTTGTCCTGAATATTTCATGTTTTGTATATATTTGCTTGTATATTGTTTCCTTCATTAGACTAAGTTCCTTGAGAGCTAAGACTGTCTTTTGTCTCTTTTTGTATCTCCACTGCTTAGCATAGTGCCTGGCCCATAGTGGGAGATTAATAAATTTTATTGATTGATGGAAAGGTCTCAAGTTCCTACTGAGGATCAGTTGAAGGAATTGGGAATGCCTAACCTGGAGAGGGGAAGACTCCAGGGGCACAGGGTAGATGACTTAAAGCAGTTGAAGATCAATCCTGAGGAAGACAGATTGATTAGGCTGGTTCAGCTTCTCCTCAGAGAAAAAACCTCAGGACAATGAATGAACCTGTAAAGAGTTTAGGAAGATTTCCCAACAATTAGGGCTGCCTTAGGAGGTGAAGAGCATTTGTTTGCTTGTGATCTTTAAGCTTTTCCTATGTGAAATCCTCTAGTGAATCCTTTTGTAGAAGAAGTAACCCCCCTCCATAATGGACCACTTTTATAAATCCGTTTCTCCAGATGTCATTTCCTCCCAACCTGAGGTGCAGCCAGATGGGAATGAGGAGCACAGTATTCATGTTATGCAGGTTAAAGGTATATGCAGGCAGGGTAGATTGGCATTGGAATGAGGAGTACAGAAAAGGGAGCTCCCTGTCCTGACAGGGGTGGGGAGGGGAGGAAAGAAAGGCCACAGAGAAGTCATACAAGGAAACATGAGCTTTCTTCTTCCCCAAATCTCCCTTCCCACCCTCTCTACCACCCTCTCTATTTGGCACCCCCATCCCATGGCTGGGAGGGGGATGAGTATGGGGAATTACAAATGAAATAAATCCCATCTGGCCTGGGCCTTGTGCTCTGGGAACCTGTGGACTTGGGCTGATCTCTTTTCTCACTCCATTTTCCAGTCAGAGTTCTGGGCATGATGCCAGGAAATTGCATGCTCAGAGAGATAGACCCAAACAAAAGGAGCCCTTCTTACCGACACAACTGGTCCCAGAGGCCCTTTTGTAGAAGCCAGGGAGCTCTTCCTTGTCCGGTGGCCACAATCCTGAGATGATGGTTAAGGTTCCATGAATGCACACTGTGCCTCAGGCCCTTCGGGTGCCTCCTTCAATGGGGCTTACATTCAGAGAGGCTTTTGCTCATCTTGGGGGCATTTCTGAAAAAAAGAAATCTTGACTCAGGAAAAGGTAGAGAAATGGTAGCCCAGGGAAGAGGGGGAGAACTTTTTCCCAGGGTCACTCAGCATTTCCAGGGATGTTTAGATCTTCTCACTCTCCCATACTGTGTTAATTGTACCAGGTTAATAATCTGCCTCAGTGTTTATGAATCAGCCAGTTAGTATTTATTGGGCACCATTTAGGGGCCTAACATTGTGCTCAGTGCTGAGAAAGATACAAAAAAATATAATCTCCCTGCCCCTTGAAAGAGCTTACATATTTAGTTAGGGATATACATTAAAAAGTGGTAAGAATAATTCCTTAGAGATGCATTGGGGGTGGAGAATCAGCCATGAGGTAAGGAAGACCTGGGTTCAAGTCCTGTCTGTGAACCATGCTGACCATGCCTCTGGTCAGGTCACAGAACCTCTCTAGATTCCCAGGTAACTCCATAAATTGCAAAACAATGTCAGATCCCCTCCCTTGGGGGGATGGGATTTGTGCTACAGGTATGAAAATAGTCATCATATTTGTAAATGACTGTACAATTTTTATTTTGAATATATTTTGTACGGATTTATACGTGTCTTCTCAATAGGATGCAAGCTCCTTGAAGGCAGGAATTGTTGAATTTTGTCTTTGTATTCCCAAGGCTTGGCACATACCACTGGCTTAATAAATGCTTACTTGATTACTAATCTCCTTCACTACATTATCTCATTTGGGTATCACAACAGCCCTGTGGCATAGGCAGAGCTGAGATGATTAAATCTGTAAGTGAGAAAACTGACCCAAGGTCACTCAGCTAAGATGAACCAAGTTTATTGGGACTAGGATGCAAATTTATCTGTAATTAATATGATGCTGATCAGCACAGGGAACTCCACAAAACTGCTGCCGTTGACAACCAAATCTATGACTGGACAGATGAATCCTAGGGAGGTTCTTGTGATACCTACAGGTTAAGTGACTTGTCCAAAGTCATGCAGCTAGTGAGTGTCAAATTTGAACCAAGGTCTTTCTGATTCCATCCCAGCACATAGCCTACATTATCTTGCTTCTGGAATGGACTACTTTTAATTTTTTTGGTCCATTCAGAAATATCCATGTAGGGAACTCTTGGTGTGGAAATTCCTTTCAATGGCAGATCTGCCACTGTCACTGACATCTCAGAGCATTGCTTAGGGCACTAATAAGCTTCTAACTTCCTATTGTCACACAAATAATTATGCCACATATCAGAGACAGGACTAATCCAGGTTTTCCTGGCTCTAAGGCCAGCTCCCCATCACTTATTCTGTGCTATCTACTAGACCCTTCTACCATATATAACACACAGTAACACAGAAATTAATGAAATAGGCAGTAAGTACTCTGAATGTGGGGGGGAGACAGCAATAGAGACAGAGAGAGGAAAGGGGGGAATAAAAGGAAAGAAACAGAAAAGGAATGAGAGAAACAAAGAACACATATATAATGCTTTAAAGTTGGAAACGCTCTTTACATACATTATTATCTCATCTCTAACTCACAAAGCGTGAGCTGCTCTGATACTCCATTTTACAGATGAGGTGGTTGTTGTGTTTGTCCCTCATTCTTGAAGAGGACCATGATATGATGTTGGTGACATGACTTGCAGTTGACCTGGATGTGAGTGAGGGAAGGCTGTTGCAAGGTCACCAACCTCACTTTCTCCTCCTGAGCCATCTGGGTCCAGTGGCCTGATATTTGTTAAGATGACTGGAGATGGCCCAGGATGCAATAGGAGACCCTGGCCCATTCAGGCTAAGGTCACTGTTTGTGGTTTAGATGAGGAAACTGGACCTGAAAGAAGTTAAAGTCATACAGTTGGTAAGCATCTAAAGCTGGATTTGAACTCACACCTTCTTAACTCCAAGTTTAGCACTTGATCCACTGCACCATTTAGCTGTCTTATACCCATGGGTGCGGGTAGGGGAGATGTTTTAAAATTTGCTAAGGGCAGCTAGGTGGTACATGGATAGAACCTACTACCTAGAGTCAGGAAGACTTGAGTTCAAATGTGGCCCCAGATACTTAGTAGCTGTGTGACCCTGGGCAAGTCATTTCACCCTGTTTGCCTCCATATTCTCATCTATCAAATGAGCTAGAGAAGGAAATGGCAAACCACTCTAATATCTTTGTCAAGAGAATTCCAAAAGGAGTCACAGAGTTGGATATGATTGAAGAACATCAAACACTTTATATTATTTTGATGAGGTTTTGGGGTGATTGAGATCCCAAGATATCGACAGTCTGGGTCGTGCTCGAATGAATTCGACTCAAGCCTTCTTAAAGCCAAAGAAAACAAAGTTTATTAAAGATTCGCCAAATTGGGTTGCCTCTTAAGGAACATAAACATCTGTGATGCTTGTATTCACAAGCGGGCCAGATAGAATCCCAGCTAGACAGAGTCTGAGTTGGATTGAATCTGAGCGCCTTCATGGAGGCAAGATGGGACTTAAATACAGAAAAGACTGCAGGAGGGATCTGGGGGGTGATCTGGTAGTCCAGGGTGATGGGAGGAGGGGTTTAGGAAGGGTCTTGAGGAGAAGTCCAAGGGATCCAGGGAGGGTCAAAGGCTGGAAACAGCTGGAGGCTATCAGGAGATCGGACAATGGAGGGTTTGGGTGAGAAGCAGGTGGGGCAATTCCGAGATCTTGATAGGGGCAGTATGGGAATGGATACAGATCTTGATGGGAGTGGTTGGCAGCCTGGCAAATGGGGTTTTGATGGGATCAAGGGTGTGGGGTGCAACTGAGACCTGAGTAGAATGATAATGAAAAGCCCATGGGCTTCCTAACACTGCCGGAACAAGTGGGAAGATTAGATTTGAGTAGGAAAGGCCAGATTAAGGGGGAAGATTCAAGTGGAGCCCAAGGAGGCTCCCAGAGTCTGAACCCCATCAATCTCATTTGAGTGTCTCAGCAAAGCTGTGAGATAAGTACTATAACTCTTATTATCATCATAATTTCCATTTTATAGGTGAAAAAATTGAGGGCTAGAGAGTTTAATGGACTTGCCCATTGTTGAATAGTTACCGTAGGAAGGAAGTTTTGAACCCAGGTTTTCAGGTTTGCCGTGAGGCCCAACCTACCATCCACTGCACTACACTGTCTCAGTATGGCTACCTGAACACTTCCCAGGAGCCCAAGAGGGAAATAAAAAGACTTCCAGGAATTCTTAATCCTTTATAATGGGGATGAGCTTATCAAAACATGGTTATAAATGTAAGTCATCATAAGAAGGTATATAGGAATAAGTGTTACTTGATTGCAGGAAAGGAAAAACACTTTGGGGTGTGGGGCAGGTAGGGGAAAAGGGGGAGGATCTGAACCAGTGTCTGTGCCCTATCCTCTCCCTAAACTAGGGAAAGAGAAAGGAGCTGCTGGCAAGGTGAGGTCAGGTGGCTTTTTTCAGTCTGAGTACTGTAAGCCCAGGCCTCTCTCTACTGACAGCTTCCCTCCTGATCTCATTGGGGCCATTTCTGCCACAAGTCTTCATCTTATTCTTTACTGGCATCATCAATTTGAAGACCTGTGGCAACATAAAAGCCCCTCAGAGGCCCACACTGACGTTCCCAGCATTTATTACTATGCAGATCAGGACACTGAGTAATCCCAGCTGGCCAGTTCTGAGGAGAAGGAGAAGGAAGGAAAGTAGGTAGGCAGTGGGGGGAGTTTATCTCTGCAGCAAGGTAGGAGGGGATTATTTATGAGAGAGGAGCATGATAGCGTGGAAGGAGCCCTGGCTCTTTGAACCCAGAAAACTGGGTTCAAATCCTACCTCTGATGGCTACTCTTATGCAGCCTTGGGCAAATAATTTAATCTCCCTGGGCTTCCATTTTCTCACCTGTAAAAGAAAGGTATTGCACTAGAAGGTCTCTGAGGTCAACTTAAGTTCCAGGTCTTTGATCCTAGGGGAGCCAGAGGATCTGTCTTTTCTCCCTTCTACTTCTCCATCACCCCGCCCCCTATTGAAAAAGCAAGAGAAACAAAACCATTGTTCTCTCTCTCTGTGTCCTTCTCCCCCACTCTCTGTCTCTTTCCCTTCCCCCTCCTCCACCCAGAGTATTTGTTATTATGACACTATTTTTGATATATATGGTAAAAGGGTGGAGTAGATAGCATGGAATATGGGATAGGGAGCTGGGCTTGGACTCAGGAAATCCTGGGTTAGTGCTGTCTCCGATACACAACATGCTTATTTGTGTGACAATGGGAAGTCGTGTAACCTATCAGTGGCCCCATTATGAATATGTATAGTCAAATAAATAAATTCCTGTGTTACTCTAGGGTTGAAGAATTTCAAGAGATAATCTCACCAAGAAGAGTCTGCTCTACAGTCTCTAGGGTTTCAAGTGCTGAGAATCAAGAGGCATGTTGGGGACTGGCTCCCCACATGACCCAAGTCTGCAGTTCCAAGCAGGGCTCCTGTCTACCATTCAAAAGGCTGAGCTTGGCTCTCTTGAATCTCTCCTTTGAATCTCTTGAATCTGAAGTCATGGCTCCCTCATTCTTGCTGTGCTGTGCTCTCCTTCAGGACACCAATGAACCAGAGTGGCCGGGGGCAAAGATGTTAGTTATGTATACAAAAATCAACACAAAGTAATGGAGGTACATAGATACAACCAACCTTGGAGGCAGGAAGACCTGGGTTCAAGTTCTGATTCTGACCTGGCCTTGTAATTCTGGACAAATCCCTTTCCTTTTCTTTTTTTTGGATGCAGTTGAGGTTAAGTGACTTGCCCAGGGTCACACAGCTAAAGCCTCATTGGAACTCAAGTATTTCTGACTCCAGGGCTAGTTCTCTATCCACTATCACCACCTAGCTTCCCCTATCCCTTTACATCTTAATGCCTCAGGAAACTGAATTTTAAAGAAGTTGCATGTCAATTTCTGGGCTGCATTAATAGATGAAATTTCCTCATTCAGAATTGTCTATATCAATGAAACCCCAGGTCCAGTCCAGATTTTATGGAATAAAGTGGATAATCAACAAAGGCTTCATGCAGGAGGTAGAACCTAAGCTGATCCTTGGAGGAAAGATTCTAAGATGTGAAGGTGAAAAGAAAATGAATTTCAGTAACAGAGGAAAGTCTGTGCAAGAGTACAAAAATAGGAGGTGGATCATAGTATGTGAGGGATAGCAAATAGAAAAAATACAACTGGGTGACCTTTCAATTCAATTCAACAAACACTTGTAAAACACCTTCTGTAGAGTGTTGGGCATGGATTCAGGGAGAAGTGAGTTCAAATCCTGCCTCAGACACTTACTAGTTGTGTGATCCTAGGCAAATCATTTAATCTCTCTCAGCTTTAGTTTCCTTATCTGTAAAATGAGATAAAAATAGCACCTATCGCACAGAATTATTCTTTTTATTCCTTTATTTTTAAAAAATTATTTATTTTAAGTTTTCAACATTCATTTCCACAAAATTTTGAGTTCCAAATCTTCTCCCCATCTCTTCCTTCCCCCCACCCCAAAATGCCAAGCGTTCTGATTACCCTTTCCACCAATCTATCCTCCTTTCTAACACCCATCCCTTCCCTTGTCCCCATCTTCTCTTTGGTCCTGTAGGGCAAGATAAATTTCTATATCCCATTACCTGTATTTCTTATTTCCCAGTTGTGTGCAAGAACAATTCTCAACATTTGTTCTTAAACTTTGAGTTCCAATTTCTCTTCCTTCCTCCCTCCCCACCCATCCCCATTGGGAAGGCAAACAATTCAATATAGGCTGTATATGTGTAGTTTTGCAAATGACTTCTATAATAGTCATGTTGTATAAGACTAACTACATTTCTCTCCATCCTATCCTGCTCCCCATTTCTTCTATTTTCTCTTTTGACCTTGTCCCTCCCCAAGAGTGTTTACTTCTAATTGCTTCCTCCTCCCCCCATTTGCCCTCCGTTCCATCATCCCCCCACCCTGCTTATCCTCTTCTCCCCTACTTCCCTGTAGTGTAAGATAGGTTTTTCATATCAAATTGAGTGTGCATGTTATTCCTTCCTTAAGCCAAATGTGATGAGCGTAAGCTTCACTTTTTCCCTCTTCACAGAATTATTCTTAAGACTAAATGAGATAATATATGTAAAATGCTTTGCAGAGTTTGACACTGTATAAATCCCACCTATTATTACAGAGAGACCTGTGCTAGCACAAAGGAGATACAAAGGTTAGGTAAAATGGCAGACTCTGCCCTTGTGTAACTTATGGTCTAATGGGGGATGAGACACAAACTTAAGTAACTATGGAACATTATAATATATAATACAGTAATGGCTCATTTATTGGCTCATAGAACTAGAAAGGACCTTAGAGGCCATATCATCTAACTATCATTTTACAGATGAGTCCAAAGCCCAAAGAAGTTGTGATATGCCTAAGTATGCATTGACCCTAAGAATACAGAATAAATGCATTAGAGAGGGGTAAAAGAAAGTGTTATATGGGGTCTGAGAGGAAAGGTCATTAGCTTTATGGAAGAATTAGTACTTGAATTGGGTTTTAAAAGATGGATAGGAATTCAAGAGGCAAGATAGCATAGTGGATGGGAGAGATTTGGGAGTTAGGAAGACATTAATTCAAGGCCTGCTATGGATAAATACTAGCTGTGTGGTTATAGAAAAATCAATTAACATCTCAGTGCCTCAAGGCAGCTAGGTGGCACAGTGGTTAGACTACCTGCCCTAGAGTCAAGAAGACTTATTTTCCTGAGTTCCAGTCTGACCTCAGACACTTACTAGTGGTATGACTCTGGGCAAGTCATTTAATCCTATTTGCCTCAGTTTTCTCCACAGTAAAAGGAGCCAGAGAAGGAAATGGCAAACCACTCCTGTATTCTTACCAAAAAAAACCCCAAATGGGGCCATGAGGAGTCAGACACAACTGGAAAAGAATGCCAAGGTATCTTTCTATGGCTCTCATCTACACTGGGGAAAGTACTATCACAAGTGAAGTGCTTTGTAAACTTTGAAGCCCTATAAAATGCTATCCCTACCACTACCACCACCATCACCATCACCACCTCACCACCACCACCACCATCAGATTGTGGAAATCCTTGAATGCCAGACAAATGAATTTGAACTTTACTCAGTCAGCAATAGGGAGCTATAGAAGATTTTTAGGCAAAGAAAATGATGGATATAAAGAAACCTCCACTTAGAGGGAACTAGGATTGACAAGGTAAAGGGATAGAGCTTTTTTTGTCTGAGTTCTCTAAGAGTGTGAATACCTCCATAGACACCACATTTGGGACTTTGATAACATTTCCTTGCACATGACACTACAACTCCCATGTCTTCACACTGACTTCCTGGAATGCTGTGCCTCTTAGAACTCTGTCCCCCTCCAAGTCTCATCCAAAATTTCCTTGTAAGTCAGTTTCACTTTCTGAGGCTTACCCCTAAAGCTCCTGTAGGCTGTCTCTGTAAGCACTTACCTATTGATTTACATGTCTCCCCTATTAGAGCTTCTTGAGGGGAGGGACTGTTTTAGCCTTTTCTTATCCCCAGATTCCTAGCTCACTGTTTGGCACAAAGTAAACACATAAACTTAAATTTAAGTTTAAAGGGCAGCTGAGTGGTGCAGTGGATAGAGAGCCTTGCCTAAAGTCAGAAAGATTCAGGTTTGGCCTCGGACACTTATTAGCTGAGTGATCCTGAGCAAGTCACTTAACCCTTTTTGCCTCAGTTTGTTATGTCCGACTCTTTGTAACCTTATTTTGAGTTTTCTTGGCAAGGATACCAGAGTGGTTTGCCATTTTCTTTTTCAGGATTAAGTGACTTGTCCAGGATCACACAGCTAGTAAATGTCTGAGGCTGGTTTAAACTCAGGTCTTCCTGACTTCAGGCAGTGTACTCTATTTATTGTGCCACCTAGCTGCTCCTTTGCCTCAGTTTCCTCATCTGTAAAAAGAGTTGGAAAGGAAATGGCAAACCACTCCAGTATCTTTGCCAAGAAAACCCCAGATGGGGGGTTGAGAAACAACTGAACAACAGAAGCACTTAAACAGATGCTTCTGGACTAATGATTGGTTGATTGGTCAATGGGTTGTGAAGCATCTCTTACCTGGAATAATCTATATTCCATTAACACCTCATGGAGGAGCATGAGTACAATCAGGGCTTTTGTCTGGTATGCATCTAAGTCACACCCTAAAATTAGATCCTTAACAGTGAACAGAGAAAACAGAGCTGACCTACGAGATCAGAGTGAAGAGAGGCTACTGAAAGAGAGAGAGAGAGAGAGAGAGAGAGAGAGAGAGAGAGAGAGAGAGAGAGAGAAAGAGATCTGAATCCCTGAATAGGAGGAAGAAATGGGGGAGGGAAAGCCAAGGAAGCTGAGGCTGAGGACAGGGTAATGGGAGGAAGAGGATGAAGAGGGGAGTGAGCTGCTTATCTATGAAACTGCAAGTAAAATAGGCAAGAAGGGACCAGTCCTCAGCAGGAGAAAGGAGAAGCCCCCCAGGGACTTGGCAGATCTGGGGGAAGCAGGCAGAAGCAGGTAAAGAGCATTTCCCTCCTCCCTCTTCACTTCTCCTCTGGGGAACATATAGACTTATATTCTGCAGGAGGCTTTCAGATAATGCAGCAGAAACTGTATGAGAGAGAGAGAGGCTGTGACTGAAATCCTCTCTACCTTTGGCCACATGCATTCTAGCCTTATCTTGGTGAGTAAGCCCCTCAGCTGAGAAAAGGCAGGATTATCTGTATAAGCCCCTGTTACCAGCTAGATTTGTCTCTCATTTGTGCCCAAACTCTAGTGCATGAGACCTCAGAGTCCCCTTCCCACTTCTGCCCGTCCTCCCCAGAAATATAGGAAATAGGGTATGAGCAAAGATTTCCTCTGAGGGTTCTGCTGCTCAATTGAAATTAAATTCTGTTTAACTCCACATCACTGTTGAAGACTAAATTGGAATCCACATCAGTGCTGGAGGCAAGAACAAAGAGGTAAAAAAGTATGTCTTCCAGAAATAGGATTGAATCTATGATAAATGGAGAAATAAAAATTGTAGAACCACAGATATCAAGGCATCTCCTTTCATCAAACCTGGCACATAGCAATCATTTAATAAACACTTATCAATGATGATAATAATGAAGCTTTACTTGAAGCAGGAATTCCCTCCATTACATCCCTGACAAATGAATCCATTATATCCCTGACAAATGAGTCAGTCCATATTTGGCCATCTGATTGTCCTGGGATTTTGGTAGGGCTAGGGCCCCACTCATTTACTATTCTGCCCTATATCTATTACCATGGACAAAACACTTAACTTGTCTTTATTAAATGAGAATGGTAATAAAACCTACCTAGGATTGTTAATGTAGCTCAAGCAATATTACACATGTAACACATAACAGTTAAAACCTCTATAAATATCAGTTCTCGTTATTGTTATTCTGTCATTGAGTGAGTATCGCCTCAAACTGAGACTTGTGAAAGATCTTAATTTTGCATCCTGGGTCATCTCCAGTCATCCTGATTTTTGCCTTGCCACTGGATTTCGATAACCCTGGAGGAGAGAGCGAGAGCAGCTCTGTCTCACATCCAAATCGTTAAAGTCAAGATATCACCCTGGTGATGTTATCATCCTCTTCAAGAACTAAGGGTGAACAACATGAGGTTGTCCAGGGATAGGCAAATCATTTGGAAGGATGATAGGGAGAGATTTCATTGAATTGAGTGAAATTCAATTCAATAAGCACTTTTTTGCCACCAAACAAATATTTATTAAACATCTATTTGAGCAGACTACAGGGGAGAGCAATAACACAAAGTTTAGATATGATACAGTCCTTGACCTCAAAGGATTTAAATTCTAATAGAGAGCTAAGATCCCAACATTGATAGTTACAACAATACAAAAAAAATGTGGCAAATGTGTTAGGAAAGTGAAAAATAAAGTACTGTGATGGGTCTAAGGGGGAAGGTCATTACCAATTGGGGGATCAGAGATGACTTCTGTATTAGATAGATAAATTTATTTGCCACATTCAAATATTCAATGTAACCAAAATGGAAATCCCACTCAGGAACTTCTCACACTGATTGACCAGGGCCACTATGCCATTCAGACTTCACTAAGCTTATTGTTCCAGGGTGTCTCTGAAAAGGACCTTCTCAAGGTATTGCTGAAATGAGTCATCAAAAGAAAAGTAACATTTGAAAGGACCAATAGATGTCACCATAGCCCCTAGGAAAGAACTTGGCTCTACAAAAGCCCAGTGAAGGCATTCAGTCAGAAGTCACAGGTCTTGACCTTGAATTTCAGAACAAGCTGGTTATATCTTCAGGGATTAATAGACTGGAGTCACAGGTGACTGAATAGAAATCTCAGCTAAGACTCATCCAAGAAAATAATGGCCCAGATGTGAGGGGACCCCATTTACCCTAGGAATTGTATCCTTATTATATTGCCATGTTTTTGGATTATTTCTTCTTTTTTTCTTAATTCAACTTTATTTTATTTTCAATTCTAAATTCCTCCCTTCCCTACTTCTCCCCCACTCATTGAGAAAGCAAGAAATACAAGACCCATTACAAATATGAAGTCTTGCAAAGAAAATTTCTGCATCAGCCTTGTTTCCTTCTCCCTCCCAAAAAAAGCAAGAAAAAGAAAAAGAAATAAATATGCTCCAGTCCATCAATTCCCTATGTGGATGTGAACAGCGTTTTTTATTATGAGTCCTTTGAATTTATGGTGGTTTGTTGATCAGAGTTACTGTCTCTCAAAGTTGATTATCTTTTCAATATTGCTGTTAAGTATAAATTTTTCTGGTTTCACTCATTTTCTTTTGCATCAGTTCACATAAATCTTCCTAGACTTCTCTGAAACCATCCCCTTCATTATTTCTTACAGTTCAAAATAATCCATCACATTCCCATACCATAATTTCCTTGTTCAGCCATTCCCCAATTGAAGGGCGTCCCCTCAGTTTTCAATTCTTTGCCACCACAAAAAAAAACTGCTATAAATATTTTTGTACATATGGATTTTTTTTACTCTTTCTTTGATCGCTTTGGGGGTATGTATCTAAGTAGCAGTATTGTTGGGTCAAAGGATATGCACAATTTAATAGCTTTTGGGGCTTAGTTCCAAATTGTTCTCCAGAATGGTTGTACCAGTTCACGGATAAACTCATGGTGCATTAAAGTGCTGGTTTTCCCACATCCCTTCCAGCATTTGTCATTTTCCTTTTCCATCATCTTAGTCAAGCTGATGTACATAGTACCTCAGAGTAGTTTTAATTTGTATTTCTCTAATTATTAGTGATTTTAGAGCATTTTTATATGACCATTGATGATTTTAATGTTTTTCTCTGAAAACTTCCTGTTC
This sequence comes from Bettongia penicillata ogilbyi, assembly GCA_023548195.1. Taxonomy (NCBI): domain Eukaryota; kingdom Metazoa; phylum Chordata; class Mammalia; order Diprotodontia; family Potoroidae; genus Bettongia; species Bettongia penicillata. The sequence goes on along the minus strand of JAJHZJ010000135.1, from coordinate 2,244,935 downwards.
ATATCCTTTGACCATTTATCAATTGGAGAGTGATGCTTATTCTTGTAAGTCTAGCTCAGTTCCATATATATATGTATTTATGTACATATATACACATATATGTACACACACATATATACATGTGTATATATTCACATATATTAGAAATGGAACCTTTAGAGAGACTGGCTGAACAAGATTCCCCTGCCCCCTAGTTTTCTGCTCTTCTAATTTTAGCTGCATTGGGTTTTTTATTGTAAAATCTTTTAAATTTAACATAATCAAAAGTATTCTTTATGTCTCCTATAAACCTCTCTGTCCCTTGATTGACTGTGAACTCTTCTCCTATCCGTAAATCTGACAGATAGCTTCAACATTTTTAATTAAAAGGCCTCTTAATTATTAAGTGGAAAACACATAGACTCTGGAGTCAGAGATCCTAGATTCAGATTCTGCCTCTGACACTTACTGCATGTGTGGCCTTGGACAAAACATTTAATTTCCCTGGATCTTAGCTTCCTAATTTATAAAGTCATATATCTATATCTATATCTATATTATGAAGATTAAACTCCATGGCCTCCAAAGTCCCTTCCTGATCAGGATCTATGATCCTAAGTGCAGAATACATAATGATCATATTTGAGTTTTTAAAATTACAGAGCCCTTTACATTAATTATTCCTTTCAAGTCTTACAACAACCCTGTGAAACATGTCCAGGTAACTCTGTAGTATTATCTCCATTTTACTGATGAAGAAATGTAGACTCAGAAGGTTAAGTGTAATGGGGGCAAGTTCCCAGGGCCTGTGCTCTGGCTTCAAGGGGATGGACCCGTGCTCTGGTCTCTTTCTAAAGCATATGTCTAATCAGAGGCTTCATCTTTGCCACTGGGGGACTGTGTCAAAGATGATAGATGGCTAATAGAGGCTCAGGAGGCTTTAAAACAGGGATTTCCAAACTTTTTTGGTCCCTGTAACTCTGAGCCTTTTGTAAAACCTCATATTCCTCTATTTAACATGAAAAAAATATTCTGGAGTTTACTATACATAGACACATAAATAAAATAACAGATTAATTTTTCACAAAAATCTCTGTATTTGGAACATAGCATTTTTTGTGTGTTCTAAAGTTGTTAGATGTTTATAAGTTTATTCAATCTGCACATTATTAATATGCTACTTTTGGAATATTCCAATATGATAATATGAAATCTTCCTCATAATCCATGGACAAACTTTCCATACCCCCTGGAGGTACACAAACTCCAGATTGGGAGAAATCGCTCCTGTCCTCCTTTCCTCTCTTTGGAATGTGTCAATCAGGGCTTATGTAGCCTCCTCCTCCAATTTCCAGTGAAGGGGCTAGTGAATCTCTTCTATACACTTCTTGGCATCAATGATAACTACTTGGATGGGAGTGAGAAGACATTCTTACCCAGATGAGCCTGAGTCTGGACCTCAAGTCCCTGACTGAGTTTTTCCCCTCCCTGAGCACAAGAAACCAAAGAGCAATCCCAAGATGGATAGTTCTGGTCTTGGAGGAAATATCATGAGTGCAGAGGTTGGGCACTCCTGAGTCTGAGTGTTGGGTTTCCAGGAGAAAGTTATCTCTAATACATCTCAAGGAAAACAAAAAAACTAAGAAAGACCAAGCCATGAGTTGGTTTGCCAGAAAATCCAGATTTATAGTGAAGACAATGCAGATCAGAGAAGAAAATGAAGTATCTACTTAGTAGTTTCACAAATCTCCAAGGAATTTTTACCTCTCAGCAGAGAACAGAAGTGATGGATTACTGTTTGATATTTTAAATATTTTGTCAAGGCATTGAAATGAGTCTTTTGTGTTGGCATTTCTCTTAGGGTAGAGGAAATAAATAGTTCTGTATTTGATCTCTAATACTTTGTGTGTAGAAACACTTTTTTATTTTGTTTTTTGTTTTTCCATTTAATAGTATTTTATTTTTTCCAATTACATGTAAAGATAGTTTTCAACATTTACTTTTATAAGATTTTGAGTTTCCAATTTTCTTTCTCCTTCCCTCCTCCCCAAGATGGCAAGCAATCTGATGTTGGTTATACATGTATAATCATATTAAACATAATTCTGCATTAGTCATGTGAAAGAAGAATCAGGACAAAAGAGAAAAACCATGAGAAAGAAAAAAACCAAAATAGTATGCTTTGATCTACATTCAGACTCCATAGTTCTTTCTCTGGATGTGAATGTCATTGTCCATCATGAGTGTTTTGGAATTGTCTTAGATCATTGTATTGCTGAGAAGAACCAAGTCTATCCTAGTTGATCATTGCCCAGTTTTGCTGTTATCATCTACAGTGTTTTCTTGGTTCTGCTAATGTCATTCAGCATCAGTTTATTAAGTCTTTCCAGGTTTTTCTGAAATCTGCCTGCTGATCATTTCTTATAGCACAATAGTATTCTATTACTGAATCAGTTTTTTAGAAGGGCCTCTGTTAGTCGATTTTGGGAAGACTCTATCATGAGCCAAGTTTTATTTAAGAGGTTTGCCTGGAATTACTATAGGCAAAGGAATAATGAACCCGAGAGCAAGAGGGGAAAAAATTGATTCCTTTTCTTTTAGGGTCAAGATTCCCTTGATGTGAACCTGGTCTGCTTGAGCTTAGAGCCCTTTGGTGGGAATTGTGGCATGCCATTCTGGGCCATAATAAAATGCAATGAAGATGATGGTACAGGATTGTAGCCTGTTATAGGTCCAATACCCCCTAAAGCCTGGAGAAGGCAAGTTTGAAACAGAAAAAAAGGAATTGGGGATATATTTATGGGACATGTATTGAAAAATGTGAGAAATATCAAAAGCTGAAATGGTAAGTTGTGAATGGTTTAGATAAATTTCAAAGGAGAATTATAGGATGGGTTATTGAGAGAGGCAAGAATGTTTGAGGGAGGTGGCAGGATGGGATGTGGGGGGTGTCTTTGAAGTCACCACCAGAGAAAAGAATTCTGCCATTTCACAAGTCATTCTTTCCCTAATATCCTTCCTAGGAGGGAGGGTCCATGGGGTTATCCAAAGGAGACAATTCTGATTAGGTTTCTGTAGGAGTTAGAGTCGAAAAGATGTTAGAAGCTGTCTAGTCCAACTTCCTCTTGCTATCGATAAAGAAACAGGTGTAGAGAGGCAAAGTCTATGGCCCACAATCACAGACCTCATAAGCTGCAGAACTGGGATCTGGCACCAAATTTAGCGCTCTTTCTACTTTTGCCTTTTTGTTGTGCTGTTTTGGCAGTGGAATCTTACATGTGGACTTTTCTGCTTATTAGAACATATTTTTCCCTAATTCTTTCTCAACCCTCAAAGAATGCAATGAGATAATGTAACAAAAATGATAATAATAATAAGCAATAATAGCCAGCATTTATATATTGCTTTAAGGTTTTTCTTAGTGCTTCGCAATTATCTCATTTGATCCCCACTACAACCCTGTGTATCTCCAAGGCAATGTTCTCAACACCACCAAGGGCAACTTGAATATACCAGTGTAGTTCTGAATTGCAAAGTATAACAGAAGAAGGCATATAGGTATATAGAAGGCAGAAGAAAAACATTTTTTCAGACACCAGAAAGTCATATCTCAACCCCAGAAAGCCAAATCCATCATAGTAACCAAGAAGTCAATACGCACTAGCATTACAGGTCACAAAGTCCTTCCCAAGCCTTCCCCTGGACCTTCACACACACAAACAAATACTCCAGAAGCTCGATGAGCCTGCTTGCCTAACTACTGTCATCAACTTCCTCCCAGTTCTGCCCCACCCTTCCTGTTCTACCTGTTCAGCAAGCTCCTCCCACCACATGTGACTTTCCGTGTGATTTAAGCAGGTCCCAAGGGCCTAATAATGAATGGGAAAGATCTTCCCATTTAAATTACCATTATACCTTGTGAGGTAGGGGCTATTATTATCCCCATTTTACAGGTGAGGAAATAGGCTGAGAAGTTGAATCATTTTCTTAGAATCACATTTCTAGTAAATATTTGAGGAAGAATTTCACTTCAGGTTTTCTTGACTCCAGTTCCAGCATTCTATCTACTATACTAAGTTTTGTTCTACATAATATATGTGAAAATGGTTTTGAAAACATAAAATATGAATATTTTAAAAAATTTAAATATGAAAGACTATGGAATAAATGAAAAATTATATAAATACATACTTCAATAATTAAAGAATTCATGATTTTATTATTATAGGTACTTTCTGAAGTGATGGTCAATCTTTTATAAATCCAAGAGTTACTATAGTCAAAAAATTCAACATACCAGCAGCCAGCCTGCTAATGAGATCCTCTGTACTTAATAAAGCTGATCTTTTGACACTAGGCTTTAATTAATCCCTGGTCCTTTCCTCCAGCCTTTTTCAGCTTGGTCAAATCTGTCTGGGCTTGTGTTCTGCTGGCACTTTAAGAATCCAGGATCATTCCCATACCACGATGAGGTATCAGAACAGAGTCTTGGTGGAATTCTATATAATATATAACATTTTATATAGGCTTGTCATCTCAGAAAGCTAGCTCAACATATCACCAACGTCCACTGATTTCCCTAGCCATACCACTCACAGTGTCTCTGCCCAGGAGAAGGGAAGCAGGCTCCCCCTAAGGATGGCTCTACTTCGGGGTCAAGTTATGGAGAATATCTTCCTCTGAACATTCTCCTTCTAATATTACTTCCAAGTGTTGGTGGCCTCTGAGCCGGTGATATCCTTCCTCTGCTGCCTCCCACATTCTTACCATGACAAAAGGTTTCTTTGGCCCCACCTTGGGCTTCCTGCCCAAAGTGTCACCCACAAAGGGAAGAGAAGTGGCTAGAGTCCCACAGGTTTTTATTACTCCAGGAGATCTTTCTTTCCCATTGGAAGGACCATGTACTTCTGGTTCTGAAAACTGTCAGTGTGCCCTGTTCTCACTTCACATCTCTCCTGCTTTCCCATTGTCAGTCTGGGACAGCAGAGGTCTTGGTTACCATGTTCAGGCCCTGACTCCAGCTAAACAACCTCAAATTGCACACCTCCCAGTTGGAGTCATCAGTAGAGCGGGGCCTTCTGGAAATTGAAAGCACAAAATTCCAGCAGCCATGGCTGACATAGTAACCAAATGACTGCCATTGTGTTCTTACTGTCCAGCAGCTGCTGCCCCTAGCTCTAGCTCCTGGATGAAGTTCGACGTTTAGTACATTTAGCTACCCATTAAGGCATGGCAGGTTGGCTGTCTCCAGCTCCAGGTACTTCGTAGCCCCAGAGCCCTGGCTTTCCAGAACTGGTGGCTACCTCTGCCTGGCTACCTCCAGCATTGCCTCTAGGAGTGATGAGGTCCCATGATGTCTGTGATACTGCTGTACTCATTTCAGGGTTGTGAACTGTCTCACCCCAGCTGCCTTGAGAGCAGCTATCTTTAAGCTTATATGACTCAGTAATTGGGGTGGCCCTACCCAACGAGGGAATTCCCTTGTTTATATCGAAGTAACATCAAATACTACAGGAGTTAGACCTGAATGGCCAGTCACAATAAAGAGAACTTCAAGCAGGACCTGGAAGCTTTTTAAAAATACAGGCAGTGGGCACAGCTCCACCTTTCACTCTCTTAGCCTTAAGGGCATGCAAGTTATTAGGCAGATATCAGATCCAAAATGTGATAGAAGGGCTGCCTGGCCCTCACTTGTCTCAATCTGTCCTCATGCTAATACATGCCTTTGGGCCTGAAGAGAATGTAGAGATCCAGTGGTGACTGGGCCAGCTCATCACCATCCCCCAGGACCCTCAGCTGTTTCCCCTGCCACTGCATTCCTTCCTAGAGGCCTCAGCTTGAGGGCTTTTCCTATTTCCCCTCTTATTTTCATACACACTCTTATTTTCAAAATATTCAATATTTTGTAAAACTTAAAATGACTTTTTTCTTTTAGTTTTCAACTTTCACTTTTATAAAATTGTACGTTCTAAATTTCCCCCCTTTCACCTCCCCAGGATGGCATGCAATCTGATATGGGGTATACTTGTGCAATCATATTAAACCTATAAAATTACCTCCAAAAAACGATAGGAGGTTGGCCCTTCCTTGCTTAAGAAGGTGGACATTTCAGGAAGCTGAGAGCAATGTTTGTGACTCAGATAGGAGAGAAGATATATTGTATCTAGGGCAGGAGGGGACCAGAGGTCTCGGTTGTTCCTCAGCTTTTCCTGCCTTGAGTATTCAGCTATGCTAAGGGTCTATCCTATTTAGGGCTATGCCTGCCACGTCCAAGCCTTACCATGGCTTAAAATTGACACATTCCTCCTTATTAATTTCCTGTTCCAGTCTCCTACTTTCAACTCATTAGCTGAGCTGAGATTATGAATGACCCTTAAGCACATCCATCACATTTTCCTAGCTCAGATTGCCAAATCTGTCTACTTCCCTAGGTCTTTAACAATATTCCTCTGTCAAAAGTTGAGGGGAGGTGCCTTTTTAAAAAATTAAATTTATTTAATTTTCAAGAAGATACTCATTCTCTGCCTTTTTCCTCTGGCCCCATTGCCAGAAAAAGCAAGGGAGAAAAAAAGCCCTGCTCTAAACACATATGCTCCGCAAAAACAAATTCCTACCCTAGCTGTGTCCAAAAAAATCTGCACTCTGGGTCCTTTGCCTTTCTATCTGAAAATGGGTAGACTGTTTCATTGTGAGTCTCTGGAGGGATGGTTGGTCATTTTATTGATCAGAAGTCTTGAGTCTTTCAGATTTAGTTGTCTTTATAATATTGTCATTACTATATCCTTGTTCTCCCAATTCTGCTCATTTCACTCCGTATCTGTTCATACAAATCTTACTGTTTCTCTGAAACCATCTCTTTCATAATCTCTTAAAAGAGTGTACATCGTATTCCTTCTCATTCATACATACCACAGTTTGGTTGGCCATTCTACGAGTGGTGGACATCCACGGAGGTGACTTTCCAAAATTCTATCTTAAGTTTGTGCTATCACAATGTACATAATAGTGATGAACGTTTACATAACTTCTAAAAATTTACCATTATTACTATTAGTAATACTCTTCCATTACTCCAGGGAATACACTGTTTTATCACTGTGTGTCTCCTGTCAGTTTGTGTCCTACTTGCTGCTTCATCACTCAACGGAAACGGTTTTCTCCAAATATTTATTGTTGTTTTTGTTTGGTTATTTTAGTTGTGACAGATTTTTCATGACCCCATTTGGGGTTTTCTTGGCAAAGATACTCGAGTAATTTGCCATTTCCTTTTCCAGCTCATTTTACAGATGAGGAAACTGAGGCAAACAGAGTTAAGTGACTCAGTCAGGGTCATATAGCTAGTAAGTGTCTGAGGTCAGATTTGAACAGAAATCTTCCTGACTCCAGGTCCAGAGCTCTATCCGCTGTATCACCTAGCTGCCTGTCCTCCAAAGTTGCTAATTATTTATTCACTGTCAAATCTGATGGTCTTTTCTCGGTCCTTATCTTTCTCAACCTATCTACTACATTGGCCGTTGTTGATCTTCCCCTCTTCCTAAGAATTTCTCTCTGGATTTTTATGATCCTTCTGTCCCTTTGTTCTCCTCTTACCTGTCTCAGATGCTCCTTTCCAGTCTTGTTTGTGGGATCTTTTGTCCAGGTCATACCCACTAACTGTGGGTTTTCCCCAAGATTTTGTCTTGGGCTCTCTTGTCCCTTTAATTTTTTCCTCATAACCTCATTAGCTTCCATGGATTTAATTATCATCTTACCTATTGGATATTTCAAATGGGATGTCTGGAGACGTCTAAAACTTAATGTAATTAAAGTAGCTGAGGCATCACCTTCTGTATAAAGCCTTTGCTAATTGCCTCAACTGTTAATGCTCTCCCTCCCAAGTTATCTAGTATTGTGTAGGTTGTTCTTTCTTTCTTTATTTTATATTTATGTTGTAGCTCAGAGGCATAAAACACATTGCCAACAACACTTCCAAATACAGCCAAACCTTATTAAAATGTAATTGGGAAATATTTTACAAAACAAATAAATATACAAAATAAATAAATGCAATAGAACATAGATAATGTTAACATGTGATTTTTAAAGTCAATATACATAAGCAGGAATCCTTATGTATGGTTTAACCAGCATTTCTTTTTTTCATTTAATGCCATTGTTGTAGACATTTTTATATGTACTTGTCTTTGCCATCAAATATAAGCTCATTTAGAATAGAATTGTTTCATTCTTTACATGTATTCATTCCTTCCTCTCTCACTTCTGTATCACAGATAGAATTGAACCTTTGATGGTATATGGATAGACAGCTGGCTTCAGAGTAAAAAAGATGTGGATTCTGATGCAGAAATGAATGAATAAATTTGCAATTATTTATTCATGTAATGTACTCTGTTGTGCCATATTGAGGCTGCTAAGTCCCATAGTAGATAAAGCCTGGAGTTAGGAGCAAATGATTTCAAATCTGGCCTCAGACATTTTATTAGTTGTGTGACCTTGGGCAAGTCACTTAACCTCTGTTTGCCTCAGTTTCCTCAATTATAAAATGCTAATAATAATAATATCTATTTCTTAGGATGGTTGGGGGGATAAAATAATATTTATAAAGCTCTTAACATGGTGCCTTGCACACAGTAGACACTTTATAAATTCCTATTGCTTTCTTTCTTCCCTCAAGGGAATGGTTTCTATATGAAGAACTATATGAAATAATGCAGAGTGAAGTGAGTATAATTAAGATAACAGTTTATACTATAATTACAATATTGTAAAAATAAACACTTTTGAAAGATTTAATAATCCTGAATAAATTCATTGACTGACTGTCATTCCAGATAACAGATGATGAAGCATGTAACTCCTGAATACAAGGGGATGAACTAAATATACAAAATGAGACACACACTTTTTGGACATGGCCAACATTGGAATTTGGTTTACTTGACCATGCATATTTATTAAAAGAGTTTTGTTTTTTTTTCATTTTCCCCAGTGATTGGGATAGGCAGAAAGGAAAGAGAAAATGCTTGTTCATTGGGGGAAAAAGTAACAAAAACAAGAAAAAACATTTATTAACCACTTGTTACATGCAGACACTTTATTTAAACATTGGGACCACAAATGCAAGCAGGCCAAAATAGTCTCTGCCCTTGAGGAGCATTCTAATAATTGGACACAATATATATTGGAGGCTGTGCACACACAGTGGGTGTAGTTTAGACATAATGAGAAAGGGCAGGGTGTTTGGGAAGGAGCACAGAGGCCTAGTGGCCTGGTTTGAGGCAAGATTAGGTGAAAAAAAAAATATCAGAACTCAGGTTCCTGAGCAGGAATCTGAGTTTTTGTGAAAGGAAGAGGAATACCAGAATGTAGATGGCATAATCTGGAGTTGGCCTGGTTGGTTGAGATGCTAATGTCTCAGAGCCCCTAGGCAACCTACTAAAAGAGAGGTGTTGCTTTTTAAAAAAAAATTATTTCCTCCCAAATTACATGTGAAGGCAATTTATTTAACAATTAAATGCATTTTTAAAGAATTTTGATTTCCAAATTTTCTCCCTCTTTTTCATTTCCTCCTTCCTTAAGATAAGCAATTTGATATAGGTTATATGTATACAATCATGTAAAATTTAGTAAAATTTATTTAAAGTTTATTAGTCTTATTGTGAAAGAAGAAACAGACCAAAGGAAAGAAAAACACTATGAGAAAATAAAAAAGGCAAAAATAGTATGCTTTGATCTGTATTCAGACTCCAGTTATTTCTCTGGAGGTAGATAGCACTTTTCATCATGAGCCCTTTGGAACTGTCTTGGATCGCTGTATCGCTGAGAATAGCTAAGTAAGATAGAGGTTCTTAACTTTTTCTGAGTCATAGGCCCCTTTGGCAGGCTGATAAACCCTCAGAATGATGTTTTTAAATACATAAAATAAAATACACAAGATTAAAAAGAAAATTAATTCTTTTGAAATATAGTTATCAAAATGTTTTTAAAAGTTCATAGACTTGTGAGTTAAGCCTTGGTTGGACAAGGAGGAATAAAAGGAGATAGGCTTGCACCCTGGTCTTCTGTGTGTAATGTAAATAGGATGTTTTTGTCTTTCTTTGTATGCCCAAGCTTACAGTGCCTAGTAGATAGTAAGTGCTTGATAAATGCACTGAATTAATTAATAATTATCTATATTTGTAACATAAAATGCCAGTGATAGATGCTGAGTAAGGGGACTGAACTGAAAGGAAACTCAGACTTGCAAAACAGATTCCTACATTCATCGATAGAGGAAATTTCTTGGCTAGGAATTCCTTATACTGATGAAGGGCAGCTAGTTGGCTCTGTGGATAGACTCATCTTTCTGAGTTCAAATGTGGCCTGAGATAGTTAGTAGTAGTAGTGTGACCCTGGGCAAGTCACTTAACACTGTTTGCCTCAGTTTCTTCATCTGTATAGTGAACTGGAGAAGGAGAGCAGAGAAAGAAAAGCTGGAGAAGCAAATGGCAAATCACTTCAGTATCTTTGCCAAAAAACCCCAAATGGGGTCACAAGGAGTAGGACATGACTGAAAAATGACTGAACTGAACTGATATGAATGTCAGAGTCAGGAATTTATACTTAATTTCCTAGGAAATGAGGAGCTGCAGAAGGTTTTAAAGTAGAGGAGTGCTTATTCATGGTCATAACTCTTAGGGAAGGGAGTGAGGGAATGTATACAGAATGTATACAGAACCAGACTGTGCCAGACACAGTGCTAAGTGTTTTAGAAATGTTATCTCATTTGATCTTTGTAACAACCCTGGGATATTTTAATGTTATTACTATCCCCATTTTACAGAAGAAGAAACTGAGGAAGAAACAGTTAAGTGACTTGCCCTGGGTCACAGAGCTAGTGTCTTAAGTAAGTCAGATCTTCCTGACTAGGCCCGGCATGCTACACTTATCCCTTCCACATCCCGACTTTTCCCATTGCAGTTTTGAGATATTTTGCAGGTGGGCATAAGAAACTGAATGGGAATTTTCCACCAGACAACACAGAAAAAGTATTTTTACTTAACATTGACTGATATGTAGCCTATGACCAAATATTTAACCCAAATTTTACAATAAGGTATTGTAGATACCTCATAAAAGAAAAAGAAAAATTTCAGATCTTCTTTGGTAGGAAAGGAGGGCCAAAAATTTTTTTACATGGGTTTTCCAGATCAAGGGGATGCTGCACCCCTAACCCTTGCAATGTGGAAGGGATAACTATCTACTTTGCCACTAGCTGCTTGTCCTCCTAGACAGCGTGCTCCTATAACAGGAAATGCAAAGAGAGAGCAGGAGCCACTTGCTCCTGGAACAGTGAGTGAACTGGAGCAGCTTTAAGATAGAGCTGAATCCAGCTTGCTCACTGGAACAAAACATGATATAATCCCCTTACCTTCTGGTTAAAAGATCAGTGGATTTGGAATCTCTGAATAGATTTGAGTTTGAATTCCAATTTTGCAACTTACTACCTCTGTGACTTAGTTTCCTCATTTATAAGATGAAAGTATCTGATTAGATCTGAGAATTAATAAAGAGTGATTTAACGCCCTACTATGTGCCAGAGTACAAAAACAAAAGTGAAACAGTCTAGCCCTAGCTCAGGGGCCTCTCACTTTGTAAATGCTTAATTAACGTTTGTTAACTGATTCTGTTGGGGAAATTGTACACACATACCTAAATATATAAAAATGAAAATACAGGGTGGGAATTGGCCCATGAGGATTCAGGAGCACATCATTTGGATAAGCCTGTTTCTTGAAATTCCCAGTGACTGACCTATCATGAATCAGATGTTCCCCCCTCTTTCCCTTACCCAAAATATATTCAAAATAAAAACAAGGTCATTGGAGAAGGGGGAATCAGGAGAGGCATCTTGTGTAGAAGGTGGGCTTTGAAGGAAACAAATGATTCTAAAAGGTAGAGGTAAGAAGGGAGGATATTCCAGGCATAGGGTATTCCAGACATGGGAGATTCCCAGTCAGGTTAAAGGTTCAATGAGGGGACATAAGAAGTGTGGGGGACAGGGAGAAGACCTACCAGTGCATTCAAGGGAAATAAGTGGGAGCCAAGAGTTTGAGAGGATTTCTAAGGTCTAAATCCTACGTTGAATGAATGAATGAGTGAATGAATTCCTATGAAACCACTAGAACTTGCCATTCATTGTCACAGAGATCTCTGCCTAAGAGGCAATTTCTATGCACCCCCACTAGAGGGCAGCTGGGTTGCAACATCATCACTATTTCTGTTTGCACAGAGCCAAGGTGGCAGATGCTTTCTGAGCAAACTGTGGTTTATTCTAAAGACCTGCCTCTTTGCTTTTTGTATCTTCTTGCCTCTGTCTGTCTCTGTCTTTGTCCTTCTCATTGCTCACTCCACTTATCTAGCTCTTTCTTTCATTCTCTCTGCATATACTTGTGCCTTGATTTGTCTGTCTTGTGATTTGTCATTCATCTATCCGTCTTCTTTTCTTGGGAAACTTGATTACTCTTGGTGATATAACAGAAAGAGCACTGGCCTATAAAAAGAAATGGGTTATAGTCCTTTTTTTCCACTAGAGAGTTGTCTGAATGAAGACATAATCACTTTTTAATCTCTCTGAACCTCAGTTTTCAAATTTGTACAATGGCCTGTGACAAAATAATGGTTGTGGTCAAGACGATATGAGAAACGGTGCTCTGTAAAATATTTTATACATGGGAACTATTAAGAGTTGCTTCAGCAGGTTATAGACTGTTTCCTTACATTTCTCTTGTGCTGTTCTGAGCCCAGAAGAAGGTATTAGATCAAATAAGGATCTAATATTAGTGTGTAGAGGCCTATAGAGGAGGCCATATATATATATATATATATAAGACAGTTTTTACTCTTAGGAAGCTTGTAGTCTAGTAGTTGGCAATACAGATAACTAATAAACTATATCACATAAGCATATTAAATATAAGCATATTAAAATTTAGAAAAGCTCATGAACAACTGAGGGATCAAGAAAGATTTCCTATGGGAAATGTTATCTGGCCTTAAAGCGTTAGTAGCAGTTCAACAGGCAAAGGTAGGGAAAGAGGACAGAGAAGAGGCATAGGGGTGGGAACAGGGCTTGCTTTTACAAGGGGCAGAATGTCATTGTGTGTGCCTGGAGTATGGAGTCCATGGAGAAGAGTAATATGGAAGAGGGTAGTGCCCAATTGTGTAAGGCTTGAATGCCAGGCATACAAGTGTGAATATTACTAAGGAGGCAATAGACAGTCAAAGATTTTTGAACAGAAGCAATAAAACAACCAAATTTATGTTTTTGTTTTTGTTTTTTTAAAAAAGACTATTTTGGAAGTAGCATGAAGAAGAAATTAAAAGAAGGGAGAGGTCTTAGGTCTATGGATCCAGAATGAACCTACATTCATCTAGGTCTAACTGCCTTGCTTTGGAGAGGAATAAATATAGTGAGTTCCAGAAAGGCTGAAGTGGCTTGCACAATATCACACAGAAATGAGTGGTAAAGAGAAGATTTGAATCCAGATCCTCTGACTAAAGGGCCACCTCTGGTTCCCGCCCAACTCTTTGGTCTCTGTAGAGAAAGATGTGTAAGAAGGCTATTGTGGTAGCACAGGCAGGTGGCAACAAAAGTCTGAAACAAGATGCTTAAATGGATTTGAGAAAGTTCATAGAAAGTTTGGCTAGGTAGTACAATGGACAGAGCCCTAGGCCGGGAGTTAGAAAGGCTTGTTTTCCTGAGTTCAAATCTGGCATCTGACACTTACTAGCTGTGTGACTCTGGGTAAGTCATTTAACTCTTTTTGCCTCAGTTCCCCATCTGTCAAATGAGCTGGAGAAGGAAATGACAAACCACCTTAGTATCTTTGCCAAGAAAACCCAAATGGGATCATGAACTCTGTGACACTACTAAAAAATCATTGAATAACAACATTGGAAAGGATCTGTTCACTGATGGGATGAAGAGATAACGATAGAGAAGAGTCTAAGAAAACCTTACAGTTAGAACATGGGGGAAGTTAAATAATGAGTTCAGTTTGGGACATGTTGATTCTGAGGTGATTGGGGGCTATCTATGTGACTTGGAAAGTGGATAAGGTACTTTGAACAACTCAGGGCTAGAGATAATAGATTTTAGAGTCATCCCCACAGAAGTGGTAGTTAAAGCCATAGGTGTTTTTCTGGAGGAGGAGTGGGGAACTCGTGGCCTTGAGGGCCCTCTAGATCCTCAAGCTTGGATTTAGTCAAAGGGCCATATTTGAGGACCTAGAAGGCCACATGTGGCCTCAAGGCCTCAGGTTCTCCACCCTTGGGAATATGGATATGACTTGTATGTGTTCTTTGCTGGTTCCATCTTTTAACAACAAATTATTAAATTGAGACTAATGAAACTCTAATATTCCATAGTGTTGCTTCTTTTTAAATTAGCTTGGCAAACTTTCTTGCATATAAAAAACAGCAAAATACTTTTTTAAAAGTTTAAGTCAACTTACTATTACCATTCCCCATTAATATAGAAAATTGAATTCCCCTCTAAAGGAGGGTAAATTTGGATGGTCAGAAGATGTTGAAAATGCCCGGTTAACTTGGGGTTTACTGGCTAGATTCCTTCCCTTCCCTTCCCTGTTCAGTGAGTACCTGAATAGACTTTGGCCTAAAGGGGCCAAGATCTCCCAGTGCACCTTGGGACTTCTCCAGTCATCCTGATGAACATCTGGTCACTGGATTCAGATGACTCTGGAGGAGAAGTGAGGCTGGTGACCTGCACAGCGCCCCCTCACTCAAAACAAAGTCAAGTGCCAGTCATGTCAGCATTTCTCTGATGGCATGATCTTCTTTGGCAACCAAGGATGAACCCAGCAGGCATGGATATGATTTGTTGTTAGAAATGGAGCATAAGAGAGAGAACTGGATGACTGGACAGCTAGTGATCCCCAAGGCCTTTTCACAGTTCCACTAATATACCATGTGTTCATTTCCACCTTGTACAGTTGCTCTGGAATCTCCCCTCCTTTCCAACTACCCAGATCCAATCTTGTTCCATCGGTGTCACCTCCTCCAGCACACCTTCTCTGAAGACCACCAGTTCATCCTGATCCTTCTTTCCAGAAACCCCTATAGCAACTCTCATTTGTGCCCCCAGACTTTTCACACCCCATCCCCCAGACTCCCAGTAGAATTTTGCTTTATAATATCTGTCTCTCTTACAGCAAATCTGTGATGAGCTCATACTGGTCCCCAATAAATAATCTGTTGATTTGCACTAGCAATGCAGTTTTGGCAACGGTTGTTTCTGGGGGCTTGTTGCTCATTTGAAATCCAATCCAACTTCATGAAAGGAGAGATACAGCTGCTGGCTGAACCTGGAATCAGGAAGCCCTGAGTTCAAATCCACTCTTAAACAGTTATTAGTTGTGTGACCCTGGGCAAGTTTCTTAACCCCTACCTGCCTCAGTTTTCTCATCTGTAAAATGGAGATAAAAATAGCACCTCCCGACAAGGTTTATTATGAGGATCATAGAAGATGATTTTTTTTTTACAAAGTATTTTGCAAACTTTAAAGCCCTATATAAATAAATGCTAGCTGTTAGTATCAGGGTAAGATGTTAGGGGCTCTAGATGGAAAGAGGTTTGAAATCTATAGGTCTTACCCTCATGTTCTGATACTCAGTATTGGCGAATCTTCATTTAGGAAGGTATTTAGGAATGTCAGTTCTTCCTTTATAGAGTATAAATTCTTTCAAGAAAAAAATTTTCTTCTTCTTGCCTGATTCCATTGGTGGTAGGGGGGAAATGGTGGGGCTGGATTTCCTTGAATCAGGAACCTCTATTAGGATAGCATCTGTCTTTTTTTGTCCCATGACTTCTTGGGCTGGGTATTTTCCTGGAACACAGGAGGGACTTCTGGTGCTGCTTGTGGCCTTTGACCTTCTGGGCTCTTGCTCTATCTATCGACTTGGCAGAGTTGCAATATTAGAGTCCTTCTATGGACCCCTGGGAATCTATCAGATCTAGAAAGTGAGGAAAAGAGAAGAGGGACTGCCCCTTCTCTTTCTCCTATCCCCTCTTCCTTCTTCCCTCTTTCTTTTCCCATTTCCCCTCTTTCTTTTCTCATCTTCCTTTTCTCTCCCCCTTTCCCTTTAATATCTCTCTCTCTCTCATCCCTCTCTCTCTCTCTCTCTCTCTCTCTCTCTCTCTCTCTCTCTCTCCCTCCCTCCCTCCCTCCCTCCCTCTCTCTCTCTCTCATTTCTTTCTGTCTTTGTCTCATTTCATTTTCTCTGTCTTTCTGTCTCTGTCTGTCTCTGTCATTCTCCATCTCATTTTCTCTCGTTTCTCTCTGTCCCCTCTCCTTTCCATCTGCTACAGTTTCAGAGAAAGAAAAAGGGAGGAGGTCCTTTTAGAAAGAGCAGCAAGAACGGAGAGAAGCTCAGGGCAGCTGTCTGATTTCTGAGGGCACAACAGAGCCTGACAGAATACAGATTAGCAGTTCCATCCCAGAGGATGCTGGAGAATGGGCTATGGTGTTCCTGTTCATGGGTCTGCCGAAAAAGAAAGAGGTTGGAGTTTGCCAGCCAGATTCAGCAGAGCCATGCAGAAGATGCAGAAAGTGGAGATTTCACTTCAATCTTGGGGTTCTGGGGAGAGGGTAGAAAAGAGAGAGGTGAAGCAAGGTGGTGTACTGCCTTATGGAGTGTGAAGAGAAACCTGGTACTGTCCCTCAAACACCTCTTACCTTCTCTGATCTTCATGTCTTGGCTTGAGTGATTTCTCTATCTGGGGATGCCTCTGATTCTCTGCTTCCCTCTTCAAATTCTACCTTTCTCCTTCCAGATGCCAGGTCCTCTTTGAGAATGAAGGAAAGCAAAAATGATCCTTCAAGACTCACCACTGGAAACCACCGCTTTCCTCAGTAGTCTTTAAACTTATTGTCTGCACCAGTGATTTGACTATTAAAACCATGCTACCTTGTTTCAACTATTATGGAATTGTATGAAACTATTCGTCACTTGTATATAAAGCAGCATAGAATAGATAGCTGCTTTGAAGTGAAAAAGATCTGGGTTCCAGTCTCACTTTTGACACATACTATGTGACCATGGAGAGTCATTTAACCACCCAGGGATCCAGGTGACTTCTCCTCTTCCAACTTAATAATACTTTTTTTTCCAATTACATGTAAAGACAGTTTTCAACATTCCTTTTTTTTCTTTTTTCTAATTTATTTATTTTTAGTTTTCAATATTCATTTCCACAGAACTTTGAGTTCCAAATTTTCTCTCCATCTCTCCCCTCCACCCACACCCACCCCAAGACAGCATGCATTCTGATTACCTGTTCCCTCCAATCTCCCCTCCCTTCTCTTATCCCCATCTCTTCTATTTTCTTGGAGGGCAAGATAGATTTCTACAACATTCATTTTTTTTAAAAAATTATTTATTTTAAATTTTGCCATTCACTTCCATAAGATTTTGAGTTCCAAATTTTCTCCCCATCCATATATACATTCATAGTAAACATTTTCACATTAGTCATCAACATTCATTTTAAGTTCTAAATTTTACTTCCTCCCCCCTTCCCATCCCTAAAACAGCAAGCAATTCCAGGAAATTTTTTTTTAATTAATTGATTTGCTTTCAGTTTTCTACAGTCCCTTGCATATATCTTACATTTTCTCCCTTCCCCCTTTCTCCCCAAAGGGGAATTGTCTAAGATAATAAGCTGCAGAGGAGGAGATGAATTACATCAGTAGAGTTTTCTCTTCTGGGAGTTCCCACTACAGATAAAATTACAATTCGGGGTCCTGTCCCTTATACTGGTATTTTTTTTTAAAGGGTTAAGTGACTTGCCCAGGGCCATACAGCTAACGTCGAATGTCTGTGGTCAGACTTAAACTCCAGGGCCAGTGGTCTAGCCACTGTGCCACCTAGCTGCTCCTATACTGTTTTTTTAAAAATGCTTGTTGATTGCTAGATTAGCCTCTACATCGATACCAAGAAGAGGAAATTCCGATAGAGGGAAATAAAGTATCTGATTTTAGTGTCTAGAAGACCTAGATTCAAGGTCCCATGGGTTTCTGACACTTACTGGCTATGGGTCTGGGTAAGTTGCTTTATCTCTTCATGGCCCAGGCACCTTCCTAAAAGTCTAGGCTGGTAGAAGTCTGTCACTGAGAACTCCCTGCACCAATGAAATCACAGGTTTAGTTGTTTTTTTTTAAAGTCTAGTGTCTTTACCTGGACTTTAAATTCACTGAGAGCAGGAACAGTACTAGTGAATAAAAATGAATCTCTCAAGGCTCCTAACTAAGCATTTTCTATCTTGTGTATCTCATATAAAATATGTAATACTTCTGATATAAGTGTTAAGATTTTATCTTGTTCTGGTTCCCCTGACTACTTTCCCCCTTTCTAGTCAGTATAGTAAGTAAGTTTATAAGTACGCAGTATAAAGGAAATAGGAGGAAATAAAATTGCAAAAGGGAACCTAGAAGTCACGCACAAACCATCCCAAAGATCGCAGGAGCATAATTTACAAATTATATCATATATTAACCAAAATTCACATCTTGGTAATATGTGACAAATCAGCAGAAGCCATCTAGTGCTCCTGTCAGGGTTCTGAACAATTTCAGACAAATTCCAGTCCTCCACAGTTCCAGATCAGCAGAACGTCAAAAAGGTACTGAGAACTTTGAAGTTTTACAGATAACTTTCAATTGATTTGAATATGTTAATGAACTAATCCTAAGGTGGCATAGACAGGAGATTGTCTATCTCTCAAAAAAAAAAAAACCCTATAAAAATGAGGCCTCAAACTCCTTTCCTCTTCACCCCCAACACTCCTCCTTTTCCATGGCATCCATGCTGCCTAGGGTATCCAACTCTAATCCATGTTTACATGAGTGATAATCTCTTCCTCTCCCCTTCCCATTCTCTTTCTCATGTTGCCTATCTCCCTTTACCATCCCCATCCCACCATCTGCCTCTGTGCCAGTTTTCACCACTTATCTCTGCTTTTATGGACTTTTTACCCCCACCCTCTCTGTGTTTAATTAAAATGTGATTGCTGACCTATTTTCTACTGCCAATTGTGGTCTTTCCCAGGGAGTACCCAGAAAACTGGGTGTATCTGCCCTTATTTCATAATTTCACAAATTATGAATTCAGTATGTTTGTTGACTGATATAAAATAGGCAATGAATGTCTGTTTATCGATTAATTCTGTTCAATACAACAAATGTCTAACACACATTTATGTTTTGTACAGTAGTGGGCTTGCAAGGGTTATGCCAGCAGAGGGCTACTGCCAGCTAATCTCATCAAGCTAGGAAGGCTCCAATGAAGCACTATCTATCTGCCATCTGAGGACCAGCCTAACAAAGTTCAGAGCCTCATCTCCAGGTTGACTGCAGGGCTATGAATCTTTGTAGCACAGTAACTCTGGAAGACCCTCTATTAAATAATAGAGGGAGTTGAGATTTGTGGAGAGTGCTTTTCTTTGTGTCCCCAGAACTTAACACAGTGTCTGGCACACAGTAGGAGATTAATAAATGTTTATTACCTGACTGAGAGGTGGTCCCCTCACCTAGGAAATTATAGATGCTTGAAGTATTAAGGTACTGAAGTATGTGTGATAGGCACACAGCAGCTAAAAATGGCATAGGTCCTGATCTCAAAGAGTTTACATGAGACATTCAAGAAATCGCTTCATTCAGTGCTGAATTCTTCTCCTTTATTTGAGGGAGGGAATGCTAAGCACTAAAAACTCCTATAGGGTCAGGAGAGCTCCAAACTCACTCCCAAAAGGTAATAATTATTATTCAGTAGTGTCTGACTCTTCGTGACCCCTTTTGGAGTTTTCTTGGCAGAGATACTATAGTGGTTTGCTGTTTCCTTCTCCAGCTCATTTTACAGATCAGGAAATTGAGACAAAAGGGTTACACAGCTAGTAAGTGTCTGAGGCTGTATTTGAACTCAGGAAAATGAGTCTTCCTGACTCTAGGCCCAGCGCTCTATCCACTGTACCATCTAGCTGCCCAAAATGTTATAATAACCATTGCCATTTCTGTAGTACTTTAAGGTATAGAAAGAACCGAATTCACTAAACAACAATGGCATTGTAGCCATATATGTAGATATAGCGGGGGGCTTTAAAAGGGACCACAGGGTCTCTTGGTCCTACTTCTTGGATCAGAAACATGAATCCTCCTTCCCTTTTTGTAAATAGTATTGTATTAGTTTCAATTACATTTAAAGATAGTTTTCAGTATTCGTTTTTAAAAGATTTTGAGTACCAAACTTTTCTCCCTCCCCACTCCACTCTCCCCAAGACAGCAAGCAATCTGCTGTAGATTATATACATGTGCAGTCATGTTCAACATATTTCCATGTTAGTCATGTTGTGAAAAAAGAAATAAAACTAAAGGGGAAAACCACAAAAACAACCAAAAAAAGTGAAAATAGTATGCTTTGATCTGCATTCAGACTCCATAGTTCATTCCCTGGAGGTGGATTTTCCATCATGAGTCTTTTAGCATTTTCCATCATGAGTCTTTTAGAATTGTCTTGGATCACTGTCTTGCTGAGAAAAGCGAGGTCAACCATAATTCATCATTGCACAGTGTTGGCTGTTACTGTATACAGTGTTCTCTTGGTTCAGCTCACTTCACTCAGTATTAGTTCATGTAAGTCTTTCTAGGTTTTTCTGAAATCTATCTATTTGTTGATATACAGAATAAGTTAAAATCTCTTCCACATGAGAGCCCTTTAGATAATTGAAGATAGCAATCATAACATTTCACACACACCCCACACCCCACAAGACTCTCCTACCTAGTGGTTCCTAGCAGTGTTTTCCTCTAATTATTTAGCTGAGTGACTCTTTGTCTGAGTTGGAGAAGGGTGAATAATGAGACTCCATCTCTAGAAGAGCAGTCTATGATACGAAAACCTGAATACTTCTATAAGGCTAGCTTTTCAGATGTATTTATCATTCTATTCACCCTTTAAGAAATGTTTATTATCCTACGCAGAGGTCAGGTTCAAGGGTGTGAATCACACATGTAATGTCAGGCTTTTTCAATGTGTTGATTGTTATACTGAACTTTATTTTCTTTTTCTTTTTTTAAAAAAAAATTCTTCTTTATAAGGGACAACTCTGTGGGGAACAGGGTGAGGAGAGACAGAGAGGGAAATCTAGGTGATGTAAAAACAAAAGATTTTGTTCAAAACAAATTATCTTCATTTTACCAAAAGTCTAAGAGATGGTCATGAGTTGCCCCAGTATCCTTTGTAAGAAAGCTGGAACTAAAACCTTTTGCCTACCAGAGCTGCTTGGTGTACTTGCCATTCTCTTCCCCCCCAATCCTCCCCATATTTGCTTAGTACTTTAGGTGGAAAATGTCAGCCTCCATTGAACTGAATCTGAAGCTTTTGTGAGGTGAGAAGTCAAGGCCCAGACTCATCGCTCCTTTCTTTTTCCTCTCCCTTTCTCCATTCCCTAGATGGGTTGGGTTTAAATATGCCAAGGTCCTTCCCTCCTCTTGCACTCCCCATCCCAGTTGTAACTGCTATCTCTGTTACTTTGTGTCATAGGATAAGGGCCGAGCGGTGAACTCAGCTAGGCTTTGGGCCCAAGGCCTTTCAGCCAAGGACAAGATCCTGGTAATGATTAGATCATTAACTCTCAGCAGGTTTTGCTATCTCAGCATATCAGCTTAAGCAGATGCAGCCAAGAAATGAAAACTTACCACCCTCTCCCCATCCCCAGTCTGAGTTGATACATGCATGCGTAAGCTACATCGATATAGATTTGTGTGCACATCGACCCCTTCTCCCCCATAACTCTCTACACCACACACCACACAAATGCACACGTAGATGCAGGCACTTACAGCCTGTGGGGAATTCAGAGAAGAATAATATGACTAATTGATATCATATTCCAGAAGCAAGGGATTTTTCCTTCTTAGAATTTTAGGGGTAACCCTAAAAGACTAGGGTGTCAGCTCAGGCCCTATTTGAGGTGTTCCTCCTTGAGTGCTAGCCACAAGTGATTAGAGCCCTAATTTTATTTAACCAATTAATATTAATTAACTTTTACAAAGGCATATTTACTTCAAAGCTATAATAAGAGTAAAAGTACAAACGGTTTCCCCTAATAACTCAGAGGCATATTCTTCCTTATCCCACCTTGGTCCCTGGGGAAAGTAGGTTCAGATTTAAAGCAGTTTCTATATAGCCTTGGTCCTACCAAAGTCATGTCTGAGTGTGGCACTACAGCCAGATGAGTCCTCACCTCAGCCACCTCTGGCCAGGTTCCCTAAGAGCGTTTCCTATACCTTGGGGCATTGATGCTGGGCCTATGGAAAAACCAACAGAAACAAGAAATACTTGACTCCTGGAGGCCTGGACTCTCAAACTCTTAAATGACTCATTCTTCTGACCTTTTGAAACTCCCAAGGTCATAGCTTCCCAATTCACTTCCTTCACTTAAAACTAAAAAACAAATGCTGAGACAAAGAAGCAGAACCGATTTTTACAGAGCCACATGTTGGCTTTTGGTGGGGAGAAGACCTGAGACCATGTTTTTTTGCCAGAAGCCATCTATCAGGAAGAAGAAATTAGCCAAAGAGAAAACATCAAAAGAAAGGAAAGAGGCTGAGGCTGGCTAAGACTTTTTGAATGTTCCAGTTCCATCTCCACAACTTCAGCTAATCATGAGGTTGGATTCAACACGTAATTAGCAGACCAGAACAAGTTACAGAATGTCTATGCATGCTCCAAAGCTCTCTAAGACACTTCCATTGTATTTCAGCTCAGTTCTCCCAGAAGCAGGTTCCTCAGCTTCTTCCACATGAGGAATTTCACCAGGTACTCATTCCAGCCTTCCACAAGGTCCCCTCCCATCTCCTGTTGTGTGAAGGGATCCAGATTGGTCTGCCTTTGTATCCCTCCCAGCCCTTTTCCTGACCTTCTGAACCTCAAAATCATGTCTTTACATCTGTCTTAGCTTGAACTTCCCTAAGCACCTGGAGTCTCCTTGATTTGGAACATCTTACTATCCCTTTGGCCTGATCAACAGAGAACATCCTTCCACAAGGCCCACTCTACCTTCTTGTCTTTGGTGAGCTCTTCTTGGAACCTCTACTTTGTGAAAGGGCCAGGGAAGACCTCTTCATTCCCCTCTTGGCCTTGATAGACTTCAAAATCATGTCCTCTGATAGAGACCTTTGTCCCACAACTCCCTCCATTTTAGTTACCTTTTTTATATTGTCTTTTCCCATTGGAATGTAAACTCTTTGAGGGCAGGGAATATCTTTTTCCTTGTATTTGTATACCTAGAGCTTAGCACACTGTTTGGTGCATAGTAAAGGTTTGATTCCTTCCTTCCTTCCCTCCTTTCTCCCTCCTCACCGGCTCACTTCCTCTTTTGCCCCTAATGAGTCCTTATTCTTTCCTCAGTGGCCAAGTAGAACAAATCAGAGAATCAGACTCACAGATTTGAGAGTGCAAAAGGACCTCAGCAGCCATCTAATCCAAATAACACTTGAAAGGAATCCCTGCTACCCTGTCAGCTAGTCTCCAAAGACCTCCAGGGAAGGGGGATCCATCACCTCTTGAGATAGCCTACTTCATATCTAGACAGTTCCAATTACTAGGAAGGGTTTTTTTCCCTTAACATCAAGTTTAAATTTGCTTTTTTTGTCATTTCCATCCATTACTCTTGGTTCTGCCTTCTGGGACCAATGCTTCTTCTACATGACTGCTCTTCAAATACTTGAGACAGCTCTCAGGTCCTTCTGACTTGTCTCCTCTCCAGGCTAAACATCCCCCCTTTTCTGATCCTTGTATGACAGGACTCAAAGCCCTTCATATCCCTGTTTGTGCTCCCCTGGATGTCCTCCAGCTTATCAGTAGCAATATCCTAAACCTGTGGTACTCAGAACTAAACACATTATTTCAGGTGACCTCTGACGACAGTCAAGTGTAGGGAGACTATGACCTCCCCTTTCTGAGAGCTATGTCTCTGAGCTACATTTGACATTGGGGAGTAATCAGCCTACTGCATTCCCTGGTCTGTGCAGCTCTCTTGGGGCCCTTACCTAAGATCCCTGACTCTGCCTCTGATTTCTACCCTATCTAACTAGCTTATCCCTACGACTCCTCCCAGCTCTAATGTTCTGTTTCCAAGCCTGCATGTTGGCAAGGGTCTATATCCTCTAGTGTACTATATATACTATATCCTTTCCCTTAGATATTGTTCAGTCCTTTCAGTCATGTCTGACTCTTTGTGACACATTTTGGGAGTTTTCTTGGCAAAGATACTGGAGTGGTTTGCCATGTCCTTCTCCAGCTCATTTTACAGATGAGAAAACTGAGGCGAACAGGATTAAGGGACTTACCCAGAATCACAAAACTAGCGTCTGAGGTCAGATTTGATCTTAGGTCTTCCTGATTCCAGGTGGTGTGCTCTATGCACTGCACCACCTAGCTGTCCTTCCATTGACTGTTTCTCCACAAAACAAGAGGTCACCAAGGGAGTTAGTTTCGGAAAGTTGTTTTTTGGGACCACTGACTTCATTTCCATTTTCTAACATTTAGAGGCAGCATATATTTTTAGTGTTTCAAAATATCACATCACTTCAGGTGGGGAATTGGTGCCCATGGAAATCAATTCATTCTGACTGTGTCACAGAAACCTGTGAAGGCTGACTCAGAAAGTATAGCTCCTAGTACAGTGGTGCACCTGGAGGAGAGACATGACAGGAAGAGCTGAATGCTCTGACTCAATGGAAACCTCCTGGTTTTTCCATAAGTCAGACAGTGTGCTCTGGATAATTACTTTTCTTCTGCTTATAAGCTTAGAGGAATTTCACCTCCCAATAACTAGATACTTAATAAGGCTAAATTATAATGAGGGTTCTGTGGAATTACACATTACATTAACACCAAATGAGTTCATTAGGAATTCATTAGGAATGACTGCTGCGGTGGTCACAAAAATTCATAATGGTTAGCCAGACACAATGGAGAGGGGCTAAATCATTGTGGAGGGAGGGGTATGGAGACCTCTTCATTTCCAGCTTGGGCCAATAGTCTCTATTTCCAGGGTCACAGGACTGGTGAAGAGTTTTCAGAGTTAATGCTTCTTGGACATTGCTAGATTTACTTTCTTCTCTCTTCTTTCTTCTCCTTCATTTAGCCCTAACTGGTTCCCCTTCCCAAAAGGGAAAAAAAGAGGTCTTATCATTCTTTACCAATCCTAGACTTGGAAGTTCCAGGTCAGTAGTCCACAAGTATTTATCAAGTTTCTTTTATGTTTCTAGCTCTGTGCTTTTCATCATGAAGAATTCAGAGAAAGGTGAGACACAGTCCCTGTCCTCAAAGAATCTGGTCTCTAGCTGGGGAGATAGGGCACAAATACATAAAGCATAAGAGGCAGAATATAATTTAGTAATATATTGTATGGTACAGACTGTGTGCTATAAGAATCCATTAGATTTGTAATATATTGTATAATATATTTATAATATATTGTATTATTCATATAAATACAGGATGGGAAAGACATGGCTGGATTTCATTGGAAAAAGGTTGGAGGGTTTTACTGTTCTGCAAACTCAGTGAGTAGACAGCATGACAGACTCTAGCATGCTAACAGATATGTAATCTTATGGAAGTGAGCTTTCTCTCCAGTTACTCAAATCCATTCATACCTGCCTATCCTTTTGTGAATCTTGTCCATGTCATTCCATTTATCACCACTATAGACCCTCCAAATTCTCTTCATATTGCATGTATACTTGTGGAGCATGTGGACTGTCCATCAATTATTCCTTGCTCTTGTGATGGGACCAGGCCATTATTTTTCCTGATTATAGCATTCTCTGATGACATCCTTTATGCCACTTCTCCTGCATAATTTCTTATTCTAAATGTGTTGTAGCCTGCTTATACCTTCCATGCCCCTCTCCATTTCCCTTTAAATGAACTTCAACATTCTCAACAGTAACTCCCCTCAAAATACTATGGCAAAATTAAACTACATTAAGAGGTACATGAGAAGCAGTATTGTAGATAATGAGAATCATCTTTGGGTTCAAGAGTACCTGGATTCAAGCCCTGTTTCTGACAAATACTAATTGTGTGACTATGGACACATCACTCAACTCCTCAATCCCCCAGAAAATGCTCTAAGATTATAAGTTCCAGACAGGCTATATATCTTCATAAGCAAAGGGAGGTTCTATACTGGGAGTTTTGTTCGCTGATGATATCCCAGATCTTGCTCTCCCCAGCCCACCCCCCCTAAAAAAAAGAAAAAAGGAAAGAGCATTGTGTCTAAACTAGAGAAATCTCTCTATACTCTGACATGATCAGACAATGCCTGGAATACTATATTCAGTTTGAGATACCACATTTCAGGATGGGCATTGAAAATCTACAGAGCATATGAAGATGACAGAGGCACTCTAGATGGTGAAAGGCCTTGTGAGTCCATGTCCTCGGAGGATTAGTTGACCAAAATGGGGGCATTTAGCCTGATGAAGAGAAGACTTTTGTGGGGTGGGGAGAGGTTAGGGGTGAATAAGGATAGTGGAACATAGTGATTGTCTTCAAGTATTTGAAGGGTTGCATATGGAAGATGGCTTGGACTTTTTATGCTTGATCCCACAAGGTAGAACTAGCCCTAAATGGGAGGAAGTAACAGAGAAGATATTATTACTATGCAAGGCAAAACTTCCTAAAGATTAAAGTGATCCCACAGTGGAATGGGCTGCCTCCCTGAAGACCTTTAGGCAGGGGTTAGACAGCCACTTGTTGGGATTCTTGATCTGGAATAGGTTTGATCTGGTTTGAGCTAGAGGTTTTCTGAGGGTTCTGCTAAGGCTGAGATGTTAGGTAAGATTCTGTGAGTTGGTAAAATTGGCCGTAAAGGGTGAGTATGATCTTCAAGCATGGCTTGAGAAGTTATAGCAAACCAAAAATGGGAAGAAATTCGGTTGGAGAGGTGGAGACATCAAGAGCAGAACAAAGGCTTCCCTTTTTATGGCTAAGAGACAAAGGTTGGGAATGAATAGGAGGCTATTCATTTATAGCTCAACTGCTAAGGGTTCTTAACCTGGGGTTCATGAACTTGGATTAAAAAAATTATTTTGATAACTGTATTTCATTAAACTTGGTTTCCTTTGTAATCCTATGCAATTTGTTTTATGCATTTAAAAATCTTATTCTGAGAAGGGGTCTACAGGTCTCATGAGATTGCCAAAGAAGTCCAGTAAGGAAGTTTGCATTCGTTCTTAATTACCTTAATTATCCTTGGGAGTTAGTGGGTCCCCCATCACTAGAGATCTTCAAGGGAAGACTGAGACCAGTCCCATTATACTTGCTAGGGATCTCCCTCCTTTACACTAGATCAACCAAGGATTCATTATACTTTTCAAACATCAACCTCTTGAAGGAATATTTGGAATGAATGAAAGAAAAATATTTAAGAAGTGCCTAATATATTCCAGGCACTAAAAAAAAAGTGAGACAGTGCCTGCCCTGAGGGAGCTCACCTTCTAATGGGGGAGACAACACATATAGAGGAAAAAGAGAGTTTTGGTCAGGTGATTTACAAAAATGGTGATTGAAGACTTAAGTGTATATGAAGCTTTCCCCCAAAACAGTGGGAGAATTGATTTGATTACTCTTTTTCATTTATGCGGGAAAAGATGTGGGGCCATATACAGGTCAGGAAAGATGGCAAAGTGCCTTTGGGGGATGGAAGAATGGATGGGATGTGAAGCATGGTCTGGGTCCAGCTAGATATAGAGTTTGTACTCATTGAGGACTACTCAGCTGCAAGGTGGAAATTCAAAATGGAGTAGATAAACTTTCCCTGTAAAGGGAGATTTTAGCCCAGAGATTTTTGTGGGATCTCTGGTAAGTGAATATGTGCGTGTGTATGTGTAGAGGATGGGATAGATAAATCAAAGTCTATGGTGATGGAGGGCAGAATGGAATGACTGGAATTTCTGTTTGGGGGTAGGGAAGTTGGTTGGGTCAATCTATGAAAAGATAATTATTGAGTGCCTTCTTGGTGAGAGATACCAAGCCAGGGGAGACCCCAGGAAAACAGATCTCACAATTCCAAGTTCATCCATGTCACATATTTCTGAGATCCACAAAACACTGATGCCTGGGTTTTGATTCTCTTTTGCTAAGTGTCAAAGCATGCCCTGAAAGTTTTAATTCTTTCTACACTGCAGGAGTGACTAGAAGAGGTACCTGTGAGTCCACTTCTCTAAGACCCCACTCATCATTCAAGAAATCTAACCCTAAACTGCCTCTCCCCAAGCCACCACAAGTGGAAATGTATGAATTTTTCCCAATAGAATGTGAACTCTTTGAAGACAGGGCTAGACTTTGCTTTTTTTTTTTTTTTTTAATATTCCTAGGGTTTACAACATGAGTTTGCACATAATACTCATTTTAGTTTTTTCATTCCTTCATTCATTTGCCCAGCCCAAGTTTACAGTCTAACCTCAGAAGCTAGAACTAATCTTTTCTAGAGGCACAGCTGTTTTGGTCTTCATCTCACACACACACACAAAAACCAAATCTTTGACATTAGAGGTCATCTACTCCAACCTTTTCTTTTTACTGACTACAGGTGAAAAGATTAAGGGACTTGCCCAGGGGCACATAGCTTATCAGTGGCAGAACCAGTATTGGGACTGAATTCTACTCTTAACCTGGAACTAACCAAAGCACATAGAAAGCCAGTGCTTTGCTCAAAGTGACACAGAGAGTAGATGGCAGTGTCAGGACCTGAAACAGCCTCCTGACTCCCAGGTCACTGCTCCTTCTGCTACACCACACTTACTTTGAGTATTATTGTACTCTGTCACTTAAAATTGCCCCATAAAACAGTAGGTAAATAGAAAGGGTTGAGGTCATCTACCTGGCTACTGAAAGTCTATGGGATGAGAGGAGGGAGTGGGAAGGGGTGGGAATGATCTTGATAGCAGACCTTTCTAATTCTCCAAAAGCAGAGCAAGAATACAGCTGAGTTATCATTGGTGCCTGCTGCCCTCAGGAATCTTCTTCATGCCCTCCTTGACCTTGAACTTGAGAGTACTAACTAAAAAGAAAACAGCTTTTTGGCCTTAGACTCAATTCCACTTAATAATGAAGGAGAAGAAAAAGGAGGAAGTAGGGAGGTGGGAAAGAGGAGTGTGGATGGAATCTAGCCATGGCTTCTGCTATCGTCCATCATTCTGCTTTTCCTATAGACTCCTAGAGCCTGTTCCAGGAGAATCAAGTTATATCAGATATTTATTTAGCACTCACTAAGGCAGGCATTCTTGACTTTTTTGTATGGCATGGATCTAGTTTGCAATCTGGTGACTCTTATGAACCCCTTCAGTCAGTCATCTAGTGGTCAACTAGCTTTTTAAGTATCTACTATGTGCCAGGTACTGTGGTAAGCACTAGGGTATACATGTGGCAGGAAGAACAAGGCCAGTGTTGTTGAATTATAGAATATGTAGAAAAGCCTAAAGTGCAAAAAGACCAGAAAGGTTGAACAGAAGGCAGGTTGTGAAGGGCTTTAAATGCCAAATAGAGCATTTTACATTTGATCCTACATATAGTAGGGAGTCACTGAAATTGATGACATGGCTAGACCCAGGCCTTAGGAAGATCACTTTGGCAGCTGAATGGAGAATGGATTGGACTGAAGGAGAAAAACTAATTAGAAGGCTTTTGTAATGGTTCAGGTGTGAGGTCATGAGAGCCTGCAACAGGCTATGTGAGTGGAGTGAAGGGGACATATAGGAGAGATATTTTGAAGGCAGAAAACAGAAGAAAAGACAATAGTTCAACAATAGACTATGTATGTGAAGTGAGTGTGAATCAAAGATGACAATAATAATAGCTTGGGTGACTGAAAAATGGTAGCTTTGTCAACAACAGGGAAATGTGGAAGAGAGGGGCACTTGGTGAGCGGGGGAAGATACTAAATTCTCTTTTGAACATTTTGAGTTTGAGATGCCTATGGGACATCCAACTCAAGTTGTCCAAAGGGCATGCTGTAGAATTAGAGCTCAGTAGAGAGGTTAGGTCTGGATATATAGACTTGAAAATTGTCTGCAGAAATGAGAACTGAACCCAGGAAAGTTGATGAGATCACCAAGCAAAATGCTATAGAAGAAGAGGTCCCAGGAGAGAGTCTTGGAGGATACCCATGGTTAATAGCATGGGCTGGATGAAGATCCAGCAGTGGAGACAAGGAAGGGGTGTTCAGAAATATAGGAAAGGAACCAGGAGAGACCTAGAAACCTAGAAAGGCAAGATAATCCAGGAGAAGATGATCAGCAACGTTCAAGGTTGCTGAGTGATCAAGTAGGATGAGTATTGAGAGAAAGCCATTGGATATGGCAATATAGAGATTGCTGGTAACGTTGGAGGGAGTAGTCTCAGTGGAATGATGAGGTACAAAGGAAGATTGCAGATAGTTTAGTAGAGAGTGATAGCAGACAGAGTGGGGGGACTCCAAGTGTACACATCTTTCTCAAGGGGATTAGTCAAGACTAAAGGCTAAAATAAAAGCACAGGGGCAGAAAGATGGTGCTGGATCTGGGGTCAGAGGACCAAAATCCCAGCAGTGCTGGTTCCTAATTATGATTATTTGATCCCTCTGATCCTTTATCTGTTTCTTTATCTGTAAAATGAAGGAGATAATCCTATGAAAGGACAAGCTTTGAGACTAATTATTGTAACTGATATTTTAACTCACTTTGTTATTGTCGTTTTTTTAGTTGTGTCCAACTCTTCATGACCCCATTTGGGGTTTTCTTGGTAAAGATGTTGGAGGGGTTTGCCATTTCCTTCTCCACTTCATTTGACAGATGAGGAAACTGAGACGAACAGAGTTGAGTGACTTGCCTAGGGTCATACAGCAAGTAAATGTCTGAAGCCAGATTTGAATTCAGAAAGATGAGTGTCCTTGATTTCAAGTTTGACACTCTATCCACTGTGCCACTTAGTTGCCCATTAACCCACATTAGGGATTGCAAAGGGCGCAATTATTGACTTCTCAGTGTTCCTTGTCAACTTTCTAAGACTATAGATTGCAAAACAGTATCTGATCTATTGTGGTAGAGGAAGTCCCCTTGCTGGTATTTCCTGATGCCATTTCCTTCCTAGTATCCTTCCTTCTTCCCTTCCTTCCTTTTTTCCTCCCTCCCTCCTTCCTTTCTTCCTTCCTTCCTTCTCCCAAAACCTTAAACACAATGCACTCTGAAGCCCATGGGCTGGACAACAATAGGTTCCTGCCCAAGATCCACTTCATGACTGCCTTACAGTGATCATTGGTAGTAACAGTTTCTCTTTCCCTCCCAGTTTGATTTAGTTATTTTTCTTTGGCTCATTAAAAGGGCCTGACTACTTCTTAAAGAGGCCTATTCACTCAAGGGGTATTACCTCCCTCTAAGTGAGTAGGTGAAAAGGCCTAGCCTAAAAAAGGCCAAGGTCTCCCATTGCATCCTGGGCCATCTCCAGTCATCCTGATAAATAACTGGTCACTGGATCCAGATGGCTCAAGAGGAAAAAGTGAGGCTTATGACCTTGCACAGCCCTCCGTCACTCAAAACAAAGTCATGTGCAAGTCATCATCATTTCTCTGATGTCATGGTCTTCTTTGAAAATGAAGGATGAACACAACAACAATCATTACTTGTTTATTGAGAACCCACTGGGACAGCTAGATTGCATAACAGATAGAGCACCAGCCCTGAAGTCAAGAGGACCTGAATTCAAATCTTGCCTCAAACACTAGGTATCTGAGCCTGGGCAAGTCACTTAACGCTGATTGCCTTAAAAAAGAAAAGAAAGAAAGAAAGGAAGGAAGGAAGAAACAAAGAAAGAAAGAAAGAAAAAGAGAAAGAAAGAAAGAAAGGAAGGAAGGAAGGAAGAAAGAAAGAAAGAAAGAAAGAAAGAAAGAAAGAAAGAAAGAAAGAAAGAAAGAAAGAAAGAAAGAAAGAAAGAAAGAAAAAGTGCACAGCCTATTATGTGAGAGGCAGCACGGTGTAATGGATGGAGAACAGATCTCTGAGCCAGGAAAACTTAATTTCAAGTTGCCACTCTGACACACACTGGCTGTGTGAACCTGGGAAATGTCAAATAATAGTACTAATAATAGCATTTGTATGCCACCTTAAGGTACACAAAGCACTTTAAAATATTATTTCATTTGACCTTCTCAACAACCATGGGAGGGAGGTGCCATTATAATCCTCATTTGGCATATGAGGAAACTCAGGCAACGAGGGGTTAAGTGATATGCCCAAGGTCACACAACTAGGAAGCATCTGAAGCTGTATTTGAACTCAGATTTCCTGACTCCAGCTTCAGCACTCTGTCTACTCTTGACACCTAGCTGCATGTTCTAGGTAACTCTATAAGACTTTAAATTATAGACAAGGTGAATCGGTGCTACTTGCACTGGTAGAAAGGAGTTCCCTCTCTACTGGAGAAATCATAAGTACAGCTATTATTCCTAATACATGCCAGGCTCTGTGAAGGATAATGGGGATACCAAAATAAAACCAAGAAGTCATTCTGAACCTCAAGAGACTTACATTCTACTGGAAATGGGTGAGATAAGAACAATGAATCCAGTTAAAACTATATATTACAAAGTAATTTTTGGAGCTGCACTAGCAATTGGGAAAAACAAGAAAGGTTTTCTGTAGTTGGGACTACTTGAGCTAAGCCTTGCAGTGAGGAGACAAGTTAGGAGGCTATTACTGTCGTCTCAAGAGAGACTGCCCCAAACAAGCAAGGTCACTAGGTGAGTAAAAGCAAGGGAAAAATTAAAGGTTGTGGAGGTAAAATCAACAAAATTTCCAAACTGATTGGATGTGGAGTGGAGATGAAGAGGGAAGATGGGAGGATGACTGAAGTTGTTGACTCAGGTAACTGGATGGTAACTACCATCTGGTAGTGTTTTCAAGACAAACAAGGAAATTAGGAATAGGGATGAATTTAGGGGGAAAGATGAGCTCTGTTACCGATATGGGCAAAAAAAGAGTTTGCCAAGCACTTTACATATTTTGATTTATTTGATCCTTACAGCTCTCTGAGATAAGCACCATGAGTATTATTACAATCTGGAAGAAGAGAAAATGGAGCATCGGAGTGGTTATGATGTATCTGTTATTGCAGAGGTAGCACTGGAGATGGGATCTGAACTCCTCTCTTTCCTGATTTCAGGCCCACTGTTCTTTTCGCTGTTATTTCTCTCAATCAGCACTTAATTTTATATTCAACTCAAGAGGAGATAATACAGTTTCCCTGAGTTATATTTCTTTTCATTTGATTCCAAATGTCAGGAAATCCTACTTACTGTCTGAGATCTCTACCATTACAGTTAAACTCATTCTCTTAGGGTAGGTGCTCAGGGAAGATACCTACTAAACCAGTGACGTGGTGTATATAGGTGTATAACAGCACAGTCCCTCTTGGTGTTTTGTCCATTATAAAGAGTTCCCTATGTTGGTTTTCTCAATACAAAATAAGACCCTTGAAAATGTGCGAAGTTTTCATAGTTGGGAACCTGAAGAAAGTGGCAAAGATATTAGTTCAGAAAATCCCTGGGATCCAACAATTGACAGGGGCAGTACAGTTTGTCAACACACACAGGAGATCATTCTTACTCTCCTCAGCCCTGGGGAGACCATGTTTGGAGTTTGGAATTCACTTCCAGACATCACATTTTTTTAGAGGGATGCTAATAGGCTGGAGGGTGACCAGGACGATATAAGGAGGCTTAGGTATGCTTGATGGAACTGGTGAGAATAAGCCACAACAAAGAAAAAGTTTTAGAGAAATGATAGTTGTCTTCAAATATCCAGAGGACTGTTGTATGGAAAAAGGTTTCAATTTACTCTGCGTTATGCCAGAGATTAGAAAGAATAAGACAAATGCATGGAAGCTACTGGAAGGCTAATTTTGGCTCAATGTGAAGAAAGGTTAAAAAAACCCAAACTATTAGAATTGTCCAACAATGAGGCTCCCTCATGAGATAATGAGATCCACTTCACTGAGAATGTTCAACAGAGACTGGTTAAGCATCTGTTAGGGGGTGGGAATTTAGACCAGATGTCTTGCAATGGATTTGACAATGGCTCTCTAAATACTAACAGACTTCTGTAGGGGAGAAAAACTAATAAGGATTTTTATCAGTATTAGTAATTAGAACAATAACATCTTGCATTTGTGGAATGCTTCGTTCTCATTTGGTCTTTCCAGTGACCCACTTTTGGGATTGGGCTTATATGTTTTTTTGGCTGAGAGGTATGATTTCATTGAATAGGGAACTCCCCATGAGAAAGCTCCTTCCACCAACGTTGATCGGCTAATCGACAATTGTTCCATAATTCAATATTGTTGAGAGTTACCTGTCATCTCAGACAGGTAAGTTTTTGTTTAGAGTCACAAAGTCAGTATATGTCAGAGATGGGACTTGACCTCAAGCTTTTTTTTACCTCAACATTGGCTCTCTATTCAATACTACAGGATGCTACCATTTTAAGATTAACCAAATTTTAAAAAAATTTTACATGTTTATATATATATATATATATATTAGAAGATAAATCCTATTGTTTTATTGATTTTTGTGAAATGTTTGACTCAATAGAGCAAAATTCCAATCTTGACATGTCTCTTTAACCAAAATTTCTCCCATATGTGTGTGTGTGTGTGTGTGTGTGTGTGTATATATATATATATACTTTAAAATTATACAAAATTCAATAGTAGAATCAATTACAAAGACAAATTTGTTCAATTATGTGAATGTTTATGTTTTTTAAATTATATGTAAAAATAATTTTTAATATTCACTTTTTAAAATTTTGAGTTCCAAATTCTTTGCCACTCTCCTTCCTTCTTCTACTCCTTGAAAAGACAAGTAATTTGAATAGATTATACACATAGTCATACAAAATGTATTTTCATATTAGCCATCTTACAAAAGAAAAAGACTCCCCCCCTGAAATTAAGAAAGATAAATAAAGAAGAAAATATGCTCTGATCTGCATTTGGGCTCCATCAGTTCTTTCTCTGGAGATGATAACATTTTTCATCATTAAGTCTCTTGGAAATTAGCCACATTTTAATTTTTTTGTTTCTTATATTTTTTCACATTTTAAAGATGATGAAACCAAAGCCCAGAGAGCCTATGGTCCCATAACCCTATAACTTGTTCCAGGTCAAGGTTGGTGTACCAGAGCCAGGACTAGAACCCTTGCTTGGTTGGTTGGTATTGTTCCTTGGTTTTATTTCTGTTCAGTTGTTTTTTGATTGTGTCCAACACATTAAATAGAATGTAGACACTTTGAGACATAGACTCTTTCACTTTTTGTCTTTGTATCTAGGAAAGTACCTGGAACATAGTAGACATTTCACCAGTGGTTGATGATTGACATGGATCCCCATCTAATAATTCATTAAAGCAAATGAAGGTCTTAGATCTTCCAAGGCCAAGGAAGAACAGTGGGAATTCAGCCAAACTGGAGGTTCAACAACCTCAGGGTTGAGGACAGCTTCCTTTCTCCTTTTGATTGGCCCCTCATAAAATCCTGAGGGTAGGGTGGGGAGCAGTGGGGTGATTTGGGGGCTGGGCAGAGGCCTCACGGACAGTTTATAAACCGCTGGTGAGGAGTCTCTTCATTGAGTCTCCTCCTAAGGTGCGAGGTTGCTTTCTTCCTCTTGCTCACCTGACTTCCATTCATCATGAGCTTCACTGGCAAATACGAAGTTGAGAGTGAAAAGAATTATGAAGCGTTCCTGAAAAACTTGGGTGAGTGATCTTATCTGGTGCTTTTTCTGATAAAGTCATCCTGGGGAGGGGGAATAACAACCTTCCTACCCCTAGACTGGAGGGGTGCTAGGTATTTTTCAAACCACTTTTGCACACTTGGTTTTCATGGGATCTAGGCAAGGCAGCAGCTACCCATTTAATTGATAGATAGATCGAAGCAGAAAGAGAACTTGGGAAATTGAATAGAGAGCTAACTCCAGATTCAGGGTGTATTTCTGATGCATATTTTCTTTGTGACCCTGGGAGCTTAATCTGTTAGTAACCTTAGGGAAATTTTTAAAATTGACAAGGATAGATGAAATTATAGATATGGTCCAGGGGGCAAAATGGAATGAATTAGTTTAATTGGGATGAAAACTCTGGTCTCCTAAATTAACTCTGGTACCCTTTCCTGTGTATTGCACCTTGGATCCTGTTCTGTTCCAGCTACTGAAGAGGAACTAAGACAGATGTTCCCAAACTTTCCCTGTTTATAGGCTCTTGGTGTCAGTAATTTTTTTTTCACACTGCCCCTAGGTCAAAAGAAATACCTACCATTTCTCTTATTAAGTAGTTAGGTCCAAACAGCTTAATAAGTATTTATGTCCTAACTACTTAATAGAGGCTTAAAAGAATACCTATAAAATGAAAGAAAAAAGTATTTTAAATCCATTCTTAAATTACCACATGGGATGCATGTGCCTTTGGGCACTGCACAGCTGCTCAAGACTTGGAATCAGGTGGGACACTGACACCTTCATTTTTCTTGTACATTGATTTTAATGTAGTACTTACTTTTTAATCATACTAACCGCCAAACTCCATAGAGGGAGCTGGTTACTCAGTGGATAGAGCACTGAGCCTGGAGTCAGGAAAATCTGAACTCAAATCTAGCCTCAGGTACTTCCTAGCTGTGTGACCCTGGACAAGTCACTTAACCCTGTTTGCCTCAGTTCCTTCATCTGTCAGATGACCTGGAGAAGGAAATGGCAATCCATTTCAACATTTTTGCCAAGAAAATCTCCAATAGCATCCCTAAAGGTTGGACACAACTAAAAAATTACTGAACTAGAAAACCAAAATCCCTCTTTGAAAAGGTAGGTGATCATGAATGGAAGTAGGGTTTGCTGAGCTTTAGCATTTAACAGTAGGCATTTATCTGCTGTGTTTCCTCTGAGAATTTAAAACAGCCTGTGTTTCCTCTCTGTTTGGGAACCTTGGAACTAAGGTCTTTTTTGCCCCCCCCTTCCAGTCCAGTGACTAGTGGACCCCAATCCCCTCTTCCATGTATTTAAAGAAATGGTAAAATGCTATGGAGAAGCACAGAAGTTTCCTGGAGGTAACCTGGGGAGGTTTTTGAGGCCCTGCTGAAATGCGGATCTTACTACAGGAAGGAAGCCGGGGATATCAGGATAGCCTCCAGGAGTCAAGTTGGGGAGAGACAGGGATGCTGATAGAGTCTCTTTACTCTGTCCTTTGTCCATGCTGCCTTTCAGGCCACAAGATTAGGGTTTTTGTCAGATGGGCAGCAGCCAATGTGAGAACCTAGGCTAGGAGTCAAGGGACCTGCTTCCACCCTTGAGTTAGTTAGCTGTGGGTCCTTAGGTAATTCCCTTCACCTCCCTGGTTCAAAGTTTCTGTTCTGTGTCACAGGGGAAGAAAGCAGATAAGAAAATTCTACACAAAGCTAAAAGTCCTTCCCAAATCTGAGGTGGTATTAATACGACTCTTGGTGGGGAGTCAGGGCTAGGTAAATGGAGAGACTGCTAGAGGACTTTGGAATGTTTGCTGGCTACTCTGGGGAGTAACAGATGCTGTGGGGATTTTACCTTAATGAGTAAGCTAATGGCAGGGGTCTTGGTCTGGCATTACCTCAGTCAAACTGAGACCTTAGCTTAAAAAGACCAACTCTCCCACTGCATCTGGGGCCATCTCCAGTCATTCTGATCTGTATCTGGCCACTGGACCCTGATGGCTCTGGAGGAGAAGGTGAGGCTAGTGACTTTGCGCAGCCCTGCCTCACTTAAATCCAATTCACTTGCATGTCATGGCCTCACCTCCCTGATATCATAGTCCTCTTCAAGAATGAAGGATGAGCAATAATATCCTTTCCAAGTCAACATGTCAACCAGCATTTATAAAGTGAGCCCTGGGCTAAGCATCGGGCATACAGAGAGGAAGGCAGGAAACAGGAGCTCACACTTGCATGGGGAAGACATCAGAAGAAGATGTACTACAGAGTAAATTGGAGATAATCGTAGCAGGGACTAATATTTGCTGAATTAAATTGAATTGTCCATAGGAATCACAGGAGGCAGCATGGTGTGGGTCACAGGCCACCTAGTTGTGGCTGCTCCTGACTCCCTCCTCCCCCCCTCCCCGGGGGCAAACAAACCTCTTCCCTTCTCTGACCATCAGCTTCCCCCTCTGTAACATGGAGGAGCTGGACTGGATCGGAAGTGTCAAACTCAGGTAGAAATGGGGGCCACGTACTGACTTAGAAAAACACAAATGAACGTTATCTGTGTGGTATTGCATTTTTATTTATTTTGTTAAGTATTTCCCAATTACATGTTAATCTCATTCTGGTGCACTCAGGAGTTTTGCAGGCCCCAAGTTTGAAGACAAGATGATCTCTGTGGTCTTTGCAGGATTTGCAAGTCTCTGATCTTTCCTTTGATGGTGGGAAAGGAAGCTTATTTTGCAAAGAGTTTTTCTTGCACTTTAGGAAGGCAATCAGTCAACTGACAGATATTTGTCCGGTGTTTGTTATGTCCTGGATATTGTGCTAAATGCTGGGAATTTTTCACTTTTTAGTCATACCTGACTCTTCATGATTGCCTTTGGGGTTTTCTTGGCAAAGATACTGGAATGGTTTGCTGTTTCCTTCCCCAGCTCCTTTTACAGATGGGGAAACTGAGGTAAACATAGTTAAATGATTTGCCCAGGGTAATACTGCTAGTAAATGTCTGAGGCCAGATTTGATCTCAGGAAGATGAGTCTTCTTGACTCCAGGCCCAGGGCTCTATGCCACCTTTATGTCCAACACTGCATCCAATGTTGGGGATACAAAGACGAAATGGAAAATGTTCCTGCCCCTAAAGAACTTGCTTTGTCTTTGGCCAGATAGCAGGTACACATAAACACATACGCAACACACACACACACACACACACACACACACACACACATAAAATAGATGTTTTGGTTTTGGTTTTTTTGTGTTGGGCAAGGTGGGGAGAGGAAGGCTGTAGCAATTGAGAAGAATCAGGAAAGGCTCATACAGGAGGCTTGACTAAGCTTCGAAGGAAACCAGGAATTCTAAGAATTTGGAGGAGAAGAGAGAGTGCATTCCAGACACAAGGGACAATCTGTGCAAGGCTGTGGAGAACAGCTAAAAAGCCAGTTTGACTGACTGCAGCATAATTATTATTATAATAGCAGCTAACATTTATATAGGGCTTACATTATCCCAGGCACTGTGCGAAGTATTCTCCAATGATTATCTTACTTGATTCTCACAACAATCCTGTGAGGTAGTTAGCATCTTCCTTTTACAAATGAGAAAACTGAGGCAAACAGAGGTTAAGTGACTTGTCCAGGGTCATACAGCTAGCACTCATCTGAGATCTTGAATTCAGATATGAGCTGATTCTTTATCCTGGGCATGTCTTAGGTGACTTATGGAGGTTAAGTCCCCAATTGCCTCAGAAAAGAAATCAAATGAGAAAACTTGCTGGGTTCCAAGGGAAAAGAGAAACATCTTTTCTTTCAGAGAACTGATTATAAACAGCAGATGTGATTTTTTTTTTTAGGACTCTCTGGTGATACTATTGAAAAATATAGGAACTTCAAGACAACCACTGAAGTGGTTCAGGATGGGAACAACTTTACCTGGATCAGCAACTACCCAGGTGGTCATACTGTGACAAACAAATTCACTATTGGCAAGGAGAGTGAAATGGAGACTATGGGAGGCAAGAAGTTCAAGGTGAGGGATGACATGGCCATCCCAGATGCATCCTCCCTCCCACAGTGGAGGGAGCTCATCTGGGGCTTGGGTCTTTTCCATTGCCAGGAACACACACATTTTTATTTTCCTAATTCAATGAAAGGTCACCTCGCTCTGTTCCCTCTTGTCTCAGGCTCCAGGATAACTGTGAGGGTAGGATTGGGGCCTGGGGCATTAATTAAGCCATACCATTATTGCTGCCTGTGTCCCAGCAATTACTGGCTCTTATTCCCCAGGAAAGCAATATTTGGACAGCCTGGTGGCAAGGAGTGGGGGTGGTGGTGAGGAAATTATCACTATCCCTTCTTGCTCCCAACCTATGTTCCCTCAGTATTGCTCTAGTATGAGTGTGGGGAACCTGAGGTCTAGAGGCCACATGTGACCCTCTAGGTCCTCAAATTAGGCCCTTGACTGAATCCAATCTTCACAGAGCAAACTGCCCTGTTCTAGTACTTAGAAAAACACAAATGAATATTATCTATGTCGTATTGTATTTTTGTTTCTTTTGTTAAACATTTTCCAATTACATTTTAATTTTGTCCTGGTGCACTCAAGAGTTTTACTTACCTCCCCTTAGAGATACTTAGTGCCTCTTTGTCTCCCTGAGCTCCCTTCTGCCAGACTTCACCCTAGAATCCACCATCCTAGACCTTCTCCCATCCCATGCTTGCTTCACTTTTCAGGGCCTTGCCTTTGCCTATCAGTTTCCTCCCCATAGAGCTTTTGTAGTTTGGTTTGTCCTTGGAGAAACTCAGTGATTTGGGGACTGTGTTTTATCTCAGGCCACAGTGCAGATGGAGG
This sequence comes from Bettongia penicillata ogilbyi, assembly GCA_023548195.1. Lineage (NCBI taxonomy): Eukaryota > Metazoa > Chordata > Mammalia > Diprotodontia > Potoroidae > Bettongia > Bettongia penicillata. Next base: position 2,204,284 of record JAJHZJ010000135.1, on the reverse strand, counting down.
GGAACAAGATTGTGGCTACCTTCCCCAACTATCAACAAACCTCAGAGATTGTAGGGGGAAAACTGGTGGAGGTAAGTCTGGGGTTCACCTCAAGAAATTCACGGTGGTCCTTGAGCTGTTGGAAGCTCATAGAGAGTGGCCAATATATAGGCCAGCTTTGAAGAATTTGTATCAACTGACATTTCTATTTTATTTATTATTTTTATTTATTGTGCCATTAGAGGTTTTATTGAGTTATGTTTCCTTTATTTTTTCCCTTAAGTGTTCATTTTTTTCAGGATTTGTTCAGTTTCTTTTCTTTTTTTTTTGAGGCAATTAGGGTTGTGACTTGCCCAGGGTCACACAGCTAGTAAATGTCAAATATCTAAGGCTGGATTTGATCTTGAGTCCTCCTGACTCCAGAGCTGGTGCTCTATCAGTGAATTTCTTTTTCAGTGAATGAAGGGGCCCTTCTTTGGGAAAAATCTGGTACCCTTCCTATTTGTTATCATAGGTAGGAGATCAACAATTTTTAATCTTTTTGTATATCGTGGGCCACTCTGGGAGTCTAATGAAGTCTATGATAGACTGTTCTTATCCAACCCCTTTTTAAATGCATAAAACACACAGGATTAAAAAGAAAAACAATTTTATTGAAAGACTTATCAAAATATATATTTTTAAAAGTTAACTAGCTCTAGGCTATGAACCCCAAAGCTAGGGACTTCAGAGATGTCTAGTCCTCTCCTTTATTTTACAGATGAGGAAAGTGAGAGAAGCAGGGTAAAGTCACTTGCTTAGGGTCACACAGCTAGTAGGTATCTGAGGCCAGATCTGAACTCATGAAGATGAGTCTTCCTGACTCCAGGCTCAGCATACTAGCCTTTGTGCTGCCTAGCTGCCCTCATCCCTCTTCATTTTACATATGATAAAACTGGGTTCCAAGGAGTATAGATAACTTGCCTGAGGTCAGCCAGGTAGCAAGCAGGAGAGGCTGCACTGGAACCCAGGTTCTCCACTTCAAGAGACAGCCCTCCTTCCATTCGATGGAAGCATCATGACATGATGGGTACAGTAGTACACAGGGAGTGAGGGATCCTGGGTCCAAATCTCTCCTCAGATGCTAGCTGTATGAACCTTAAGTGAGTCTTTCAGCTACATTTTCCTCAGCAATAAAGCAGAGATAATACCCACCTCATAGTGTTATTGCCAGGATTAAATGAGCTAATGTATGTAAACCACTTTGCAACCCTTAAAGGGCTATTCAAATGTTAGCTATTATTATTACCACACTCCTTAATCTTTTTCCTACAATCAGAACAATAAAGTATCCGAGCTGGAAGAGCCCTTAGAATTCATCTAGCCTATTTATTCCCTTAGATTTTTAAAAAAGAAGGCTGAGGCCCAGAGAGGGGAAGGGACACACTGGCATTCAGCTGTTCTCAACAGGGCTTCCTGGCTCTGGAATTTATGGGACAGGTCTTGGGATTCCAGGGGAACAGGAACCAGATTTGCCTGAGAGAATGCACAGAAAATCTGCAGATCTGACCCTCCCAGGAAGCCCCTTTTTCCTGGGTCCTGGAGGTAGAATCCTTTATGGCCTTGGGTCTCAAAGTTCAGGTATGCGGGGCCCTCCCCATCTCCAAGCCTTGTTTGCCATGGGAAACAGCTGTTTTTGTGGACCCTGGAGAGTGATGGCTCTTGGAAGGCAATCACTCTGCAGGAACTTGATAAAAGGATGATAAAGATTCTTACATAATATTCCTCTCATTTAGTCACAGCTCTTTTTCTTTAGAGCTTTGCATTTTAAAAAGTGTTTTTCCCCCTCAGATCTCTGTGAGGTAATACAAACTGTGCAATAATTCTCCCTCCCATCGTTTTTTCAACCCCAACCTTAGATTTTCATCCATGTAGGGAATCTTTTCTGTAACTTGAGAGATGCCTGGGGACATTGACAGGTCAAGTAACTGGCCCAGGATGGAACAGTCAATATTTAAGATTGTGGGGCTGAACTCTTACCAAGGCACCACAGCCCCATTTTATAGAGGAGGAAATTGGGGCTGAGGAAAAGGGACTTGCCCAAATTCCCACAGCTAATAGGGTGGCAAGAGCCAGAACTCAAACTCAGATCCCTGACTCCAGGCCTAGTGCTTCTATCTTCCTGTTCCACACTCTTTCTCTTTGATATCCCAAAGACCTTTTGAGGCACATAGAGGATCTTAGATTTGAGACTGGAAAGGACATCTAGTTATAGTTGTTCCTGTTTGAAACTTGGTCCAAAGGAGGGACTTACTGAAGGTCACAGAGTTTGATATTTATCCTGTACATAGCTTGATTTGTGCATATCTATTTGGATGTTGTCTCCCGATTCATCCAATTAATCTTTAATTAATCTAATGTCTTTTGCTACTTTTGTATTCCCAGAGCTTATCACACCTGGCATTGTATGTAGTAGGTGTTTAAGAAACGTAGATTGGATTGAATTGAATTGGTTGACAGAATTGAGGGACAGGATTTAGAACCCCGGCCTTCTGTCTTTTCCTAGTCTCCTCCAGACCCCCATCCCCACTCTGTGTTTTCCATAGAGATTAGCTTCTAGTTACACTGCTCCTATCAGCCCCGCTAAATGAGAGAGGAATAGTATGTAAGAATCTTTATCATCCCCTGCATCGTCTTTATCATCCTTTGGTTGGCACTGAGGTATCACCCATTGGAATGGGAGCTCCTTGAGGGCAGAAACCTGGTTTTTGCATTTTTTTTTTGTATTCTCTACACTTAGCACTGTGCTTGGCACCTAGTAAATGTTCCAATACTTGCTGGCTTCACCTTTCTAACCTAACTTTGTCCTTTGTGCTTTTTTAGATTTCCACTAGTGGGGGTGTGACCTACGAACGAATCAGCAAGAAATTGTCTTAGGCAACCCAAATCCTGGAACCCTCCTTGCAAGGATAGGGAAGAAAATTTAAATAAAATCAGTTTTAAATGCAAATATCCAGTGTCTGGGAGTGTCTTGGTCTCAAGAAGTCAGGAATTTTTGATATCTAGAAACATATTGTTTCTGGGCATTGGGGTTGGACAAGAAGAGGATCTTAGGTTTCTGTGCATTGCATTACAGGGTTGGGTCATCTGTCCTGGGATCTCAAAACTCTATAGACTCCCAGGGAGAGGGAAGGGGAGGAGGCAGAATCAGGCAGTAGGAGGACAGCTCTTACACCCCCTAGTCTCATCCAGAATGGCAGGGGTACTGCCATGTCTGATTCCACATGGCTTAGCATTGGTTTTGGTTAAGGAACCCAGGTGGTTTACATTTTTAAAAGTACGTTCCTTTGGGGGCCCTTGCAAACAAGAATGAATTTATTAGATTAATGGGAAATGGGAGCCATGGCAGACACACCCAATGAAGCCAAGAATGGGGCACTGCAACCACTGAGCCAGAAGCCAGAAGGGACACAGGAAATGGGGAGACACATGCCCAAAGGATCATAGATTAACTGGAAGGGACTTTAGCCCCTTTAGGAGGAAAGTTGGGCCCAGGGAGGCTAAGTATTTTGCACAAGGTCCCACATGAGGCAGAAGCAGGATTTGAACCCTGGCCCATTGACTCTTTCTTTTGCCCCATGAAACTTTGCCAAGTGAAATCCCTGTGGACTCACTCCACCCTCCCAGGGCAGTGAATCATGAAGCATTTATTAATGTGCACTACTGTGTACCCAGCATTGTGCTAAGTGCTGGGGCTACAAATATAAGCAAAAAGAGAGTCTCTGACTTCTGAGAGCTTATATTCTAATGAAGGAAGACTACATATAGAAGAGGGCAAAGTGGATAGAGTGCTGGGCTTGGAGTCAAGAGGATCTAAGTTCAAATCTAACCTCAAGACATTTACTAGCTCAGTGACGCTGTCACTTAACCTCAGTTTCCCCATCTGTAAAAGTGAGCTGGAGAAGGATAGGGTAAACCATCCTAGTATCTTTGTCAAGAGAACCCCAAATGGGGTCACTGATTGACTAAACAACAACCTATAAAGGTTCATATAAAGGATAAGGAATGGGGTGAGGAAGAGACAAGGAAGGGCATGGTGGCTAAGTTCTGATCCTGAGGGATTAGAGATTTCTGGAAGATCTCACCCATGGGAGAATTGCCTGCAGGCTCCAGGAATGCTTTCTTGTCTCTGCCTGAGACTACATGCTAGGCTGAATGGGTTGTAAGAGACTGACTCAGGAAACCTAGTTTTAAGTCCTGGATCTGTCCATTACTCTGGTACTGTGGCCAAATTACCTTACCTCTCTATACTTCAATTTTCTCATCTGTAAAATGTGGGAATAATAATATTTCCTTACCTGTCTGCCTGGGAGGCAGCATAGTATGTGGAAAAGGAAGGCTGATGTTAAAGGGAGACTTGAGTTCAAGTGCTGCCTCCCTAGCTAGGTGACCAAGGAAAAGAGTGCCCCAGTTTTGTTGCTTGGTCATTTTTTCAGACTCTTCGTGATCCCATTTGGGGTTTTCTTGGCAAAGAGTGGTTTGCCCTTTCCTTCTCCAGTTCACTCTACAGATGAGGAAACTGAGGTAAACAGGGTTAAGCAACTTGCTTAGAGACACACAACTAAGTGTCTGAGGCCAGATTTGAACTCAGGAAGTAGAGTCTTTCTAGTTGCCTATGAATCCCCTGGACAGCTCCCTAATTTCTAGTATTTTTGTTAAATCATTTGGTCCTTGCCACAATTCTGTGAGATGGGTGCTATCATCTCTATTTTAGATAAGGCAACTGAGGCAGACAGGTTAAATGACTTGCCCAGGGTCACAGAGCTTGTGTCTGAGGCAGAATCTGGTCTATTTCTAACACCTCTCTGCTTCAGGTGGTAAATCATAGATGAGTTATGTTCTGCCTCTAAGGTGGGAATTTCCACATCAGGGAATTTCCTATTCTGGTGCACAGATATGATAATGTGACCATGATTTTTGTATTTTGTAAACACAAGGGATGATGATGTTCTTGTGAGTTCAGTTTTGACTCCAGACAGATTTCTAATGTCCTTTGCTACCTGGCCATAACCCCCCACCCCTCATCTTGATGACTGCCACAATTCTGGCTCATTTCCCCAAAAATGGTCCTTCCTACCACCTCTCAAGTTCATCCTTCTACCAAGACTTATTGCTAATTAAGTGAACTAGGTAGGCATTAAATTAAACCAGCAGCATTGTTCTTCCCCCTCCAGATTGAATAATTACTTATAATGAGCTTGGATAATAAGTCTCTAAATAACAGAGAGTTAGCTGTAATTAAGCTGAAAAACTCAAATTCACTTCTTTGGAACAAGGGCAAATACAAACTGCAGGGTGGAAATTTATCAACCTTCTCTCTCCATCCAACTTCTGTCCCCACTCCTCATTCCCAATCCTACGAATCTTTAGAAGGGCTGGAAGGTTTTATCGGTCTCCCAAAATGTACAAATCTCAGAAAATCCTTCTGTGAGGGACTCAGGTAATCACAGGCAGGTTATTTCATTTGATATTTGTTTTGTCAACAACAAAACAGCTGCCTATTTCAAAAGCTTATTGTTATGAATGAAATGCAAGATGTAATAAAAAAGGGATCTACCTTATTTAATCGTATCACTTCCAAGCTCAAGACCCTCCTGTGTCTCCCTATTGCCTATCACAATGAATTTCAAGTCTATTGACTATCATAGTTTTCAACCGCAGCCATTTACAGGTTCTACCAGAACATATCCTTTAGTCAGCCAAACTGATCCTAGGTACTGATACTCTAGCCTTGACCACCAGGTGGGGCTCCATTCCCTATTCTGGAAACAAACCCTTTGAAGGGAAGGCATGTTTTTGTATCATCAAGGGGGAGATTGTGCTTTGGCTTGTAGATGTATGTGAGATAGCGTGCATAGCTATCCAAGTTAAGTCTTCATGCTCCCATGAATGGGAGAGGCATCTTTGGACCTGTTACAATCTCTCCTGGGTTTTGTTTTCTCATCTTAAAATAAGGGGGTTGGCCAAACCCTAACTGATCTCTTTAGTTCACTTCCAGTTATCATGATGTGTATGTTAGAGGTGCATCAAGGTGATAACAGCTTTGAGGTGAGGGAGAGCAAGGATTCTCCTTCAATATATTTAGGAAATATTGCGGTATAGAAACAAAATAAAATACAGGAAAAAAGGGGCCAAGGGGGAACTTTGAAAAAAATTTTTTATTAAGTTTTATAAGTCCAAAAATTAATTGGTAAAAAAGTCTATCAATAAAAAAATAAATTAAAGCATTGAAACAAAACCGGCCTTTATATAGTTTACATATATTATTTCACTTGCACCTACAATGGATAGGCATTGTGGGCAACTGTGTATGTAGATGAAGAAACCAAGACTGAGGTTAAGGGGTCACACAGCTGACAACCCAGGTCTTCCTGACTGAGTACAATATTCTGTCCACAATTCTACTCTGCTATGCACAAACAGCCCAGATCATTTTAATGACTACCTTAACCAATGCTTATAATTAAGTGGGTGGTGATATGCAAACTTCATGCTGAAATGGTTTTAAGTGTGCATGGGAAAGCTTCTTTTGCTCAATTATTCTCCCTGGAAATCCCATTAACACTAGTGATTAGATCAGCAGAGTCCGTTGTATTTTCCTTAGTAACTTCTTCCGATACCTTTCTTGGGTTCTCAGAAGCCTCCTCAGAAGGATCAACATTTTTTCTGGCTGAGGACTGACCTGCTCTAATGGTTGATTCTTTATCTTGCTGGAGTCTGGGAGACAATGGATTCCCAGGTGACTTAGGCAGGAAGTCAACACAAGGGGGAGGCTGCTTTCTTGATGGAGAACGTAAGAGAGGGCTCATCAGATCTGGGCCAGGAAAGAACTCCATCTAGTCCAATCTCTTTACTTAAGAGATGTGAAAACCAAGGACCAGAAAGGTGAACGTCCTTACCCAGTCTTTTTTTTTTTTGTCCTTACCTCAACTCTGGCTAGCTCACTGTACTTTCCTCAGTGATGTGGTATCTGGCTGTCTTGCACTTTGCACAAGCTGAAGAGTTGCCTCCATTGGAGGGTAGACTGAGCCCTCAAGGCTCACCTGAGCTCAGCATGATGTAGGGCTGGGGGGATAGGGTGGAGAAGAGCACAGGTCTACTTCTATGACTTTGGACCTCGATTTTCTTCTTAGAGCTAATTTCCTCATCTGTAAAATCAGATCTTTGTACTAGATCCCCTATTGGACCAGATGGATCACCTTAGGTCCCAACCAGTACCAGTGTTCTGTGCTATAGTGATTTTAAGCACCGGTAGGCTGAAGAGCTTACCTGGTTGATAAGTCTCAACTGGACCCTGGATGTGACACAGCATTATGGAAATGGGCTCATAAAAGTAAAGAATTGGTCTGCCTCCTTCCTTCCTCTCTCCCCTTCCTGATTTACTGAATAGAAATGGATTTCCTAGGAGCACTTACCATGAGTCAGATAAATAGCTTTCTGGGTACTGCTACATTGCTAATGTGATTTAGAGCTCCATCTGTGAAGCAGCCCCTCTGGCAAACTCCCCCTCAAAGCCCTTTGCAACAAACTGGCTTTCTCATCTCTGGTCTCAGTGTCCGTTTTCCCCGTTTTCCCTGAGGTCTCTCTGAACATGTTGGTAAAGAATCAGTCTCTCAATAGCCAGTTCCATGGGCTATCGTTCCCTTCCCCCAAGGATGGGCAGTGGAGTGCGGCTTCAGGGAATTCTTGGGAATGGAAAAGACCTGGCATCTTCTCAATCTGAGAGCTGAGCACAGCTGCCCACAAACTGAACAGACTGGGAAGGACTTGTTGGCATGATCACTCACCGTCTTGGCTTGTAGGAGCTATTCATGAAGAGAAAAAGGCAGGAAAACTCTTCTCCATGGTTGAGTCTAATTGCCCTCAGCACACTTGGCATGACCTAAAGATAGCACTGCTGGACCCCATTCATTTGGAACCAGTCAATTAATGCAGGCTTTGTGATCACTAGACCATTTTAGGAAAACAGGGTCTGCTAAGCCAGTTGGTATCATAAACAAAGACTGGGGGTAGGTGCAGTACTGTGAGAAAAATAAATTCACTACATCACTTAAAATTTTTTTAGCACCCAGTTCTCATTTAAAAGATGTGCTAATTACAAATACTGTGTACCTATTCACATCTTCACAATCTCAGCTCAAATAACAATTTCTCCAGGAAGCGTTCTCAGATCCTCTCAGCTAACAACTCCTCTTTCCAAGTTCTCAGAGCATGTTGTGGTTTTTACACATTTTCTGTTATTTCTTACACTTCCCAATAAGCTCTTTGGGGCAAGGACCACACTGTATTCACATTCATACTCTCACCTTTACAGTGCCTTGCACTAAGCAAACACTCAATGGACTGGGTAGCAGGGGAGGGGAGGTCCAGAAAATTGTACTTAGAAATCAGGAAGACCTGGCTTCAGATTTCATCTCAGATATTTACTAGCTATGTGACCCTGGGAAAGTCACTTAACTTCTCTGGACTTCAGTTTCTCATCTGTAAAATGAGGGAATTAGATTGGCCTTCTAAGGTCCTTTCCAGCTCTAATTTCATGATCCTATGAAAGCTTGTTGAATGAAGTAAATACAGCACCCCTCACTTTGTATTGCCCCAGTAAACTCCTAGGGTAGACAGCAGCTTAAATAAGGGATGAAAACAACCCAAATGCCTTTGCTTCAAATACTACCAAAATTCAGTTTTAGACTGATGATGTGGGGTCAGATCTATGGGAGGACCCTGCCTCTTAGGTGAGTAAGGAAAGAAATCCAAGAAAAAGACTGCATGGAGACCAGACCAGACAAATCAGGTTAGCTATTTATTGGGGGAGCTTTCCTCCAGGGGTCAGTGGGGGAGGGAGGGAGGGTTTCATCAAATGGAAGAAAAGGTGGGGCTAGCTGCTGGGTTCTGCTGTCAGCCCTCAACCCCACACCTGTTGCCTTGAGAGGATGCCCAATAAAATAGTATAGAGATCAGGCAAAGCTCACTAAATATAAAAAAAAAAACCCAACACCAAATTTCCCAATGCTAAATGCTTGATGTTGCATCACTCTAAGGCTTTATTTTGTTTGCTATTTAGGTCTTCATCTCCTCCCATCTTTAACCTATCTTTTAATAAAATAAGGTGAAGGTCAGATGGGTGGGTTCTTGCTGTTGTGGTCTTAAGTTGGAAACAAGTCATAGCTTTCTCCTAAGTCGCTTTAGGAAAGGTCCGTAATATGTTGGTGGGGGGACAACATCCAACATCCCATTCTCTCCTTTCCCTACCTTTCTCTCACCCCTCTAGTCCCACACAACAACACACTGAGCATGGGCCACACAAGTCAGAGTAAAAAACATACTATTGCACATTGTTTATATTGTCATCCTGAGAGCCCTCTCGATGTACACCAGCCCTCTCCAATACTGCCTTTCAATCTGACATCAAATGTCCTGACAGCCTTCATCCCCTCATATAAATACACCTCTGCATTTTTACAAATGCTCCACCTCTCGCCTTGGTACAAACAAAAACCTAGACCAGGTTCTCATCCCACACGGAGGCAGGAGGAAAAAACAAAATCACCCTAAACTGTCACCTACTCTTCAAAGATCTTATCTAGGGACTGGTTATAGGGGGAAACTCCACTAGGAAACACAGTTTCAAACAAGTCTAGGGGCCATCTGGAACTACAAAAGGCTTGGAAAATGACCTCTGCTAATTATTCAAAGACAAAAACAAAGTCTAGCTATCAGCTTTTAGTAAGCAGGCCATAATAAGATGGTCCAACTTAGATCTAACTTAGAACACTTTAGCATCATGGGCAGTGCATCACTCACAGACAAAACATTTTTTTCCTAAGGAACCTTCAAGTAACATTAAATCCCTGATATAATTTGTAAACAAGACATCTTACTGAGCGAAAAAGCTAAGTCACTTCAGGAGGCAGCAGCATCTTAAAATACCTACAAGGCAGAGCATTTGAGGTTTAAAAAAAAGGTTAAAAAAGGGACCCATTCACCCAATCCCATAAGGCAGGTTCTCAGACGCGTTTCTCTATTAAAACAATAACAGGACAGTGACAAATCTGAACAACAAAAACAAATACAAACATACATTTGACTTCAAAGCCAAGGAAAAGCTGCATCAACACTTGGCATTTCCCAGAAGAACCAAAAACTTTCTCAGTGTCATTTTACAGTGGTATAGCTGCCATTGATGAGAAACAAAGTCTTTTTAACAATAAAAACAGGAAACATTCTTTGACTAGTCGTCTATCCAGGGTCAGGTAGTCTGGCCTCTGGCCAGGTCTTTCTGATTCCCTGGAGTCCCTGCATTGGAAGACAGATGCAAAGCCATCCCTATACAACCAGATTTTCAGAGGGAAATGTTCTTGGTGAGGTATGTTATTGCATTTTTCCACTTCTCACAGTTTTAAAAAGGGCAAAAGTCCCCATAAGTCAGTGCTTCAACAAGGCCCTGGGGAGAAGAGGCCCTAAAAATAACCGAGCTCTTCAGCTGACATCCCAGCATGCTGACTGCCCATGAAACCATGAAACCATGAGATCCCTCTCCTTTGTTCCCTCTTCCACTTAGGCCCGGACTGCTCAAACACACAGTCTTAGGGAAGCTCTACTTTATCTGTCAAAACATCCAGTTGGGAATGAATGATGTCCACTGAAGTAGCTACTCCCATAGGCTATGGAGATGCAGTGTCTAGGTTCTGTTCCAATCTGCCTGGGAAGGGATCCTGGGAGGGTGACAGCCTGGACGGCTGAAGGCTGGAGGGCAGAGTAAGGGTGGTACAGAGAGGGGCCAGTGCTTCCAGAGAGCAAACTCCCAGACTGATGGGGCTGGAGTGTGTCACGATAGGCCGAGCACAAGTCTTGCACGGGGGCCTGGATGTGGGACAGAGCAGCAGGTGGCTGGGGCAGGGGGTGGTGGAAGGCCGGCTGTTGGAACAGCACCTGGGTCGGGGCCTGATGTGTGCTTGGCACCAACACCTGGGGTTGCAGGGTCAGTGGCTGGTTCTTCACTTTGTTAGCATCCTTGAAGTCACTTTCAAAAGCCCTGGAAGGGAAGAACCAAATGAGAGTTAGGTGATAAGAGGAATTACTAAGTATATATAATAACAGCAAGTTACATTTATATATTTTGATATCATAAGGCATCTTCCTCATAACTCTATGAGGCAACATGTGTAATAATCATTCCCATTTTATAGATGAGGAAAAGGAGGCTCAGGTTTAAAAAAAGGGGGGGGCAGAGGTTAAAAAATGTTTCCTCAACTAGTAAAGTTCATAGAGCCAGGTCTCCTGACTGCCAAGTTTAGTGTGTTACTCTGACATAATGCCTCTCAAGAAAAGAGCTGGCCTTTTGTCTAAGGCTGAAAAGAGCAGCTCTCTTCCCCACAGGGCTAACAGCCTTGTTTAACTGGTGTCAGTGACGGTACAAGGCTGAGGATGTGGTGGGCGTCATGAACAGACTCATTCTAGTGCTCTCTCTCACGTCTACCACTGGTCCTAGGACTTGAGTCTACCTTTAAATCTAATTGACTGGGGGACTTCTTTTTTTTGCCTTCTCAAGCCTTTTAAGCAGCCCCAGTGATTTTTCTGAACATTTGGAGATCAATGACTCACCCACTTAGCAAACATCCCAAGGCCCCTTGAAATGGCATCAAAGACTTAAATATTAACCAATCTGTACATTTAGCTTGCCTAAGATGCTGCATTGATATTCCCATACTAAGTATTTTGCAGAGATTTGTTATTGTGCATATTTTACACACACACACACACACACACAAATTGTCCTTGCCTCAAAACATATACGCAACAATTCCTATGTAGCAGGATGGTATCGTTCTGATGGTAAGGAGCTATCATATATACTGAACTAGACGCACCAAGCTGTAGACCCCCTAGGCCTTGTCATGGAATCTTAACACATGCATCATGGCATCTAATGGATATGGGGTGAGACTTACAACAGCATGACTTTAACACATGCGCCGATCTGCTCCATAGAATAGTGTGATATTCTCTCCAGGTCTCTGGTCCAGGTGGGAGAGAGCTGCAGACAAATCCTAGAGGCCCCAATGCAAGCTGCAGCTACCATAGATGGTGGGAAGCTGTGAAAAATATGATCTGAAAGAGAAGGTTAAGATTTAGAGAATGATGAAAAATGCCTCCATGAGAGTTCTATTCACAGTTCTACTCTCCCTGTGTCAAGAGGCTACCTTAGGACCAGTCAATTCAAATCTCTCTGAAGGAGCAAGTGGGCAATGGTACCTTACCTGCCCGAAGCTCCAGCTTATGGCTCCATGTGGGATACCCCACCCTTTATGTCCCAGTTCCTCATCAGTCTTGGATCACATGAGGCTGGAGCAAGCCAGCAAGCTGTCTCATCCTTGTCGCCTAGATCAACCACGGAGTACTGAAAGCCTCAGAACTGCTTTCTTTCCACACCTTTTTCTTTTGAATCCTGGACAAGGTCCTACGGCAGGGTGGGGCAGCCCTGAATCCAAGCTTGGATTCAGACAAAGGGCTGCACATGAGAACCTAGAGGGCCACAGGCTGCCCACCCATTTAATATTCTCTGAATCCCCCTGGCCCAGGTATTTGACTAGAAACAAACACCATTCCTGAGAAACAAAAGAACTTTGTACCATTTGAACAATTTCAAGCTCCATCGGCAGGTGAAGGAAAGAGTTCTAGTCTTCCTTTGGTTCAAGGAAAGATTGCTTTCAGGTGAGATAAGGTTGGTTTTGGCCTTCTGGCTAGTAACTGAACTGTTTCTCCTCATTTTAGACTTGTGGAGTGATAGAGCTGTGTGTGTTTCTAATATCTAATGTTTGTTTTCCAAACACTGACATCTGAGAAACGGCCTTCTGTGATTTAGTGGGCAGCACCCTTGAGTGAATGTTTTTTTTTAAATTCCAGAACTGCTCTGCTTATTGGATGTTTGAGGTACTGCTACCTATCTGGACTGATGCTAGAAAAAATTATGAAAATATCCATACTAATTGACTCAGAGATCCCACAGCTAAGCGTGAACCTTGAGGAAGTTCAAGACATAATGAAAGGTCCCACATAAACCAAAATGTTCACAGTGGAGCCTTTTATGTTAGCAAAGAACCAGGAACAAAGTAGATGACCTTCTCCTGGGGAAGAGCTAAACAAACTGTGGTACAGAAACAGAATGTACTCCTGTGCTCTAAGAAATGATGAATATGATGAAATCAGGGAAACACGGGAAGTCTCACATGAACCGATGAAGAATCAAGTTAGTAAAAGAAGGAAAACAATATACACGATGCCCCCAACAAAACAAATGGAAAAAATAAAAAACTGAATGCTGTGTGACTATAATGACCAAGCTTGACCTTGGAGGTGAGCAAATGTACCTCTCTCCTCTCCTCTGCAAAGGTAGAAGACATATAGGTGGAGAACACTGCACATCTTGTCACACTTGCTTGATGTGCTGGTTAGTTGTATTGAACTGATTTTTTTCTTACTTTTTCCTTTATTGTTATAAAGAAGCTGTACGTGAAGGAGTGCTGTACTTGAAAATGAAGGTGACATGAGAAAACTTATGTCAACTGATGCAAAGTGAAGCAAGCAGAGCCAGAAGAACATTGTAAAGATGATCAACTGTGAAAGATTTAGCTACAAAGATCACAATAATTCCAAAAGGACACAAGATGAACAATGCTTATCTACCTCCAGAGAGAGAACTGATGAACGAAAGCTATCAAACTTTTGTAAAGATGCTGCTGTCTCCTAGAGTCTTTTTACTAATTCTATCATTCTCTTGCTTTTGGCCTCTCCTGCAGAACAGTCAGAAGTTTAGGATTTAGATCTATTCCAACTTTCTCATTTTATAGATGAGGAAACTATGACCCAGAAGTGAAGTGGTTTTTGTCCAGAGTCAGCTGGGATCACAGTCAGAGCTGGAGGAGGCTTTAAAGGACATCCAGTCAACCACTTTCATTGGAGGTCCAAAGAGCCATGGTAGTGCAGAAGTCTGGGACATGCTGACTCTATTTTGTGACTCCTCATTTTGTCACTGTACCATCTCATGGAGCCTTAATCCACCTCTACCCTGGGATAGAAGCCTTATGCCAACTCCCTGACATTCTGAGGTGGACTGTCATCTCCTTACCTTGTAGTGAGACTTCCAGAAAATAGTGGGCATATTTCTCTAAGAAACCTTTGGTTTTTGAGAAAGAGAAGATAGGCCAATTGTTGCAGAGGTCCTTCTCGCTGAGAGAGAACAAGAGGTAGTAATCCACATAGTGGGCTGGGGTTGGCATGCAGAGGTTCCATCCAAAGGCCTCCAGGAGGAGCAGCTCCGTCTGCAGAAGCTCCTTCTTACTCAGTACCAGTTGATGGCTGCACAAGAGGCCCAGGCTGTTCATCTGTTCCAGCTTTGGCACTCGGTCCTCCTTCTCTTCAAATTTGCCTGGGGGAGGGGAGGGGAGGGAGGAGGTGGAGGGACATGGATACACAAAAAAGTGTCTGAAACTCTCCCAATAAGGCAGACTAAAGACTCATTATGCCCAAAGAGGCCATGAAATACACAAGCATTTGAAATGGGTTTAAAGTGGGTTCATGCTATAGCATGAAGGCCAGGGGGCTTCTGAACATGAGGAAGACCTACCTGGGATGTTTAACTTGGGAATGCTAGCTAGGAAAATTACTGCTACAAGCTTCCAAAAGTTTTTACTTTCACCCCTGGCTCCAACACATTTCCAGAAACCATAGTAAATGGGCTGACCACATGTCTGACTCAGGTGGCCAAAAATGTGGTAAAGGCATGTTATTCTGTGTGTGTGTGTGTGTGTGTGTGTGTGTACACACATATACATATATCTATGAGTGTATACCTACAAACACAAATAAACATAGGTATTTTTCATATCAGACCCACCCTGCTTATAACTTCATAGGTATATAAAACTGTGAATGAAGAACCTTCTCAACCAATGCAGATCTGTACCTTCTTGGGCAACTTATTTTTGAGCATTACCCAGGCAATGATTTGCCCAAGGTGACATAGCCAGCACACCTGGCAGCAGAGATTCGAATTTTGGTCTTCCTGATTTTAAGTTCACCTCTATACTAGGCCATGTTGCTTCTAGTGTAAGTATTATCATCCTGGCTTTACTGACAAGAAAGAAGAATGAGGTGTCTTGTCCTGGGGCATCAACTAGTAAGGGTGCAAGTGCACAATATGAACCCAGGACACTCTAACTCCAAGTCTAGTTTTCTTTCTATTATAGCATTGGTTCTCAGTCTCTGAATATAGCAATTTAATCCTGTCAAAAAATTCTTCAGAGTGTGACTTTACATGTATAATGGGTATAAAATTGCTTGTCTTAGTGGGTGGGAGAATGGCTAGAAGGAGGGAGAGAATTTGGAATTTAAAAAAAAGAATATTAAACAAAAAAAATTCTGTATCTCATTTTTCCTCACAGTTGTAGTATTTTGTATCTATTGAAAAAATATGTAATATAAAGCAAGCATGAATTTAGCAACAGCTTAAGCAGACTTTTTGAAAATTATTCTTAAGTATATTTCCCCAACATCTGAACGACAGTAAGGTACCTGGAAGGGCAGCAAGGTGGTACAGTAGATAAGAGTGCTGTGCCTGGAGTTAGGAAGACCTGAGTTCAAATCCAGCCTCCAACACCTAGTATCTGTGTAACCCTGGGCAAGTCACTGAGCCCTGTTTGCCTCAGTTTCCTCATCTATCAAATGAGCAGGAGAAGGAAATGGCAAATCACTCCATTACTTTTGCCAAGAAAATCCCAAATGAGATCAAAAAGATCGGGCACAAATGAACAACAAGGCAGCTAGGTGATACAGTGGATAGAGTATCGGAGTTAGGAAGACCTGAGCTCAAATGTGGCCTCAGGCATTACTAGCTGTGTGACCCTGGACAAGTCACTTAACTCTGTGAAATGGAATAACAGCACCAACCTCTGAGGGTTGTTGTGAGGATCAAATGAGGTATCTATCAGGCTCACTGCTTAGTACCTGGTACACAGAAGGCACTATGTAAATTAAATGCTTATTATCTTCC
This sequence comes from Bettongia penicillata ogilbyi, assembly GCA_023548195.1. Classification (NCBI taxonomy): domain Eukaryota; kingdom Metazoa; phylum Chordata; class Mammalia; order Diprotodontia; family Potoroidae; genus Bettongia; species Bettongia penicillata. The sequence continues at coordinate 2,188,218 of JAJHZJ010000135.1, read as the reverse complement.
CTTCCTATTCCCAGTAGTTGCATGAGTTTTCATTCATTCAGTTTATCATAGCCAACACTTGTACATCACTTTAAAAGGTCTGCAGAATGTTTTACCCACTGTGGAGTGGGTACTACTATTATCTCCATTTTACAGATAAGGAAATGTAAGTACCGAGATCAAGTGACTTGCCAGAGTTACACAGCTCCTAAATGTCTGAGGCTGGATTTGAACTCAGGTCATCCTGACTTCATGCCTGGCACTCTATCCACTGTTTCATATAGCTACCCTTGAGATCGTGTGGATCTTCTCTCAATTATTACCTCTGCAAATTTGACTTAAATCTATATATTCATTCTGAATTGTTAATCACTACCTCATCTCCCACTGACTGGGGCTTACAATGTTGGCGTCCATTCTTTACTCTTATTCCAAATATGCAACATGTTGCAAAATCTTGTCCTAACTTCCTTTACATAAGCACCACTCTAGTCCAGGCCTTTATCACTTCCTACCTGGTTTACTGAAGGAGTCCCCAGTTGGTTTCCCCATCTCAGGTCATCCCCCTATTCCAATTCATCCTCCATTCTGTTGACAAAGTGAATTGTCCAAAGGATGGGTCCAACCATGACACCCTGATGGTTCGATGGGCTCCAGGGGCTCCTAATTACCTCCAGGATCCTACAGATGGGAAGCTCTTCATAACCAAGGCCCTTTCTACCTTTCCAGTTTCCTTACAGATGGATCTACTTGTTGCTTCTTATATGATACTGTTTTCCATCTGTGGTCATTGCCCATACTTGACAGAAACTATCTTGTATCTACCTGGTTATTTATACACTGTCTCCTCCATTGAATGCTCTTTAAGGGTAGGTTTAGGTCCCCCACCCCCACCCCCTTTATGTATCCTTAGAACTTAGGACAAGGTAAAATCTTGCTTATTGACTTCAAAAACCCCCCCACAAAACTTATTTACTTTGTTTTTCAATTAACCTGTACTTATTTTTCTCTTCCTCTCACCTAATTTAAAAACAAGGAAAAACCTTTGTAACAAATATGCATAGTCAAAAATTCCCACACTTCATATCCAAAAATACGTCCCATTTTGCAACTTGACTCACTTGGAGGCGAGGAGCATAGTTCATCCTGAGTCCTTGAAATCATGGTGAGTCACTGCCTTGCTGGCTTGTTTCCTCTTCTCCACTCTAGGTGCCTATAAAAATGGACTGTGCCAGCGGCCTCTCAGGAGGCTCAGCTCAGGTGCCATCAACATTAAGCCAGCTGCCCGGAGCCTGCCAAGGCTTAGTTAATGCTGTCTCACTCCTCCAATTAGCCTGCATTTACTTATCTCTGAACATGCTGGCTTCCCCCAATAAAGCAGATGCTCCTCCGAGGACAGGGACTGCTTTGTTTTTGTGTTTGCATCACCAGCTGTTAGGAAACGCAGCCTGATGTTGTAAGTAGTACTGCTGGGTGAAGGGGTCCAATCTAATCCAACCAAATCCAGTATCAAAAGCACTTAGGAAAAGAATGAATAGTACAATAATAATGTTAACTAAGTAATACAGCGGATAAAGTACAGGGTCCATTTCATCTTCCTGAGTTCAAATCTGGGCCTCAGACACTAGCTATGTGACCCTGCGCAAGTCACTTAACCCTGTTTGCCTCCGTTTCTTCATCTGTCAAATGTGCTGGAGAGGGAAATGACAAACTACTTGTTTCTCTACGATGTGTGCATGTGTGTGTGTGCATGTGTGTGTGTGTGTGTGTGTGTATGACAGGACACTTGATGAATGGGGATGGGGACCGAGCAGAGGCAGTTAGGGGGTACAGTGGATAGAGCACTGGCCCTGGAGTCAGGAGAACCTGAGTTCAAATTCAGCTTCAGACATTTACTAGCTGTGTGATGCTGGGCAAGTCACTTAACCCTGTTTGCCTCCCCACTCCAAAACAAGAAAACCCCAAAAGGGGTCACAAAGAGTTGGACATGACTGAAAAGGACTTAACAACAACATACATTATGTGCTAAGTGCCTTACTAGCATTATTTCATTTGCTCCTCATAATAGCCCAGGGAGATAGGTGCCATTACTACTCCCATTTTACAGATGAGGAAACCAAGGCAAACAGAAGTTAAGTGACTTACCCAGGGTCATATAGCTAGTAAGTATCTGAGACTAAATGTGAACTCAGGTCTTCCTGATTAAATGCACTGTGCTGAGCAAATTGTTCCTGATCTAAAAAGGAGTTTACATATTCTCATGGAGCGGGATAGAAACAGATAAGTATAATCACTAAGGAATGAAAGAAAGGACTCCCTTGGGAAAGGGCACCTTGGGAATTGATCCTTGATGGGTGGTCCCACCACCAAAAAGTGGTGGTGAGGAAGGAGCACATGCCTGGCAGGAGGGATAGCCTTTGCAAAGGTCCTAAGCCAAGAGATAGAAGAATGAGGGGTGGTCAGGGAATCCCAAGTGGGGCTATTAGGCTAAAAAGTCCACGAAAGGGAGTGATGCACAATCAGCCTCTTTTCCTGAAGCCCCTGAAATATGAGGTCAAGAACAAGCCATCTACTTTCCAGGGGTCCAGACAGTTGTCTCTAAATGGTGCCTCTTTGGCAGCTTGGTAAAAACCTATGGAACCCTTCTTAGAATAATTGTTATCTATGTTCATAATTGAAGGAAACACTAAATTTTAATTGGAAGTTAGTTAAAAAAATGCATTTTTTTCTCCCCCATTTCCCATTCCCTGAAATCTATTCAAGATCATGAGGTTAAGCATTTTTCTGCTCTAAGGCCACAAATCAGAAGACCAGCTGGGGACCTGCAGCAAGGACTGATAAAAAGGCTGGACTTTGGAATGCCCTGATGAAATCACAGATCCACAGGCCAACCTAAACTGTGGATCTTCCCCCAATCAAAAAAAAAAGCCCCCCAAAACCTGCATATAACACTCAGAAGGCACCTGAATATTTGTCACCTTGAATTCAAGGAGTCGTTGTATAGGGATAACTTTGGGTTCTTAAAGGCTTTGACACAGAACTCTTCCATCAAGTTGGCAAGTCCTAACAAGCAGAAAGGCTCAGTGACAGACTCTATTTGTAGACCAAGTATCAGTGATTGTTTTCTTCATCCACAGTAAATCCTGAAAGCCTACTAAGATGCAGGAGGCTATATCCACAGGTGCAAAATTAGATCTGGGAAGCCCATACAACATTCCAATGTCCACATGTCAGACAGAACACATTATGAGAGTCCCAAATGCCCTTATAGCCCTTATAAAAAATGATTAGAAAATGAATAGAGGTGAAAGTTATAACAGCTATTTCTCTCTCCTCTGTTTGCTGTTGTTCAGTCAGGTCTGACCTTTTTTGTGACCTTATGGACCACAGTGTCATCTTGGCAAAGATATTGGAATGTTTGTCATTTCCTTCTCCTGTGGATTAAGGCAAACAGAAGTTAAATGACTTGCCCAGGGTCACACAGCTGGCAAGTGTCTGAAGCCAAATCTGAACACAGGTCTTCCAGTCCTCTATCCACTGAGCCATCCAGCTGTCCCCTTCCTTTTTACCCCTAAGCAATCACTCCAGTATCAAAGCTCCCATTGCTAACAGTCAACGAACAGATGTTTGCTTTCTTCTCTTACCCTCATCTTCAGGTTCCTACTAACAAATTTAAAGCTGAACCTGTTGGGGAAAATTTTAAGGACGACTTCCCTGTGCCTTATGTTCCTTGTTAATCATTGGCCAATGCTTCATTTCCTTCTTCCAGATGTGAGAGAACTGCAATACAAACTAGTTATATTCCCAAGTAGAAATACACATTACACTTCACCAATAAGTCCCTGGAAGAGAAAGCAGCTGTTGGCCTCTAATAAAAGGTTCAAACTATTCAGCCATTTCCCATGTATCTAGCCTTCGTATTTTTTTTTCTTAAACTGAGTAATCACGAGGCCTCAAACTTTTCAGGTACTTTTAAGGTTGGCACAGTACTTTCTTCAGAAACACCTTGTGATGATAGTAGTGCAAATAGAACTGTCTATATTTTACAGATGAAAAAACTGAGGCTCTGCCAGGTCAGTCTCAGAAGCAGGATTTGAACCCTGAAGCCCCTTGACTCATGTCAAGCACTGTATGTACCAAACCATACAAGTAGGATGGAAAGATAACTGGGCAGCATGTGTTCTATTCCTGCCAGGATTCAGGACCATTTATCAGTACCAACTCCCAGACAAAAAAAAGGAGTCTACATCTAACTTAATCACAATAGAGAATAATTTCCCTTTCAAAATTTCCTTAGCTTACCTTCTTTAACCTTCAGCCACAAAAAATACAAAATGTATCCTCCCTCCAATCACAGAGGAAGACTGGTAACTAAGCTTTTGCTCTTAGTGAGGGGGGATCTAGTCTAGTCGCCAGGGAATGTCTCGACATCTAACTATATTACAAGGGCCTGGAGGGAATAAGGGCTCCTGTACCTTGGGGAATACAGAAACAAACGTCTGTGCTGGAGGCTGCCAAGCTACCCCATCCCAGGTGGAAGCCAGATCCATGCCTGTTGGCTAGAGAGATAGCAGCTGGGGTCCTGCTGTCCCTCTCTGTTCCCAGCTGTTGTCTAGAAGCTCACCCCTTGCCAACCCAGAGCTCATATGATCTTGGAATGAAATTAAGATTCAAGGGTCAGGGTATAACTCTGGGAGGCAGTCTGGAGGAACCGAGAAATTTGGCCAGAAGTCTCCCCCAAGAGTTATAAATAAGCTCTTCCTTGTCTTACTCCCCGCAATTCTGCTCTCAGGAGGCTGACTTTACACATCAAACAATGCACTTCCCTTTAAGAGATGCACAGTCTGGGGGAGTGCTATAATTAGTTCCTGACTTCTGCACGTTTACAGGCACACCATGCCCCCCTCCCCTTCTCTCTCCCCCAGTCACAATCATGAATCAGGGCGAGCAGCCCATTGTCCGGGCTGCACAAATCTGACTCAGCTGTCTCTGCCTTATCTTCAATCTGCCCAGACACCAGATGCAAGAAAAATTCTTTGGGGGAATCACCTACAAAGGGGTCTTGGGAGAGTCATGTGTATTCTAAAACACCAAAAAACCCTGTAACTTCCCCATAGGCATACTCCTTTCTTTTCCTCAAATGTGTATTTGGGGGGGGCAGGTGGGATGGAGGAAGGGGGTTTTCCAGATACACACATCCTTTCCCAACCTAGCTCTCTGAGTTATTGCAGATGCTGACCTCAGTATTTTACAAACACACCGTGAGTGATCCATCAGGCAGAATTCCACAGGCCAGCCAACTATGTCAGGGGTAATGATAGCAACAAAGACATTTCTTTCCTTGGTTCAGGAATTTGTGTTTGGAATTGTGCTTCAAAAGAGGAAGTACTGGTTTTGCTACCTTTGTTGGGGGTTGGGGGGAAGTGGGGGGAGAGGGAGGTGATAGAGAAGGGAGCCCTAGGAGACTTGCAAAGGCAGGCAGGAGTCAGTAAACTTTCCTGACTTCTCAGGAAGAAAAGACCCCACACTGTACCCTAACCCCTGATCCTCTAAACACTGAAGACTTGAGCTATAAGCACAGACCAGATATGGAGCGACCTTTGCACTCGGGTCCTGAGAACAAAAAATTAAACTTTACCGGAGACTCAGACCCACTGTTCCTCTGGGGGACAGTTTCAGCAACTTAACGCTCCCTTTTTGGTGAATACTACTGTCCTTCTGGAATCACAGTGGCTCAAAAAACACCTTTCTCACACTATTCCCCGCTCTGTTCCTCACAGCCTGTCTCCCAACACGGCTCTCCCTCTTCCGCACCTCCACACCTGGTTTCCCAGGATTCTTTCAAGACTCTGTTCAGATGCCATCTGCAAGAGGCCTTTTCAGGTCCCCCCAGCTAATAGTGCCTTCCAATGGAAATAGCCTTCTATCTATCTATTTAGATCTATACAGAGCTAGCTAGAATTTGGATCTCTTCTCATTTGTATATAGTTGTTTGCACAATTGTCTCCCCAATCAGAGGAAGATGGGTGCTGCAGTGAGTGGACTGAACAATGAGCCTGGAGTCAGGAAGACCGGAATTCAAATTTGGCCTCAGATGCTTGCCAGTGGTGTGGCCTTGAGCAAGTCACTTAACCTCTTTCTGCCTTAGTTTCTTCAACTGTAAAATGGGGATAATAATAGCACTTTACCTCTTAAGGCTGTTGTGAAAAACAAATGAGGCAGTATTTGTATTAGCCAGTGCTTGGCACACAGTAGGTATGCAATTAGTCCTTTTCTCCCAAATGAGAGCTCCTTGAGGGTAGGGAAATTATGCTTTTAGCTTTCTTTGTCTCCTTAGTGCTTAACCCAGTGCCTGGCACATATTGAGAGCTTAATAAATGCTTGGAGAGAGAAGTTGGTTAGCCTGGTATAGCATCAGTATTCAAGATACCTCAATACGTTTCCTACCTCTCCAATAATTAGCTATGGGAACTTGGGCAAGTTATCTCCCTCTGCCCCCAAACCCTCAAGTCTCAGTTTCCTCATCTGTAAAATGAATGGGTTATATATATATATATATATATATATATATATATATATGTGGATCTGAAGGTCCCTTCCAATAGGATCCACAGATTTAACACTAACCTCAGACACCATACTGTTCAATCCTCCCATTTTACAGATAAGGAAATTGAGGTCTAAAGAGGTGGTATGATTTTCCTAAGGTCACACATAGGTAGTAATGATACTTTAAGGGGGAAAAAAAGGGAGACAGGGAAGAGAGAAAGGGGGGAGAAAGTGAATGAAGGAGGAGGGGAAGGGGAGAGGTGGAGAGGGAAGAAGAGAGGGAGGGAGAAAGGGAGAGAATATTTCCCAAGGGAAGACCTCCTCCTACACACTGAAGGGGGCCTGCTTTTCTGATGCTAATTGCAGTTTCTCCAGAGGCCAGTGGCCTGAAAAGGCAGGCAAGGATAGCGCCTCTTCAGCCTGGCAGAATCAACTCTTTGGACTCAGATAACCTATTTCCTGAGGAAGTCAGGGACCTGAAAACAGAATGAGGACCTGGATCCACAAAGGCTGCCCTTGGACAACTCACTCACTATTCCAGCATGCAGGGTGGATAACAAACATAGTCTCCATAGCAGTGTGCTCTACAGATCCTGGCTTGGGAGGATTAAAAGTCTACTCATCAAAAAAAAAAAAAAAAAATCATCCTAAATGGAGGAGAACGTGGTACTAGGAGATAACATAGGAGTCCCTGGTTCAGTAACCCATATATGTGGTGTGAATGAGTAAGTTATTACTCTCAAAGCCTCGGTTTCCTCATCTGTAAAACACACTACTTTCTCCCTGATGGGAGATCTCATGGGCAGGGAAGTCGGTTGGCTACAAGAAGGGGGTTAGGTGTGGAAGGGAGTTAGAATAAAAAGCTCAAATAAGGTTTCCTCTCTTTTGGCCACAGAACAACTCAGTGGGAGGGAAAGAGGAAAAGCCGCTAATGCCCTCCAGTGGCTTCTTTTTCAAAACAGCCAACGCTAGCTTCCTCAGGTCTTTGTGGCTTTCTCTTTTCCAGGGGCTCCGGTCACTGGGAGGTTAGGAGGAATCTACTCTAACTGAGCCACGAACATAAGTCACTCTTGGGGGAATCAGGCCAGCCAATGTGTTTTTACAAAGAACTGTTCCTTGGACTTGGCATGATGTGTGCCAGGGACTATTTGCCAGTAGAACACTGGTTCCTTTTCTTTCTTAGAGTAAAAACAAAACAAAAATAACCCCCAGGAAGCAGATTGCTTTTATTCCCCCCTCCCAAAGTTTTATTGATTTTTTTTTAACCTCATCGTCTTTCCCATTGACTATCTTACCTCCCACCCTATTAAAACTCAACCTGGTAACAATCACTTTTATTTTTCAAAGCAAAGAAGATTCCACCCAAATAAGCTGGTTGCTGCTGGTGGCCAATAGAATGGACAGCTGATTTTGAATTTTTACCAAAGATTTCTACTTGACAAAGATGTGCAGTGATTTGTAGTTTCTCAAGTAGGAAATGCAGAAAATTTATTGCACATTGGAGGCTCATTTTCCTAGAGGTTTCTCTATACCTGGGAAGATTTCCCTGATCTCAGAGGTAGAGGAAATGCTTGCTAAATATACCAACTTGCCCTGGCTTCTCAGACAGAGTCTCTGTTTACTCTGGCATCTCATACTGCGTCCCCCCGAAACTGACCTAGATGGTCTCACTGTTTTGAACTGCCTGTGATACTCTCCTCAAATGACCAGAGCATAGAGAGATTGAAGGCCACTTATTATTTGGCCGGGATCTGGAACTGCGAGAGGTCAGCCCTGAGTCCTTTGTCTGGTGGAAGGATATGAATCTTTTTCAAGGTTAGGGTTTTACTGTCATTCCAGTGTGAAAGGGCAAAAAAAGACAAAACACCACCAGCAAGCAAGATCCATAGGACTATTTAGAAAAAGGACATGATCCCATGCTTTATAAAGAGCTGAATGGAAAGTCAGAGAAATTCTACTGTGTTCTCTCCTCTCCCTCCTCCACTGAGGAAAAAAATTGGGGCCCTTCCAGCTAAACCACCCATCACCGAAACAGTTCAGAGGACAGGCTGCCGCTAGCATGGTGATCCCTTTCAAAATTGGGCTATGATTTAATGCTCATTATACTGGCAGAGACCACACTGTCCCCTAAGAGCCAATGCTTTGCTCCAGACCAGCATGAGGAGATTGGACTAGGTGGCCTAAGGTTCCTTCTGACTCCAAATCTAGTTTCCCTAAGCTCAGAAGACAGGGAGACTAGGGGGGGTCCTTGCCTTACTCTGACCCTAAGTTTCTGACCTCTTAGATCCCTGATTCCTTCGTGCCTGTTTTAACTTAGAGAAATGAAGAGCTTACTCAGATCTCAGCAGCCCAGTTTAGATAAAACAGGCAATGCCTTCCCAATTAGTATGGAGGAGGTTTCTCTGATATAAGGCCAAATGGTGTAGGCTCAACTAAACCCCCAGACTGGTCTAGGATTAGTTATGCTTTGTAATACTGGATTAGAAAGTCACCACATAGCACAAGTAGTTCATCTTACCTATCACCTAGGGGGTGAGGGCTTTCATTGGGATACTGTATGTATATGTAGCTTCCGAGGCAGTGATACTATGAATTAGTGTTAGGCTTGGAATCAGCAAATTCAGGTTTTCAAATGCTATGTCTGACACATAAACTGGGTGATCTTGGACTAGTCATCTAACCCTCTGTGTGCTTACCTTACTAAGTCATAGGCAGGACAGCAGAGGGATTTCTCTCCCACATACAAAAAGTGGGAAAAGTAAGAGTCTAAAGCCACAAAAGTGTCTTTTATTCAAAAGTAAAACCCCATAAACTGAAAAGCATTTTAATCATTGCATATCCCATAAGCAAAGACAGAGGCAGCTTTGAAGTGGTCACTGCGTGCAGATAACATCACAGGAAAGAGAGAAGATAACAAATCTACAACTTCGAGATTGCAAGGACACAGCTTCCCTTCTTGGATCAGCATCTTAGCATAAAATATGCTGGAGTAGCTTATCCTCCAACTGCCTTGGAGGCCAACACCCTGTTGTTGCCCAATGCAGTAAGACTGAAATTTTAATATTCCTTCTGGTCTTTAATAAATATGATGAAAACTAGGGCCTGGTGTTGGAAACCCTACTGCTCCACTATTAAGAGCTATAAAAAATGTTCTAATGATTCTCAAACCCTGCCCCAAGCACAGTGCCTATCATACAACAGGTAGCTAGTTTCCTTCCTTCCATATTCTATCAACTTTATTTATAATAGAAAGCAATTAAAAATAGCCCATGTACCTAAGAAGCAGTTTATGAATGTAATGGAGTACTCCGTAAGAAGAACAAATGTGAAGGTTACTTAGAAATATGGAAAAACTTATCCAGCAATAATGAACAGTAAAGAAGAGAGGATTAAAATATCCATGCTGATTACAGGTCTGCTGGAGATACAATGTAACCTGACAAATACACAGGAGAAAGATCTGAAACAGATACAAGAAACTGGCATTTTTCCTTTTGTGTGAAAGTTAACATTTAAAAAATTATAAATAATTAGGAGTTTTATAACATGATTTTTTGGGCAACGAGCAAACCTAGTGCATAGAGCGCTGGGCCTGGGGTCAGGAAGATCTGAGTTCAAATCCACCCTTAGATACTTACTACATAGCTGACCCTGGGCAAGTCACTTAACCCTGTTTGCCTCAGTTTCCTCATCTGTCAAAAGAGCTGGAGAACGAAATGGCAAATCACTCCAATATATTTGCCAAGAAAACCCCAAATGGGGTCACAAAGAGTTGACACTGCTGAAAACAACTGAAAAACAAACATGTAATTTTTTTATTTGAAATGAGTATTTCAGTTGATTTGTGACTAGATTTAAAATTCAAAAACCAAAACCTCTCCAGGTGCTAAATATTTCTGGGTCTGAAGCCACATCCCCTTCACAGACTTGGTATTTGTCACTGTCATTTTCTACATAAATCAAAGGCATTTTCAATACAACATAAAAAGATATGCCCCTGGAGGAAGGACCTAGGGCAGCTTTCATCAGCTTCCCACAATTACAGCTCCAGAAACAAGTGACATCCCCCCCATAGTTCACCATCATCCCTTCAAGAAAAGTCACCATAATCTGACTGAGAACAACCCATTAGTTCATTCCTCTCCACTAGAAAGGGATTAAGCTTGCTTTCAAGTCCTTTAGGTCTGAAGCCAGGCCTCTTACAGCAATCAAGGTGAGGAAGGGGGAGGGAAGGGAAAGAGAGGGAAGTTTATTGGGGGAGGAAGATAGGCTGCTCCTGGAGGCTCAAGAGATCCTGATGTGCCAGTCAGACAGGCAGTAACTTTTATAGGAATTTCTGTCCCTGAAGATCTCCTATTTAAGGAGCCATTAACACTGATATTCTGTTCTTCCCCCTTGTGCCTCTTCAAGTCAAAACAAGGTGACACATGAATCCAACTTATCCAAAGATATAATGGAAAAGCAGAAACTTCCATGAGACCAAAGAAAGTGATTTAGGGGTGGGAGTAGGGGACACCTATTTATCTTAATAGCTTCTTGCAAAAGGAGACTATCATGGTTCCAAAAAGTTTCTCAAATGAAACCAGTTGCGTTTAAAAGACACATTTTCTATCAATCAAATTTGAAGGAGAAAGGGGAGGATCTATTAGCTATTAGGCTTATATGAAGCCACAAGTAAGTGAGGAGTAAGACCCTTCAAAATTTCCAAGGACAGAATAATTTTGTGAAAGGGAGATGGAGGAGTCACTTTAGGCCCAAAGAGAGCTCCACTTCACCACCCCAGAACATCTGCCCAAGTCCACTGAAGCCTGCCACTTATCATTTTGTACAGATGCAAGATGCTTACAAGTCAAGAGTACCTTGGTACGTTTTCCACATGGCAAAATAACCCCACATACTAAAGAACCAAACTGGGTTCCATTTATCATGGTCTAGAAGTATTTTCAAGTACTAGAGCAATGTAGTAGATAGGTAGCATCAGCAGGACCTGGGGGTTCAAGTTCTGCATTAGTTGCATGACGCTGGGCAAACTTCTTTGTCTTTAGATCTCAAGGTCTTCATTTGTAAAGTGGGGGTAAAGGGGTAGGAGAGTGGATGTTGGATGACCATCCTTAAGGTCTCTTCCAATTCTCTATCTAGAATCCTCCAAGAGTGGATCAGCTCTAGATCACTGCCTTTTGTTAGTATCTGACTCGGCCTTGTAACTGGTGGCTATTTGCTAGGAACAGTATTTCCCTACGTTCTGCAAACCCAATGCAGAAAGTTTATCTAGGGAAGGGGTATACCTATGGAAGGCTGGTAGGTGTCAAAATGGATAGAATGCTGGGCCTGGAATCAGAAAGACTAATTTTCCTGAGCTCAAATCTGGCCTTAGACACTTACTAGCTGTGTGATCCTGGGTAAGTCACTTAATTCTATTTGCCTCAGTCTCCTCATCTGTAAAATGAGCTGGAGAAGGAAATAACAAACCACTCCAGTTATCTTTGCCATGAAAACCCAAAATAGAGTCCTGAAGAGATAAACACAAATAAGATAAATGAACAACACAGCTAGGAAAGGCTCAGGAGGAACAAGGAAGCAAGAATCATGTGGCAGAGAGGAGAAAACAACGACCTGGAATTTAGGAGACCTGGGTTCTAATCAGAGGATCACAGATTTAGAATTAGAAAGGACCTTAGAGGTCATGGAGTCCAATCCTCTCATTTTATAGATGACTAAAAAAAAAAGCAGCCCAGGAGACTGTGACCAGGATCACATACCTGATAGGTGTCTGAGAACAGACTGACCTCAGTCTATCTGACCTAAAGTCCAACCCTCTACTAACTATTCCACAATGTCTTTCAGAACTAATCCTAATTTTGCCATTATCTAGTAGTGCCCAGTATTGGGTAAGTCAGTACTACTTGTGATATTTAACTTGTACCTGGTAGGGAGAATTAAATGACACAAAATCTATAAAGTCCATTTGCAAGCATTATAAAGGCTATATAAATTTCTGATGTCATTCATCATTATGTATAAAATGAATATGAACTAGATCTCCACAGTCTCCTGTAGGTCTAAAAGTCTACTAGATGCCTCTACCTTGAGACCCAAGGCTAGAATCTAGAGGGAGGAAAACCAGCTAGTTTTTCAAATAGATACACCTTTAGTAATGTTCATCAGTGTTTTCCTGAATTTCCTCAGGATTAGCTCCTGAAGACTTGCTATGCCAAGAGGCTTCCTCCCTACCCTTTAAGGTAGACTTCTGGGGGAAAACAGATTAAAAAAAATGCCTTCTGTGGTCAGACTGGTTAAAGGATACCTTTATAAGGGATCATGATAGCCCTTGATGGGACAGGAAATATCTGAAGCCAAAAACCAAGGTATCTCCTTGAAGAAAATATAGGGGAAGCTGAGCTCAAAACTTCCTAGTTGATAGCCTGCTGACCCATGTGGGAGCAAGACAGTCTGGGGAGGCAGAAGGGAAAAGGGATGAATAGGATTTCAGGGCTGTCATGGAAACTTTTCTTTCCCTGGGCAATGGCAGCATATGGCAGTGCCCCCCAAAGTCGATTTCTCCTGCCTCAGGCTGGCTCCAGTCTTCAGCCACGTATATGTACTCTGTCTTTCTTTCAGTCTGAGGCATTTCCCCCTACTCCTTTTCTCCCTTTCCCCTCCCCCTTTACTCAGCCACAGTAGCAACGTACTCTCCCCTACTTAGCTTCACAAACAGATGCTCAGAGGGAAGGCTCGTGTAGCCCTGCTGAAACTTAACTCTATCCCACCCCCTGAAAACATTATTCTGATTCAGTCGCAACAAAGATGAAGAGCCGCTCAGACTGACAGCTGCAGCATGGTCCAGGTGGTGCACTCTGGCTTTTACTGGCTAAGACACAAGCCAAGGAAGCCAGGTTTATTTCTTCCTATGAATGGGGATGGGGGGAGGGTGAGAGGGAGAGAGGGGGAGGGGAAGAGTGAGGAGAGTTAGCTGTTTTTTGGTTTAGAAACATATAACACAGCTCTATTTCCCTAAGTATAGCTCCTCTCCAATAGGTGTACTCTGTATAGCAAACGAGACTGTGGTCTAGAAATTCCCCATTTTCTCTTAGACAAAAAGGCTAGGTTCTCCCTCTACTTCAAAGAGAGAGGACTGAAGACTTAAGAAATGGTATCATGAAACAAATGTATAAGACCCATCTCTTTTGAGAAAGAGCCCAATGATCACCCTAGTGGTAGGGCTTCATGCCCTGACCTATGTTTGTTTGTTCAGTCATTTCAGCTGTGTCTCACTCTTTGTGACCCTATTTGGGGTTTTCTTGGCAAAGATACTGGAGTGGTTTGCCATTTCCTTCTCTAATTCATTTGAAAGGTGAGGAACTGAGGCAAACAGGGTGCAGTGAGTTGCCCAAGGTCATACAGTCAGTAAGTGTCTGAGGATACATTTGCACTCTGGTCTTCCTAACTCCAGGTCTCGTGCCACCTAGCTGCCCAGATGTTCAAAGACGCCCCATATTTCTAGTAACATTTTTGGAAAAGTGTAAAGCCCACCAGGGACTATGCCGTAATGCTTGTCACAGGTCAGGAAAAGATGTTTAAGAAGAGCTCAAAGGTTCCTTCCCACTTCAAGCACTCTAGCTAGTGAGTTCTCATTATCTCCCTTCTCTTGGGCCCAAGTGACTATGGTATACAATCCTCTCCAATCAATTACTCAATAAAGTCATTCAAAGGGCCTGAATCTCAGTGATTAAGCATGGGAGGGAGGAAGGAATGGAGGGAGGGAAAGAAGGGTGGAGTGATGTGAGGAGATGAAGTATAGAGATCCATCCTCCCTTCCCCCCTCCCACCAAGCCCCAGGGAACAAGACAATGAGAAAGAGAAGAGAGGTTTCCACTTACTTGCTAGCAAAAGACAGGCTATGGCCACGATATGCAGCTGCTTTGCAGTCACACTGTATCGATCCATGAAGAGGTCCAGCAGGTAGACAGCCAAGTGTCTGGCTGTGGGGCAGATCTTGCAGTGGTTGCTGAGGACAGAAACTAAGTCGACAAAATACCTTCGGCTCTCAAGGAGTGGGGACTGGGCTTTGTAGACAGGCAGCTTCAGCTCCTGGAGGACCGATGAGAGGAAAGAGGATGAGAATCCTGGGATGTTCAAGGAAAGCACCCAAAGTTTAGTTTGTCACCTGAGTTCAAATCACTGGGCATCTAGCAAACTAATGTTTTGTGAATGAATGATGAACACCAAGGACCAACAAAGACTTAATGCTTATTAGAGTAAATTTCTTATCTGTGGTAGTAGGAGGAGGCATGAAAGTAGTCAAATGATTAAGGTTACAGTTTTGAAAGTAGAAGTGACGTTAACAGATGAGGGAACTGAGATCCAGAGAGGTTAAGTAACCTTAGGTCCAAGATCACACCAGTGGATAAGCAGAACTGGAATTCAAACCCAGGTCTTTGGCCTCCAAAGCCTCTTTTCAATGCATTACAAATGGCAAGAGTATTTGAGTTTAGGCCAGGATTTTGTAGTGAAAGGATCTCTTTGCTACTGACTAGCTATGTAACCTGGGCATACTGCCTTGCCTTCTTCATCAGTAAATCATTCTACTCAACCACACCTTCCCCCTCCATCTCATAGGATCTTAGCACTATGCAAAAGATAGCCTTTGCCCTCAAGGAGCTCAACAATGTAACCCAACACTTAAATACACCATCAGCATGCATTTAGGGTAAAATAATCCAATTTTTGAGAGGAAAGCAAAAATTTGTCCTAGGAGAGGGAAAAGAGGATGAGGATGGGAAAGAATTAGGGGAAGTAGTTTGTATCATACAGGCCACTGTTCTAGGCTATAAATCAATTATTTTCCAAACCAAGTACATAGTGATTTTGGATCGTGGGCATCACTGGCCTAGATGTCAGGAAAGCCAGGTTCCAGTTCTAGCTGCTACTATGTGATCTTAGGCAAATCAATTTCCTTTTGTGGATAGTTAAGAGGAACAGCTTGGTGTAGGAGACAGAGTGCTGGATCTGAAATTGGGAGGAGCTAGGATGGAACTCTCATTCAACTACCTACAGGTTGTATGATGTTGGGCAAGTCACTGAACTTTTCTGGGTCTCTGGGGTAGCTAGGTGGTACAGTGGATTAAGTCAGGAAGGACTGAGTCTTAACTGACTTCAGACTGGGCACTCTCTCCACTGTGCCACCTAGCTACCCCACACATACTTTGTGTGTGTGTGTGTGTGTATGTGTGTAAAATATAAAATGTATGCACATGTCATCCCCATCCCCTATCCCCCTTCCCAATGGAAGGCAAGGATGCTTTTTTCATTCTCTTTGTAGCTCCAGTACTTGCCCAGCATGTAGTTATCACTTAATAAATGTGCTCACTGCCTGATTTATTGACTCTGTAAGGGCTGAGAGTACGTCCTACCTACTCATTTTTTATCTCCTCCATACCTAACTTAACAAGTAAGCTTATTTTTGTTGTTGGTAAGAAGGGATCTCTGTACATAGGTAACTCATGATAATTAAGCATTATTATGAAGGTTTAAAGATAATTAATTGAAACTATACAAAGTCTCCCTTTAGCAACAGACTGAAATATTTTTATGAAACATATAAATGACATTTATACTCTGCTAGATTATAAACTTCATGAAATCAGAAGACTCAATGTATGTAGCAAGTGAATTCAACAGATTTTTAAATTTATTAAAAATTAGTCACTGAGCTACATGTTTGATTTACAGAGACAAAAATCAAAATAGTCCTTGCCTCCTCTATTTTACCTACCTAGCACAGTGTGCTGCATATGTTAGGCACTCAGTGTTTGTAGAAATTGAAGAACCTACTTAAATCTTGAATAAAACCTGTCCTCTCAACTCTCAATCTACAGATACCATTAAAAAAACTCTGAAACTGTTTCCAACGACAAAGAGATGCTCCAATCCATGGGACATTTACTTTTCCTTACCAGAACTTACCCGGAGTCAGAATGTTAACACTTGGGAGGAATACCGGAGATCCTTACACCCCTCCTTCCCATTTTACAGATTAAGAAACAATTCTGGGAGGCTCCATGATCTCCCCAAGTTCATACAGCTAGTAAGCTTGGGCTGGTGTGCAGGTCTTCTGATCCAGTATTCATTTAGTATTTTTTTCACAATACCATGTTGTCTTTTTTTGTAAAGGGCTATGTATTTATTCACCCAAAAGGGAAAACAAGTTGGGTCTTCACAAAAAGAAAAAAAAAAAAAGAAGATACTATTTTGGTTATTGGTAGGTCAGCTCTCTGGCCTCTTGATTTCAACCTCACATCCTCTTAAGGCTGAAGGGGGTTCTTAACTTTTTGTGTGTAACCCCCCCTATCCCCCTTTGGCAGTATGGTGAAGCAAGCCTAGGGACACCTTAAAATTAGGATTTCAAATGCATAAAATAAAACACATAGGAATACAAAGGAAACCAATTCTATGGAAACACTGTTTTATCAAAATATTGTAAAACCAAGTTTCTGGGCTTCTTTCAGGTTTAAGGATTGTTCTAAGGCCATATGTTAAGGCTGGGTTTCCAGGCCCTAGCCAGGACATGAAGATGACACAGAGGTCTTTGCTCTCAGGTACTTCTGGATTTCTAAACCAAGTTTCTTTGAAGACTGTCTCAATTCAAACAAATATCCTTTTTCACAAGGCTGCCTGGAGTTGAGAGACAACAGGGCAGTCCCTCAACCCAATCAGTCCTCAAAGCAACTACTAGGATTGGAAGGGCATTTAGCAGTCAGCTACCAGCAAATGTAGTAACCAGAGGGGAGCAAAGTGACCAAGCAGCTTTCTCCCAAAAGACTTACATAGAAGTTCTCAGAATCAAAGGTGGAAGGGAGGCTAGGAGAGGGAGTGGGGTGCTCACAGAAGCTTAAAGATTTCCTATTCCCTATGCTAGGCAAAATGGATTCACTGCATCTGATTATCTTTTGGACACACACACTTCTGAGATGACTTCTGCCATGAGCTAGGTCTCAATGGTCCCTTCCACTGCTAAGATTTCTTCGGCAACTTAGTCACAGATACCTTTGGAAAGGGATAAAATCCCACCTCCTGCAGGAGAACTTCTGCACCTGGCTCTCCAAACAAACTGTTTTACATATGAATGAATGAATGTAAAAGCATTTATTAAGAGCTTACTACGGACAAAGCACTATGTTAAGCTCTGGGGACAAATAATAAAATTGAGACAGTCTCTGTTCAAGATGCTCATGTTCTAACAAAAAACATAAAACAAATTTAGAAGGCTACAAGGCCGAGGAAGGAAAGGCAAGAAGTCCTAAGGGGGCAAAGGTGGGCAAATGGCAAGGCCCCAAGGTTCTCAAGATAATGATTTATTTAACTATCTCACAGATAGGTTTAATCTCCACAGAAGACACTTTGGAACCCATATATTGATAGGAAACTTGAAAAGGGATTAGTAGATAAAGAGGCTGATACAGTACATGAACGATCACACAGCATCAGGATGCTTGCTTTTGAATTTTGCCCCATACCAGCTATTGGACTTTAGTCAAGTCACTTAACCTCTGGGCCCCAGTTATCTTCTTTCTTTCACTGAGAAGGGATCACTTTCTCTGTCTTTCCGGGTAGGTGGGTGGATTTTCTCTCTACTTTTCCCCTCCTTCCGATGTCTGGCAGCTTATATAGGTTCAATCATTTCCCCTACATAGGCGATGCCTACATTTACTTAGCCAGCTCTAATTTCTCTCCTGAACACTTTCCTGACTTGTAACTTCAACAGTCTATTGAACATCTCTTCATCTGGAATGTAACATTTGCAAAACAGCTCCTCTCCCCAGTGGACCAGATTCAAAACCTTAGGAGTCATTTTTGATTCTTCCCTTCTTACTCATTCTCCATGAAGTGATCAATAATCACATCCTGTCTTTTTTACCTCCATAATATCTTTTCCAATCTGTCCCCAACCTTCTACTCAGTCACTCTACAGGTCAAGACTTCAAAACCTCTGTTACAACAGCCTCCTAACTGGTATTCAATCTCTCCCTTCTATAATCTAGACTTTATATAACTGGCAAAAAAAAAAAAAAACCCAAAAAAAACCAAACAAAAACTTCAAAAAAAACTTCCTAAAGGCATTGGCCTGGCCATATCCACATGAAAAATTTATCAATGACTCCTCTGGATAAAAGCAATTCAAAGGCCTTAGCTTGGCATTCCAAAGCTCTAAACAATCTGGCCAAAACCTACTTGCGTGGCCTCACTGTACATTATTAGGCTGTTTGAACTCTCTGGATTCAAGCCTAGACTATTAGCAAACTGGAGGTATACTGTACACACCTGGAATGGAATCCTTTCTTCATTTCTGCCTTTCAAATTTCTTACCTTCCTTCAAGGCTTGGGTACTTCCTCTTATAAAGCCTTCCATATTCAAGCTCAAAGTATTCTCTGCATCCTCAAACTTTTCTAGGGCATGAGATCCGAACATCTCTTTTGTCCCCTACTCCCAAACTGCTATCACTTCCATCTCATGTATTATACTTATCTGTATTTTTATGGATCCTCACAGTAAAATGAAAGCATGATTTGTTTTTTTAAATCTCTATTTTAATCTACTTAACTTTAATCTATTTTTAATCTGTGACACACAGGGGTGTAAGCGTCAAGGTGGGTGGAAAGGTGAAGTAGATTTCAGCCTAAGAGAAAATTTCCTAAGGATCAGATCAATCCAAAGGTTATTACTTGGGAGGAGAAGTTAGGAAACCATGTGGACTATATCCATTACAAGTTTATGTTACCTAATCTTCAAGGAATGAAGGCTCCTTATTTGCTCTCCTAGTCAGTTTTCTATCTCTCCCCAAAAAGGCTGTTCCAAACCTCAAGTCTATCACAATATCCTGTACCACCTACAGCTAAGGACATTGCCTCATACTTTTCGATAAAATTGAGGCCATTGCCTCTTCTCTACATCTCTCATTCTTGTTTCCTTTTCCTTTTTTTTGCTACATTCTTTAATGAAGAGGGAGGAGCTCTTTTACTTGCCAAGGCGCACACACACACATACACGGACACACACACACCCCCCCCCCTTCACCCCATCTTCTCCTCTCTCCAGTACACTACCATCCTTCCAGTCACCAGTCTCAGCTTTGGAACTCTCCTGTACTTCTCACTCTGCCTCACCCCACTGGGTGACCGTGACCTCCATCTATTCAAACAGTAGCCAAATCTTGTCATTTTTTTTATCTCAACAATTACCTGTGGCATATAGCCCTTATTTTTACTCACTGGGTCACTAACTCACATCCGTGCTCCCTCTCTAACCTTCAACTTCTCCCTATCTATGATTCTTTCTTGACAGTGGCCTAAACATGACAAAGCTCCCTCCCATCCTTAAAAATAATTCCTCACATGCTCTAGCATGCCCTCTCAAGCTAATCCTTACCAGACCCTAGTATCCCCTCAAAGTACAAGACATTGTATTATGTCTTTTTTGCCTGCCTCTCAAACTATTAGATAAAAATTGCTTGCTTTCATTTACTCTCCTTACTCTTCAACCCCTGCAATCTGGCTTCCAATCTTACTTGATGACACTGCTTTCTCCAGAGTTAGCCATGATCTCTGAAATGGCTTTTCCTTAACTCTCATTACGGTTATCTTTGAAGCATATGACACTGGTGACCACCCTCTCCCCCGGGTTCTCTTTCCTTTTGGAGTTTTGGTGTCACTACTCAAGTAATTCTCCTACATTTCTGAATGCTCTTTCTCAGTCTCCTTTGCTGTAGTCATAACTCGTCCCCAAAAGCGCAGTCCTGGTCCTTCTCTTATTTGACTATATTTTCTCACTTGATGATGACTTTTCAAATCTATGCATAAAGTCCTGGATTATCTCCTGAGCTCCTGCCTTACCTCATCAGCTCTTTGTTCATACTATATACCCTACAGGCATCTCAAACTCAAAAGAACTCATTTTCCTCCCAGAGATATCCCTATTTCTGTCAAGGGTACCACCATTCTCACAACTCTGTAATTATCCTTGGACTCCTTAACCAATCAGCTGCTAAATTTTGTCATTTCTCCAACCACAATATCTATGGTGTCTGTCTCCTCTCACAATCACCACCCTAATTCAGGACCTAGAGAAATTCAGTATACTCCTAATGGGTCTACCTTCTCCTCTACACAGCTTTCAAAGTGATTCTTCTTAAAGCACAGGTTTGACCAGAGGTGGGGAACCTTCAGCCTTGAGGCTACATGTGGCCCCCGAGGTCCTCAAGTACAGCTCTTTGACTGAATCCAAACTTTCCAGAACACATTCTCTTAATAAAAAGATTTGTTACATAAAACTTGGACTCAATCCAAAGGTCATACCCAAAGACCCAGAGGTTCCATGGGGCCTTGAGGCCACAGGTGTTCCACCCCTGGGTCTGACTCTACTCTACCCTCTACTCTGGGGCAGCTGGGTGGTGCAGTGGATAGAGCACCAGTGCAGGAGGCAGGAGGACCTGAGTTCAAATCCCACCTCAGACACTTGACATTCACTAGCTGTGTGACCTTGGGCAAGTCACTTAACTCCAATTACCTCATCCTGGGTCATCTCCAGTCATCCTGATGAATATCTGGTCACTGGAGTCAGATGACTCTGGAGGAGAAGTGAGGCTGGTGACCTGCACAGCCCTCCCTCACTCAAAACAAAGTCAAGTGCAAGTCATGTCATCATTTCTCTGATGGCATGGTCTTCTTTGGCAATGAAGGATGAACACACCCTCTACTGCAGTGGCACCCTATTACTTCTAGGATCAATTATAAATTCCTCTATCTAGTACTGGAAACCCCTTATAACTTAGCTTTCCGGTCTTATATTCATGTACTCTATGAACCAACAATGGAAAAAGAAATAGAAAACCACTACAGCATCTTTGCCAAGAAAACCCCAAACGAGGTCATGAATAGTCAGACACAACAAGAAATGAATAAACAAGAATAGCCTCCTGTTTCCTCAGTCTGAAGTCAATCAACAAGCATTTCTTAAGAACCTGTGTGTCTGTGTACCTAGGTGCTGTGCTCGATGATGGGGATACAAGGACCAAAACTGAAATAATGTCATTTCCAAGTGAACTTGGAATCCTCAGTCTCAAGCACCACCTACATGAACATGAAGGCTTCTAGTGACTAGTTCTCTCCCCGCTCCCAATTACCTTGTATAAATGTCCTTGTCTCCTTCAACATTAGGTAGGCTTGAAGGCAGAAAAATTTTCCATTGTCTTTGAATCCCCAGCATCTACCAAAATGTCTTGGCATATAGCAGATGTTTAATAAATTTTTATTGGTTGAACTCCCCATCACTAGAGGTCTTTAGTGAAGACTAAATATCTCGGAGGAGATTCCTGTGTGACCTGGCCTTGAGGACTCTTGAGGTCTTTTCTGTAACTCATGTGTACTATGGGTTTTTCATGTGTACAATGAAGGCATGAATTAGATCAGTGGTTCTCAAAGTATCATCCTCAGACTCCTGAGACAGGAGGGGTTTGGGGTGGAGTCCCTTTCAGGGGATCCCTGCCAATTAAAATACTTCTTCCTTTTCCAACCACACTTCTTTGTGAAGCTGAAATTTCTTAAAATACTTCAACTAAAACAATATATCACAACACCAGAAGACATTAAAAAGATTTGCAAAAATATGTTAAAACAATACCATTAATGCCAATATTTAGTTTTTTATTAAAAATATATTGTTAGCATATAATTGGTTTATTATTATTAAATCAACAAGTATTTAAAAATATTATTAGTTTTAATTTTGAATGTGGCAAATATTAACAGATATGACCCAAACAAATAAAATGTCATGTGGTATCCTCAACAATTTTTTAAGAGCATAAAGGGATCCTGGGACTATAAAATCTGAGAACCCTTGCACCAGATAATCCTTCTTGAGCTTTCAAATTCTGTAATAAGCAGTTATTGTACAAGACGCAATGGAAATCTATCCTTTAAAAATTAAAGTATTCTTTGTTGAATAACCCTATAGTGACCACTGGAGGCCTAAAAGTTCCCTATGCTGGGCCAAACTCCATATCGCTTGTCTCTTCCATTTCTCATATTTCAATTACACTGGTCTCTTTCAACTTTTCTTTTTCTGCTTTCCATAACCAAAGTATCTCTAAGTACCTCACAGGTTGGCAGCTATAATTGGATAAATTGTTCATTTTCCTCATGAACTGTAGAAGTTTTCTGAGTAAATAGAGATTTTGAAAGAAGATAGGCTTTTTAAATAGACGACATCCACTCTGGATGGAAGCATTGTGTAGTGCAGAGATCTGAGCGTAGAACCAAGAAGACCTGAACTATCTTTGCTTGACCTCAGTTTATGGACTGTAAAAGAAGGGAGTTCCCTTCTACCTCTAAACTACGATCCTATCATAATAATCCTATGCAAGGAATCAGTATTTTTGAGGCTCAAGAGTATTCATTCATGGGTGGAAAGTGGGGCCCACTGTGGCAAGTGTTTCTTTTAAAAAAACAAAACTCATCCACTTCCATCCCAAAGCTGCTTTCTTTACTGTGCCCAAGCATTCAGAGGATTACCTTAAGTGCCTGCATAGCAGCTGAAAACAAGGGAATTCTAACTGACATAAAAGTTCTGTTCCAGGCTCTAAAATGAACAAGGGCATGTAGGTGTGTGAGTTGTGCTGTCTCTACATGTTCTAGTATTATCGCAAGGCTGGGATGCCTCACATTCCCCTCTTTTCTTACAGTCAAGGTTCCCTCCATTTTTAGCTCTTAACACTCTGATGCAATCAAGACTAATTACAGGGTCCTAAGAAAGGGCAGATCAACTCACTGTCCTAGTGCTTTCATCAACATCTTTGGGACTTCCCAGCTGTTATTGTTCTTCCCCGTTTCTCCATTATATCCCCCATTGGAATGTAATCCAGGGCAGGGAATAACATTTGGATCTTCCAATATATCCCCAAAGCACAGTGCTTTGTGCTTAGTAAATGCTTAATTAATATTTTTTCGTTCACTGACTCATTCCTTAGACATATATAGCAAGCTAATAAAAGAAGTCTCCCTTCTTACCTTGCTTTTTCTTTTAGATAAACTGTGAAATTGGAGGTGAGACAAATATGTTATGTGGATGCCAAATGCCAGAACAAAGTGCAAAATGGAAAGATCATAAGATTTGGTATCAGAGGAGTGGGCTCTGCCACTTTCTACCTGTGTGACCTTGAGTAAGTCACAAACTCCATAGGATTCAGTTCCCTTCAACTATAAAATGAAGGGGTTGAACTGGATGGCCTCTGAGATTCCTGTTAGCTCTCAATCTGTGACCTTTAGGTCAGGAAGCTATTTATGAACAGATGGGGAAGATGGGGAAAAGAAAAGAAAAAGAAAGGAAAGGGAGTAACAAGGAGACATCAGGTAAATTAGAACATTCAAGATATATGCAGAGTAGATGGTAAGTGAGTAATCTCAGAGGAGGTCACTAGCAGCTGGAGAAGCTCACAAAGGCCTCCTGGAGAAGGCAAGATTTGAGCCGAATCCTGCAGAAAACCAGGGCCACTAAGTGGAGGTGAGACAGCAGGTCATTCCAGTCATGGGGAGTAGCCACAGGTGCCAAGACTGTGCCAAGTGTGAGGAGCATCAAGGAGGCCAATTAAGCTGGAGCATGGCATGCATGGAGAAGTACAAGTGTTAGAAGGATGGAAAAGCAGGAAGGGAGTGAGTTGTGAAGGGCTTAAGATGCTGGAACAGAGGAGTTTTTAATCCAGTCCCAGAGTTACTGAGCAGGAGGGTGGTGTGGTCCCACCTGAGTTTTAGGAGATCATATTGGCAGCTTTGTGGAGTAGGCAGAGTTACTCATGACAAGGGGACTGAGCAGATGGCTAATGTCTTAGTCCAGGTTAAGAGATAAGGATGTGAACTAGGGTGGTGGCTGTGAAGGGAGACAAAAGTACACAGGAGAAATGGTGTGAAGACAGAAGATGGGGCAATAAGGAGTGAAGACTAACACTTGAGGTAGTAAGCCCTGGATGAGTGAGAGGATGGACAGTGGTACCCTCTGAAAAAGGGAGAGCCGGAAGAGAATAAAGAAAAATACCAAGTTCCATTTTGGATATATTGATTTTGACATGCCCATGGGTCATCCAGTTCAAGATGTTCACTAGACAAACAGTGCAAGGCTGTGAAGAGAATTCTTGAAACAACCAAACAAGGGAGCTAATACAGGTACTATTAAATCCATTTAAGAGGAGAGTTTACTAATAAGTCCAATTAATAGGTAGAGTGACTTGCCCAAGGTCACACAGCTAGCATCAGAAGTGACTTAAACTTAGGTTTCCTAATTCCCAAGTCCAAGGTTCTCTTTATTATGCCATACCAGAAGTGAGAAACTCTCTGCTCATGTAACTGGGAAACCTTTAAAGAAAAAAAATAAAAACACACTAAGTCCATATGTCTCCATAAGGATTCATTTGCATTTGAGTTTGATATCACTGATCTAAATCCCTCTAAGGTTACAAATGAAGAAAGACTCACAAAAGAGAGGTGACCTGGCTGAAGGTCCATTGGTCATTGGTAAGAGTGAAGACTTGAACCCAGATCATAGGATCACAGGTCCAAAGCTAGAAGTCATCTTCAGAGATCATCTAAACCAATCCTTTGACTTCCTTTTTTGATCCAAAGTAGTGACCTATCTCACATTTAATTTGTATTCACTTGTACTTATTCTCATTCTTATATGTAACACACACACACGTGCACACACACACCCCTCCCTTTTAGAAAGTAAGCTCCCTGAGAATAGATTTACTTTGAGTAAATCCTCCTTGATTATATATCCCCAGCACCAAGCACCATAGGTGCTTAATAAACGCTTATTAAATAACTGGTTTACAGATAAGTAAACTGAGGTCTAGGGAAGTGAAATGATTTACCCAAGATGGTACTGTCAGTGATCAGATTTCTTCATTCCTTACTCTCTGGTCATATCTTCCCCAGACAACCCAACCAATTGGCTGCCCAACTATCCCTATCCCCAATTCCCATCCCCATCCCCTCCCACCCCCAATGGTGACTGCTTCTCTCCCACTAGACCACGATTTCAGGAAGAGCTCAGATATGGATGTATAGTCTTCACTTTCCCCTCTTCGGTAACTACGAACCCCTATGGTTTCATTAACTGTAACTTTGTGAACCAAAATTCCCCTCTTCCTGGCCTCTGCTCTTCTGTGTGTGTTGTCTTCCCAATTAAAATGTAAACTTTGTATTTGTATCTCCAAAGCTGAGCACTATTTTTGGCACATGGTAAGAAGCACTTGATACATATTTCTTCATCCCCAGGCCTTGACTCAGGAGTCAGGGCTTATCAAACCCTCCTGCTGGGGGAGAAGTGCGTTCTTCCCAGTTCTGAATTTAACTACTAAGCTTTCCCACCCCCACTTCACAACTTTAAAAATGTTTTTTTCCTTGCTTTCAAATGAGCACAGGGAAGTTACAAGGCTGAAATTAGGTCAACACTTTAGAAAAGTACTATGGGAAAAACGTTCTTGCTGTCATCATTTGACAGAGGGTCTCAGCACAATAAAGAAATTCAATAAAACAATACTTATCTGCTGGGTAGCTCTGTGGCATCCTCACTAGAATCCTTGGCTCATAGTCTAATAATAATATAATGATTAATGTCTTTGCTTGAAGATTTACCAAGAAGCACCAGATAATTAAGAATCATTTTGTATCCACAGACTAATCCACATAAGAACCTCTACACAGACACTGTACACTATCTGAGGGTTCCAGGCCCCATTACACTGTAAGCTCCTGGAACATGTCTCTTTTTGTATCACCGCATTTAGCTAAGTACCTGACACATTTGCTGTTGTTCAGTCATGTCAGACTCTTCTTGACCCTGTAAGCACACCAATATTGTCCATGGGGTTTTCTTGACAAAGATGTCATTTCCTTCCCCAGTGGATTAAGGCAAACAGGTTAAGTCACACAGCTAGTATATCTCTAAGCTGGATTTGAACTCAGGTCTTATTGAGTTCAGGACCAGCACTCTATCCACTGAGCCATCCTGTTGCCTCTGCCTGAACCACAGCAGGTACTTAATAAATGTGTTTATACTGATTGACTAGGAGGGCCAAAAAGTTATATTTGAAAGGCTGATACCCATGAGATCACAACAGTGCCTGGAATGTTGATTTTCACAGTTCTGCTTCATCAATTCCCTTTTCCTAGGAGTGGAGGATTGGCTCTATTATTGAAGGTAAATCAGGTTAGAGAGCCACACTACTAATGTATTTTTCTTTCTTAACCTCTGGACAGATGTTTCAAAGAATGAAAAGTATTGTTCCAAATCCCCTTACATTTCATATAACATTTTCAAATTAGTTTACAAAGCGCTTTCCCCAACATGAGTTCATTTGATCCTCACAAGCCTAACAACTGAGCAAGAGCAGCAAGTGTATTCACAGAGAAGAAAATGAAGCACAAAGGTGCTGCGATTTGTTTATGGTCAAATTCAGTTCAACCGCTCCCCACCAAGCTCTGTGCTTGGTACTAGGAATTCAAGACAAACAAAGGAACAAATGAAAACAGTTCTGCTCTTTAAGGAGTTTGCTGGACAGGCCAGGGCCTAGGGCCCCTAATCCTCTGACTCCTACTCTGGTAAGGGGCCCAGCTAAACAAACATCCAAGACCCAGGGTTCTTTGCACTGTGGAATGAACATGGGACACACTGGATGGTCAATCACATACTGGAACTGTAGCATTCCTGGTTATTCCAGTGATTCTACTAGAGCTGTATGAAGTGCTAAAGTTATGTATCAAAATTGTTAACCTTGAGCCTACCCTCACACTAAAGATTACCTCTCTTATGTTCATCCTTTGGCTTTCATTCTGAATACCTCTTCCAAAAAGAGACAGTATATAGAGCATTGGAG
The DNA here is from genome assembly GCA_023548195.1 of Bettongia penicillata ogilbyi. Taxonomy (NCBI): domain Eukaryota; kingdom Metazoa; phylum Chordata; class Mammalia; order Diprotodontia; family Potoroidae; genus Bettongia; species Bettongia penicillata. The sequence continues at coordinate 2,160,766 of JAJHZJ010000135.1, read as the reverse complement.
TCGGGAAAACCTATGTTCACAATGACTAACTGTAAACACAGGCAAGTCCCTTAACCTCTCAATCACTCAGTACACGTTTATCAAGTGCCCACCATGTACCAGGCACTATGCTAAACTCTGGGGATACATAAAAGAGGCAAAAGATGGACGCTGCCCTCAAGAAGTTCACAATCTGCTCTCTGAATTTCAGTTTCCTCATTTGTCAAAGGAGGATAATAAATGCCTACAGTCCCTACAAATCACACTGTGAGACTTAAAGCAGGTTAAAGTGCTTTGCAAAATGTAAAGGTCTGTATAGAATGCAAGCTGCTGTCATCATAAAAAAGTACTAAAATTCCCATGCAGCTCCCAACTTTGTGTCACATTTGACATTTGCACAAGAGCTGAAATAAAAGTAGCAAGAGGTGAAGAAAGAGCATGTGCAACAGTGACCAACAAAATGTGGAAACTTTCTGATTAAAGGTAAGAAAAACTGACTTGTCATCATTAGAACAGCTTGTGGTGCACTGTGTACCCACTCTCCCATCTCTGCTTGCATCACCCAGCATGACATTTCCATAAAGCAAGGGTGGGGAAGACTGGGTTCTCAGTAAAGAGTTATCTCTGCCAGGGCACTATTTCCACACTATAGGGCATGTTTGGAAAAAAAAAAATCAATACCAAATAAAGCAAGCACATACAAAGAACAGAAAAGGAGGGCTGCAAATGAAACCACAGCTTGTTTATTTTTAAAGTCAATAATAATTTCAACCTGTGGCTTTCAACACTGTCCTTCGGGCTTAGGTCTTGTCCTAATGTTTAAAAAAAAAAAAAGAGATGTCTTGATGATTCCTCTTTTCTTTTTCTACCCTATGTCTCCTAGCTCCTTTAAAAAAAAAACAAGAAGAAACGGCAGGACAACTTTGAGAAGGTATTCCTAGGAGTGTCAAGAGCAGTGGCCTGAGAGTCAGACTTGGGTTTGATTTTTCACCACCACCTGCTATCTATGTTGGGGGGACAAGTCCTTCTGTTTATTTCTCCATTGGTGAAAGGGAGATAAGTTGTTGGGCTTTTTTTTATAGTGTTAAGAAGATTAAAAAAAAAATCAAGTATTTTAAAACCACCTTTTGAGTACCATATACAGGAAATATAACCCCCCATTCCCTAAAAGTGAAATAATATTTGCCCTCAAGGGGTTGATTTTTTTATAATGTAAAAATTCAAAAGGATTTTGTATCACAGAATCCATGAGATTACAGGTCTCATATTACCCTTCATTTATTTGATACTTAAGGTAATTCAATTCTGTTATTACTGTTTATCCTTGGTTTTCAAAGAGAATCAGTGACATCAAGGGAATGATATCTGGACTTACTCAAGAATTGTATTTAAGTGAGGCAGAGCTGCAGTCAGCCTCCGTCTCTCATCCAGTCATTCAGGATGCACTAGATGACCTTGGAATCTTTGATGTCTAACCAAGTTCTGAGCCCTCCACAGTACCAGCCTCATGACCATTGCAACAAATTGTTCTCATCCACCCATTACGCCAAGGAAAATCTTCTCATTCTTGGAGTTGACACCCCCAAACTCACCAAAAGGTTTGAGGCCTGTTGGTTACCCCATCTGCTGGGACGGTTTACCAGGGTGTGGCTGCTGCACAGGCCACAGCTTCTTTGGAGCCACAGGTGAGAGCTGAATACCACAGAATACACCAAATGTGGACAAGCAGACCTGAAAAGGGAGGGCTCAGCAATCCCTCACACCAAAGGTGCCCGCCCTCCTTGAACATACCCCAAATACCCCTAATTCAATCCTACAGACACACTAAAGTACTTCCTCCCTCTCAATCCCACCCATTCTCCTCCCCTCTGGTGCTAATAGAGAGGGTAGAAGCTCAATGTAACTCTACTCTCATACAACCAATGACCTCTGAGAAACTGCTAACAAGTTGTGTGAAAACTCAGGGGCCTAGAGCTTCCCCAGCACTGTGTTCTAACTAACTGTAAATGACCCAAACCATAGGAAACATAAGCAAAAAGTCCTCTGTTTACTCTTTTTCAGGAAGTGTCTCTGTATTTCCTTGCATTAGAAACCTAATGTCTGGAACTAGGACAAGTTATGCTATTAAATTTTCTTCCTCTGGATGTTCTCTCAGAGGCAGAAATTAAGCATATTTCCAGACCCTGGGGAAACTGTCCCTAAAGTCAGACTTAGTAGAAAAAGCCTTGAATTTGGGGTCTGGGAACTTGTCCCAACCCTCAATTCTGCCTAGCTATGTGACTTTGGGTAAGTCACGTAGTTCCTCAGGCTGTTTCCTCACCCATAAAATGAGGTTATTTACGCTACCTACTTCGCAGGGTTGCTGTAAGGGTAGTATTTTGTAAGCTATACAAAAAAAAAAAGTCACCAAGGTCCACAAATCTCTTTATGGTAAATAACAGAAGGACAGTGAAAACAAATGCTGGACTTGAAATCAAGGGAGACATGGATTTGAATTCTGCCTCTTCTAGTAAGTAACTGGCTTAACGGGAGTCTGTTTCCCATCTGCAAAATGTGAATAAAACTGATAGTATTTAACAGTACAGGATTATTGTGAGGATTTAACAAGTGGTTTGTAAACTTTTAAAACATTATGTAAATGTCAGGTATAACTGTAACCATTCTGATGTCTTAAGTTTGTATCTAAACCTTTACGGAAAGAAAGACCTTTTCTCTTCTCAAACATCTTATGACTAATGTCAGAGTTCGTGTAGATCTTTACTCTTGTCAGAATTCTTTCTATATTATTCTAAAATTAAAATTTTTGTTTTATTATTAAATACTGATGACTTTTCAATAATCAAGAAACATGAACATTTCAGTATAAAAAAGAACAGAAAATGAAAAAAACTGACCATCTATGAGTTTTATGGTTTTACTTTCTGCATTTTCATAGAACAATTATATTCTACTATGAGGCATAGTTACATCGATCCTAATGATTACATTGTAGGTATTGTCTCTTCATTTAGGGCAGGAGTTCTTAACCTGGGGTCCATGAATTTAAAAAAAAATATATTTTTATAACTGTTTTTCAATATAATTAGCTTCCTGTGTAATGCTATGCTTGTTGTTTTATGAATTAAAAATCGTTATTCTAAGAAGGATCTGGGTCCATGGGCTTTGCCCAACAGTCAAAGGGCTTCCAACACCAAAACCCCCTGGATTAAGAGGGTGGAGGCCACCAGAGGTCCAAGTCTTCTGTTGCTTCTGTGTGGCCTCTGGAGCCCCTTAGTACAGTATTATATCCACAGGGAGTTTAAAAGTTTGCTAACACGAACCTCCCTCAACATCCTCCCTTAACAGACATGGAAAATAAGGCATGGAAAAGCTGGGAGAATTGTCAGAGGTCAAGGTGATTGGATCTTGACTCACAGCATAAGAAATAAAGGAGCGCCCAGAGCCCTAGCAGGAGAATGCTGGCATCTTTATCTTCATAATAAGAGATGTCTATGGCACCTACTATATGCCAAGCACTGTGCTAAGCGCTTTACAGCTATCTCATTTGATCTTCAAGACAACCCTGCAAAGTAGGTGCTATTACGATTCCCATTTTACAGAGGAAGAAACTGAGGCAAACAGAAGTTAAGTGACTTGTCCAGGCTCATGCAGCTCGGAAATATCTGAGGCTGGGTTTGAACTCTGGTCTTCCTAACGCCAGGCCCAAGTGCTATCCAATGTGCCCAGTTGTAGGAAAGAGCATAGGCAGCAATGCCGCTGTAGCTGAAACAGACATTTTCAGACCAGGTCTGCTGGGAAGAAGGGGCGGGAAGGGTTGCTGGACCAAGGAGAAGGCGAAGCAGAGGAATAAAGACAATGCGGAGAAACAAACCTGGACCTTGCCCTGTACTACACTGAGTTTTATGGACGTGTTAGTGCAGGAGAAAAGGAGCCCATTATGTAGCAAGGACTCTTCCCAAGAGTCTGAGGCTCCTGGAGAGTTGCAGCTCTGAGGATGCAAAGATGGTTTTTACTTTCCTCAACAGGCCCAAATACATTTTTTGGGGGGAAAGGGGGTGGGCTCCACCCCAAGGTAAGTGGAGGCTGAGTGGAGAAAGGGGAGCTATCCTGAACATGCAGGGATGAGTGTTGTGAGTCTGTCATACATTATGCTCTGTTCTTACATAAAGTCATCTTCATTCTTTGTATTTTTAACCTGAGTGCTTGCATAGGAACTTTATATTGGAGACATATAGCTTGGCCAAATTCCAATTTTCTCAAGAGAATTCCTGGTTGGGGTGCCCTAACCAAAAAATTATTATTGAGAGGCCTCCAAGACTGACCCCAGTTCACATAAGCCTATAGCCTTCCATTCTGGAGCTGGGGTTACAATTTTATCAAGTCTCACATTTTGCTTGAGCAATCAAGTCTTTGAGTTATTGTCCCAAGTCACATGTTTTTTATAACTTCCATAAACAGTACATATTGAAGGAAAAAATAATTATTATATCAAGTCATGTGCTTTTCTCCCAAGTTTTAGCCCTATCTTCCACAGACTGTAAGTGTATGCATATAATTTCTTCTCCATCTTTGTACCAGCTCCCTCCTTGTTTCCCTCCCTCTCAATCCCCCCAAAAAAGAACCCAGTGGGCAGATAGTAGATATTCAATAAGTATTTGTTGAAATGACCTAAATTCAGACCATACAGACGACTGGGTGGCCCTGTCTGCTGACAAGAATGTGAAAAATCTGGAGTAATATAGCATTGTAGAGAACACTTCCTGTGACCTACCCACCTGCATGGATGGCAGATCCTGAGGACAGCTTACATTTGACTTTGAAGGATTCAGTTACAAAATAAACCATATAATTACTCAAGGGGGGAGTTGGGGAAAAAAGATACTGACCTTTGCTGGTATGAAAAGACATAAATTATAGCTAAGAGGTGAATAAAGGAGAGAGTTTGTTTTCTAGTTCATGACTGATAGAACTTCAAACCACCCACCCAGCCTTCTCCTACAAAGACCCAGTGAATCTGTCTGTCTCACTGTAAGGAAAAAAAATCAAACAGTTAAATAGTTTAGAAGTATCTTTCAAATACATAGAATTTTTCTTCCTACTCTTTTTCTACATGGGAACAGCATGCTCATCCAAGCTAGTAAGAGCCTACCCTTATTTAGGGTAATTTACAAAGTTAGGGCAACTAGGTGACACAGTGGGGTAGAGTACTGGGTCTGGAGTCAGGAAGACTCATCTTCCTGACTTCAAATCTAGCCTCAGACACTTACCAGCTGTGTGACTCTGGGCAAGTCACTTAACCCTATTTGTATCAGTTTCCTCATCGGCAAAATAGGTTAGAGAAGGAAATGGAAATCTACTCCAGTCTCTTTGCCAAGAAAACCCCAAATGGGGTCACAAAGAGTTAGACACAACTGAAAACAAATGAACAAATTTACAAAGTTATCAAAGGTGATAAGTATTTTACAAACCTTAAAGTACTAAATAAATGCTAGTTTCTATTATATCACAAAGAACATGTTTTTTTAAAAGACTGGATCTCTACCCTTCAAAGAGGAGTACAGTGGTAGCTCACAGGCCAATCCCACTACTGATCTGCATGGGAGCTCTGATCTTCCCTTAAAAAAATCTTGTTCTCATAGTCACCTCCCCACCACTTTCAATGCCAGACTTAGGGAGGTTAGGCTTGGCTAATTCAGACTTAGAACTCCTGAATTCAAGTGATTCTCCAGACTCAGCTTTCCCAGCAGCTTTGTTACTGAACCTCCACAAGTGGTGGCCAAAGTACCAAATAGATTGTCTTGATCTTCCCATTCACAGAAGTCAGGAGGATGACAACTACTGCCCTCTCAGTGACTAACTGAGACCACTACAGGTGAGTATTTGCTTTAAAATGGACTCATTCGCAAAATTCTCAATGCCTGCACTATAATACCCTTGGAACAGCTATTCCACAATCTATTATTTGGCATCATCACATAAACTGACAAGCCTGTGTTCAAAGCACTAAAGAAAAAATACTCTTCACTTACTACTTCCAGGTTAAGGCCAGCAGTATGGCCATCCAGACATTCACTGAGTAAAATCCTAACTTGATTAGGGTCTTCAGAAGATATGGAAAGTAAAGAACAACAAACATATGGAAAGGCAGTTCAGGGACCTTCTGCATCAGTCATCTAAGACAGGCCTATGCCAGGAGGATTCTAGGCAAATTCAAGTTAGTAAAAGGGAAAAGATTAAAAGAAAACATTAAAACAAAACTTCTGACTAGGCGTCCAGGAACCCAGGTTCTAATCCTGGCTCTGCTGGTAACTTGCTGTGTAACTTCAGCTTTTTCTAGTTGTCCAAAGCAAAACTGCTCTACACCTGAAGTACTAGAATCCTCCCACTGGTGAGAAAGGGACTTATGAGTTCCACTCTATAAGACTATCTTTACATGTCAGGTAAGATGAGACCAGAGGCCCCTTATGGAGCAGAACTCATTGGGTCAGAAGCTCCCAGGAGGCAGGGTTCTGTTTTTGGAATGTTATTACCTCACTGGTTTACAGAAGCCCAAGGGAAAGCGCTGCCCAGCAGCATGAAGACACAATTCTGACAAGACCAGAAGATTATCTGAAAACCTTTCTAAAGCTAAAAGTCTCTTAAAAGTCTTTAGTTTTCTTAAATCACTAGGCAAAGGATCCTTAAACATTCTTTCCAGAAAGGTGGTCATTTCCTAATCAGACGGTCAGATAAACTCAAATCTATCCACCAGCCTATTCATTAGCTACTAAAAGGCTTAGGGAAAGAAACCAAAGTCACCTATGGAAGCCAGTATTTAGTTTTATTTTCCCAAGTGTGTGTGTGTCTTTTCCTTAGAGCTACTTACTTAAGATCCTTAAATTGTACTTTGGCCCTGACCATTGCATCTGCTCCTCCTCTAATAAGTAATTTTCTAATTACACCCACCTGCTGAGAGCAATATCTGATAAGGGGAAAACCACATCCTTCTGGCAGCCTAGCAGATATTCATTGAGCCCTGTGTGACAAATTGCAAGCTTTTATTCCCAGGTTACTCAAGGCTAACCCGTCATCCACTGTCAGGCCTTGTGGCTCAAGTCCTTTCTTTAGAGACCACCTGCTGCTAAAGGCCTAAGCAAGACAAAACCAGCATTGAGCATTCCTAGGAAGTTTCTTTCCAACCTTTCCCTCAGAGACTAGTCAATCAATCTAGAGAGGACAGATATAGCATTTAAACTAGTCTTAACCTACTTCAGGCCAAAATGACCTTGTCATCCTTTGAATGCCTTTAAAATCGAAGCTTTAAGTGCTTAAACAGTTTCTTGGAACTGCTAAATGCTAACTGTTCCTGGGAGTTCTGTTCTCAACTAATTTACAAAATGACCTAACAAAGGTCATCCAGTTCCAAGCCACTAAATCTTACGGATATATAAACTGAGCCTCAGAGAGAGTAACTTGTCCAAGGCTACAGAGGTACTGAGAAGCACAGAGCTCAAGTTCAGATTCCCTGATGGCAAATCAAACCTTCTTTCTACCACCCTGTTCCACACATTCATGAAACATCTAGATTTCTTATCTACAGACTGAGGGGCCAGGTTGGATGACCTCTGTCTCTTCAACCTCTAGATCCTATGAAATACTACGCATGAAATGCTACACGTAATAAGTCTTTACAGATATAAGTGTTTGCCCTTAAGGAGTTCATAGCCTAACTGGGAGTTGGGTATTAGAATTAGAAGAGAATGAAGGAAGCTGAAAGTTGGGTAAAGTATTGAGAAATCTGAGGAAGGAGGGATTTTTCATTTGGAGATAAGATGGAGCCTGAAGAAAGTGAGGGACTGATTTCAGGAAGAGAGGATTGAGATGGGGGGAGTTAATGCAAACATGGTGGTCAGCGGACATAAGTAAAGCCACAGGGACAGGAGGTGGTAGCATGATTAGGATGGAAAGCAGTCTAATTAGCCAGAAATTTAGGAACAGAAAGGGGTAAAAGATGGACAGGTAAGCTGGAGGCAGAATGCAAAGCAAGGTCCTTAACCTTTTTTCTGTCATGGACTCTCTTGGCAATCTGGTGATGTCTATGAACCCATTCTCAGATGGTTTTTAAATACATAAGGTGACAAAGGAAACAGATTGTGTTGAAATACAATTATCAAAATGAAAAAAAAACTCAGTGGATTATATAAAGATTCACTATCTAACAAAAATGTCTGGGAAAACTAAATAGTAATATGAAAGAAATTAGATTTTGACCAATATCTCATACTTTATATACCGAGAAAAATGCCAAATGGATCTATGACCTAGATAAAGTCACATCATAAGCAAATTAGAGGAATAAGGAAGAAATTAGCTTTTAGATCTATGAATAGGGGAAGAGTTTATGAACAAACAAGGAATAGAGGAACACAGAAGACAAAACAGACAAGTCTGATTAAAAAGGTTTTGTACAAATACAACTGAGAAGGGAAACATAACTGGGAAGAAGAAACTACATCGAGTTTCTCTCATGAAGATCTCAATTTTAAAATAAACAGGAACTGATTCAAATTTACAACAATAAGACCCTTTTGCCTAATTGATAAGTAATCAAAGGATATGAACAGGCTGATCTCCAGGAAAGAAACCAAGCTATTTATAGGCATATGAAAAAATGCTCCAAATCATTAATAATTAGAGAAATGAAAACCAAAGCAACTCTGGGGTTCTACCTTGCACCAGTCAGATTGGCAAAGCTGACCAAAAATGTGAATGACAAATTTACTTTGAGCGCACTGATGCACTGCTAATGGACCTGTGAACTGGTCCAGATACTCTGGAAAGCAATTTGGAATCTGCCCTAAAAGTTAATAAACGGTGTATGTCCTCTGACCTATTAATACCTACCTCTAGTAGGTAGTACTCCCAGAGAGATCAAGAAAACAACAAAAGGCAGCATTATGTACAAAAATATTTATAACATCTCTTTCAATAGTGGCAAAGAACTGAGGGTGCCCATGAATTGGAGACTGGCTGAACAATATGAATATAATGGAATGCTATTCTGCTATAAGGAAAACGGCCATTCCTGAGAGAACTGGGAAAACCTGTATAAACTGATGCTAAGTGACATGAGCAGAATCAGAATAATTTATACTGTAACATCAATAATACAAAAACTAACAATTTGGAAAGGCTTAAAACTCTTGTGAACACCATGATCAACCACCATAATTCCAGAGGCCTGATGAAGAACACTGCACCTCATCAGTCAAGATTTATTAAGCACCTTCTACGTGTCAAGCAGAGAAGTGATGGATTAATATTATGCAAACTGAGAAACATTGTTTTTAGGTGTGACCAAGATGGGAATTTATTTTGCTTGGCTATGTTTATATGATAGAAGATTCTTTCTTTTTCAGTGGTTAGAGGGTAGTTAAGAAAGTGCTTGAAAATTGGGGGGGAAATTGCTTGAAAAAATAATTATTTGAAAAAATAGTTAATAGACCTCAGGTCAAGAACCCCATAAGAGGTCTAGAATTTAAATTTTATCCAGAACACAAAGGACAACCACCAAAGGCTTTTGAACAATAACATTCATAAAACGCACCTTTAAGCTACCAAATGTGCTTTCTTCACAAGAACCCAACGAGACAGACAATTCAAGTACTATTTCCATTTTACAAGTAAGTACACTCAGCTTAAAAACTCATGATTTCATGTGGTAGCCTGAGGCAGGATTTTGAACATAGGTTTTCTAACGGAAGTTCTGCACTCTATCCGTTATACCAATTCAATCTAACAAGCAATTACTACATGCTAGGTGATGGGGATAAAAAGCTAAAACAGGAAAATAGTTGCTGTCCTTGAGGATCATACTTGGAGGCATGCAATATTCACACAGACAGTTATTTCTAATGCCTTTAACAAAGGGCCTGGAATATAGTAGGTGTTACATAAATGCTGATTATTATATGCAAGTTAATTGGAGAAGGGAAAGAACCCTCACTCCAAGGGGGAATTAGAACACAGAAGGCATTATATAATTGCTAGCAATTATTATCATTGTTATTATTAACAAGTTCACTTGAGAAAAGGAAGAACCTTCACTCCCAGGAGGAATCAGAACATAGGTGCTACATAAATTCTAGCTATTACTATTATTATCATGTGCAAATTAATTTGAAAAGGAGAAGAACCCTCATTCTCAGGAGGAAATCAGAAAAAATTTCACATCCTTAGGCCAAACTGAGCTGAGCTCAGAAGCAAGCTAAGAATGCCGAAAAGCAAAAAATCGAGGAGGGAGTGTTCTGTAGGGATGGTGGGGGATTGTCTGGAGGTCAAAGATGTAAAACATTTAGGTGAATCATAAAGCAAGCCAGTTCGGATGGTACAGAGTGACTGAAGGTAAGCATGTGCAGTTAGTCTAGAAAGGTCAGCTGAAGCCACGCTGGAAACACTTCAATGCCTGAGGAGTTGGTACAGTCCCCTCTGGCTATACCAATTGTTTTGAAAATTTGAATTAGGGAACATTTTCAGCAAAATGCTAAATTTCTGAGCTTACTTAAAAGAAATTTCTTCTGTAAGAAATAGGGGAAACAGAAAACAGAGATCTTTTCTACATCCAAGATAAAGTGTCATGTTTATGTTATATCTTCTGATGCAGCAAGAGATATGGACAGAGAAGGGCTGGTGTGTCTCACCCTGCCATGCCCAACTTGTGAGAGATTTTGCCAGCCTCAACTGGGGGAATTCTCTATCACTTTAGTCTTCATGAGTTCATACAGGTCTTCTCAAATTTCTCTGAATTACTCCTAGTCATCATTTCATTTCTTAAGGCCTAATGATAATTACTCATAGGCCACAATTTATTCTGCCATTCCACTGTGCTCATTTTGCTTCCAGGATTCTGGCTGCCAAAGGATGCTACGAATATTCTTTAAATATATGGGTACACATTAACAGTGAGCTAAAAAAAGTGAGCTAAAATGGAAGTAAAGACTTCAGTGCCTTTTCTTGCAGAATTCCAAACTGTTTCCCAGAATGGTGTATAATCAGTTTATAAATCAATCAAGTGTGGAAGTATCATTGTTTTCCCCATAGCCCCTCCAAAACTGACCTTTGTTGTCTGTTAGCTTTATCAGTTCTAAGGAGTTTGAGGGAATTCACAGCCTTTCATATAATTATCAATTGCATTAATTTCTCCTTTTGAGAATTATTGGTTCACAGACCACTAAAGACTGACTGACCATTAGAGAATAGCTTTTAGCGTATTTTAAAAGTCTATTTCACTGTAAGGAAGGAAGTGACACAGTTAGACTTCTATGTTAGGAAGAGTATTTTGACAGCTGGGGAGACTGGAAGGAGGGGAGAACAGCAGAAGTAGAAGCTAAATAGAGTTCTAATGCACTAGTCCAAGTGAGAAGGATTCGTAACGAAGACGTTGGCGAATGCTCCACAGCTAATAGTATGTGGAAGGAAGGACACAGATATGAGCAATGCTGTTTAGATAGATTTTATAACTACATACGGAAGGGGTAAGGGAGAGTGAAGAGTTTAAGATGACTCCAAGGTCTCAAATGGGGGGGAGGATTGGAAAGGTTGGGATGCCTCTAACAGAGATAGAGAAGTTTGGTGGAGGGGTGGATTTAGGAGAAAGGAATAAGCATTTATGTGGTGCTAGGTACTGTGCTAAGTGCTTTACAAAATGAACCCTTTTAGAACGTACTGAGCATGAGGAACTTGGAGAAATCCAGGTGATATCCAGCAGGCAGGGTGATGCCTGACAGGAAGGCTGGGTATATAGAATTGGTAGTTATCTGAAGAAAGATTATCTCTGGCCCATGAAATCTGAAAAGATTTTTAAAAAAGAATCTTTTTTTTCCCCTTCTTTGCAGAGTGAGGGGCCATGGAAGTTAAGCACTAATTATAAGATTAGGCTTTTTTAACATATGCGGTTAGTTCTCCAGATCTTTTCTTCTTCCTTCTCTTTTATTCTTTCTTGTAAGGGATGGCTACCTGGGAGAGAAGGATACAATGTGTGGGTGATATAAAAGCCACATCTATCAACAGAAATCTAGAGACAGGAGGACAAAGCCTTGGAAGATCTCCATAGTTGGGTGGTAGGACATACATGATGACTCAGTCAAGAACACTGAAAATCAGAGAGAGGCCAGGAAGAAAACCAAGAGAGAGTAGCATTGCAGAAGGCAAGGTGGGAGAAAAGAGTATCCAGAAGTAGGGGAACAGCTAAGTAATAAAAGTTTTAATGAGGTCCAGAAGGATGAGAACTAAGAAAAGGTCATTAGATTTACTAAATATTAGTGCTAATATTAGTGGAATGGAGAAGTTTCAGAAGTGAACTCAATTTCTGAAGGTGAAAAAGTGGAGGCACCAAGTACAGACAACTTTTCCTGGAAGTTTGCCCAGAAAAGAATAACAGACATAGGCTGACAGACTGAGGGGTGACAGCATTAAGGGGAGTTAAGGATGGGGGAGCCAGTGAATAAGGAGAAACTGAAGTTGAAAGAGAATAGATGATCAAAGAGGTGGGCTTGGGAAGAGGAGGGAAAACAATGAGTTATTTTGTACTTATTGAATTTGGAGGGTCTACAGGAGATGGTTACCCACTGACATCAGAGTGGAACATTAGGAAAATGACTCAGGCAGTGGTATGAAGGAGAGACTGAAAAGGGGATCCACTCCAAGCAGGAAGATCAGTTAAGAGGCAATTAAGATCATCTAGGTAAGGTGATAGGAGGGACTAAAGGACAGTGGTTTCAGTGGGAATGGTGAGGAGGGGCTGGATAAAAATATGTGGAGGCAGAAACATCATTAATTTGGCAATGGATAGGATATGTGGGATGAGGGGCTGAGAAGAGTCAAAGCTAACTCAAGGTTAAATTGAACAGCCCTGGTGTGACCAGAAAGGCATCCTGACCTTGCAGAAAATCCTCATTTTAATTCTCCCCCGTACACAGCAACACTTGGCAGAATCAACTGAAACTGTGGGAAAGTGCTTATAGATTTGAACTCCCAAGTTTTCTAGGCACCTCCTTCCTCATCACAATTTCTTATCCTTAGTGGAACGGGACATTCCACTCATCCCAGAGCACTGAGCTGGACGAAGCTCTGAGGTCCCAGCTCTCCCAAGCGCAGAGCGCAGATGTCAGACTTTGAAGCCTGTTCCTAATCACAGTCAAATTAATGAGGCCAGAGATGATCCAACAGAAGGAGGAATTTGAGTGTTTAGAGCATGTGACTACCAGGCCAAGGTGAAGTACTGCCCTACTAGTCTGAACAGGAAGGAGGGTCAGGGAATCTGAAAAGGGTCTCCCAGAATGAAAGGAAAGAAAGAATGTTTCCGATTACAGTGGTCAGTCAATTCCCCATTATCTGAGCTGATGAGAGAGGATGACTAGCTTAGAAGGTTGGACCCTGGTTCTACTGAGGCCAAGGTCGTAGGACTAATTCCTGTGTGGGCTACTTTGCTTCAGTCTTCCATGTGGAAGAGCTCTGGTGTGACTAATTATGAAGGCAAATCAATCTTGTTTGCAGAAAATCTTTATTCTAATTCTCCCCTTCATAGAGCAGTACTGAGCTAATTCAACTTTAACTTCAGTCTTCAAAAGGGCGGGGGTTAATGCATCTGTTCCCCTAATATTGCAAAATGTGCCACTGTTCACCTGAATTACAGCAATATTATTACCTAAAACAGCCACTTAGGTAATTCTTTCCCATTAGATTACAAACTCTGTGAAGGCAGGAACTGTATCTTTTACTCTTTCTTGTAAGGGATGGCTACCTGGGAGAGAAGGATACAATGTGTGGGTGATATATTTGGTATACATAGCCCCTGGAAGAGTATGCACTTAGTAAAAGTTGATTGTCACTTAATATCTTCGGATCTCAGTTTTCCTCAACTATAAGACTAAGTGCGGTACTAAACAGCTTCTAAAGATCCTTTCAACTATAACATTCCATAGAATATGGCTTTTCCAAGAACAATGAGAGTTGGAAGATCAGTGAAAACTCAAGACTGGGAAAGATTCAAAAATGTAAACCCTTCAGAAGAGTGGGACATCCTCTGGCCCCTGGATTATCCTCACTTTTCCAGCCGAGGGTCAATGAACCAATTCTTCCTTTGCCTTTTAGCTTCCCATGAGGGGAGTTGGATTAGAAGAATTCTAAATTCCCTTCTACCTCTAAATCTATGCTCCACATAAGGATAGAGGGAACCATAGGAACTAGATCTGTGATTTTATTAATACAGGGTAAACTCCTGAATAAGGAAATTCCCTCTATGCATGTTGGTACCTTCTCTGCCAACCCATAGTATATTACTGCCTGAGGCAATGAGAGTGATGTGTAATGTCAAAAGTGGAACTTGGACCCACTATTTCACAATATCTTTAGGCTTATTTTAGTATTTTAACATCTGCTCAAAAGGTCTGAGGGAAAAGAATTTCCTGGCAATAAAGAAATATAGGGATGTACCAATAACAGTGAGGTCTGTTTTATATAGCTATATTCACCTGAAATGCCAGGATGAGCTATCCATTCACTTTTTAACTCACAAAAGTAAATAGTTTTTTCCCTCTCAACAAGAGTTAAGCTATTGATACCAAATGGGTGTTGAAGAGAAAACACAACTAAAGTTGTAAAAAAAAAAATTCCAGGACTTTCTAACACATAGGATTTAAATAAATATTTTTAACTGGTTTAAATAAAACTAATCTTCAGGTAGAAGAAAATACTCAAGAGCTTCTGTGCCCATTCTCAAGTCAAATAAGGGAAATCTGTTTGCATTAGGCCCATTGGAAGTCAAAAGTAAGGTTAGATCAGGAGACTATAAGTTCTATTTCCTGAGGAGAAGAGCAGTGATCTATGCCATTAGGGAAAAAAAAAATCCATTTTCCTTCACCAATTACTTAAACTCTAGGAGAAAACTCCCTTATCAGTTTTAAATGTGGGTACTAGCACTGACAGGTGCTTCTAGTCTATCTGTTCCATTTTAGTTTTCCAATGCCCATATGGAGAGGGGGGGTGGGGGCGGTTGGAGAAGAGAGGGTGGGATAGAGATCATATTTCATCTTGCTGAATGTTTGGTTACCTTTCCCCACCTGCTTCTCCCTTCTGCCACTAGCTTCGGCCACCGGGCTTTGTGTCTCCTTTACTAACAGCCTAGCTTTCTTTCCCCCAAGGCGTCTGCAGCAGTCAATTTAATTGGCTTGTGGGTTGGGTAGTCAGCCCCTGGATGCAGATTCACATCCCACGGCGATTAGGTTTTTTTAGGAGGATTTTTTTTGTTTCTTTTTCTTTTCTTTTCTTTTCTTTTTTTTTTTTGCTTTCGGAGGTCGCTAATTTATAAACATCAAGAGTTATCCATATGCACAACGTTCTGGTTAGAATTTCACAACAGTCATTTGCAATAAATGAGCATGACAGACCACCAATAAAAGAAAAGTCGGAGTTCAGAGTTCTCACCCGGCAGAGCTGAGCTCGAGGATTACCGTGGGAGGGCGAAAGGGAGAGCCAACAATCCAGTCACCCCTAAAAGAGCAGCTCAGTCAGCAAAGAAGGGAGGGAAGCGGCAAGAAACTGACCTTTTCTCTGAGCGTACAGTGGATGTCCAATGCCAGGTGTCCTTCCCACCACCGCTCATCCATCCTCGCTTCTCTATGCTGGGGTGCGGGGCTGCCGGGGACCTCAGGGTGCACCTGGGCACAGAGAGGCAACTTTAACTGGGGCTGGGGGATCGGTCCCGAGCTCCCGCACCCGCCCTCAATCCCTCCACCTTCTCCAGCCCCGGGGCAAAGGGGGCCGTGCACCAGACGGGCTGCGAGCCCCTGCAATGCCTGGGAACCTTCCCCCGCCCCCATTTTGCTACCGGCAACGCCCCCTCCCCTCTTACTCTCCTCTCCAGGGCTCAGGTTTTCTTTCTTTTTTTTTTTTTTTTTTTGCAAGTTGTAAAGTGGGGAGAGGGCAAGGAAAACTTGCCCGGCTCCGTTAGCCGAGTCCCGTACTGGCGCTCCAGCCAGCTGCTCTCCCCGCCCCCTCGGGCAGCCTTTGTCCTACTCCCACATCCTGCCCCGGGAGCTGAGGAGAAACTCACGCATCCCTCTCTCGGCTGCAGGCGCCGGGGGCTGCAGCCGCGGGCGGGCAGCCTCCCCGCTCCGGGAGCCCAGCGCTAGACCTGGCGCCGCGCGCCCCACGGCCGGCTCCGCTCCGCGGCCGCGCAGGGCTGGCTCCCACGCCAGCCAGTGGCCACTGCAAACCCGAGCCCACTTTCGGCCGCGGAGCCCCAACACACTCGGGTCCAGCGGCAGCTGACTCCCGGCCCGGCAGCGGTCGCCGGGGGACCTCCTCCCTCCCTCATTGGGGGTGTTGGGGGCCGCCCCTCGCGCACGCGCCGCCGCTCCGGATCCCTGGGGGCTGATGGGGATTGTAGTCTTTCTTCCACCGAGCCTCCGGCTCTCTGCCTTCTCCTCCCAGCCCCGCCTTCAAGCTTTCTCTCTTTCCCTGGCCCGCTTTAGGTTGGGGAGTCCTAAGTCTTAGGCACTGTCCGGCCTTCTCCCATTCTTTCAAGCACCAAGCTTCCACCCTAACCCCTGACCCCCAGACCGTGGCCCCCTACTAATTCTGCATTCCACCCTGGGTAAGGAAGGATGGCATAAACTTGCTAACCTTCTTGGAGAAATGTCCCACTGCTGGCGCCGTCGGTTCAGGGGAACCGTCCATCCAGGACTGTCTGAAATCCTTTCCTGCTACCCTTACAGCCGGAGCGTGGGGGGTGTTGGCTTGTACACGCTCAAATAAAATAATTTCTGGACCAGTGACACCCCTTGGAGCTGCCCTCTCCTTTTCTTGTTTGGTCTGGACTTCGGATTTCATCAGCGAGCAGTTACAGTGCGCCTGGGGAAACAAGCTTACCCAGGGTCGCTCAGCTGATAGGGAGTGGAGGCAGAACTTTCATCCAGATATTACGGACTCCACCCCACCTCCAGGCCCCTCCCTGCCCCTCTACACAAGACCCTACCCCATGACAAGCGTCCTTCCTGCGCGATGTCCTAAGGCAATCCTTATACTAGACTAGTTAATTACGGAGTCACGCTAATGACTTCAGCGGATTTAAATACTTTGAGGTAAAGGAGAACTCAATTAAAAGGACCCAGCCAGACCACCTCTCTTCACTCCCGCGTCTTCATTTCTATGCGTTCATTCTTCTCACCTCCTCACCCTAATTAGCGGTGGTGAGAATGATATCCAAGTCTCTGTTGGATGCCCGTTAGGCTAATTTTTCCTTGGAAGGTGAAATAGGTCAGGTCTCAGGGTCCTTGAGGAGGCCTCCAGCTCTCCTTCAGTTCAGTTCGGTTCAATAAGCATTTATTAGGCGCTTAGTATGTGCCAGGCACTGTACTAAACCCCGGAGCAGAAGGATGGTCCCTGTCCTCAAAGAGCTTACGATCTAACGGGGAAAAGATGTAGAAACCAATATAGACATAGCAAGCTATATATAGGATAAATAGGAAATAATTAATAGAAGGCACTAAAATTAAGAAGGTATAGGGAAATCTTGTAGGAAGTGGGATTTTATTTGGGACTGAAAGGAAGTTGAGGAGGGCTGTAATCAGATCATAGGAAGCAGAGCATTCCAGGCACAGAAAACACAGAATTGGCTAGAATAATAAAAAAAAACCACCACCAAAAAACCCACAAAGGGCTCCTTGATGCTTGACTGATAGACCACCGTGAGAAACAGCTCCACTGAATCCAAGAGGCAGGCATCCTGGATAAAGATCTGAGTTAAGAATCCTTACCCTAAGTAAATCTTTTGTTAATTGTCAGATATTCTGGATCTTTTATTCCAAGAGGTACCAAATCAGAAAAGAGGTATCAAACATATCATTTCACCCTGCCCTTCCTTGCATTCCATTATACCTTCTGGAAGGCCCGATTAATTAAGAAATTTCATGATACATAACACATAGAGTCCTTCATATTGTAGCATTTCCTCTCACACTTACATCTCTTTTGCCATCAGGGAAAGCTGCTCAGTCGTTTTTTCAGTCAAGTCTGCCCCTTCATGGCCCCATTTTAAGTTTTCTTGGCAGAGGTACTGGAATGCTATGCCATTTCCTTCTCCTGGCTCATTTTACAGATGAGGAAACTGAGGTCAACAGGGTTAAGCGACTTGCCCATAATCATACAGTAAGTATTTGAGGCTGTATTTGAATTCACGAATGCCAAATCTAGACCAAGCACTCTATCCACAGCTCTACCTAGCTGCCCTTTGCAACTAGGGAAACTCCCTATCCTAAAATCTTACAGCTCTGATCACTCCCCCCCAGCACTGGGTGACTACTACACAGTGGACCAGGGGGAAGAATTTTGATGTTTTTTCTCCACCATCACTCAGCTACTTCTTGAAATTCACTACATCCAGATATATCACCCTACCCAGATGATGGTGGATTTTTTCCTCCTGAACTTGAGCACACTCTCTCACTCTCTCTCACTCTCTCCCTCCCTCCTTCCCTCCCTCTCCTTTTTCAAGGATTGCCTTCATTTATATTTGGGAATTTCAATTTATATGTTAGATATGGTTGGGTCCATGACAAATTAATGTTATGTCATTTCAGTTGGGCCCTCACTGCTGCATGGCAATCTTTTTTACTCTTCCCTGATTGAATTTCTATCCCATTCTTCTTAAATCTCTTCTGCTTTCCTTAAGCCACCCCTCAGACCTTTCCCACATTCTTATCCTTTGAAACTTGCTTCATACTTTACTTAAAAAAAAATTTGAGGTCTTTTGTTTACAACCTTCTTTTCTTCTCAACTCTATATTCAAAATCACCTCAACCTGATTCCCTTTCAGATTCTCCTTTCTTCAGTTTTTGAAAAGGTGTTCCTTCTTGCAAATATGTGCCCTTTCATATCATGTCTTATTTTGCCCTCACAGCAACCCTGAAAGGAAGGTGCTATTATTATACTCATTGTACAGATATGGAACCTGAAATAAACAGAGGTTAAGTGACCTGCCCAAGGTCATACAACTAAGTGTCACATTTAAACTCCTGCCTCCAAGCCCAGCACTGTTTCCACTATACTACCTACCTGCCCTAGTAGTGAGAAATGAAGGATTATGTTGGAGTAGGGCATGAAGGCCCAGATAGGGTACTTGGGATGGTTTATCAGGTTTCAAGGTTTCTCCTCCTTCTCCAAGTATTTAAATCTGCTGAAGTTCAATACATGTGACTATGGGGTATGCTTAGTGATTGATTACTCCAACCTAATAATTGAGTTGTTACCCTGCAGAGAGAAGGCTTATCATAAGGTAGGGTAATTGATAGAGGGGCAAGGAGAGGGTGGGAAGGGGAAGGGCTTGTCAACTCTAAGAGCTGGGTACAAGTTTCACCTTCCGCCTCTACTAGCTGAGTCACCTTGGGTGAGACATTTAGCCAACTACCAATACCTAGTAGTATTGATTTGATAGCTGAGCCTAGAACTAAAGGTTAAAAAAAAAAGTAGGAGTATTGATATCTGGTCAGGTGGCAGAATGAGATGGGAAATATAGTCTGGGGCCAACCAGATATAAATGGCTATTTGAGTATGTAATTAGGTCCTGGTTAGTAGGGCTGTAGGGCAGCTACATTGAATGGAGCACCAGGCCCGGAGTCAAGACTCATCTTCCCGAGTTCAAATTAGCTCAGATATTTTACTAGCAGTATGACCCCCAGCAAGTCACTTAACCCTGTTTGCCCTGATTTCCTCATCTGTAAAGTGAGCTAGGAGAAGGAAATGGCAAACTGCTCTGGTATCTTTGCCAAGAAAACCCCAAATGGGATCATGAAGAGTCAGATACTGCTGAAAATGACTGAACAACAAGCTACTTCAGAAGATCTCTTATTTACATTGAAGGGATCTAACTGTTCAGTCACCAATCATATAGCTAGGCTCGCGTCCTAGAGTTCCAAACTGAATCCTTCAGGGACTGGGGTCATTTTTCTGGAGGTCTTATACATCTTCTAGTACTAGCATATGATGCCATTCAATGCTAAGCTGAATCATTGTTGATTCTGTCTGGACCCACCCAGGAAGCTGGGTTTTTGGTTTACCAAAAAGACCTCAATACGGGATAGGTCTTAAACCTCTAACTGGAGCCTTGCTATAGTCCTAAGGGAAGGAGGCTCCCAATAAAGAAATCCCATGGGGCACCCAAGGGGGTGGGGTGGGGTGGAACAGGGAGCATCCTTTCTCCTTTCACTTCTCTCCTTCTTCCCCTTCCCCCTGGACTGACTGGACCCTATGGGGCGGTCAGGTGGGAAGAGTCATCTGCAAGGATACTGCCTTCCCCTCCTCCCTTTGTCCTTATCCTCTGAGGACTTCCAGACCCCATTCAGGGTGACTGGGCAGGAAGAGTGTTCTGGCTTCCCTTGGATGCACTTTTTTACATTCTTTTTTTATTCTGAGTTCCAAATTTTCTCTCCCTCCAGTCCCTCCCTGACTCATTGAGTGAGCACAAAATATGATATCCATTATAGATGTGAAGTCATGTAAAACATTTCCACATTAACCATGTTGCAACAAAAAAAGGAAGAAAAATAAAGTGAAAAATATGCTTCAATCTGCAGTCAGAGTTCATCAGTTTTCTCTCTGGAGGTGGATAGCATTTTTCATCAGGAGTATTATTGTGCATCATTATTTTGATCAGAGTACCTCAAATCCTTTAGATAAGATGGAGGATCAGTTGGCCTTATCCACTACCCTGTCACAGAAGATAAGGATCTTTCTAGGCCATTCTATCGGCCCTGCTGCTGCGCCCTTAGCACACTTCCATCTGCTTTAAACCCATCTGTAGCTGAACTCTTAAAAGGCCTGTCTTCCCCAATTAGAATGTGATCTCTTACTTCCCTGTACACCCAGTACGTGGCACAGTTCTTAATAAAAGTACTGAAATGTACTTAATAAAAGTACTTAATAAATGCTTCCTTCCTTCCTTCCTTCATTCATTCAAGGTTGAAGGAGAGGAGGCTGTCTTTAGTAGGAGACTGTTCTTCCTTCTCCCAGAGCTTTGGAATGCTATGGAAACAGCTGCTAGGAACAATGGGAGGGCTGCTGAGAACTGGCCAGGCCCCCGCTCGGAGAAATGAAAAGAAGTCGTTAACTTCAAAGTCTCCAAGCCTCCCAACCCCTGATGTCCCCCCTCCCACCACTGCAGACAATGAACAGGAAGGGGACTCTAAACTGGATAGTAAAAAGTGGCCAGACAGTTGGGGCCTGCCTGAATGGCCCTGTGCCAGAAGTCCCTTTAAACTGCTCGCTGTGTGTCCTGCTGTCCGCCTGGCGCTTCCTGAGTCATCTAGGCTCTTCACAAGGTCATTTTGACTGATTCTGGCTTGGCAAAGACACCAAGTGAATGGGAATCAGGAATCAAAGACCTGGAAGATGAAGGTGGCTTTACACCAGAGGTCTCTGGTGGGCTGAGGACATGGCCCCTAATAGAGCAATCCCTTAGGTTTTTTATAGCACTTTTACTTTGCAAAACCATTTTGATATTCATTATCTTATTTGGAACCCTATGAATATCAGAGCTGAAGATGGCCATGTAGAACAGACTTTATATTTTTATGATCGTCTGTAGCCATTAGCGTTATTTAACACCAGAGATGAGAGCTTTCTAGAGGAGCAAGCATGTGAACAAGGCTGTACCTGCTACATACTCTGGCACCTTCATAGAATTGTCATAGAGTTAGATCTGGAAAATTCCAGGATTACAAGATCACAGATCGAGAACTGGAAGGGACCTTGTTATTCGTGGTTTTAAGTCATGTCCGATTCTTTGTGACCCTATTTGGGGGTCTCTGGGCAAAGATACTGGAGTAGTTTTACCATTTCCTTCTCCAGCTCATTTTACAGATGAGGAAACTGAGGAAAACAGAGTTAAGTGACTTGCCCAAGGTCACATACCTTGTAAGTTTCTGAGGCCAGGTTTGAACTCAGGAAGATGAGCCTTTCTGACTTTAGGGAAGGAATTCTATCCACTACATTACCTAGCTGTCCAGAAGGGACCTTAGAGGCCATCTCTTCATTTTTCTGAGGCAATGACTTGCCCAAGGTCATGCTGATAGTAAGTTCTAGAGAAAGCCCTCAAACTGAAGCATTCTTTCTACTGTACCATGCTAACTTGGCTGACAGAAAGGAGAGCTATCACCCATAGACCAGAGAAAGAGTCAGAGTCAGAAGGGACCTTGGAGGTCCTTTAAAAACGACCTCCTTGTTGCCTAGCTGAAGTCCTGAAATTCTTAGAGACTAGATCCAATGCTCTCATAGTATTTGCCATGAAAAGGAGAGAGTAACATGACCCTTGGCATCCATGACCAACAAAGCTGGTGCTTACTACTGTGCCTTGCATCCAGTGCCCACTCAGCAGGCTGCTTCTACTAATTCTATCTTATTTATTAATCTCTCAACGCATCAGTGCTCTGGTTTTAAGCCAGAGTTGAAAGGAAATGTGGAGCTCAGTGACTTAGATTTATAGAGGGGCTTGGCTTTCTTTCCTTTTGCTTTAAAACAAATTTTGTTGCCCAGGCCTTTCTGAAATCCATCTGCCATTTCACAAAAATCGGAAGCTCTTAGGATGAATGATTTATGGCAGCTCAACCAAGGAAAGGTGTTAGACAAAGTGATACTAATAAGTAATAGTTTTGATAAACAGTTGTGTTTTTTAAAGCCAGCCTGAGATACTTCCTTGGAGAATTCTTTTGAGTTCTCTGTCTGGGGAAAATCAAGGTATAAAAATGTGTGTGTGTGTGTGTGTGTGTGTGTATGTGTGTGTTCAACAACAGCCACAGTTTCTCAGAGCCTCAGACAAGGAGAACAGAATGCAAATCTGTCCATGAACCTATTCCACTTTCACAAGTATGTTTCTCCATTTGAGATGTTAACATTTACTTGTGAAAGTAAGAACAGAAATGGGGCACCAAATACCTCTGTAAGGCATTTTATCTTGTGTAAGGGATATGTATGAGTGTTTAGTATATTGTGGGTAGTTATTGGTTTGCTTTTTCTTGGACCTGTGATTTCATTAGCATAAGGAACACTGGATGTAGAAATCTTCTCCACTGATGCAGAGCAGCAACTGATCTCTAATTTACAGTCTTAGAAAATTACCCAGGTACCAAGAGTTTAAATGACTTGTCCAGGGTCTGAGGCCAGCTCTACTATCCACTCAGCTAAGTTGCCTCTGTTATTTTGATTTGTGTTTGTAATGATCTTCACCACAGCCTTCTAAGGCAGGTACAACAGTTTAGCATTCCTATTTTGCAGATTAAGAAAGTTATGCTCAAAGAGTGTAAGCATTTTGCTTAGGGTGACATAGCCAAGAAGTATAAAAGCTGGGAATCAAAACCGGGCCTCTTGACTCCAAGTCCAGTTTATTTTCCCATTCCTTGATGCTGTATCTCTATAGGGATGGCAGGGGAGTATAGACTTTTGCCCACTGATATGTGCCTTCTGGTATGGGGGATGAATCCCCCATTAAAATGAGTTCTTCAAAAACAGGGATCATGTATCTTCCTTCCTCTGTTCACAGTGAGCATTTGGCATATCTTATTGACTAACTTATAGCCTTTTAGCCCAAGCCCAAGTAACCTAATAACATTTGTCTAAACTGTCCTCAGCAGAAAGAAAGAGCTATGTTTCGGAGTTTAATGAGAGGATTGGATATGTCAGAAGTCACCCACTAAATCCATCTGTCCATTTGTATTTATGAGATTTCAAGAACTGGAGTTATATCTTTCAGCATATCCTTGAAGACAATTGATATCCATAGACGAGTAAGTATCCTGCCTACGCTCCTGCCTTAAAAATGTAATATTTCAGGACTCACCTTCTGTTTTGTGGCCTCGTTCCAGAAGTTTTTTGCCAAAGGTACTCATAGTTCTCATTTTACTATCTCAGAGTTGGCAGGTACCACAGGGAACATCCAACCCCCTCATTTTACAGGCAACCAACCTAAGACCCAGAGAAGGGAAATGACTTCTTCAA
Organism: Bettongia penicillata ogilbyi; assembly: GCA_023548195.1. Taxonomy (NCBI): domain Eukaryota; kingdom Metazoa; phylum Chordata; class Mammalia; order Diprotodontia; family Potoroidae; genus Bettongia; species Bettongia penicillata. Next base: position 2,136,763 of record JAJHZJ010000135.1, on the reverse strand, counting down.
TGTCATCTAGGTTAAATAAATGGCAAACCAAGATTCAAACTCAAATCAGGTCACTTTAAATCCAGTTTTTCTTTCCATTCAAAAACTCTGCTGCTCATAAAAATGATTGGTGCTAGTTTAAAAGCAAAGGTAGCTAATAGCAAAGAGAGAGACAGAGAACTGGAATATCCTGATTGCCTTGTACTGGAATAACTTCCCCGTTGATTTAGAGCTCAATGTAAAATAATAAAAGATTATGTTAGAGGTTAAAAAAAGGTGGAGACTTATTTTTCATTTTATTTTTTCACGATAGGGAACAGTCACAGCATACCTTTGGGCCAGAAATCTCATTTGCTTTCAGCTCTGCACCCAGAAAGGAATGACAAGAGGACTGCAGGACAATGAGAAATGAGACTCTAGGCGTGACTCCAATGCGCCTTGCGGCATCTCTAGAATTTTGTGTGGTAGAAAGTCGCCCCCTGGAGGAAAGATGGAAGACAGCAGGCAGAATATAGACCTAGAATATATAACTAGAAAACACAGCTGGGTGATGGATGCTTGTCTGTTTCCCAACCCAAGTGATTATTTCTGACTGGTAAAATAACTAATTTTTCTATCGAGGGGCACTCTACTTTATGAAGCCTTAGCATGGCTGAAGAAGCAACGGTGAATGGTAACTTAAGAGGAGGAAATTGCGAATGTTAGGAACTAGACACTTGGGGGAGGAGAGCCAGTTTTTTAAGCGCAGGTATTTTAAGAAGTAAGTACAAGTTTTGTGGATTGGAAAAACTTGCAGCATCATCCTGGAGGCTGGTGATGAGAAACATTATTCATGGCCTTCTTTATTCCTGGGTAATCTTGGGCAAGTTATTTAATCTCCCTGGGTCTTCTTATCTGTCAAATGATGTAAGAAGTTGTTCCTTAGTTGTCCCTCCTAGCTCTACATTCTACAATCTTTTTGCAGAGAAGGAAACTGTGACTTAAAGAGATTAAGCAAAAAAAAAAAATTTCCTTTTTAAAAAGAGATTAAGCAAGCTTGCTAAAGATCACATAGCTAATTGGTGACAGCCTGTCTAAAAGCCAGATTTTCTGGCCAGTACTTTTCCCACTACACCACTGAGTTGCAAACAACCTTGGGCCTTTTCCTGAAGTGGGAAGAGTCAAAAACCAACTAATCTGGTCACAGATGTATCCTATATGAGCAGAACTCTGGAGTCCATGTTGGACTTCACCACACACACACCACACACACACACACACACACACACACACACACACACACACACACACACACACACACACTGCTAGGTTAGCCAACAGTAGGATCATCCTTCACCTGTACAGACTGAAAAGTGTGTGTCCTGTGTATTTTTCCATGTTCTGAAATTCCTTAACCCCACTTGGAGGTCAGGGAGGGTCAAGGTAGCAAAGTGGAAAGAGTGCTGGGGCTGGAGTCAGAGAACCTAGGTTCAAATTTCGTCTCTGACATTTACTTACTACCTGTGTGACCTTCGGTAAGTCAATTAACTTCCCTGGGTTTCAATTTCCTCATCTGTAAATTGAGGGGACTGAACTAGATGGCTTCTGAGACAATTTTCAGATCTATGATTTATGAACCTCTTCTTCCAGAGGCCATGAGCAGAATGAAGTCCAGATTTCTTCCTAGGTTGCAAACACCTTAGCATTGGCCCCACTGAATATCCCTGCGTTGAAACTGGCTTATCTTGACCCAAGGAGCTTCTCATTTTATCCTCAGTCTCATTTTATTCTCAAGGTCCATAAGAAGTCAGTTGAGCTCAACATTTAAATAAACTTCTTTTCTTTTTTATTTGTTGAATAAGACATTTGTTCTATGACCTCCCCAGGAAGTCTTTCTTGATGCTCTGGGGAATAATAGAGAGGACATAGCTGCCTGCTAAAAGTCATAGAGCACAAGGAAACTTCTCAGTCTACTTTTGAAGGATATGCCTACAGTCTAGAGAAGAATAGGATTAAGGACCCAGGGAACTACTCAAATGCTCTCAAGTTTAATGTTGGAGAAAAGATGCAGAGGGGATTAGTTAACTCAGCAAGAACTTGGAATATGCATCACATTCCAAGGGGCCTTTGCAAAGCCCAGCCTGAGATTGGTTCTCTCTGGCTCCCTTCCTCTGAGTGATGCCTTCCCTTGGCCATCAGCATCTTCTACAGGTCATTGGGACCATCCTGGTCAGCATAGATGAGGAAGCCCGTGAATAAGCTGTCTGTCCAGTAAGGATCATAGAAGAGTCCATTCTGCTCTGAATAGAAGATCTGTAGCCACACTTCATCTCCCTGCTTCAGGGCTAAGATGGTGGAGCCAGATGCCACGTCATGGTTCCCAGTGTTGGCATCAAACGTCCGGATTCGGTACTGTCCATTATGGACCAGCCCAATGGCCAGATGCTTGTTGGCCAGAGTGATGTCATAGGTGAAGTAGTAGATACCAGGAAAGCTACAGACAAACTTGCCACTGGACACATTATAATGGCCACCCTCATTCATCAGAATCTTGTCAAATTTGATAGGCAGCCTCTCCCTGGGGTAACTCTTGGTGACAGCCACTGAGAATGCAGACCTAGCCCTGTTAGCACCACAAGTACAGGGCCCTGGCATCCCTGTCTCCCCCTTCTTCCCCTTGGGCCCCTTTTTCCCAGTGGCACCATGTTTCCCTGGGGTTCCACTGATTCCCTTGGGACCCCTGGGACCAGCTCGTCCAATTGCCCCTGCTTTGCCCTTTGGTCCTGGTTTCCCTGGGTTCCCTATTCGGCCCCGTGCACCTGGAATATAAAGCAGCATGGCATCAGCTTGGAGATAATTCATTCACTCAACAACCAATATTTGCAGACCCAGCAATCATGCTAGTGTGATAATGGCTGGAATCCTACTAATAACTAGCATTTCTGTAGTGCTTTATATATCTCATTTGTTCCTCCCAATAACCCTGGGAGGTAGGGGCTACTTCTACCCCCACTTTACAGATGAGGAGACTGAGGCACAAAATGTATGTGACTTTACACAGTGAATCACACAGCCAGCAAATATCTTAGGTCACATTTGAATTCAAGTCTAGCACTTTGTGGTGGCATAAGATGATCACAGATGAGGAAACTGAGGTCCAAGGAGGGGAAATAGCCTACCAAACATACTGAGAATGATGGGAAATACTTTATCAAGAGTCAATAGAGTCTTGGGTTGTCTTCATTTAAGGCACAGGACAAGGAGGAAATACCAGAAAACAGAATCTCTGCCTGGAACACTTGGGTGTACATGGCTTCTGATAATAATGGCTCCCATTTATATAAATGTTTATGTTTTACAGAGCACTTTTCTCACAAAAATCTAGCATTATTGTCATCCCCATTTTACAGATGGAGGCATTGGATTCTAAGATTCCTGCTCTTGTTACTATGTTTTGTTACATTTGACCAGTAGTTTGGACTTTCCAAAGAGCCCATCTCTATTGCCCTATCTCCATATTTCATTTGATCCTGACAATGTTCATTTGAGGGAGAGGCAGTATTATTATCCCCAAATGACAACATGGGGAAATCGAGACACTTAAGTTTAAATAATTTGCTTAAGATCAGCACCAAGTCAGCTTAGGATCCCACTGCACTTACAGCCAGTGTCCATCAGTCAACAAGTACTTATATAGTGACTGTTAAGTGCCAGGCATTGTGATAAGTACTAAATTTTCTTTTCCCTATATCATATTACCTCTATGTATAGATGTAAATATTTAACATTCTATTTTTAGCTAAAAGGAGCTTATATGAATTTTATTTTGAGAGCTTCATGACATTCCCTGAGATAAATGGAGACACTCTGAAGTGTTTTGAAGCCAGGACTGGGGATCACCAGTTGGGAACAGTATTTTTAAAGTGTTTTGCAAACCCCAAAGCAGCATATAACTGCTAGTTATTAGCATTATTATTTTGCCTTTTCCCTTACCTTCTTCTCCAGTCTCTCCTTTTTCTCCATCCTTCCCATCCTGACCATCTTTGCCTGGGAAGCCCATCCTGCCCACCATTCCTGAAGGCCCTGGAGCTCCTGGGAGGCCAGGGGGACCTTGGGGCCCTGGAATGCTGCAGATGAGCGTGGGGGGGTCATTCTGAAGTTCCCCTTGGGTGAAGACACTGAGGAGCTGGTTGGCAGCACAGGGGACGGCCCAGGCTAAGAAGATCCAGGAAATCATGATGGCTACCTACAGGGAGGCAAGGGAGTTTGGGGTCATCAGTCAGATCATTAGAAGAAAGAATTGTCCCTTGGGCATGACCAATCAGGTATTTCTCCCTAGAAGTGGTGCCAAATACCAAAAGTACTTCCTGCCACAGAGTTGACTATGAAAAGCTTTCCCAGGGCTGAAGGAGAGTCAGGACCTATTATAATGCCCATTAACATCAATGTTATCACCATTATTATCATTTCCAACATTTATATATTGATTTAAGATTGGCAAAGCAATTTACATACATTATTTCATTTGATCTTTACAATAGCCCTGTGAGGTAGGTCCTATTATTACCCTTGTTTTACAGATGAGGAAACTGAAACTCAGAAGGGGTGAGTGGCTTGCCCAGGGGTCATACAGTTAAGGCAGATTTGAATCCAGGTTTTCTCGACTGCAAGTCCAGTGTTCTATATACTCTGACACACTGTCTCTTTCAGTGTTTGAAATGAGGGTAGATGGTCTAAGCACTTAGCAATAACCAGTTTTGACATTTTCCCAGGCTTTTACCTTTATGGTATCTGGCTCTCTTTAGCTCAGGCTCTCTCATTTCTCTCCAGCCCCTGAGCATCCCTGTCCTCGGCTAGCTCTATGGGCTGCTCTTTGGTTCCTAGGCTTCTTTTCCAGGCAGCAGAGAGGCTACTAAACCGTAGTAAGAAGTCTGGCAAATGATTTCCCTTCCAGAACTGACGCTGTACATCATATGAGCCTTTCCCACTTCCCTCTGCTTTTCCGTTCTATTAGAGTCGTCCATGTTCTCACTGGGCCCCATTAGCCTAAGTACATTTTTCAGATACTCTTTTCCATAGTAGGTACCACTGCATGAGACTTCAAATGGCCTAAAGCTGGCCACAGCCAATCCAGTCCATTCCTCAGTCCTCTGTGCTTTCCATTCTCTAGTTCTATCCAGCTCGAGTCCCTTTCTTTTCTTATTCCCTTCCCGGTCATCTAGCCTTCCTAACTTTAGCTGGTTTTGGCTACAGGCTGACTCAGCAACAAAAGTGCATTTTTAACTGTTGAGAGGGGGAAGGTAAAAAATCAGTTCTTTTCATGTAGCCAATAGGTATAGGATGAGACCGAGGAGATCCAAGAAACGGATATTGCCCCTATCCAAACTGTGGTCATCATTTAGTGTGGAAAATGAGTGGGGGGATGAATTTGGAGTCAAGGGTTTAAATCCCAACTGCTATTTATTAAGGGTGTGACTTTGGCAGGCACAGGTGAAGTAGCACAATATACAGTGAGCTGGCATGAAACCGGGGAACCTACCTTCCAGTCTTTTGACACATATTGACTGTATGACCTTGCGCAAGTCGTTTCTCAACAGGAGTCTCTGGGAGTCAATTCTAACTGCTTTGTGAGAATTTATAATTTAATTTTCAGTGTGAGCATTTACATTTTAAAACCAGCAAACTACAAATCAGGGTTTGATTTATTGACTTGTTGACTATTTAAGAAGGGGATGGAGAAATTGTTAATACTACAGACTAAATTTAAAAGTATGTCAGAGGTACTTCCCAATCTCCCCAAATAAATGTTAGTTGTTAAGTATTTATTAACATAGCACTCCTTAGTGTCCTAGGTTCTAAGACTTTATATTGCAAAGCAGATGCTGACCTGCCTTGGTACATACAGTTTCCTTTCTGAGAATTCTCTACACTAAGGAAATCAAGTCCACTTAAAAAAGAAGACTTCAGCCAAAGAAATTCACCTTTTTGGGCCTCAGTTTTCACATCTATAAAAGTGAGAGGGTTGGTTTCAATGACTTCTTATCTGGTCTACATCTTATCTTCCCCATCAAGAAAGCAGCCTTCCCTCTCCTCTGATAGTCTCCCCTTTGCTCCGCCTCAAAGAAAGGGCATACTACCTTGTTTAATTCATTACGATTCTGCTGAGAACAGCACCTCATTAACCTTTCTCTTTCTCATACTTAAGATGCAAAAGAAAGAGTGGGTGTCCTTTCTTCCCCTACCCAACCCCCTAAGCTTGCTGATTTGTGGTCCTTTATTTTCTGGGAAGGAAAATGCCTGGGTACTATTTTCTTTTAGGGAGAGGTCAGCAGGCTTAAAAAAAAGGCTAATGATTTGGAAACTAAGGGTCCCAGTAGCATTAGAAGACCCATGCTGCCAAGTCCAGGGATTGTTTTGGAAATGAAGAGAAAGCTAGAGCTTTCTTCTTAATCTGGAAGTGGGGGACAGGAAGAAATAGTCATTCTCAATGCCAGAGTGCCTCTCCTCAATCCTTCTCAGCACACCTTGTGCTCAAGCCTCCCAAAAACTCTTCCTCAGATCTTACTGTTGGCATACCCTTCTGTGATGTCCTGCATCATGGCTTCTTAGGGTTTTAGTTAGTTCCAAGTTCCTGGTGCTTCATGGTGGCAAGCCAATTTATGAACGCCATTTCATTTGAACTCTTTTGGGATGATTTTCTATAGGTTTAGAACCTAGACTCTTAAGGGACCCAGGAGGTCATCGATTTTGTCCTCATTTTATAGAAGAGTACACAAAGGTCCAGAGATAAGAAACAACTAGGTCAAGGTGACAGAGACTGTTGTCTATAATCACTCTACTAGAATTTAAACTGTTTAAGCTCTTTGGAGATGGGGGCTGTTTCTTTTAATTTTGTTTTCATATTCCTAATGCCTAGGACTTTTTTTTAAACTGGACCTATGATTTCATTGATGAAGGGAGCTTCCTATGAGGAAATTCCCATTGGTCAGTCCCTTCTCAGTAGCTTACTTGCCTATGGGCATTGAGTTACCTGGGGGGCACTTAGAGATTAAGTGACATGTCCAGGGTTATTCAGTTAACATGTATCAATTATAGGAGGGGCAGCTAGGTGGTGCAGTGGATAGAGAACCAGTGCAGGAGTCAGGAGGATCTGAGTTCAAATGTCACCTCAGACACTTGACAGTTGCTAGTTGTGTGTCCTTGGGCAAGGACAATGACCAATTGCCTCATATGGGTCATCGCCAGTCATCCCAATGAATATTTGGTCACTGGATTCAGATGACTGTGAAGGAGAAGTGAGGCTGGTGACCTGTACAGCCCTCTCTCACTCAAAACAAAGTGAAGTGCAAGTCATGTCATCATTTCTCTGATGGCATGGTCTTCTTTGGCAATGAAGGACAAACACACACACACACACACACACACACATCAATGATGGGAGTAGAATCCATGTTTTTCTGCCTCCCAGGCCAGATCTATCCATTTCACCAAATCTGGAACCACATAGTTGCTTAGTAAACTGTTGAATTATTTTCTGAGAACCGAGGTCTTCTGATACCTAGTCTTCTGCTATTACAAGGTACTTGATACCTAATGATGTAGTGGAAAAGGTAAAGAATTTGAGAGTGAGAGGACCTGGTTTAAGTCCTGGACTTCTTACTTGATATTATCTGTCACCTTGCTGGGCCAGTTACTTATTCCCTGTTTCTCTGTTTCTGTTAAACAAAAGGTACCGCATTAGATGATCTCCAAGATCCCTTTTAATCCTGAATTCTGTGAACTGTTGTTTTCCCAGGAGTTAAATTTACCCTAACTATGTGATTGGGTGTGGTATCCAAATCAGGGCAAAACCCAGTTCTTGTACCCCAGAAGTTTTCTTTCTAAAGATGACAAGGCAGAGGGCTGCTGACAGTTTGACCCCTTCCCCAAAACACTAGTGGGTTTTTTCTTTTGTTCTTTTTTTGGTTTCTCCTTTTGCCTTTAGTTCTGTCTCTCTCTCTTTCTGTCTTTGTGTGTGTGTGCGTGGGTGTATCTCTCTGTGTGTGTGTGTATCTCTGTGTGTGTGTGTGGGGGGGACAATGGGGGAGAGCATGGAGGGGTTCTTTACATTCCTCCCACCATGGTGAGAGAAGTCCTTGTTTGGTCAAACCCCAGAAACAGAATTGTGGAATCTCAGTTTGGCTAAACTCCCAAGACTTTGGCTTTAAGTTTTGCTCCTTTTAACCTTCAAGGGTTATAATCCATAAATAAACTTAGAAGTTCAGAACGTAAAGGCATCAAACTATGAATTACATTTTTGGGGGGTGGGGCTGGGAAGTCAGGAAGTCTAGGTAAGGGATTTCATCTACATGGGGAACTCTTTGATGTGGAAACTCCATCCCCTGATGCAGATCAATAACTCATCTGTGACATTCTCTTAAAGAGCTACTGAAAGATTAAAGTGATTTTTTCTAGACTTCTCCTCTATATTCTCTCCAAAGCTCCTTCTCAGGGCAAAGTTAAGAAGGGCAGGTGCTAATGTGCACTGGTAAATGGAATTTCCTCTCTTACAATTCCAATGAAATCTCAGGTTCAAGCCAAAAAATTATTAATCCAAAGAAAGCAATGCTCTAAATCTCTAGGGTCCTTTTCAGCTCTATAAGGCTCTGCCTATATGATTTGTCTTTCTCTGGAGAGTAGCCCAGCCTGTAGTATTTGGATTTATCCCTCAAAGCCTGGAGTACTAGAATTAGGGAGTGCCACCTCCCTTTTTTCAAGTTTGAGAGTCAAATAAACATACACTTAAGGTATTAAACTTAAGGAATCTCAAGAGAAAATCCAGTCTGAGCTCGTATATGGTTCAGAAGAGTTTTAGACAAATTCTTGGACAACAGATTGATAATGGATTACTACAGCAAACTAAGATAATTATAATGACACATTTCTATAGGGCTTTATGGTTTTTAAAGTGCCTTTCTCATCTTCTGAGATCGGTGCAATGGATAGAGTGCCTGTCCTATAGTCAAGAAGACTCATTTTCCTGAGTTCAAATCTGACCTCAGACACTCAGTAGCTGTGTGACCCTGCACTAGTCCCTTAACCCTGTTTGCCTCAGTTTCCTCATCTATAAAACAAGCTGGAGAAGGAAATGGTAAACCACTCCACTACCTCTGCCAAGAAAACCCCAAATGGAAGCAATATGAGTCAGACATGACTGAAAAACAACTGAAGTATAAATAGTATTTTGCTCTGTTTAAAGATGAGGAAATGGAGGCTAAGAGGGCCTTGAGGCAAGTGATTTGCCCATGGCATCTCTGATTTTTGAGATTCAAACCAAGGATGGCAACTTTGTTTTCCCACAACCTGGCTCCTGGATGGCTTTGTCACAAAGTTCTGGGCCAAAGGGACCAAAGATCTGACTAATACGATAGTTATTGTATTCTTACTAATGAGTTTAGATGAATGGATGGTCAGAAGGATAGGATGGGACATGCTTATACATTGGAACTGATTGGGAAAACCACTTTGATAGAAATAGTAATTCCCTAACGCAGAACATTCCCATACCCTCCTGGAATTCCAAGAGGCAAATTAAAAGCAGAGTTCTCTGTTTGGATCTCTCTCTCTCTTTTTTTTTCTCTCGCTGAAATACCAGGAGAAAACGGAGAAGAGATGGGATAATCCTGGGCCCTGACAGCTTGGTCATTGAGTATTCCTTATTTTCCACTTCATAAACCCTACTATCTTTTCCTTTAGGAACAGATTTTAGATGGTCTCTGGCACCAGAGGCTGCAGGTTTTGCCAGCAGTAAAATCCACAGGATCTATTTGCCAAGAAACCAGGGAAAACATGTTGACCTAAGCTGACATTTTACTGGCTAAATATGAGGAAAAAAATAGGTCACTATGAGAAACCTAATAACCAGAGCTGGAGGCAGATATTTTGCTCTAATGGGTTCCAGAAGTAATTACAGGACTCATCAAAATGCTAGTTATAGGGAAAGTTACTTTGAGCTGGGCACAGCTGTCCCTAACTACTCCAGTAGTTAGGGTTCAGATTCATATATCTAGAGCTGAAAGAAGCCATCTAATCAAACTTCACTGTTGTTTAAATACATGAGGAAAGTGAGGCCCTAGGAAGTTGTGACTTGATCCAAAGTCATACAACACAGGTAGTAAGTGTCAGAAAAGGAATTCGAGCCCAAATCCTCTGACACCAAATAGTGGTCTTTCCATTTGACACACTAGCTTCTATGACACACTTGCCAAAGTGGGTGGGGGAGAGACTTCTAATTTTATGCCTTTCTTTATATCATCAGCTCTTAGAATAGTGCTTGGCACATAGAGGGTGCATAATAAATGCTTGTTGCCAATCAAATTTGGAATCTCCTTATTTTAGTCTACAAACTTATCTGAATAGGAATTCCATCTACAAAATCCCTGACAAATGGTCATTCAGTCTCTACTTGAAGATCTCTAGTTTTGGTAAACTCACTACCTCACAATTTAGCCCATTCCAGATTTTGTCGGTTCTAAATTATTAGGTTGTTGTGTTATTGTTGCTTTAATTCATCCAGTCAAAAATGGACTTCTCTATAATTTTCCCTCATTACTACTAATTCTGAGCACAAACAGCACACATGTAACCTCTCTAACCCTGTTACCTCTCAGGTGCAGGCTCTCATTGCCTCAAACCTGGATTAGTGCAATAGCCTGCTAGTGGGTCTGCCTGTCCCAAGTCTCTCTCCGCTCCAATACATGGTCCATTCAGTCAGTGGAGAGTGTTTTTCTAAAGGGCAAATCCAATCATATCCCTTGCTGGGGCCCAACAAACTCTTTGCCTCTAGGATTGAACGCAAAAGTCTTTTGTTTGGCGTTCCAATCTTTTGCTACCCTAGCCCCCTCCTCCCTTTCCAATCTTCTCACACCTTTCTCCCTGACACATATTTTTTGATTCAGTGACACTGGCCTCCTTTCTGTGACACCAACAAGACACCCCATCTCTCTGCTCGACTGTCCCTGAACACTCTTCCTCCTCATCTCTGCCTCCTTCCTTCTCTGGCTTCCTTTAAGTCTCAACTAAAATTACATCTTCTACAGGAAATCTTTCCCATCCCCTCTTAATTCTAGTTAATTCTTTCTATTAATTATTTCCTATTTAGCCTGCATATAGTTTATTTATACATATTGTTTGCTTGTTGTCTCCTTAGTTTGCAGGTTCCTTGAAGGCAGGGGCTGTTTTTTGTCTCTTTTTATATCTGCAGAACTTAGCACAGTGTCTGAAACACAGCAGGCACTTAATAAATGTTTATTGACTGGCTGACTATTATGCAAAATAGCTTTTCAATTACTTTGAAAATAGTTCTTATGATTTCTCTAAATCTCCAGATGAACCATCCCCAGTCCTCCAATAGAATTTCTTATAACTGGGGTTGAATTGCCTTACCATCTTGTTCTCCTTTTGGACACGGTCCAGCTTGTCAGTGTTCTTCCTAAAATGTTAGAGGTCACAAATAAGGTCAGAGAAATTCAGAGTTCGGGGGGGGGGTTGGGACTTCATAGATCAAATAGGCCAACCCTCAATAGGAACCCCCTTCTCTAATATTCCAGATGAGTAGTTATCCAACAGCTTCTGTCTGGAAAAGTTAAATGATTTGCCCAAAGTCACACAGTAAATAACAGACACAGGATTTGAACCCAGAGTCTACCCATGTTCACCCTGGTGGGGGTGGGGCAACCAAGTTTTGAAACCTCTCTTTGTACAGAAGGGGCATTTCAGTGCAGGAGAAAGATAACTAGCATTGACTGTCAAGTCCAATCTCTTTCACACTATTGATTGTGAGACTCTGGGCAAGTCATTTAATTTTCCAGGGTCCTTAAGAACTTTCTTTTTTTTAAATTCAATTTTATTTTATTTTCAGTTCCAAATTTTCTCCCTTCTCCTCTCTCCCCTACCCACTGAGAAGGCAAGAAAAATAAAATACATTATAAATATGTATAAACATGCAAAACAAATTTCTGTATTAGCCATGTTCCAAGGGAAAAAAGCAAGAAAAAGAAAAGAAAGAAGAAAATATGTTTCAATACTTCAGTTCTCTTTCTGTTTCATCATGAATCATTTGGAATTGTGGTTGATCATTGTACTGATCAGAGTTCCTAAGTCTTTTAGAGTTGATTATCTTAGTAATATTACTGCTATCGTGTAGATTTTCCTCCTGGTTCTCCCTACTTACTTTGCTTTATTTCATGCAAACCTTCACTTTCTATGACTGTACATTACAGGATAGTTGCTGACCAGTGAGAACTCCCTACACTGCAGAATCACAGTGCTGATCTGTATTTTACCTAGATTTAGGGGTGGGAGGGAATTTAGGCAGTATCTAATCCAACCTAACTGTGAGGGGAGAGAAGCCTTAGTTATGTCACTGCTTGTGGATAAGAGAAACTGGGTTTTGGGGGTAAGGTGGGGATGGGATGAGGTGGAAAATTCTAATTTCTCTGGTATATTTGATGTGTTGACAGGGTATCTGGGTAGATATTCTAGGAAGAGTGTGCAAGATCAAGCAGTGCAAGAAAAGAGGGAGGTCAAAGAGACAGTGATGCTATTGTTAGGTGTTATAGCTAAGTAAACATGATTACTTAACACCAGAACAGTGAGTGCCGACATGAAGAATGGGCAAGAATAGATTTAGAACATTATACATTGGATAACAATAGGTAATATTTTCCATTTCTACTGCTAATTTTGCCCATTAAACCCAATATATCTGCCCAATGCTATAATATTAATATCTTCAATATGAGCTTTATTTTCAGCACATTGTCATTAATAATCATTTGTAAAAGTCATTAAATGGATAATGGTGAAAGTAGACATGGTTAAAAATAAAAACTATGTTTACGTAATTTTAAAAATGATTTTTGAATCACAACATTATAAGGAATTTAATAATTCTCTCCTTAAGAATTTGTGTCATTATGAAATTAGTCAGAATTTGGTTCCTTTTATCAATCATCGATTAACAAGCTTTTATTGTATTTGTACTGAGCCAGGAACTGTGCTAGATAGATGCTGGGGATACCAACACCAAAGTGAAACAATGCTTGCCTTCGAGGAATTTACTTTCTTTTGGGCAAGACAACACATACATGGATAAATATATCCAAAATATGTACAAAAATAATTTGCTTAGGGAAGGCATTAGAAGCTGGGAGTGGGGAGGAAGGGAATTCCAGCTGGGAAGTACCAGGTTTCCAAGTAACAATTTATTTAGGTTATTAACTATGTGATGCCTTTGGCTTGAGACATTTATAAATAAATGCAATTTTTTATTTTATTCACAAGCAAAAAGTCCTGTCAAAATCAAATATAACTAAAATGTGTGTAAATGAAGAGCAAATGGAAAGAGGGGGTGGGGGAAGGATTTTACATCTTTTAGCCTGAAGTCTGGAAACATAAGTGGGAGAGAGAGACCATGAGAGAGGTCAATTCAAATCTTCCAATACTTAAATCCTGTTCTTTTCTTTGAGGAAAATGAATTTTTAGAAGCTAATAAATCTCACCTTGTGCAAGTCACTCCCTTTTTCTGTGACCCAGTTTCCTCCTTTGTAGAATGAAAGCGATAGATGAAATGATCTCCAGTTTTCTAGGATTCCAATGGGAATTTTAAAAAGTCTTTGGATTTCATAATTTCATGGAATTTAGATCTGGAAGAGACTTTAGCAACAATGTAGGCCAACCCCTTTTCTTACAGAAGAAACAGGAGCTTAGAGAGTTTAAATTAGTTGTTCAAGGTCATGTAGAAATGAATCTTAAAAGTTGGAAGAAAATAGTTCCCTTTAAATAGTATTTCCAAGTCTTTTATAATCTCCCAACGTCAATATTGGGTGCTTTTGTATGTTCAGTGGAATTGAAGCAGCAGAGGTACAGTATGTACATCCTAGAGTAATAACTAGGACATTTTACACTTGGGGTAAAAACTGCATGTGTGTCTGTGTATTGGGTGCAGAAAGCAGGCACAGGACAGAGGTGGCAAGGTGACAGGACTTTGGGGGTGGCAGCTTGCGCTTTGTTGGTTGCAGGGGCTGAAAAATAAGGTCAAAGAGGAAGTGTGGCCTTCTGGGAAGGAAGCACAACAGCCTGAATGCCAATGCCCTGTGACACAAAACTCCATTTGCCTCTTGCTAGTTATAGCACTGTCCTCTCCAAATAACTGACTCCAGGAATTATAAGAAAATAGGTATTGATATTGGCTTGATATAACAATAATAAAAATAATTAGCATTTAGTGCTTTAAGGTTTATAAAGTCCTTTAAAATATTGATTCATTTGATCCTCATAGCTACTCTGTGAGGCAAGTGCTATTATTATCACTTTCATTTTACAGATGAGGTAACTGAGGCATGGAGAATTTAAGTGACTTGTCTGGGGTCACACAGTTAGTAAACATCTGAAACTGTACTTGAACTCAGGTCTGTCTGACTACAGTCCAGCACTCTACCTATCACCTAACTGTCTCTCTTTTACTCAGGCTGTCAAGTTTAACATTATTTGTTTTGGTGCATTTTTAAATGATGCACATCTGTATCAATGCTGTCCATGGGAGGCTGGGAGCTGGTAAGCGGTCTGAATGAGTTGGAGGGAAAATAGAGACAGGCTGGTATATCTTCTCAGATATGCCAAATCACTCTCATATGTGGGTGGGTGCTAAAGAGAACAAGATGGTGTTTAAAAATATAAACTAGAGTGGGTGGCTAGAAGGTTGAGTTGCAAAGCTGAATGGCCTCTCTCCAAAGTAGAAGTCCCTTAGGGACTGAGTCTTGTGAATAGAAAGGTGAGTCTAAAAAGATGCAGCCATAGTTTTAAGGCTTGGTTTGAGTATTGGAGATGGATTTTGGACTGATATTTAAGGAGTCTGGGAGCATTCTACGGGGGCCATGTGAGCAACTCCCCACTCACAATAGGAACCAAGGATCAGAGTCCAAGAATGAGGGGACTTAATGTAGTGCTTAAGGACTCCTGAAAAGGAAAGGGGACTATAGAAGGGAGTTTGTGAAGGTATTTGTACCCAGATGTCTGTTCTATTTCAGCAGCAAAGACAGCATGTTTAAAACTGACCAAAGCTGACAGCATCATTCAGTAGAAGGAATGTTAACCCAGGAGCGGGGATGGATGTGGGCTCTAACCCTGGATTTACTGGTAATTAGCTATAAGTCTTTGACAAATTGCTTGATTTCTCTGGGCCTCAGTTTCCTCAGCTACAAAATGAGGGATTTGGATGAGAGCTTTAATTCTTTACATCTTGACGGGATACCCCTAATTTTGTTCCTCAGGGAACAGAATCTTGAGCAGTTTCTCTGCCCTTCCTAGTCACTTGCATGTCTAATAAACCATGGTCCACCTCTCTGCAAACTCAACATTCTCTAAGCAATTAAAGTTAGGACAGAGTTGAGGCTAGCAGTTTAAAACTGCCATCAGAATCTAGATCCTCCAGTTCCTCTCTCCAGCCCCTTAACACAAACTTTGCTTATAACTTTTATTGTGACTAGAAAACCTTCCCCCTCTGATGAGGAGTTAAGTGTGGAAGATGAATGGTCAGGGCAGGGTGGGGCCATATTTGGTATAAGTGAAGGGTCAAAGGTAAATGGAACTGACACTCACCAGACTCTTCCAGAGGATCCCTGGGGGTCTCAGGCATGCATCGTGGCAAGAGGCCTCAGTGCCTGGGCCATGGGGAAACTAGGCTGCTGAAGACAGCTCTTCTCCCACCTAGGAGGTGCTGCAAATAAGTGCCCACAAGCTTTTGCCACAGTTGCCACTATTTCTCCAAGTCTTGAGGTTCCCAGCTTCTCCCAACAGCGCTCCCAGCTCCAGTCTCTGGCTCCTTTTGGCCAAAGCATAGTTTTCCCATCCTGTAATGGGATTGAGCTGCTTCCTTCTGGTCACGTGCCCCAGCCAATCACACACATGCGCTGGGGCTTGGGGAACACTCTCACTTTGTTTTTGCAGTAAGTTGGAAAAAGTTTCAGTGCATGTGGCAGTCAGGCTTGTAGCCCTAGGGAAAAAGTCTGTGTGCTTCTGCATGGGTGTGTATGTATCGCTTAGTATGTATGCATCTTTGTGCGTATAAATGTGCATGTGTGTGTGTCTGGGCATGCCTGTTTGTGTTTGCCTATGTTTACACGTGTCTGTGAGTGAATGAGGGTATGCTTATGTGGATGTGTGTATCTGGGAGTATGCCAGCATGACAAGTTGGCATCTTATCATCCCCATCTCTCATTCCGTTTTGCTATCACTCAAAGATTTAGTGTAAAATCAAGAAGCAGGAGCAACTAACATGGGTGCAGGAGATAAGTACCTGTTTACAAAACACCTGCTTATATGTGACATATGTAAATGATTTAGGTGGACATAGTTCTTTGAAAAGTCTTGTAATATAATTACCATTTCTTAGGGCTCATAATATGCTGTGAAATCTGTGATCAAACTCAAGTTTTCAGTGTGTTCAGCTGTTTTCAGTTTTTGTTTGATTCTTTGTGACCCCATTTGGGTTTTTCTTGGCAGAGATACTGGAGTCATTTGCCATTTCCTTCTCTAGCTCATTTTACAGGTGAGAAAACTGAGGCAAACAGGGTTAAGTGACTAGTCCAGGGTCACATAGGTAGTAAGTATCTGAGGCCACATTTGAACTCAGGTCTTCCTGACTCCAAGTCCTGGGTTCTATCCACTGTGCCACCTATCTGCCTTATAAGCTTATTCAGCCACTAAAACCTTGTCTCTCACCCAGGGTCCTTGGTTACCTGTTGCAGCCCATTTGCAGCCCAGTAGGATTCCCTGCTACTGTATATCTGATCTTGGCTTCTTTCCTAAGCCCCAGTCCTGCTTCATCAGTTGCTCATTGAACGTTTTGAAACCAATGTTAAAAACCTAAAAGGTATCTCCAGCTTAGATTTTCCAAGACAGAACTCATTATCATTCCCCTGAGCCAGGGGTGAACTGATAAATGTTTAATAATTAAATCTATGAAAAAAAAAACTGCAAGAAACACTTTTAAGTTTAATCTACACTCATTATTTTCGTAGGTTGAGACAACCAATAAATCAAACCGTTTTGTAGCGTCTGCTGATTTCTGTGTGTAAATGCTCATGCTGCAAATTTAACAGCGGGCTCTTCCAAATTCTGTTTAAGCTGGCTCCAATACATCCCTCCTCAAACCCATCCCTCTTATCTACTTCCCTATTTCTGTTAAGGGTGCCATTATTTTTCCACTTCATTAAACTCTAACCCCCGCATCTTAGGGACAAATTATTTAAAGCTTAGGTCTTGTCAAAAATCTCTTCAAAAGTGGAGATGTAAAAAGAGTGTTTGGTGTTCAATGTGGATCAGGTATGAGATAGGTCCTACGTACATAAGAAATGGTTATGGACATAAAAGACTCACAGTGCAGATCCCATCATTCTGAGGAGAAATTTAGAACTATGCCCAAACAACTATAAAAATGTGCATACCCTTTGACCCAGCAATACCACCTCTAGGGCTGTATCCCAAAGAGATCATAAAAATGGGAAGTGGACCCACACGTACAAAAATATTTATAGCAGCTCTTTTTGTGATAGTCAAAAACTGGAAATTGAGGGAATGCCCATCAACTGGGAAATGGCTGAACAAGTTGTGGTCTATGAATGTAATGGAATATTATTGTGCTATAAGAAATGACGAATAGACCTGGATAGACTTATATGAAATGATGCTGAGTGAAGTGAGCAGAACCAGGAAAAAATTATATGCAGTAACAGCCACAGTATATGAGGATTGTTTTGGATAGACTTAGTCCTCCACAGCAAGGCAAGGGTCTAAAACATTTCCAAAGGACTCATGATGCAAAATACCATCCACATCCAGAAAAAGAACTATGAAGTTGGAATGCAGAATGAAGCAGACTATTTTGTCTTGTGTTATGTTCTGTTTTGGTTTTTCTCATGGTTTCTTCCATTTGTTATAATTCTTCTATGCAACATGAGTAATATGAAAATGTGTTTAATAAGAATGTGTGTATAGAACCCATATAAGATTGCATGCCATCTTGGGGATGGAGTTGGGAGGGAGGGGAGAAAATTTAAAACTTATGGAAGTGATTGTTAAAAACTGAAAACAAATAAATGCACAGCATGCGTGGACAAAACAACTTAAAATAGAATTTAGTAACTGAACTTGTAAGTTTGGTAGCACATGTTCTGGGGTTACTATCATACCCCCTCCCCCTTGCTCTGGTACATTAGGTCCCTCAGAAGGTGATTACTATATTTCTCAGAATTCTAGGAGTGGCTGTGAGGGGATCGGGGTGGTTTTCTAATACCATAGCATTTCTAATGTATGAGTCCCCACTAGTATGCTTCCTCATTTATTATAAGTTGGTATCAATTAGTAAGAATTTATTAGTTTTTAGAAATTAATATTTACTAAAGTAGTATGGGGACAGCTAGGTGATACAGTGGATAGAGCTCTAGTCCTGGAGTCAGGAAGTTCCAATCTGACCTCAGACACTTTTTGCTAGCTGTGTGATCCTGGGTACGTCATTTAACCCTGTTTGCCGCAATTCCCTCATCTGTAAAATGAGCTAGAGAAGGAAATGACAAACCACTCTGGTATCTTTGTTAAGAAGACCCTAAATGGGGTCACAAAGAGTAAGACATAACTAAAATGACTGAACATAGTAAGAATAGTGGGTAAAAAAAAATTCCCCAAAGTTCAAAGGAAAGTGGCTCAAGTTTAGAGTACATATGGCAAAGGGGAGTAACTAAGAGCTCCTAGAAGTCATTTTTTCTAGAAGACTCTCTCCTTCATGGAACTATTATGAAGTTCCTCTTAGCTCTGGTGTATCTTTCTGCTGGCTTCCTCATCAAGTTCTGAAGTTGATTTCCCTTAGTGTAATCTAGTTTGGCTTTAGCTCTAAAGGCAAATACCATCACCAGTCGTTGCTGTCCTGGGGATGCTATTAGGACAATGATGAGTTCATTCGGAAGTTCACCAGGTTCTTTTCTGGTCAAGAGCAGGTTAGGAGAAAGAGGCTTCTCTTCTTTACACCCTCTCCTAATATTAAATGACTCCCCCTCAGGAGCATTGCTGCAACTACTCCTTCTTCTAACTTAATAGAATTATGCTGTGTTCTGAACAAAGTTGCTATTTTATAGAAGACCCATAGGGAAAGTCTAAAGTAAACATTAACCAATGCTTCTGATTTATTGATTTATTGAATTAAGTTGTTCTCATCTGATAAAGGTATCAGAGCTAGAGTATATTATTCATTATTCCAAGGGTATACACACACACACACACAAATATATATGTATATATAGTAATTGATTGAATTGGGGTGTAGGGTGTGTTCAGGGAGGACCAGTACCTTTGGTGTGATGGTTGCTGAGACCTTTTTGGGGCTCTTTCTACTTTTGGTGTCCACCTGTTGCACCTAACTCTCACCTGTGGCTCCAAGAAGCTGCAGCATGTGCAGTGGCCACACCCTGGTAAACCATTTCAGCAGATAGCCCACACCAGGTTGAGGGTACCAATGGGTTTCAAACCCATTGGTGAGTTAGGAGGGTGTCTACCCCAAGCATGTGAAGACTTCCTTTGGTGGAATGGGTGGATGAAAACAATTTGCTCCAATGGCCATGAAGGCAGATGAAGCAGGTGATGTGGAGTGCTTAGAGCTTGGTTAGATACCGAAGATGCCAAGGTCATTCACTGCATCCTGAGCTATTACCAGCCATCTTGACTCTGTTCTGCCACTGGACTATGATAACTCTGGAGGAGAGAGAGGCTGATGACTTCGTGCAACTCTGCCTCACTTAAATCTAATTTACACATGAATCAAAAGACATCACCTATACCATTATACTATTATGCCTTGAAGTCCTGTGGTAACAGGCAAGTGATGAAGCAGCAAGTGTGGATACATTGGAAACTGTAGTCACTACACTGCACACAGATGGCCCAGGCCATGGGGTCATTTCTCACTGGAAGCAGCAGTGGGACTCGGCAACCCCTTGGGTGTCTGAGCAACTTTTTAAGGATCACACTGCTCACCTCCTGGCATGAAGAAGGTGGCTAGAAAGGTTCCCTAAACATTGTCTGCTTACCCAACCCTGACCTGATTACTGTGGCAGGTGGGGAATCCCACTATGTGGTAGAAACATAAAAAAATGCACAAAATGTATAAAAACATCTGTAAAGATGATTCCACTCACCATTGGCACATGGAACACGCACACTAATAGACAACACAAAATTCAGTAGACCTGGGAGACAATCTGGTCTTGTTGCAAGAGAACTCAACAGGTATCACATCCAAATAGCAGCCCTATCAATGTGCCGAAAGAGGACAAACTTAAAATTCTGAGTGACTTTAATGCTAGAGTAGGCTCAGACTACCAGACTTGGCAAGGAGTCCTAGGGAGGAATAGAGTTGGAAACAGCAACAGCAATGGTCATTTGCTGCTGAAGACTTGTGCATCGCATAACCTTCTCGTTACCAACTCTGTTTTCCATTTACTTAAACACAATAAAACTTCATGGATGCACCCTCTCAGTAAACATTGGTATCTAATAGACTATGTGATTGTAAGGAGAAGAGACAGACAAGATGTGAGAGTGACAAAGGCAATGTGTGGTGCAGAGGGCTGGACTGATCATAGACTTATCCTTTCCAAGCTAAATATTTGCATTCATCAAAAGTGCCTCCCTCAAACCAAAATGACTACCAGAAGAATTAATGTCAACTAATTAGAACTATTCACTGAACGTGAACAGTTTGTTCCTAACTTGGAAGGAAAGTTGAGCCAACACATAGTTGGCAACAGTGGAGCAGAAAAGGAGTGGGAAGCTTTCAGAGATTTGGTGGACAACACTACATTTGCTCATCTGGGTCAGTGTACTCTCAAACACCAAGACTGGTTTGATGACAGTGATGGGGAAATTCAGAAGTTGCTAAATGAAAAATGAGAACTCCGCAGGATATACCACCAGGATAGTTCATCCACCTCTAAGGAGACAGCATTTGATTCCAACAAAAGCAAAGTATAAGCAAAGCTTAGAGAGATACAGGATTCCGGGCTCACTAAGAAGAAAGAGAACTCACATGGGGCAGGAGATCACATGGTGACCAGAAGAAGCAATACAAAGACCCTCTTAAGGTCTCTCTCAAGAACTTTTGATTTGCCTGTGCGACATGGGAGACAGTGGCACAGGACTGCATGCCTACATCAGAAAGGGTGCAGTGCTCCATGAGCAAAGCAGAACTGAGACAGCACAAAGAAAATGTAGGATATGCAAATTTGGAATATCCCCCCCCAAATATTCACATGGACTATCTGTGTCTAACCTACGGTAGAGAATTATGAGTTCATATTGGTCTGATCAGCCACAGTTGGACACACTGAAATTTCACTTTATCATGGTGATATCATTTTGGTCCTCTTTGCGAACGAAGAACAACAACAAACCAACCAACTATCCAACCAATTGGTTAAATCAAATTGGCCCCTACTATTATACTACCCTTTTGTTTTCTTGGAAGGTTGATACTTAAACCTTATCAAAACAGGAAATAGTTTCTAACACTGACTACTCATTAGGAGTTTTACATTTCACTTTGGCTCTTCACTGTCAAAAATAATTCTAGGTCCTTTTCTTCTATTAAAATGAGGCAAATCTGGACTTATCCTCCTGTTGGTGTTTGTCTTTTCCAAAAGCACTGGAATGGTTGACATGTACTCCTCCTCTTGCTACCAGTCAGTATTGGGCTCAGGACTTTTGACTCTCCCCAACTCACAAGGATAATTTCAAGCCTGGATGTGTACCTTTCAAGAACAATGTTTGGCCACCTTTAAAAAAATATTAATTTAACTTATTTATTTTTGTTTCATTTTGTGTTCTGAACTATCTTCTTCCCTTCCTTCTTAACTCTGCACTGGAAAAGGCCAATACTTGACCCAGATATATATGTGAAACCATATAATATGTGCTTCCATATATCAGTTCTTTCTCTGGAGGTGAATAGCACCTTCCTTCATAAGTCCTTTGTAGCTGATTTGAATATTCATATTACTGAAATAGCTCAGAATTACCCAGAATAGCAGAATAGCTTAGTTATTCACAGTTATACTTCAAACTATATAGGTGTTACTACATACAACATTCTCTTGGCTCTGCTCATTTCACTCTTCATTATTTCATGCAAGTCTTTCCATGTTTTTCTAAAATCAACCTGCTCATCATTTCTTATAGCACAGTAATATTCCATTGCAATCATATACCACAGCTTATTCAGTCATTCCCCAATTAATGGGCATCCTCTCAATTCTCATCCAACTACAGTTCTTTTCCACCACAAATATTTTAGAATGTATAGATTATTTTCCTTTTCCCCTGTTCATCTTGGGAAATAGATGTAATAGTGTGGTAGTTTTGGGTCAAAGGGTATATACAATTTTATAATTTTTTGGGCAAGATTCCAGATTGCTCTCCGATTGACCACCGAATTAGGAGAAGAAATAGAAAGTAGAAAAGAAGGTCAGGAAAATTTCAGTGGGTTTGAGGATTTGGACTTCTTATTACTGTCCCAGCATATCTTTGGTATAACAGTGGCTGAGTCAGAACATACCTGACTCATTGAGGAAAGAGCTTCAGGGCTGGTCAAGAGCACATCAGAAAGGTGTATTAGACCTAGGGGAAACTTCATGAAGTTGCCATGATGGGCTTTCTAATAAAAGTACTTTCAGGAAGATAGGGTCTAAGAGTTGTTTGGACAATGCAGAGCCATAGTGAAATGTAAATTCCTCCTTAGCAATCCTGTAAAAGGTGGCCAGGAGCTCCAGTGTAAGTTTGCCTAGTTGAGTCCATGCTCCATAAGGGGTCAATGGCATAATAAGAGGAAGAGTCTAAATACTCTTCCATTGCCTTCACAGGAAGTCTAGGATATAACACTTGGCATACTGGAGAATAAAAACAATGTGGTTGAGATGGAAGCTGCTTCTTTTTTAAGCTGATAAAGCACTCTATTCTTGTCTCTGTCATAGGGCATGGGGAAGACCAAGGACCGCTCAGGATTTGTTACATTATGTCAAAACAAAAAGTCATTTTAGCACTGTGTCCCCACATGACTGAAAGCAGTCACAAAGAGTTCTTCCTCTTTAATATACCCAAATACTGAGTCATGCATGTGGATGGCTGGAAGTATATGTCTATCTTCTTTTTAATCCTGTTATGCCTGGAATTCTCCTTTCTAATTTCTACCTCTAAAAATCCCTGGGCTCCTTCAAAGCACAGCTCAAGTTTATTCCTCCTACATGAAGCCTTTCCTGATAACCCATAGCTGCTAGTGCATCCCAAATGACCTGATACAGTATTTACTTTGTGTGCATATTTGTATCTATTTACTTATATAAGTACATATTGTTTCCCCCAATAGAATGTAAGCTTGGTAAGAGCAGGGACTTCTTCAGTTTCGTCTTTGTATTCTCCAGCATCTAGCACAACACCTGATACGTAGTAGCAGCTTTAAAATACTTGTTAGCTGAGCATGGTGGAGCACAGCTGTAGTCCTTGTTCCTGCGAGAAGCTTAGGCTAGTGGACTGTTGGAGTTTGGGAGTTCTGAGTTGCAGGTGGACTAACCCACTTGGGTGCCCATGCTGGGTCTGGAACTAATAAGATGAGTTCTTGGGAGTGGAAGATTATCAAGCTGCCTAAAGAAGGACAAACTGGCCCACGTCAGAAAAGTAGAGCAGGTTAAAGCTTCTGTAGCAATCAGCATTAGCATCAGCATGAGTGACTGCCGCACTGCCGGCCTGGGCAAGAGAGGGAGAAAGAAAAAAGAAAAAAAAAGCTTGTTGGTAGATTGATCGATTGATGTGGCAGGAGCAACATTGGCTTGAGAGACAAGAAACCTGGATTCTAGATCTGTGCAAATGTGACCATATTATTCCCCTACTCCAGAAACTTCAGTGGCTCCCTATTATCTCTAGAATAAATTGTAACCTCCTTGTCCTGGTATTTAAAGTCTTTCACAATCTGTCTTTGCAGATTGATCGCACATTATTTCTTGTCATGTATTTCAGCCAAAGTGGTCCATTTGCTGTTCCATATACACAACACTCTATCTTCATGTCTTTGCATGTGGTCTGACCACCATGGAGAGCTCCTTCTTCCTTACCTTTACCTTGTACAGTCCCTAGCTTCCTTCATAGCACTTGTCAAGTGCCATTCCTCCTATAAGAGACTTTTCCTGGTTTCCCTTGATCTTATTACTCCCCATCCTACAAGTGTTTTTGTATTTACTGTTTGTGAGTTCTGTATTTACTTATCTATGTACCTGTTGTTTTTTCCAAGTAGAATGTAAACTCTTTGAGAATATCCCTAACAGGCACTGCAGATAGACAAGTAATTCCCAGAGTTAAGTGATGGGGAAGAAAGAGGACTGGGTTGCTTTTGAGAAATTGCAGAATTCTTTTAATGACCCCAAACTTCTCTCTGGAACAAAGGCCTATCTTTAAATACCAATGTCCTGCCAGCCTTATGTGGATGGAGATCATGGAACCCTACAGAATCTGAAGAATTAAAAATGAGTATAACCCAAAGGGCAATGGAACGGTGGGTGCATATTGAGGGCGAATAGGCTACAACACTGTAAACAAGCAATTCCTTAAGCAGAATCAGAGTAAAACATGTCATCAAAGAAGTATTTGATTGAAAAAGAAGATGGGCTGGTCATATGGAGAGAGTGAGAGTCAATTCATATACTCCCTTGGTATACTTGTGATGTCAAGAGAAATCAAGGAAGGCTCTCAGCATATTGAGTAGACCCTTTTGGAGAACTTGTGAAGGACATGGACACAAAATACCAAGGATATGCAGGGTCAGATGAGCTGTGATCCACATTGGTGGGTGGCATATCTGCATTGAGAAATCTCAGATTCTTTTCAGTGACTGAGCATCCCGAGCACTTAACATAGTATCAGGTATGTATGCAGAAGACACTCAATAGGTAGCTACTGAATTGAACTGGTGGTTCTTATATGACCTTGGGTAAACCCCTTAACCTCATCCCAGTTTCCTTCTCTATGAAATGAATATATCAATGATAATACAAAGGGAAACAAAAGGGAAAGACTGTAGATTTGCCCAAGGTCACACATCTAGTAAATACCTGTCAGGATTAGAACCTATACTTCGTCTTGTGAAGCTATCAGATGTGATGTGAGGAGTCTCTTAGTATGGTTAGAGCAATTGTTAATTTGTGCTGCAGACTGATGATGAAGCATGCTTACAGTAATATGCTAGTAAATGTTTAACAACCAGTTGCCTGGGGGTGAGGAATGTACCCACAAACATTGTTATGTTTAATACGTATCACTGACATTCTACCTATCACCTTCTTAAATCTAGAAATTCACAAAATGATAAATCAAACCCAGATTTGTAGCATTTGATGATTTTGAAGGTGTGAATGCTTACACTAAAAATTTAACAACTGGCCCTCAAGAATCAGTTCAGGCTATTTCCAGCTTGCCTGGGTATGATTCTCACTTCTTGATACAGAAATGATGGACCTGAGGTAGAGAATGAGACATCAGTTTTCAGACATGGCTAAATATATTAATTCACTTTGCTTAGCTATACTCAGTTTTAATAAAAGAAGGTTTCTGTTGAGGAAGGATAAGTTAGTAGGAAGTGTTAGAGATGTGAAAGAAAAGATCATTAAGAAAGAAAAAATATATACTTTAAAACAAACTGACAAAAACAAAAAGTTCACAGGGGGCACAAATAGCAATTTTGTTATTTTAAAAGAAGCTTTTAAAAAGCAAATTGTACATAATACAAGTTCACAGTTACATATATGATTCATTTTTTTGTTCCTTTTTGGAATGTTTGTGTTTGTTGAGGACTATTAAGTTCATAATAAAAAAGATTTTTTTTTTTTAAATGAAAGGGGCTGCATCTCGAAGGTCATTGCCATCTCTGACATTTTACTGTAAGACAATCAGAGTCTCTGTCACTCCCCTCCGCTCTGCTCTGGGCATAAGGTTGGCACAGAGCAATAAAGGGACCAAGGATTTATCTGGACCCACTGAAAGCATTTTTGCACCACGATGCTACAGTATTGGGAAGCCCTGGTTGGGAGACAAGGGCCTGATTGGTGTCTGTGCTGGACAGACTTTTTGATGTCTTTTTCTTTTCAGGATGGCTCCCACAGCGTGGAATGGGATGGTACTGAATTTCACAGGGTGGCTGCACAACAGATGTTAGCCAGATGGCTTTGTTTGGCAGCCAGGGAGAATGGAATGCTGGTGGTATGGAACAGAGGATAGGGGCAAAGGCCAACTCCTGTTACAAGATCTTTTTTCTTTCCTCCTCTCTGTCACCAAATTAACCATTACTCTAATCTCGCCATTACTTTTAAGACTAAGAGAGTCCTCAGATCATGTCTGGTATTTTCATAAGAAGAGATGCAATAATAGTAGATATCATTAGATCTGGAATCAGAGGACTTGGTTCAAATGCTGACTGTTATTTACGAGGTGTGCCACCTTGGGCAAGTCATTTATTTTGGGGTTCAGTTTCCTCATTTGTAAATTTAAGGCAGCAGACAATGTAATTCTGTTAATAAACATTTATTAAGGTATATACTATGTGCCAGATCTTGTACTAAAATCTGGGGATACAAAGAAAGGTAAGAGAAAGTTTTCCTAGAGAATATCATAGAATCACAGAAACTAAACCTTGCATTACATCAGAAATCACCTAGTAAGCCTCCTTTGATCAAGAGTCTCTACAGTATAGAATTGTAGAGCTCATAGAATCACAGATATAGACTTGGAAGAGATCTCAGAGACAATCCATTTCAATCTCTGTTTTAGAGATGGGGAAAGTGAGATGCAAGTTCAAGTGACTTTTTCATAGTCATGGGCAGCAAACATCAGAGGCAGGATTTGAGCTCAGGTCCTCTGCCTCCAGAGGCATTACTCTAGCTTTCAGAAGTTATCCAATTCAATTTCCAAAGGAGCTTGAATCTCTCTACTAGTCTCTGCCAAAAGACCTTGAGAGATGGGAAACCCTTTACCTATCAAAATAGTCACTTTCACTTTTGGACAACTCTAATTATTGTGTGTAGGGCAGGTAGGTGGTAGAGTGGATAGTGAACTGGATGTGGAGTCAGGAAGATCTGAGTTCCTCTGACACTTACTAGCTGTGTGACCTTAGGCAAGTCACTTAACACCTATTTGCCTCAGTTCCTCATCTGTAAAATGTGGACATAACTGAGTAGGAAATGGCAAACCACTCCAGTATCTTTGCCAAGAGAACCTCCATAGGATTATGTAGAGTGAGACACATCTAAACACCAACAAATTATTGTGAAGTTGTTTATAGTTACCTAAAACCTATCTCCATGGAACTTCTACTCATTATTTCTAGTCCAGTCCTCTCAAGCCAAGTAGATCAAGTCTAATTTTCTTGTAGTTGCAGCTGAAATGTTTGAGGGCTGCTCTCAGGTTTCCTGTTAAGGAAATTATGTCTTCTCTTGTCTAAAACATCCCCAGCAATTTTTCATATGATACGAGCTCTAGTTCTATTTTCCTGGTTGCTCTCAGGTTGTGTTTCAGATTGTCAACATCTCTTTCAAAATGTTATAAGTAAATAGCATAACTGGGTTTTGAGTATGCCTAATTTGTTTAATGCAGAGTTCTCTGCAATCCCTACCAGGTGAGTGGGGGTAGCCTCCTTGATTGATTCTCTATGTCTTTAAAAGTAGCACCACCAGACTGTTTGCTCTCTCTTTTCACCATCCCCCCATTTATTAATTTATTTGTTTTGAATTTTCAACATTCACTTCCATAAGTTTTAAATTTTCTCCCCCCCTCACAATGGCATGTAATCTTATATGGACTCTACACATGCATTCCTATTAAACACATTTTCACATTAGTCATGTTGCAAAGGAGAATTATAATGAATGGGAGAAACCATGAGAAAACCAAACCAAATCAAAACACAAGAGAAAGTAGTCTGCTTCATTTTGCGTTCTGACTCCTGGATGTGGATGGCGTTTTGCATCATGAATCCTTTCTGTCATCTTTTTTAGCTATGTTCCTGGCTATTGTGCCAGAGTGGATGTGGACACCATGAACTGAACCAGTGACCTTGGCTCCCAGAAATGGGAGGAGTTCCTTTCTGCTTTATGCTATCTGTCCTCAGTTTCAGATGCTAGAGGTGATCCCTGCTGTATCAGGAGTTTGAGCCATGGAGCCAGGATTATAAGCCACATGGTGCAGTAGCCTGCCCTTTCAACAGGGAAGCCCTGAAAAGTCAGGGTACCTGGGACTCAAGCCCCAGGGGCAGTTTCAGACTTGGGACTGGGACTATGTCCTATGGGGTTTGAGCTAAGGTAAGAACCTAATCCCCATCCCTCCCTTAGAGATTGAGGTGGAGTTTTGGGGGTGGGGGTGGGGAGGAATATGCCTCCCACATTTTGGGGGGTACATTTGTATATTAGTGATTATCTTTTGAATTAAGTATTCCTTTTTGTTAAAGCTCCACTGTGTTACAATAGTATCCCAGATGTGAATGGGTCAGAGTAGAGAATGAGGCACTATATAGAAGCTTCTAGATACTATGCCCCTTTGAAGCAGCCTAAGATTGTGTCAGCTGCCTCACAGGAAGTTCTTAATAAATATTGCTTGACTGACTGATCTTTGTGCAATACCCCTCTAAATGAGTACTTAAATTTGCAAACCGATGTGCCTGCTGATAAAATTATTTTATTAAGTTCATTTTGCACTTAATATTGAGCACACAAAGATTTTATTTTTCTGGCTCAGAGCAGGTAGGAGCCTTGGCCTCTGCTCTCTCTAGTGTTATCTAACTGACTGCAGTGGCATGAATGATGATGATGATGGTGATGAAACTTCACATTTGTTTTGTGCTTAATAATCATTTGGCTCTTACAGCATTTTGAGATAGGTGAGAGTGGGTAGCATTAGTTCCATTTTACTGATAAGGAAACTAGAGACCCATGGTCACACTGAGCCAGGACTTATGGAAGGGACCTTAGAAATTCACTATTCCAACACTCTTATTTTAGTGCCATAGGACCATAGATCAACAATGACCAGAGGTTATTTAGTTTCACCCTCTCATTTTACAGATCAGGAAACTGAGGCCCAGGGAAGGTAAGTGACTGACTTGCCCATGTTCATAAATTGGTTAATTATCAGAGATGGGATTTGAACCTAGAGACAGTGCTCTTCCTGATTTTTATAAATTGAGCAAATTAAATAATTTGTCCAAGTTAAAAGGGTAGCGATTTGAACGTAACCCTCCAAACTTTCAGCCCCACTGCCTTTTCCACTATACCATTTTGCCTTAGATGGGATTTCAAATGACAGGTAGCCCCTTGGTCACACACTAGTTCTCCCCCTTGCCTTCCCTTCACCTCCAGTTTTCATGCCCATATTTTTCTCAAAAACTGCGGTTCTTTTCTTCCAAGCAGATGTGATCAAGACCCATCTTTTTCAACACAGGCCTTTGGTGCTGCAGTGTTCTCCAGAATGAGATCATTCCAGATGTGATCTCATGGATGTGGCAGCACTGGGGAGTGTCAGAGGAGCTATGCAGCTGCTCAGGCCTCTGTCCATTCCTGACAAGCTTCAAAGCTGAGAGTCAACGGAGGAAACTGGTGGTCCAATACCATCAGGGAGAAGCAGTTACAAGGCCACTTTTAGTTATGTCACAGAGAAAACAGTGAATTTATCATTTGTCCTCATTGGGGTTAGTTTAAGGTCATGAAACAAGATTCTCCCCATTGGGCTTTATGTGGAAGTCTAGGACATCTTCTGGACCAAAAATATTTTAGGATAATAATAGATTTGTTTGACATTCTTTACTTTTCAAAGACTTTTCGTAGGTTTATTACCCATTTCCATGAGTGTGCTAGCACACTTTAGGGGGGATTATGTCATCCCCCTATCCCTTTTCCACATCCTGATCTAGATATGGTAAGCAAATCAATACAGGTAGATGCAGAATAATACGAACAATGAATCTCCTGTAACATTATTCAAATTCACACTGAATATTTCTATTAGGTTGGAACCAATTACTACATTTTATATAATTAAAACCTCAAATCGTGAGAATTCAGATATGTGCAATGGTGTCTGACTGTACCACCATTGTTTTTGGAAAGGGTGTCTAAATCAATTGCCCTATGGATCAACTCAACATTCCTGGGATTGGAACTTTTTTCTCTTGCACCCATAATCCTATATGTATTGCCTTCTCCTCCTAAAGTAGAAGCAAGCCTCTTAAGGGCTCTTGTGTTTGTGGTTACTTTTGTATTTTTATTTCCAGCATTAGTATAGTATCTGACACATAATAAATGGTTAATAAATGCATTTTCATCTATCTATATCATTCATTCATTTCTTTTATTAGAAATCCAGTCTTGTTCGAAGGCTGACAACAAAGGGGAAAGGCATTATTTTCTTAGGTGGACTTGGGTAGTCCTAAATGTTAAGATGATTTCCTTACATTCAGCTCACAAATGAAGTCAGGGCAAATATTCATCCTCATTTTACAGATAAAGGCAACTGAACTTGTAACATGGTTATGGCATCTGTGAACAGTAAAATCTCAAATAACTGAGGAAATGAGTTCAATTTTCTGAGCACATCAGTCTATTAAGTAATGCATGCCATTTGCTTGGCCAATATGCCAATTGCAAAACAAGTGGGACCAGGCCTCCTCAGCTTAACACTGGACCCTGAATACAGGGGGAGGCATTAAAAGAAAATAATTAATGGGATATAAACCAGGATACAAGATTAGGTAATCTGATTTCTAATTGGAGGAAAGATTAGGAGTTTTCCAAGTAAGGAGGGAGAGTGAACAGGTACAATTCTCTGCAATCAGAAAAAAAGGTATCCCACTTTCCCCGTATCTGCATTCAATCAAAGGAATATGGACACAGTAACTGATTGACCAATGTGGGGTCAGTTTTCATATAAGACATATTGATTTCTTGAGATGTTTCTTGAGAAAACCCCTTGCATCAATCTTCAGATCCGACTAGATTTTGAGTCAGCATATCCTAGGTCCTTAGTTAAGGGTCTCTAACAATAGAGAGAAGTGGTCCAGCTTCCCAGGCATACAGGACTAGGTTCAAACAATGCAATAAAGTTTTCTCACAATTCCCATAATTGAAAAAGTTTTCTCACAAGACAGAAATTGGACTAGGTCCATATTTGAATAGAAAGGCAACTGAATTAAATCTAGAATTGAATCATATGGAGTCAGTATGGGTCACTCAATTCCCACAATTCCCTCACATAGTAGTTTACTTAAGTAGGCACTTAATATACTTCTTGAAGCTGTCAAATTGATTATCTTAAAGCACAGCCCTCATTATGTCACACACATTGTTCCTTTTCCTCACCCCCCCACCCCAAGCAATAAAAGGAAACTGACAAGAACCAATATGGAAATTTTGGGAACTATGACTGATATAGAAAAATAGTCCTGAGTCCCTTCATCCTCCTCCCCAGCTTATATTTGAGTGTCTATTGTATTGTTCTAGGTGGCACATATGATCCAAAATGAAATGAATAAAATGCCCTTGTTTTCACTGAGATCTCCATAAAATTACAGAACTGAGAAAGATACCAGAAATAATTTTTTTCAACCCTTATTTTGCAGATAAGGAACCTGGGTCCCAGAAAGGTAGTATATCTAGGACTCACAAAGAGAATTAGAGAATTCTAAACTTAAGCTCAAACTAGTACCTGATTTCCCATTTAGCACCCATTCCACTAAACCTCCCAGCTTCACCATATGTCAGTGACATCCAACACTGATGAAAGGAGCAGAAATCAGAGAGTGAGGGTTTGTATACATTGAACTGAATTCTTGCTTATTATCCTTAGGTGAAGGATGAGGAGGGTTTTTTTGGCTGACTTGTGAGCCCCAGTTAACATTCATTTGGTTGGGGGGGTGGGGTGGTTGGGATTGTGCCTACAGGGATATATTATTCCTCTTGCAGAGAGACCTTTAGACCAAGCCTGCAAAGGAGATGAGATGTTTATAGTGCTGGCAAACACCATCTAACGTCAGATTTGGACATGCCCAGGCTCCAAAGGGTAGACACTTTCCTGGAGAGATCACAAAGATTCTTTTTGCAAAAAGTCCTCTGTAGGTAAATCAGTCCTTACAAAAGGCAAATGTTGCTTTTCATCTCTCTTTAGTATTGCAGTTTTATTCTCTGAAGTGTCATTACATTTATCTATCACTAAATCAAAACCTTTTTTTAAAAATGGCTTTTCATAATAAACTTGACCCCTTTAAGAAATGGAATCAAGTTAAATATAACACAGAAGAGAATCATTCATGAAACCACAAATTCCAAACTATTTACAATTGACAAAATATGAATGGAAAGTTTAAGAAATAAAGGCATTTTTTCTATTTCC
Source organism: Bettongia penicillata ogilbyi (assembly GCA_023548195.1). Lineage (NCBI taxonomy): Eukaryota > Metazoa > Chordata > Mammalia > Diprotodontia > Potoroidae > Bettongia > Bettongia penicillata. The sequence continues at coordinate 2,104,309 of JAJHZJ010000135.1, read as the reverse complement.
CTGAAACTCCTTCCCTCCTCTCCCCCCTTTAATAATATCCTTAGGATTCTGTCTCAGTATTAGGATTACTGGATGGAAGATTATGGTCAGTTTTGCAACTTGTTGTATGTGTTGTTCAGTCATGTTCAACTCTTCATGACCCCATTTAGGGTATTCTTGGCAAAGACACTAAGAAACAGGCAAATGGGATTAAGTGATTTGTCCAGGATCACACAGCTATTGTCTGAGGCTTTGAACTTACAAAGACAATTCTTCCTGATTCCAAACCTGGTACTCTATCCACTGCGCCACCTCACTGCCCTAAACTTACTGTGTATTACCCTCCAATAAAGTCCACTTATAGATATTGTCATGCTGTGGGTATAACCAAGGACTCTCAAAACCCAGGCCAGTGAAGCAGGAACTCTGGCAAGTCTTACCATACTGGGAAGTCTTTGAATACAGAATTGTTGATGGACTGTATATCTATTCTTCAAGGACCACCTACCTGGCTAAATCTGGAGAATGTCACCAGTAAGCTGAATGGAGGATCATGACCTGTTTTGCCATAGCACTCTTGAAAATCATCAACTAAAGTCAGATGATGAGTTCTTGAAGCACTGAAATGTGTTGCCTGATTATTTTCCATCTTTTAAAAAAAATGTTAACATACCTATTCCTTTTAGAAAATTATATATAGACTCTTGGTCACATAGGTTATGTGTATGTTCACATAAGTTTGTTTAAATGTGGTTTGCAGGGGGCATGATTGTCTTAGAATTTCACCCAGTCCTCTTCAAGAAAGACTAATTCCTCTATGGAGAGGAACAGATGGGGCTATTACGCTGGTCACTCTGCTCTCTATATGGAGTACTACACTAGAATTATATCTATCTGTGCTCCTAAATAGTTAGTCCAGGGGAAATAATTTTGTTCTTAGGTTCAAGTTACTTTCCTGGTTGCTATCCCTTAAAAAAAGGAGACACAGCTTATGTCCCAAGGCTTGTTCCCTTCCTACCAAATGCTAGTTTGGTTTGATTATTACGGAAATGAAGAGTATGCAAACAGAAATCAGAGAAGTTTTATAGACTAGGATATCCCAGAAAATTCATAGACTGAATTAATTCTCCTATTGGCAGTGAGATATCTCAGCTCCATCAAAAGAGAATCCCTGATCTCACCCAAGGGGAAATTTGCTTAAGTCTCTAGGGCACATCTGGTAGTGGTTTGAGTGATGTATTATAGTGGGAAGAAGACAAGAAGTCTTGTTAGATAACTACTGCAAAAGTTCAGGTGTCTGATAATGTCTACATTAGTGATGAGACGGCATAAATAGAAAGGGAATGTATTCAAGTGATGTTTCACATGTTGAATTGGCACTACTTCATAAATGACTGGGTATAACAGGTGAGGGAGAAGGTAAAAGATATGTCCGGGGTTTCAAAAATGGGAAAGCAGCTGACAGAAATGTTAAGTCTAATGGAGGAACAGGAAAGTTTAGGTGGAAATATAATGAGCAGTCTAGAACATATTGAGTTTTGAGATGCTGATGGCACATACAAATACATATACCCTGGAGGCATATTTGCTGTGCAGCATGTTTTGTTATACACAGGTTACTTTTTTTTAAAGGCAAATGTTTATTGAATACGTAATCATAAAGGATATTCTTATTCATCAAACTAAAGAAACTGAAACTTACCTAAACTTAACAACTTCACTTTTAAACTGGAGCCACAATACACACACACACACACACACACACGAATCATTATGGTATGTCAAGCTATTTCCAACCATACCTAAGCCTGTAGTAATTTGGAGATCAAAGTCTGGAATTTATAAAGTAGGTTAGAACTCAAGATATAGATTTGGATCAAGTATTAGGTATTTCTATTCCAATCTATTTTGATCTATTATGTAAATTTGATGCCTTTCAGAATTCATTTTGGTTATTTTATAAACATGATCACATCTGAGCTACTATCATTTTCCACTTAACTCAAATTTGGTTGTTTAGAAAAGTAGCTGTTTTTTTAAAGTCCACATGCTCACACTAATGTTTCTGAACAATGTTTTGTTTACTTAGTTGTCTCCATTAGGCTGCTAGTTGGATCTTGGGGGCTCTCATGATTTCAGCTTCTAAGGTATCCAGTGGAGGGGTTGTTCAAATTTACATGCTGGCTATCCTCGTGGTTCTTTGAGGGAATGTTTCACAATAGGCCTCGCTTTATTTAGCAAATTTACCAAAAGAGTGACACCTGCTGGCCAAGAAGGTTAGGTGCAACTGATATGAGTCCTTTAATGAAATTTAATTGAAGGGATTATAGGTTTGAAACTGAAAAGGAATTTGGAAGTCATCAAGTCCAACCAACCCTCTCATTTTATAGATAAGGAAAGTAAAGCTCAGAAAAGTTAAGTGAATTCCTGATCAACATCTAATTTAGTTCATTGCCAATTAAAATTTGTTGACAAAATCACAACTACACTTAGAGAATAAAGGATTTTAAAAGATGAAAGTCTAATACTCAAAAAGGAATATTGGAAAGAGAACCAGATTTGCAGCAAGAAGAGGTGTGCACAAGTTCCAGTTCTGCTACTTAAAACTTGTGTGACCTCAGGCAAATCACAAGCTCTCTAGACTTCATTTTCCTTGATGGAGTTTGGACAAGATGATCTCATGTCCCTATATTCTGCTAGCTCTACACGATGACTTTGTAACTGGAGCTCTGCCTCTTCAAGAAAAGTGAATAGAGTGTCAGGGCACTGTTCTTCAGAGCACACAGCCTCAACTTACCTAAAGTCCTGCCATCAGGAAAGTCATTTAACTTAAGATTCATCAATCAGTAAGCATTTGAGTACTTACATAGTGACAGATTGTTGCTGGTTTCTAAGTAAAAGGTGACTTCCAAATCAAATTCTAAGTTTAAAATACTAGATAAAAAGAATCCTAAAGAAATTAAAAAGTCAAGGTTATAAAACAGTAACAAAGTTCTTCATGGAAAAGAAAAATAACTGAATTCACAATACATACTTGTGTTATTACAGGTTAGTATAATACTGTTGTATTAGGTATACTGTTGGTGGAACTGTGAATTGGTCTAACCATTCTAGAAAACATCTTAGACTTATACTGTTCATATCCTTTGACCCAGAGGTTCCACTACTTGGCATATATCTCTAGGAAGACAGCAATGTCTCATATATTTAAATATTCCCAGCAATATTTTTAGCATTAAGAACTAGAAGGAAAGAAGGCACCCTTCAATTTGGGAATAAGTAGATAAACTTGTGATATGAATGTGATGAAATATTATTACATCAAAAGAAATGATGAAGACTTTAGATAAACATGGGAAGATTTGTATAAACTGATGTTGAATGAAATAAATAGGACAAGGAAAACAGCCTCAGACTATAACTAAATAATAATGTATATTTTTTAAAAAAAGGAAACTGATTTCTAAATAACTGCAAAGAAAAAATCCTGGTCTCAGAGAACTGATAATGAAATGTACTTCTTTTCTCTCAGTGGAGAAGTGAGGAGACTATGAGGACAGAAATTTTCATTCATTTAATATGTGATTGATGTATTGTTTATTTTGGCTTAACTTTTCTTTTTCTGTAATGGGGGAGGGCTCAATGCTGGGGTGGAAAGAGATTCTACCTGGAAATGCTGTATGATATAAACAAAAAGGCATCAATAAAATTTCTTTTTTAAAGGTCTAAGCTTAGGGCCTGGGAAAGGACGCTTGGACCCAGCAAAGGCAGTAATATAGCGGGAAAAGCACTGGATTTGGAACTTAAAAAGATCAAAATTTGAGCATTACCTCTTCAAATTACTAGCTGTGCGACCATGGGTAAATTACTGACCCTCTCTTGAGTTTCAATCTCCTCTGTAAAAGAGATAGGAGATTGCACTAGATGATCTGCAGGGTTTCTTTCAGTTCTACATCTGATGCTACTCCATACAATATTACCAACCACAATTCCAAAAGACTCATGATGAAACAGAGAGCCAATGAACTCCAAGACTGTAGATAGAAACATTTTCTCTTTCTTTTCTTTCTTTCTGGCCATGGCTAATGCAGGAATTTATTTTGCTTGATATCTTTATTTGTAACAAGTTTTTCTTGCCTTCTCAATGGGGGGAGGGGGAGGAAGGGGGAAGTAGGAGAAGAATTCAGAATTGAAATGAAAATAACGTTGAATATTATAATTATTAAGACTTTAAAATAAGAATTAAACCTCCAAAAAAATCATGATACTGATTTCATGAAATCAATTGTTGAAAGCAGCCTGCAGTGAATGAATTAAAGGTTCTAGTAAACATCTCCATAATATACTGCTTGCTGGTTTTTCTCTCTAGAATGGAAAGCAATGAATTGATGAAAGAGTTCCAGAAATTTATTTAAAAGACAATAAGAAAAACAAATGTGGATTTTTCCGGCTTTGTTAACCAAGAGACAATAAAGAATATATACAAGTGGAGTGTTCTAAATCTCCTTCTATGTCATGTCATTGTTGTCCAAGAAAAGAAGCCATGGGGTCATCTGGTCTCTGACGTTTCATCCTGTACGCCTCCATTTCCTCTTCTGTAGGCTCTCGGGCTTCATACACACTATTGTAGGGCCTCTTCCTCTCATCTAGCTGCATGATCTCCTTGACATGGAGGAGGCGGGCCTCCTCAGCATTTAGTGCCTAAATGGAAAAATAGAGAAGAAATGAATACTGGCACTCTCAGCAAGAGTCTACTTCCCAGTAGTGGCATGGTAGAATGGATGCAGCACTGAGCACTGTGAATAAGAAACCATTCAGCTGGCAGATCTGAAGGAATTCTTCAAAAAAATAACTGGAACCAACTATTACTCAGCTTGCCACATGGTTTTACTTTGTGAAAGTCAATTCTCATTATGAATTTTTCAATTTGTTTCAGCTATTGTAGTCACTTTTAATGCATTTTTACTAAATGAAAAAAATGGAACAGAATTTGTTTTTCTAGTTTGGCTTCAGGTGGAGATTTAAATACTACACTTTAAGGTCAATGATTCAAATGCTTTAGACAGCCTAGAGACAGTGGGCAAATTTCATTTGCAAACATTCTAAAATTTCTGAGGTAAGGCCTTTATAAAAAGCACGCTCCCCCCCCTTAGGAATGAAGTTCAGGGGATGCTTCAAAGGCAGTGAGGTCAAAGTCATGAAATACCTTTTTCAGTTTTTCATGTTTCTTCTTTTCTTCACCCTCACTGTCAGAGCTACTCTTCCTGTGTTTCTTCTTTTTTTTCTTCTTCTTCTCCTCTTTCTGTTTCTCTTGGTGAAGCTTCAAGAAAGGATTAAGATGTAGGATTAATAGTATACTGAAAAAAATAAATGATGTTGTATAATACACATCTGATGTTACTAATTCATTAAAATGAAAGTAATTTTTAAACAATAAAACTGAAAATGTTTTGGGGAAAAAAGTATATGATGAAGTCAAGTGACCTCAGTTTCAATCTAGCTAGGCAGGTTCCTTAACCTTTTATGAGCCCTAATTTCTTTATTGATAAAACAGTAATACTTGTATGAATTATAGAACATATCTGCTGTGAGAAAAGTGCTTTGTAAATTATAAAGTGCTACATAAATGTGAACTGTTATTAATATGCTCATGAGGATCAAATATTCACTTCTACCATTTATTTATAGATTGCAAAGAACACTGGTAACCTGTAAAACGAATAGGGCCATGGCCTACCTCCATTAGAGTTTTTGGTCTGCTTGTGTGCTCTTCTCCCACAGCATCATCAGGAATATATTCATCTGCATTCTGTTTAATTAAAAAGGGAAACAAACTGAATTCAACTGGTGTATCATAATGAACAAACATCATGAGAAAAGGTAATACCCACATCACACCCACCTAAGAAGGGAATGTTTTGGATATGTTTGACTTAAAGCTATGCTATAGTGGAACAAGCCCTACGCTACAGCCTGGGAGGGCACATATTAGAGCAGAGGTATCAAACTCATGACTACAGAACCCCTGAGTGTGCCTGGAACTAAGTTAAAACGTAACTGGGAAATTTTTGACAAAAAAAATATATATAACACAGAAAATGTTAGTTTGTAGTTTTAGAAGTCTATATACAATGGACACGAATCCAGATCTTTCTATCTGAGCTTGACCCCTCTGCATTGGGCCTGTCCCCGCCTCTTGACCTTGGCAAAGTTACAAATACCTTGAGCTTCATAGCTGTAAAGTATGGATATTAATACTTACATGAACATGTTTTGTAATGGCTAAATATTAATATAATCTTAACTAATCATATCACTGTTTCTCAGATCAGGATAGGGATTTGGATTGGACTTGTGATTTCAGTGGTATAGAGAACTACTAACTACTAGGTGAGGTAATGCCTTCTACCAATCCAGGCAGGCATTGTCACTACAACTCAATAATCTTAGAGAGTTGTCTGGTAGCACTGAGTGGTTATATGACTTCCCCAGGGTCACAAAGCCAGGATGTTTCTGAGGCAGCAACTGAATCCATGTTTCCTGCTTCAGACTTGGCTATCCACTAATAACAACCTGCATCTTTTTAAAGATCAAAAAATAGTTTCTGAAAAGAATTCTAGAAAATATAAAGACAGGCAGTCAGAAGAAGGAGTGACCCTAATATTTAATAGTAATCAATCTGCAGTGTTTCTAGAAAAAGGAATACTCACAGCAATTTCCTTCCCAGCTTCTCCAGTACAGTAGGAAAACTTGACAAAGGAGTGACAGCACTTGTACCCCCATCGACCTTCTTTCCAATAGGAACCCCAGATATGCTATAGATGAGAAAGACATTATTGAAAAATAAAATATATGCTATTTTAAAATGTCGTGGTGAAATTTAAGAGTATATATGAAGCCTCCAGAACAGTTTAGCAAGAGGGAAAAATGGAGGCAGATGAAGGTTAGACCTTTTTTGCAGTTTTTACTGTTTACTTTTGTAAACAGTTTCTGTTTACATGTTCAAAGATGATCTAATAAGACTTCATTAACTTGGGCTAAAGTTAACTTCTGCTTAGCAAACTGTTTTTATATCAACAGGAAAATCAATAATATTTTACTGAATATCTGAAATGGCACCAATTTTGAAAATATTTTCAACTACTTATGAAGTACTCATTCTAACTTCTGTGAACCTTAATTTCTTTATCTGTCAAATGGGGATATTAATACCTGGCTTACATATTTCACAGGGATAGGAAAAGACAATAATGGATGTGAAAAAATTTTGAAAAAACAAATCGTACAAATTGTACAATCGTTTAACTTGTAACTTAGCAATCCCACTCCTCTATTGCAATGGATCCTCCCAAGGTCATTAATGACATAATCATTGCTAAATCCAATGATTTTTGTCCTTTCTACAGCATCTGGTATTACTGGATCATCTCCTCTTTCTCTATGCCCTCTCTTCCCTAATCTTCTGTGATAGTACATTCTCATGTTGTTTTTCTTTCTTCTTCTGGGTTGACCTACTATACCCACTGCTTGCTCTCCAACTTTCTACTTCCTCCTAAATGTGGGTGTCCTTCAAAGTTCTGTTATTAGCCCTCTTTTCCACTTTCGAGATGACTTCATCTATCCCCATGGTTTCCATGATCAGCTCTATGCAGATGATTCCTAGGGAATCATAGACTCTTGGAGGTCCCATCTACTAGTCCTAATCCTTATCTGAAAAGGAAAACTCTATTCTGCCAAGTGTCACCCAACCTTTACTTAAATATGTCCACTGAAGAGGAACCCCTTTTTGACAGTGCTCATCATTAGGAAGCTTTTCCTTCTATCAAAGCAAAATCTGCTTCTCTGCAACTTTCCTGTATTACTTGTAGCTCTAAACTCTGGAGCCAAGCAAATAAATCTAATCTCTCATCTATGTGACAGCTCTTCGAATCCTTGAACATGTCTATTATGTTTCCTAAACTTCCTGTCAGTTCCCACTCCAACACCCTTTTCCAGGTCCCCATCTATCTCTAGACTATTAGCACAGATTTCTAACTGGTCTTCTTGGCTCCTGGACATCCCCTTTCTAATCCATCCTTCACACTTGCCAAATTACCTTCCTAATATGTCACTTTGGTCACATCACTCCTCTACTCAAAGACTTTCCCCGGCTCCCTAATTTTTTAGATAGGGAATAGACAAAAGGAGGATAATCAAGATGATAAGATGACTGGAGACCATGAGGTGTAAGGATTAAATAAGGAAACTGGAGATGTTAGCTTTGGATAAAAGTAAAGGTAGAAGAGCTGTGACAGCTGTGTGCAAATATTACAAAGTTCATCATATAAAAGAGGGGTTGGATTTGCTCTGCTCCTTTCCAGAAGAAAGAACTAGGAGTAATGGGGAGAAGCTGCAGAGCAACAGACTATGACTTGATATAAGTAAAAATCTTCCTAATAATTAAAATTAGAGATATCTAAAAGTAGAATGAACGGCATGGGGAAGATCCATCACAAATAAAATTAGCCCCACTTACATAGCATTTTAATATTTGCAAAGTGCTTTACATGTGTTATATTACTGGATCTTCAGAACCTTGTGAAGCAGGTGCTATTATCATCCCCACTTTACAGATGAGAAAACCTGCCCAGGGTTGATCACATGGTTAGGAAGTATACACAGCAGTATTTGAACATAGGTCTTCCTCCTCCAGGTCCAGAGCTCCACCCAATATGACACGTGGTTACCTCTTTTATGAATATAGATTTTACAAACTTTAGTTATCTAATCTCAACTGAGCCTAAGACAATTCTCTTACTCTTCTCGGATTCTTTAACCCCCTCCTCACAGAAGGCTGTCTCAGAACCTCTCAAGTCACAAGTCACTCACAGTCTCCTCTTCTCCCTAGCTCGGGATCACACTTGTAAGAAAAGAAACTAAAAAAAGAAAATTTTCTTCTAAGAAGAGAGACTATTCTCCATGAGCTCCTTCCTCTCCCCTTTTCCACATTTAAAACCCTCCTGATAGTTATCCTTTATTCTAGTTTCTGATGAAGAGGTGATGTTTCTCCTCCACAAAGCTAACTCTTCTATATGTACCTTTGACTCTTCCTTCCTCTGAATATTGTTCCCACAATCATCTCTTCTTTCTAATTATCTATTTTTCCCTATCTACTGGTTCCTTATTTGCTTACTCGATCCTATCATCCATTACTTTGGGCCATCATCTTATACCTCTCCTCCCTTTGATAAATGAACTAGAAAAAGTTGTCAACATCAGCTGTTCCCACTCTCAATCTCTTCTCAACCCTTTGCCACTTGGCGTCTGACCTCATCATCCAAATGAAATTGCTCTTTCCAAAGTTACGAGTGTTCTGTAACCATAAAATTTGATGGCCTTTTCTCAATGCTCATCTTTCTTGGCCACTTTGAAGCATGACACTGCATCATTCTCTCTGCCTCAATGCTCTCTCCTCTTTGGGTTTTTGTGACACTGCTTTTTTTGGTTTTACTATGTCTGACTACTCCTTCTGACTCCTTTGGTACATCATCATCCATATCATGCCCTCTAACTGAAGTTGTGCCTTCATGGTCTATGCTGGGTCATCTTCTATTCTCTCTTTACTTTCTTGTTAGATGACCTCTTCACTCCTCTTGGGCTTAATTATCATCTCTTAGCAGATGACTCCCTGTTCCAAGTATGTAGCCTCAGCCTCACTCCTGGGTCGAAACTACTTACTTACTAGTTATTTCAAACTGGAGGTTCTGTGGGCATCTCAAACATGACAGGTCCAAAACTGAACTCACTATTCTTTCTCTCTAAATCCATACTTCTTCTGGACTTCTTGGCCAAGAGTCCTGCCATACTGCAAACCTCCTGGGTTCTGAACTCCAAAATTATCCTGGAGAACTTATTCTTCTACTCCCTACATATTCAATCAGTAGCCAAATCTTTTAATCACTACCTCCATAACACCTCCTGCACCTGGCCCCTTTTCTCTTCGTACTAGTTTAGTGCCCTAAACACTTTTTGCTGAGACTACTACAAGAATCTCTTACTTAGTCTCCCTACCTCAAGAATCTCTCCTCTGCAATCAAACATCCTTCCAGCTGTCAAAGCCAGTTTTCACTAAAGTACAGGTCTGACTATATTACTACCATAACTCACTCAAAATGGCTTCCTATGAACTCCAGGATCAAATATAAGCTCCTCTGTTTAGTTTTTGAAGTCTTTCACCATCTGGCTCTGACATTATTACACATTATTCTCCTTCCCACATTCTACAGTCCAGGAAAACTGGCCAACTTGCTAACCCTAATACATAACATTCCATTTCCTGTCTTTGCACCTTTGCATTAGTTATCCCCCATGCCTGGAATATATTTCCATCTTATCTCTACCACTTATTTCCTTTGGCTCAAGTGCTATTTTCTACATCAAACCTCCTATCTCCACCACTTATTTCCTTTGGCTCAAGTGCTGTTTTCTACATCAAACCTTTCCTTATGTTCGTAGCTGGAAAAGATGTTAGTAAAATGATGGCATGATTGGGATCTTAGGACTGGCAAACTGGAAAGAGAAACAAGGATCCAAATATGGTATGACAAAATGTTGGGTAGGATAGTCTCAATGTGTCAGTTTCAAATATGGGTTAATAAGTTTCTTACAGAGACAACTGCTACCTTAGACACATTACCTTACAGACACATTAGCTGAACCAGACAAATATGAAAACCCCACAGAAAGCAACAGCAAAAAGCAGTTCTGATCTTCTGAGCTTACTGTATGATTGTTGATCTTGACATCCTCCTCATATTTAGAGCAGGCAATAGCTCGCTCTTGTCCTTTGATGACTGTTCCATGTCTTGAATATTCCACATAGTCTTCTGTTTGAGCTAATAGTAACTCAGAGGGGGGAGCATCCAGGTGTTCTTGACCTCCATACTGAAAAAGGAATTATGCCTGGTAAAGCATGTTGAAAGGGTTTACTCAAACATATATTCAAGTCATCTATATAAATCAGTGAAATCTAAAAAAACTTTATTGATTTCTTCTTGAGAGAAAAAGAGCAATAGATAAAAGTGCAAAAGAAAGAGACAGGTAATAGCACCAAATTTGTAACTACTGAATTAAAGATATGCTAGAGTGCCATAAAAAATTATAACTGGTAAAAACACAGACAAAATGACAAACAAAAGCTAAGTTTATATAAGTAAAAGTTTTTAGAATTTAGCTAACATGAAGTAATATATATTAAAAGGAATTTTTCCTTCGATAGTGTTGTTATTCAACTTCAGTTTTGGCCCAAATTACCTTCTCTAGGATGCTTTCTTTCTGTTGTTCTTTGAAATCTTCTTTCTTGACTTTAAATGATTTATACAGCAACTCCAGTTTTGTTGGATCTGCCTGGAGATGGACTTCAGACCCTTTGTCATAAGCTTCCCAAGCAAATACTAAAGTGAATGAAGACATTGAAAAAAAGTAAGTTATTAGCTAAATACTGCATTCAGAAAACATGAACTGAGCACCTACCATGTACAGGCTAGGTGTCAAAGAAACTATAAAGATGAATAGGACCTTGGTCCGGTCCTAAAAGGGCTTACAATACAGCTGGCAAAGGGGAGTATTATATTTTGAATATTTACATGCATTATAAAGTGGTACTGGTATAGTTTTGGCCAAGGATCATTTGACTTGGGCTTCAAAAACAAAGCTTAATTTTTTTTGGCCAGTATTTTCACTAGTTGGTTCATCAGAAAGTAGGTCTTTTCTTATAGGAAAAACCTTATACCAGAAAGGTCTAATTTGACAAAAATACTTACACTGTGTTTGTGCCATTGAAATGGTATCTCCAGTGTATCGAACAAAATTGTCTCCTGCATAACTAACTCTAAAAGAACAAAAAAAAATTATTTAATGAGGTTGACTTCTCAGAAAGTAGGTTGCAGAGTTACTGACTCATCTCACCTTCAATATGAAATACCTTCTGACCCTGCAATGTGCACACAAAACAAACTTTAGACATACTTACTCATCAGGATTCTTTCCTGCATTGGCATAGGGATTCTCTCGCATTGCTCTTGTTTTTGGATCATAGTAGGCAGAATTGGGATCTAAATTTCGCAAGTACTAAAAAAAGAAAAAGAAAACCCAAGGAGTACTAACATTTACTTGTAGTTAGTAAGAGCTTTTCAATCAAATGGTATATAGCTGAGAAAATCAGAGTACAGGATGTGCAGCACTAGGAAGAGACAAGAATCAGATAAAGACCTTAATACAGTCACTCTTCTAGGATCTCAAAGGTCTGGCCTTTGAAATGTTCTTACTCCTAATAAAAAAATTCCATCACGACTATACCAAAATTAATTCTGACATCTGAATTTTTAATGGGTTACAAATTAAGACAACGTAGAGCTTACTTTAGCAATGTCTTCTCGAATCCTGAGGTTCCGGACGGTAATTCGTCTTTTAGAGTCAAAATTCTGTCCAGGCATGTCAATATCGTCTGCGTACTTATCTTCATCCTCATCTTCACTGTTGTGGTCTCTTTCCTAAAACAGAACAGTTAGAAAATGATTAAGAAAAAAGCTTCAGAGTTTTATTTTAGGTTTAGATGGGTCCATTTGAACAATCCCAAATTAGTATCCATTAATAAAATGTCTATCTATAAATATATGTACACACAGTTTCTACTTTGTAGCACGCATGGTAAATACAAAGACAAAATGTGAGATAATCCCTGCCATCAAAGAGTTTACTTTCTCATGGAAGAAATAAGATGTATACAAATATAAATTAACACAAAACACAAAGACAGGAACTATACAAGTGATTTCACTGGCACAGGTTTAACTTCCAGATGAGGAAACTCCCTCCATCAATGTAGATCATCATCTTTTTTGTAACTTACAGCCTTAAAAATTTGTTTAGCATATGTTGGCTAACTACAGCTCATGGGCTAGCAACCTGTTTTTGTCTAGGAATAGTTTTCAGATGCAACAAAACTTTATTTTAAAATGTAAAAGTCATTATTAGCTGTATTCCTTCTGCAACTCTGCCTTTTAGAACACCATATTTCGAACCTCAAGTCAAGCTGTACCTTCTACATGAAGCTTTTGTTGAATCCTGGCTTGGAGCACCAACAGGTTAAGTGACTTAGCCAAGGTCATACATAAAGTTGGTATGTATAAGAATCAAGACTTGAACCCTGGTCTTCCTGGGTCCAAGATCATTTCTCTATTCACAATACCATGCTGCCTCTCTTAAATTCAAAGTATATATAAAGTAAATACAACATGATTTTATTTATGAGGGTAATCTAGTAAATGGGGGAATCAGGAAAAGTCACATGTAGAAGGTGGTACTTGACCTGAGCTCTGAAGGATGCTAAGGGTTCTAAAAGGCAGAGATGAAGAAGGAATACATTTCAGACATGGGAGACAAAGGCACAAATATGGCATATAGAACACTGCAAATAAGGGTCAGCAAGCTGGCCAGTTTGGCTGCAATACAGAATGTCTGAAGAGGAAGAATATGTGAAAGGAAGTAATGAGTCATAGTTCTGAAAAGGTAGGCTGGACCCAGATCATAAAGGGCTTCAAATGCCAAAGAGAGGAGTTTCTGTCGGATCCCAGAGGTAACAGGAAGCCCCTGGAACTTTTTGAGAGAAGAATGATCTTCTCACCATGCTTTACAGGTATCATTTTGGCAGCTATGTGGGTGAGATCTACAGAGGGAAGAGATTAGAGGCAGAGAGAACAATTAGGAGATGATCTCAATAATAGAACTGATGTGGACCTGACCTGGTGCTGGATGAGTGGAGAGCAAGGGAAAGATGAGAGATGTTGTGGAGTTAAGATTGCCAGAACTTAGTAACTGGAAGAGAGATGAATAGTCAAGGATGAATCTGGTCTGAGATCATGAATGGTGCATAGATGATAGTTAGAACCAATTAGAACCAATGAGGTTTAAGAGTAAGGGTGCAGAAAGAGGAGAGGGCCCAGGAATCCTGGGGGAATACACCTACCCACACACGAAGGGGGAGAAATGGATGTTGATCCTTCAAAGGAAGGAAGATAAGCATGATAGAGCAGTGTCATGAAAACCAAAGAAAAGAGCACCCAGAAGGAAAGGGTGGTTAATAGCATGAAACGATGCAGAGAGGTCATGAAGGTTGAGAACTGAGGGGAAAAGGTCATTAAATTTAACACTGAAGAGACCAAGTGACAAAAGACCTTCGAGAGAGCAGATGAGTAACAGAGACCGAAATAGACTGCAAGGGGCTGAGAAGTAGGTGGAAGATAAGAAAGAAGAGTGCAGATGGTTTAGGATCACAGATTTACAGCTGGAAGAAACATCACAGGTTATACAATTCAGCCTCCTTTTGTAAAGATAAGGAAACTGAGGCCCAAGAGGATTAAGTGATTTGTTTAAGGTCAGTCAGGTAGCAAAATCTTGCTATAAAATGGAAGGGAAAGATATATGACAATAGGTGGGTAGAATTTTTAAAGATGGGGAGATTTGGTCATGTTTGTAAGGATAAAGAAGGTTAGAAATTAGGGAGTGAGATGGGGTGACTCAAAGAGCAACCTGCTAAAGGAGAAATGAGGAAAGCAGAGGGATTAGCATCAAGGAAAGAAAAGGATCATCCCATCCTCTGAGACTAGAGAAAAACAGAACAGAATGGGGATGATGTTGATATAATCCAAAATCCGGAAATAGGCAGCAGAAGAAGTATGTGACAGATAGCTTCAATGCAGTGAAATATCTGGCAAAATCAGAGGCAGAGTGGCTTGTAGAGAGAACAAGTTTGAAAAAGCCACTGTGGGGACAGGGATAGAGTTCATCAATGAAGAGTAAAAGGACTGGTATGCGTAAGGATCTAGCTGACTAGATAACATAAATATGCAATGGATCCATTCAACAGTCATGTGATTCCTTTAGCAATATTCAGTAGCAGGGACATGGAGCAGAGAAGGTAGATGGTGAGGAGTGCACAGGGTTAAGGTTTGGAAAGGGATGAGTGGTAACAGGAAAAATGGGGCAAAAGATTTAAGAGGAGATGGCACTGTAAAGTTGAACTGGTTAACTAAAGAAATAAAATGATAAAGGAAAGTAAATGAAGTCAGAGAAGTTAGGATCTAGGAAAGTAGGTAGAGGTTTTGATGACGACAAAGTCAGGGATTAGAAAGGCTGAGGCACACAAAGAGATAGAAGGATAGGAGGCTAGAGCTAGAAGAATTTCCTAATTATGGATGTGGAACACTTGTAGATGATAGCAATGAGTTCAAGGGTATGATCTTTTCTGTGTGTGTGGTTAAGCTGAAGGGAAGCTAAAAGATGATAGGAGTTAAAGTAGGTTGATGAACTGGGAAGTGAAGGTATTTGAGGAAATATCAACATGTAAATCAAAGTCCCTCAGCACAAGGACAGGTGTTGGAACACAGAAGAATAGAGTAAACCAGGTAACTCACTTTTTGACAAAGGACAGAAAATTACCTGGGGACCAGTAGAGAACAGCCATCCTGTGAAGGACTGAACCTCAAGGTACTAAAAGAAGCAAAATATATCCCTATACTACCCAGACAGCATGGATCCCCCTTTCATAGCTGCTCTCAGGGTTGAGTGTTTTGGTGGGACTTCTGAGGTGGTATACCTAATACTGGACAGAACAGATGCAATGTCTTCTCAGGAAAGTGAAACTTCTGCGATTGCAAGATGAAAGGAGTGTGAGAGGAAATGGCCTAATATGAAGGAATTCTACATGGAGTCATAAGGGAGAAGATAGGTTTTGTGGAAAGCAGGGGAATGAAATGGGGGGGGCGGGATGTAATGTTGTTTAAGGAAAGCAGCAGGGGAATGAAATGGGGGGGCGGTGTAATGTTGTTTAAGGAAAGCAGCAAGACAAATGGGAAGAAGTCCATGACACAGCTGGCCTCAGTGTTATAGCAGGATGGCTGAATGGGATGTAACTCAGTTTAGCACCCGGCCATATATAGGATGTTGAAGTGTTGTTTCATTTCCTCACATTGCAATCAATAGTCAGGGAAGAAGATATCTGTTGTTTTATTAATCAAGAAAGCTACACATAATGGCTTCCTGGAAATGAAAAGTTAGTATTTTTTTTTTTTTAGGAAAATACAACTCAGTTTACGACCCACTAAGAAATTTTCAAACTATAGGTACAAAGTTCATACAATCAACCTAAGCTATTCACCCCTTCTCCCCTGAGTCAACAGTAACTATGAAAATTCAATGTAGATCCAGTTATTTCTGAGGCAAAAATTTCCTACCGTTTGAGAATTTGGTTCTTCTTCTCCCCACTGATGTTTTGGGGAATTCTGCATTAAGAAAGAAAAAAGGATTTTCTAACTTCTGACTGTGGACATACAACACATACTGTAAGACTTCCAATGTCATTAAAATTCTTTAATCACATTAATATCTACTTAGTAAAATATTAGGACCAATAAGAACTCTAAATACAAATATCACCACACATATTTTAACTGTATCACATTATCAATACAGTCAATACTATTTAAAAAATTGTTTACCCTGGACTGAATCATTTAAGTCTATTATTTAGACTTATTATTTAGAATGCTATAAATTTCCTATGAAGGATTTATAGAAAGACAAATGTTAAGAAATACAGAGGAGAAATAAATGTTGGTTGTAATATGCATCAGCATAAGAAGTACCCAATAGATGAGAATGTGTATACATCAAAGAATAATCATTTAAATAAACACTACTGAGTGCATGTTGCCACTGTTCAGTCATTCCAGTCATGTCTGACTCTGTGAGCCCATCTGAAGTTTTCTTGGTAAAGATACTGGAGTAGTTTGCCATTTCCTTCTTCAGTTCATTTTACAGATGAGGAACTGAGGCAAAAAAGGTTAAGTGACTTGCCCAGGGTCACACAGCTAGTAAGTGTCTGAGGCCAGATATGAACTCTTGAAGATGAATTTTCTTGACTCCAGGCTCAGCAGTCTACCCACTGTGCCATCTAGCTGCCTTCCGTGCATATAATAAACTATATTTGCTATCAAGTTCACCGTGTGTATAGTTATTACCCAAGGAGGACTTATAAACATTGGAGGTTCAAGTAATCAACATAGCTGTAATAATTTCTAGGTTTAATTGCAAGCAATTTCCAGCATCTATGGCAAAGATGGCACACAGGCTAGTTACTACTGTCATACCCCTTTCTCTGCTTGGAGCTACTGTCAGGTTTAGGAGTTAATGATGAGGCAAATACACTGAAAAGTTATAAAAAATACCATTCAAAGATTTTCATTGTATTTTATGTAACTACAAAAGACCCACCTCATAACTAAATGAACAAGATAAAGGTTAAACAGACTGAGATAAAATGATGTGATAATGACTAATATTCTAATTGAGAACTAGGTATATAAAGAAACCTGGAAAGATCTCTAGAGGGGTGGGGGGTGAAGGAGAACTATAAGAATTGTATACACACTACAACCAAGAAAGAATTATTTAATGATTCCTTATGCGTTGAAATCAATTACTTTGAATGTAAAAAGTAACCAAGCATGTTTAGTTGTACTGATAGTCAATATCTAATTTTTAATAAAACACTTTAAAAAAGTATTGGCTCTCATGCATCCCCCTTCCTGTTTTGTGAGTTGAGATCAGTCTCTCCTACCTTCATAGTCTTCAAATGACATTTATTTTTTTATTTATTTATTTATTTATTTATTTATTTATTTATTTATTTTACATTCATTTTCACAAATTTTTGGGTTCCAAATTTTCTCCCTTTTTCTCCCCTCCCCCCACCCCAATACCCCAAGCAATCTAATTTTCCCTATCTCCAATCTGTCCTCTCTTCTGTCATCCCTCCCTTCCCTTGTCTCTATCTTCTCTTTTCTCCTGTAGGGCCAGATGACTTTCTATTCCTCATTAACTGTATGTCTTCTTTCCTAGTTGCAACAACAATACTAAACAATTGTTCCTAAAACTTTGAGTTCCAAATTCTCCCCATCCCTCCCTCCCCACCCATTCCCTTTGGTACGGCAGGCAATTCATTATAGGCCATATCTGTGTAGCTTTGCAAATGACCTTCCTGATAGTCGTGTTGTGTAAGACTAACTGAATTGCCATCCCTCCTCACCTGCCCCTCATTGTTTCTCTTTGATCCTGTCCCTCCCCAAGTGTTGACTTTCAATTACTCCCTCCTCCCTTTGCCCTCCCTTCCATCATCCCCCCCCAATATCTCCTTCTCCCCCGCTTTCTTATACTGTAAGATAGGTTTTCATACCAAAATGAGTGTGCATTTCACTCCTTCGTTTAGTCAAATGTGATGAGGGTAAACTTTTGTTTGTTTGTTTGTTTTTTTTTTTTTTTTTCTTCAGCTCTCCTCTTTTTCCCTCCACTAAAAACATCTCCTACTTGCCTCTTAAATGACATATAGTTACCCCCTTCCATTTCTCCCTCTTTCCTCTCACTACATTTCTCTCTCATCATTTACCTTAATTCCTTTTAAGGTATGGTCCCATCCTATTCAGTTCAATCTGTGCTCTCTGTCTCTGCATGTGAATGCATGTGTGTATGTGTGTGCATGCATGTACATGTGTATGTGTGGTCCCACCAACCACCCAGATACTGAAAAGTTTTAAGAGTTAGAAATATTGTCCTTCCATGTATGAATGCAAACAGTTCATTTCTGGTAAGTCCCTTAATACTTCTCCTTGCTGTTTACTTTTGCATGCTTCCTCTCATTCTTGTGTTTGAAAGTCAAATTTTCTTTTCAGCTCTGGTTTTTTCATCAAGAATGATTGAAAGTCCTCTGTTTCATTGAAAGACCATATTTTCCCTTGAAATATTATACTCAGTTTAGCCGGGTAGGTGATTCTTGGTTTGAGTCCTAGTTCCTTTGCCTTCTGGAATATCCTATTCCACGCCCTTCGATCCCTTAATGTAGAAGCTGCTAGATCTTGGGTTATCCTGATTGTATTACCACAGTACTGGAATTGTTTGTTTCTGGCTGCTTGCAAGATTTTTTCCTTGAGCTGGGAGTTCTGGAATTTGGCCACAATGTTCCTAGGAGTTTCTCTTTTTGGATCTCTTTCAGGTGGTGATCGATGGATTCTTTCAATACTTATTTTGCCCTCTGGTTCTAGAATGTCAGGGCAGTTTTCCTTGATAATTTCATGCAAGACGATGTCTAGGCTCTTTTTTTGATCATGGCTTTCAGGTAGTCCCATAATTTTTAAGTTGTCTCTCCTTGATCTATTTTCCAGGTCAGTTGTTTTTCCCATGAGATATTTCACATTCTCTTCCATTTTATTGTTCTTTTGGTTTTGTTTGGTGATTTCTTGGTTTCTCATAAAATCATTAGACTCCATCTGTTCCATTCTAATTTTGAGAGAACTATTAAATTCAGTGAGCTTTTGAGCCTCTTTTTCCATTTGGCTCATTTTGCTTTTGAATGCATTCTTCTCCTCATTGGCTTTTTGAACCTCTTTTGCCAATTGAGTGAGCCTATTTTTCAAGGTGTTAATTTCCTCAGCATTTTTTTGGGTCTCCTTTACCAAGATATTGACCTTTTTTTCATACTCTTCTTGCATCTTTGTCATTTCTTTTCCCAGTCTTTCCTCCACCTGTCTAACTTGCTTTTCAAAATCCTTTTTAAGCTCTTCCAAGGCCTGAGCCCACCCAACACCCCCCTGGGGTGTCTGGGGTACTGAGGCCCCGCCCTCCACATCTTTCCCTGATGGGAAAAATACGTTCTCGTCCTCCCCATCTGATCCGAAGGTTGGGATCATTTGCATTTGTTGGAAAAAACTCTCTAAAGTCTTATTTTTCTTCCCCTTTCTAGGCATTTTCCCAGCCAGTTACTTGACCTCTGAGATTCCCTTCCACCCCCGCCTGGATCCGCCCAGCCAGCGCCTGGCCTCTGAGATTCAAATGGGCTTTCCTCCTGCTGGCTGTCAATCAGTGAGCTTTAGTTCAGGTGCTGGGGCGGGGCCAGGGCTGTCTCCGAGACTCTGATCCCTCGGGGGGCTTTATGCAGCGACTCTCAAGAATGGAGCGGGTGGGGGCGGGGTGGGGGGCCCGCCTCCCAATCTCAGCTCCCCTGGGGGTCCCGAGCAGAAACCTTCAGCAACAGAGCGGGCTGGGGGCAGGGCCGTCTCTCAGGCTCAGCTCCGTCAGGTTTTATGCGGGAATCTTCTGTAATGAAGATCCTGCCTGCTGCTGGGGGATTCCTGAGTCCCGGGCCGCTGCCGCCTCAGCCGCCGCCCACGCCTCTGCCTCCGCCGCTTCCTGCCCCCGTCCCTGCCGCCGCCGCTTCCTCCCGAGGGGGCCCGAGTCACAGACGCCCTGCTTCCCCTCTCCTTCAGCCCGGCCTCTCTCACTGACCTGCTTCTGTGGGCGGAGGGACTTTCCCGGCTGCTTCAGCTTCCGTCTCTGAAGCCTGCTCCGATCCGCTTCTCTGAGGCCTCGGCCAGGGCAGCGCTGGGGGTCGGGTTTACTCTCCGGGGCGCGCCGGACCCTGGGGACGGGTCTTGAGGGCTCCCTGGGACGGAAATCTCCTCCACTCTGCCTCTGCACACCTTGCACTCACCCAGAATCTATGGGGGACTCTTTCTACACCAATTCCATGGGCTTTGGTTTCGGAGCTCGTAAACGTGCGTCCTTCTACTCCGCCATCTTGGCTCCGCCCCCTCAAATGACATTTATTCAACATGCTGTTCCATCTACCAAATGCCTAATGGAAAGGAGTTGGCACCTTGGGATAGTACTTTTAAAAGACTCCAAACCTTACCTTATTAAGGTAACAAACAATATATCCATAAGTAGTTATTTCAACAAAGATAATATTGTTGAGATTATCTATAGCTCTTTTTTAAAGCATTTAGAACTAATACTGGAGAACTGAAGATTTAGCAGAAATTTTCTTGGGGAGATAGAGATAGAGATAGAGATAGAGAGAGAGAGAGACAGAGAGAGCGAGAGAGAGTGAGAGAGAGCGAGAGAGTCTGTGTGTGTCCTGGATGATATTGGGAAAACAAAAAATGTATGGGTAGGTAAATCAATATCCAAACAGAAGAGGCAGGTCACCTACTTTCCTTTTCCTCTTTTCATTAAATACAAAAAATTACTACCTCAGTAGCCTTTTGAATTACAAAGAGGTTGGAGATTCTGTTTATTTTATAATTAACAAAGACTATCATTTCCTTTTTGAAATTTTGCTTAATAGTTCAAATGTCTATCTATGTTGCTGTCAGTTTTCTTAAAGTCACTATTAATATACATACTGATAAAAATGTAATGGGAGAATAATAAAAGCTATGAGACAGTTTTCTTGTTTTTCGAAGATATAAGAGGAACTAAAATTGGGTCTTCAGATGCTATGAACATTTTGCAAAATATAGTACTTGCACATGAAAGACTACAATTTTATGAACTAAAACCAAATCCTGTATGAGGAGTATATTGTGGGCAGTTTACCTTGTAGCAAGGCTAAATAAACTTTTGCCAATATATTTCTACTGAAAAATGCACGTAAGTTATTATATTCAATTACTTACCACTTGTTCCATTAACTTTCCAGAGGCTAATTCTTCCTGCAGCTTCTGAGCTTTCAGTGTACGTTTAGCCTACAGAACAGAAATATTTTACATCATAAACAAAAATATGCAAATTTTTTACAAATTTTTAAAAAAATCCTAATAAAACAAATAACTAACACTTTTACCATTTTACTATTTTCAATACAGTCAGAAAACTGAACCACATGATTGCCTATCAGCCTAAAAAATTTATGTTTATAAATGTAAAATGAACTACAACTTTAGGTAACAAATAATCCAACTTATCTATCAGGTTCCCTCAACTCAGGCACCAAAATTAACACCTAAAAAACGAAAGACAAAATATTCTTGCTGGTTGAGTTTAATGTCATTTACTAATCAGTTAAATCCACTCTTACTACTATTAACTTAAAAATGAAGCACATGCCATTCTAGACACAAATTCGCTGGGTTCATTCGGTTTTAATAATACAGAATATGGAACAGAGAACAAAATGTATATTCACTCATTAGGGATTATAGAAAAATCAGAAAATTTTACTCACCAGGTCAACCTTGGCATACTCTTCCACAATCTTCATATGTTCCTCTGAGTTGTAACCATTCCACCGATCCCTTTTACCATCATAGTCAAACATAAGCTGAGGTTGTATATGTTCATCTGGTTTTATGTTAGTTCCTGTGAATTTGGCACCGACACGCCTAGGTCTCTGAAAAATAGCATATTATTTTATTTTTTTCTTAAATAATTGCATTTTAGAAGAAACTTTTACCTCATCTTTCTTTCACATAGATTGAAAAGATAACACTGCCTTAGAGAGTATGAATGTTAGTAACTTTGCCTAATGACTGCTTTCCTTCATTTGGAATTTTCTGATTATGATCAAATTTTCTCATAACACACTTCTGTCCCTTAAACATAACATGACAAAAACCCATTTTTATCAGTTCTCAGAAAAATAAAACAAGGACAGAATCTCTGGCAAGAGTCTCCAAAGCCTTCAATAAAAAGCTTACCTCAAAGCAGTCTTTTTTTTTGTGCGTCATAGCCCCACAATTTTCACATGCTCCTTTGCGGTATTTTGTAGTCACAATATTCTAAAAAATGCAAACAAAATACATAGAATTGGCTCTATCCAGATAAATATGGTGAAAATAATTTGTTTTTAGAATATACTCCTTAGGATGTCTCTCATGACAATGGTACCCTAATGGTAACCTAAAAGTAAAATACTGTTGGAATAATCACAATAATCACTAGACTAAATTAGGACAAAAAAAAAAACCTTCAAAGGAAAGCTATCCAGTTGACATTTGGGGCATTTACTATGAGGGAAAGTCTGGAGAATTTGGCAATCCAACTTTAAATAATGAAAGATCACAAGCTAATACTTTACATTACATGAAGTTTAAATTTTAAATTATTTCTATTTTTTATTATTTCTTAAAATAATTTTTTGGGGGACATTACGTTCATGATTTAAAATTTTTCTACCAACTGATACCTACAGCTCACATACCTCTTTCACGCCCCTCTTGTACCATTCTCCAGATGAACTGTACTCCTTCTGTTTCTCGGGTTGGGGTCTCTGGTGCTTTAATGTGGGCCTTTTTGATGGATCTATATACCACGGCACAGAGGAGATGTACTGTGGAATATGAGGATTGATATCTCTGTGATGAAGTAAAGATTAGACAGTTCAACAAGGCAGACGTTAACATGAGTTTAGTACAAATGCGCTTTTCCAGGCAAACTTCAGTCACTTACTTTCCTTCCTCATCTACTTCAGCTGGGGCATTACCCAGCTTCCTCTGTTCTTCTAGTTCCTTCTTCTTTCTCCAGTCCTCCCTTGTCATTTTCTTTGGCTCTTCCAAACCCATTTCACTTGATCCCCCTGGGGGGCCAGTGTTTGTTGCTTCTGCAACAGCAGCAGACATGGTCCTGGTTATCTTTGAGGAGGAAAGAGAACTTAAATTTGATGGAGGCAGTCTTTCATTATATCATTTTTAAGCCACTCTTGAGTACATGCCAATAATAATACTGGGGTTTTACACAATCTTCTGAATTTTTATATTTCATAGCTCCTGATTCCTTCATACTAGTAGCACAGGTATACTGATGGAAGTCTTCCACTGATTTCACATACCCCTAGCACTTATTATACATATACATACACCTATATATTCATATTCATATACATGTGTGTACTTGAACTATAAATCTGTACAAAAAAGTCCACAGGAACAGAGATTTAGAGCTAGAAGGTATTTTAGAGGTCATTTAGTTCAATGCCCTAATTTTACAGATGAGGAATCAGGTCCAGTGAGGCTAAGAGACTTGCTCAAGAAAACAGATAGTAAAGTTACAGTTAGGATTAAAGCTCTGGTCCTCTAGACTCCAAGTCATTCTCTCCTTTAAAAAAAAAAAAAAAGGTTGGTTTTTTACTCTGAATTTAAGAAACACCAATTAAAATAAGCAAGTCCAGATACAAAGCAGAACAGGAAGAGGACTGTACATAAAACAGCAAATCTCTTTTACATATGGCTTGCTTTTCCTTTTAAATATATATGTAATAAACTCAACATGTTAATTTTGAAAACTGTCTGGCTTGTCTATAGTTATTTCTGGTTTTCACCCATTCTTTTCTATGCATTTAAACAGTTTTTCAATGACTCTCCTTACTTTGGTTTTTATTTGCCACATACCTTCCTTCACGTTGCTCTCCTTACACCATGTTGCCTCCCTCCTGTCCCTCCTGCCCACCTTATCAAGGCTTGGCGGGAATTATCTTCTTTCTAACCAAAGCACCAAATGAATCCTTAGTCCTGACAAGGGTTTCTTTGTTTACAGTCATTTTTTTACAGGAATTTGGTGGGGTTTGGGGGAGTGCTCAAGCAACTTCCTGCTTTTACTCAGTCATCTTGGTTCCACCCCAGGGGTCTCTTTGAATGGTAAATGTTTGTGTGTAAGAATCCTTACAATAATTTTAATAAACATTTCATCAATTCCCAGCATGTGTAAAACTTATTACAGAAGTGACTCCGGGTTATTAAAGGGTAAGCTAGAGAAACTCAATGTCTGACAGATTTACAAGCTGGAAAGGATTCTCTCATACAGTTCTGGAAATACATTTTGAGGACTAGCCTAGCTAACTACAGAAACCCTTTTCGTCAGCAGGTTGGCTACTAGCTGATTAATTCTTTGGCCACTATGATTCATGCAAGAATGCTCCATAGTCCTATGAACCCTGCTTCTGTAGTGTTGGTAGAAGAGTGGCAGAAAAAGGGGCAGTGGTTACTAAGTATCACATGGGTTTTAGAGAATCTAAAAATACTAATTTAGCTGCTAGAACTCTCCAAGTATGAAATCTTTGTAACAACAAGTAAACTGACACAGTAGTGGAGGAACTGTATCACATCCATGCCATTCATGCATAAGTAAAACTCATAAGCATAAAGAAATAGTTGAGGAATGAAAGGATGGCTCACAGATTTCTTTCTCCTTAGGAAGATGAATACAAAAGTTGGCTTTACAATGCGGTCAGACAAGAAACGTCATTCCATGAGACAATCTGCTATATTGCTTTGGAGTGTTTACTATGGGTATTTGAAAAAAAAAATCACCATGAATATAATTTCTATTTCAGAAAATGTTATGGTGAAAATCTACAAAAAACTTAAGAGTCTTCAAACCAAATTAACATATACTTTCATGTTCAATGACTTCAAAGAGATGACAGGCACAGCACAGAATAGTAAAAAAAAAAAAATCTTGGAAAATATGATTCAGGATTAAGAAACTAAAGATTCTAAAGGCCTGTAGATGACAAAGAAGCTTCATATCTGCATACCATGAAGTCCTTCTTTAATACGAGAAATAAAAGGAACTAGACTTGATGAACACTCATCATCATAATAAGAAGAAAACTTATCTTGGGAAATAGCTAGTTTACTGACATTGTAGTCAATTCAGAATCAGTTATTTGAATGCAGTAAGATCATCAAATAAGTTAAAGTGACATTAAACTAAAAAAAGGATAAAGATAAGAAGATGTTGTAGACCAGGGTTCCTTAACCTTTTTTGTGACACAACCCTCTGGTGAACCTATGGACCTCTCTCGGAATAATATTAACTCTCTCTGATAATAACAATAATAACTATTTATATACAGCTTTGCAAATATTATCTCATTTTTATCCTCACAACCCTGGGAAGTAGGTACTTATCTTTATTTTAAAGATGAGGGAACTAAGACAGAAGTTAAGTAAATTGCCCTGTTACACAGCTAATGAGAGTCTGAAGCTGGATTTGAACTCCGGTATTTCTAACCCATAGTACAACACTCTATCCATTTCACCACCTAGCTTCTCTATAATTTAAAATACAATGGAAACCATAAATATATAATTTTCCCCCATACAATTTCGCAGATCCCCTCTGCCATCCCAATAAAGGAACCACAAGGTGTCCATGAATGCCAGGTTAAGAGTTCCTATTGTATATAACTACAACTGTGCAAAACGGATTTATTTAAATTAGCTACAGACTGAAAAATAGGAAAAGGATAAAAGATATGAAATGGTACAGATCTGTTGACATTTCTATAGTGTCTATTCCCATCACTAATGATAGTGGTACTACCACATTTGGACCCTATCACTAAATGATAGGCTATGTGAGGAAATAGAAATCACACTTATAAAGACAAGCTTGGGAAAAGTAACTGAACCTAAATAAACATTATGGAAGTACAGAAGAAATCTATACTTCAGAAATACAAATATAAAGGTCCCAATCAATCAATATTGGGAAATGCAGGTATTGTAAAGAACAAAAGTGATCAATACAAATTAAAAAAAATTTAGGCAACCAAGAGATGCTATTAAATAACAATCCATAGATCACTTTCTCATATCTATAAAATCTTTATGAAAATTATTTATAGACATCATTGATGAATGTATGAAAAAGGAACAATTAAACTTTTATGATTATTTCCTACACAGAACATGCCATCTGATTAAGATGTGTAAAGATGACAAGATTCTATTATACTGAATGACCATAAAATAACATTCCCTGGCAGCTTCCATACTTCTTTAAAAAGGTATCGTCCCTGTATATATTATGATTACATAAGCTTCCCTGATAGATGAAACCACAGGAGATAACTTTGTTCAAGGAGGCTCTTAATATAAAGAACAAATATGGTAATAGGAAAACATGCAGGACAAGGTGTTCATCACTGTTACGGAGGATATTCTCTGAGAAATTCAGATGTCAGGGAGATTTCCTATATGTGGAAAGGTTTTCCAGGTCAGTTGTCAAAAATGGGTCACATGCATCCCATAACACTTTTGAGTGCTACTGGAACCAGATTAAAATGTAATTGGGAAACATTTATCAAAATAAAAATTCAATAAAATGGATATTACATTTTCTAATGAAGTCAGCATGTAGCCAGAGGGACCCTTATGTATGGATTAGTGGTTTCCATTTCTGAGTTTGATACAACTGCTCCACGCTGTTCTGTTATGAAAGACATTAAGTTTATAGCAATGGGTTCCAGAACATTGCAAGTTTCATCAAATAAAATTCACAAACTCTAAAAAGAGATTGGTTTGGCAGCTTACAAAAAAAAAAAATCAAGTGAATGAAAAATTCTTACCGCTCAGATTCCAATGTACATTTGGATTGAATTAATGTGTTAGTATCTATATCCTGGAAAGGCACTGAAGATGGACAGTGAAGTGGACCCCCACATCACAAAGGTACAGGACTGTGGGTAGAATTATTTTTTGGGAAATTGCAGTTTGTTCATTAATTATCAGGCAATACCTTATCACAAAAGTCAGTTTTTAAATCTAGTGATGTTATATAACTTCAAATCACAGAATACTATGATTCTGAAGATTCTGTGCTGGGGACAAACTCAAGGGCAATGGGAAAAAGCATGTTTGGAATGCCTACAAGACTTTAGGAAACTTGGGTCCAAGTCTCAGCTAATGTCACTACCTAGATGAAATGACCTTGAGAAAATTCTCTCCTTGGACTCCTTCATTCCTTAAGTAAAAGTATTGGACTAAATGATCTCAAAGATCTAAAAATCAATGAATTTATGAAGATAAAATTGCTGGGAACCACACCATATAAAATTCTGTTGAAAGAACTGGGTATATTTAATCCAAAACTGAAGACTCAGGTAGGCCAAGTTAGCGTTCTTCAATTATCTACATGGCAAACTTAGAGAAATGGGATTAGAGCTGTTCTGCTTGCTCTTGGAATACAGAAACAGGAAAAATGAGCATAAATTGGTGGGACAAATATTCCAGCTTGATTAAAAAAAACTCCACCAACAAATAAACTAGCATTTAATGCTAAGGTTCCCTATAGAGCTGACTGGACCTTCTAGCTTTCGGTCACTTCAAGTTCCCCTTAAGAATAAGCTTTCTCAGGAGGCAGTGAGCTCCCCATAATTCATTCATTCAATAAGCATTTGCTGAACATCTTTTTATGTATTAGGGACTCGGGAAAGAAAGACAAAACAAAACAACAAAAAAGAAGTAGCTCCTGCCCTCAAGGATCTTATATCCTATTGGGTAGAAACATGTATACCTAAAGCTAATTGTAAAATATGTAGAAAGTAATTTCCCAAGGTGATCACTAGCAGGTGGGGCAGGAAAGTACAGGACAGACTTTCTGAGCGGCACTGCCACAGAACCTTCTTTTAAATTAAATCTTATTTTTTTCAATCAAAGAAAATACACCTTCTTTGAAACAGAACGAAAAACCAAACTTTGAAAGAAGTGAGGTGAGGGAGTACATGTAGTGGAAGTAAGCAGGGAGTATACTCCATGCATGAAGGGTGGCAGCCGGTGTACAAAGGCACAAAATGGGAAAAGCAAAGTCGTATGCTTGGAGAGCTGCAGAAGTTGTACAACTACTCCTTGGGGATGGGACAACACTCCTGGTTGGGTACAGATAACAGCTAGCATTTAAATAGCATTTTAAGGTTTGTAAAGTGCTTTACAACTACTGTCTCATTTGATCCTCACTTTACAGAAAAGTGAAGCAGACATAAGTTAAGTGATTTACCATAGTTAAGGGTTTGAGGCCGAACTTGAACTCAGGTCTTCCTGGCTATCTGTCTTCCATGCCTGCAATGCCCTACTGCTTGTGCTTGAACCCCAATTTCAAGATCACATTTCTCCCTAGCCTCAAAACACTATCCCTTACAGTTTTCTCCTCAGTCAAAGGACACTATGCCTAGTAATTACTCATGAGTGGGCCGCTGTAAAACAAACTATCTTTCCCCATTACAAGAACACATTGACCTCTGAAGAAATTCCCTTGTAAAAACAGGACTATTTTGTAACCACAGAATAATCCTACAAAATTATCATGTATTGATTTCAACAGTTATCATACACAATCCAGAGGTCAAGCTATAGACATCAACTCTCAAAGCTAGCTTGCCACAGTCGTGACAGAACAAAAATACACCCTTTACAGAAATCCCTTCCCCTGGTTTCCAGCAGTGAATGACACCTGTGACCAAGGTAGTATGTTATCACCCAACTAGCATATCTCCCAGATAATCCATTATTTTTTCTATATAAGCTTTAGTATCATTCCTGTTAAGTGGCAAGTTTCCTATACAATAAACTTTTGCCACCTTTATTTACTTAAAGAATTCTCGAGTCTGTGAATTCATTCTAGAGGACCCTCTCCCGCAGTTCCTTCCTTGAGGGGTCCCAGAACCCCTCAAACCGTATCATTACTGCTTCCCCTCTGACCTCCTTGACTTCCTTTAAATCATAACTAAAATCCCACCTTCTACAGGAAGTTCTTCCCAACCCCTCTTAATTCCAATGTCTTCCCTCTGTTAATTATTTTCTATTTATTCTGTACTGTATGGAGCTGCTTCGTATGCACGTTTGCATGTTGTCAGCCCTATTAAATTATAAGTTCCTTGGGGTCAGGGATAGTCTTTTGCCTCTTTTTGTATCCCGGGCTTAGCACTGTGCCTGGCACAGAGTAGGCACTTTATACACGTTTATTGAATTGGTACCAGGCCCACGTCAATACACTGCTCAATCTAGCTGTCTGATGACCTCTCCCCCCACCCAGATCAGGGGCTCTGGGAGTCTAGAACCTTCAGCATGTTCCAGTGTAATAGACATTGGCAATGGAGTCAGAAGCTGTTCGGTCGTGTCTGGCTCTTTGTGACGCCCTTTGGGGCTTTCTTGGCAGAGATCCTGGAGTGTTTTGCCATTTCCTTCTCCAGCTCATTTTACAGATGAAGAAACTGAGGCAAACAGGGTGAAATGATTTGCCCAGAGTCACACAGTTTACTCGTGTCTGAGGTCAGATCGGAATGAGTAAGATGAGTGTCCTGACTGCAGGCCTGGCCCTCTCTCCACTGCGCCACTCAGCTGTCAGAAGACCCGAGTACAAATCCCTCTTCGAACATTTAGCAGCTGTGCGCCCACCCCCCTTCCCAGGTTAGGACCATCAGTAAAAGGGGGTGGGGGAGAGTTTGACCCGGATGCCCCAAGGAACCCCCAGCTCCACACCCACGACCCCTGGGGTGCTCGTCCCCTCACCCCGGGCCCTCCACCCGCCTCCAGGTCAGTTCTCTCCTCGGTTTCGAGGGCCAGATCTATCTTCTGGCCCCGGAGGCCACTGGGCCCCTGTCCCGAGGCCTTCCGGGCCCGGAGCGGAGGCCGTGAGCTCTGAAGGCCAGTCTTCCCCGGCACCCTCCTCCCGGAAGCCCAGGAGCACTCACCTGGGGGCGTCCCTGCGTCTGTCTAAGGGAAGACCCCAGAGGAACCACGACCCCGACCCGGACACACTTCTACGGCGGCCGAGCCTTGTTTACATCCGGGAACTTCGAGGAGCGTCCCACAAGCCACTGGGGCTGACGTATCTTAAAGAGGCTGCGTCGTGTTTGCGCTCGCCGCTGCGGCAGATGCGGGCATGCGTAGTTTAATCTCCTTGCGTCCCTCTCCCTCCGCCCCTCCCCCTTACCCATCCTTTTCCACAGCCCGCGGCCAGAGTTCAAGTTTATTTACTTAACACCAAAAAGCTCGCTCTCCCAGGAAACTCCTGTATAACTTAATCACGAATGTTTTTGGTACCACTAGTAGAGCCCTACATTCTCTGCCCTATTCCGCGCCCATGAAGCCCTCGCTTGCGTAAAGGAGCAGAGGGAAGCGTCTCTTCTTTATTCTCTAATCCTGAGTCATAATTTCAGCGCCCTCGCTTTGGATTCCTCTGTTGTCCCTCTTTAAAATATTGTAGTTGTTGTATGGGCATCCATACAACTCCGAGCCCGAAGTCAGGAAGACCCGTCTTCCTGAGTTCGGATTCAGCCCCAGGTAGTAAGTAGTGAGCAGGGTGACCCTGGGTAAGTCACGTAACTGTTTGCCTCAGTTTCCCCGTCTGTAAAGTGAGCTGGAGAAGGAAATGGCAAACCACTCCAGGATCTTTGCCAAGAAAACCCCAAATGGGGTGACCAAGAGTCAGACGCTACTTATATTGCTTGGGCTCGTTTTGTTACGAGTTGGGCTTCCTTCTCTATTAATCCTATTCATTCTTTCAGCACAGCATTATTCCATTGTGTTCACTATTTAGCCATTCCCCAAATGGATGGGCATCTGCTTTCCACTTCTTTGCCATCACGGAAAGGGCTGCCATGAATATTTTGGGGCTGTGCTTATCATTTAAGAACTTGAGTTGGTGCATAATTTCCATCGCTTTTCTCTTTTTACTGTGAAACTCACCCACATGCATCTACACCACCTGTTGGAACACATGGCTCTGCATCATGGTTCCGTAGAAAACAGGCAGCTGTTCCTCTTTAGATGGTGCTGCTCTCCTTTGGGGGAGGGGGAAGAAAGCACCTCATATCTGTAATTTGACTTTAGGTCTTCCGTGGTAATTCTTCCCTTTCTCCCTTGTGTCAAGTTCTTTCACCGTCTAATTCTAGGAACAGGTCGGCATTCCCTTCGCTTCTTCAGGTGCTTCTTTACTTTTAGATTGAAGCCCTTCTATTAACACAACCACCTAATTCTCAAGATCCTTTATCTTTTCTTTTGGGAGGGAGATCAGTTTGTACTTTGAGAATAGGTAGCAGTTTCAAAATCGAAAATATTATATACAGTTGTTTTTCTTTTTTTAAGTATATAATAAATTCAGCAGTTAACTTTTTAAGCTGTCTTCTTTGTGTTTCCTTTTGACCTTTCTGTTCTATGCATTTATAAAAATGCTTCAGTAATCCTCTTTTCTTTCTTTTCTTTTGCTCTTTTTTTCCTTCCCATCCCTATTCCTTAACCCTTTCTTCCAATTTTCTCTGTTCTCCTGGAAGAAAACAAAAACCTAAACCCTTTGTAACAAATATATGTGGTCAAGTAAAACAAATTTCCACACTGGCTGTGTCAAAAATTGTGTATCTCATTCTGCCACTGGTTTATATCACCTCTAGGTCAGGAGATGGCTAACATCCTTAGTACTCTGGAATTGAGATTGGTCATAGATAATAGTTATTTACCCACTGCAGAAAAACAAATACTCCACAGGTTAATTCAGATTACTACAAAATTATTCCTGCTCTTTAAACATGCTGAAAGCAAGATCGTTCATTCTTTGTCTTTTTTTTTTTTTTTTTTGCTAATAGTTCTTGGGTGATTAATTCTCCTCAACTTTAGTGCTAAAATGACAATGAATTTCTTCAGTTCTCGCCTTGTTAGCACCTTCTGGCCTCATTAGCACTTTGACAGAAATACCTAATTTCCTCTCCCTGTGACCTAGTACTAGCCGCCTCTATTTTCCTTCCCTCTCTCTTTTAGTTTGAATCCTTCGTCTGCTTTAGTTCTCTTTCTTCCTCAGTTCCTCCCAAATTTCCTGCCTCAAATATTTATCTTTGGCCTTCTTTACAATTTCCAAACCATTTTCATAATTAATTCTCCATATTTTCCAGTCTTTACAAAAGTACTTCCAAACACTTCCCTGGAGGGGCAGGATCTTTTTCCCACCCTGATATCACTACTAGGTTCAGAAATGGTGACTAGAAACCTTGTTCTTTCTCTCTCTAATACCTGGGAATGGTGTTCCCCCATGTAACAGCAAGGACCCCGGCATATACAGGAGGGCCTGCTACACAGGTTCTTTGATCAGCTTTTCTAAAAGGAAAAGAATTTTTGAGGGGTCAACAATCAACTTTAATGGAGCACATATATCATTCACTTAAGTCAGGAGAAAAACCTAGCACCCTGAACTTCAGAGGAAATACAGAGAGATAAAGACCAACAGACAGGGCTTCCAATTGTCTGACCATAAGCAATACCTACATGCATATACATATAGGTGTATTTATTTACCAGAGAGAAAAGCACCATCTGGGTTTTCAAAGTGTATGTGTGTGGGGGAGGTGGGGAGGGGTTCCTTAGCAGCTACCCAGAGTCTTATCTGGTCAAACAAATGCTTCCAGTGAGTAAACCCCAAAGTAAAACCTCACGTCAGAGTATTTATACACTTTTCAGAGACTGAGAGCATGACCCTCTGACCCAGTGCCTCAGTAGACATTAATAAAAGCTATCATTAACTCTTTTCCCTGCCCACCATTAACCTTGCATTAACATTATACCCCAACTTGAGGGATCATTCCCCACTTATCCAGGGACAGATTAAGTAACCCAGTTTCTTCCTAATTAGATCTCTTAAGGATGCTTAAGCAAGCAATTAAATGTTATTCTTAAGATCATTCTGGGACAGCAGGGGTCTTTCCCCGCAAAATTCCAGAATTCATTTTACTAGTAGATACTTTTCACTTTTAAGAAGAGAGGAAAAGGTCTTAGCCAGACTACACTTAAATACACTAGATTCTATTCACTGAATTTCTATTTTGTTCCATTAATCTGGTAGTGTAAGTTTCCCTTTGTACTGATCGCTGACAAATTCTATTTCATAATCAGTTCCTCACATATTACCAATCCATTTTCTCATATTAATATTTTGTGGCTTTATTTTAATTAATTAATATTTTATGGCTTTTATATATTTTATGGCTATGAAATAGCTTATTGGTATTTTATTAAATCTATAAATTAATTTGGGAAGTTTGAGCATTCTTTATTAAAATTTGCTCAATTTAACATTTTATTGAATCTATTTGTTCAGTTCTTTAATTTCAGGCAAACTATTTGGAGTTTTCTTTGCATAGATGTATGTCTTGACAAATTAATGCCCAAATATTTGCTAAATTTTATCATTATTGTAAATGATATTTCACTATCATTTTTCTTCCTGATTTTCCTAGTGGTGAGTAGAAGTACACATGATTTTTGAGGATTTATCTTATGCCCTGCTATTTGCTAAAGTCATTCATTAATTTGTTTAATTTTTTGTTGAGTGTCTTGGGTTTCATAGTTATAAAATCATCCATGTAGACATCCATATTTTAATTTCTTCATTTTCTCTGCTTATGACAGTTTGCATATGTATGTGTGCATGTGTTCCAATGTAGCCTTTGGTCTATCTGGTCTACTCTTCCATTATTCCTTGTTCTTCCTATGGGTCTAGCTCATTTCCTTTCCAGTTTTTTGGATGATAATATTTTATGACACTTCTTGCATACAAAGCCTTGAAATCAACCTATGCACACTTACCACACATTTCTCCACTGTCTTCCTACAATTTTAATTCTTTGGAGATCTTGGTTTCCAAAAAAATGGGTCTTTGTATAAGGAAATAATTTAGGATTGTCAAAAGCACTGCACCATTTCCCAGGTTTAACCTCATCCCATCTGCTTGCCTCCTCCTATTCAACTTCTTTCCCATCTTCAGGGCCTGTCCAAGACACATGTACATATGAGCTAAATGTTGACTGGTGTACTATCTTTGCTGCACACACTGCTATGGTATGATAAAAGTTATCCCAGAGTATACCAGTTGGTCACTTGTTCTGAATGTAGACTTCAGAATGGTACTTTTGGAGAATTGGGAGGAGCTTGAAGAGAAGAATCTATTCTCCATCTTGGAATCATGCAAGTGAGTAAGGTTGAGCAGTGGTTCTAGTTTGGGGTAACCACTCCCCTGTTCTTTCATTCTGAGATTTTGATGGACTGCTGCTGTTGGATATCAATGAGGTGCCAAAGAGACTTCCAAGATCTAAGAGCAACCATCAGTTGGTGAAGCAGTTAAGCACCTTGGGAAGCAGCTACCATTAACTGCCCAAGTCCTCCAAGTTTTTTTCTCTTCTTCCTTTCTATAGTGGGAAAGAATCCAAGGAGGAAGAAACAAATTCTGTCTGTACAGTCGTGAATGGTTTCCTCCTATCCAGATTCATTCTTCCCATCATTTCTCATTGTCTTTCAGTTGTTATCATTTTATTGCCCCTTTTATATATAAAATAAAACCTAGAGGCAGATAGTCCTTATCTCTGTGATTCATAAAAGCACAGGTAGATATCTGGGGGAAAGTTCGGGTATTTGTAAGGGGGTGGCTTCCGTGAAGCTGAAGCTTGAGAAAAGAGAAGGAACAGATAGTAACTCCAGTTTGACATCACAAACACAGTGGAGTGGCATTGAAAGATCACCTTTAAGCAAGTGCAGGTCCCTATAAACAGGAGACCCTGTAAGACAGAGATTAATAACATAAGCATAAATTGATTCCTAGATTGCAAAAGGAGCAAAGAAAAGGGAGATATGTGTTATTGGACCTCTTTTCTTTAAACCTGCTTACAGAGACTTCTGTGTCTGTTCGTCCTTCATTGCCGAAGAAGACCATGCCATCAGAGAAATGATGACATGACTTGCACTTGACTTTGCTTTTTGAATGAGGGAGGGCTGTGCAGGTCACCAGCCTCACTCTCCTCCAGAGCCATCTGAATCCAGTGACCAGATATTCCTCAGAATGCCTGGAAATGACCCAGGATGAGGCAATTGGGGTTAAGTGACTTTCCCAAGGTCACACAGCTAGTGAGTGTCAAGTGTCTGAGGTGAGATTTGAACTCAGGTCCTCCTGCCTCCTGCACTGGTGCTCTATCCACTGCACCACCTAGTTGCCCCTGGTAAATGGTCTACATCACGGTTTACCTTTCTAGCTCCTTACAATCTTTACAGTAATTTGGCAGTAGGCAATTTTTACCAATTTTTTTTCCAGGTAGATTGTTATACTAGTTTCTTTTGAGTGACTGTGCATCTCATTGAGGCACTCTTTCCTGGGTTTTATGCCATCAGGACACTTTTGGGATACTATCTACTAACAGTCCATACTATCTGTTGCTATTGTTCAGTTGTTTCCAATTTTTTGAGACCCCATTTGGGGTTTTTTTTGCAGAGATACTGGAAGAATTTGCCATTCTTTCTCCAACTCATTTTACAGAAGAGGAAACTGAGGCAAATGGGTTAAATGATGTGCCCTGGGTAACAGAGCTAATAAGTTTCTGAGGCCAGATTTGAACTCAGGAAGGTGAATCTTCTGGACTCCAGGCCCGCTACGCTATCCACTACATCACCTAGTTGCTCCTTGTAGAAGTTAATTGATGTTAAATGGTTAAATGGAACTGAGGTCCTAGTCACTGTTAGCTGAAGATGGGAGAAACAACCAGTGGGGACTCAAGTTGAAGGCATTAGTGAAGCGTTACCCCAAATCCCCCAGGGGACTCATAGAGCCCTGAGAGGGAGATGTAGTGGCCTGACTGTGGATAGTGACCCTAGAGACATGTTCACTACACGGAGAATATTAAAATATCAGTAAACTTCTCTCTCAGATAGCTTCAGAGCTCCAAGGAGGATCAAACGACTGACAATTTCAGGGGTAATTCTACTTTTCTCTGTCTTCTTCTCCCTCTCTCTGTACTAAATATGTCACTGCCCTTCTCTCTGGCTTCCTGTTCCCAAAAATGTAAACATACCAATGAAAAACTGTTTTTATCAATCACACTTTATTTTAAGCTGACAGTCAATACAAATTAAGCAGAAATACAAACAAACTTCAAAGAACAGAGATAAGCTCTGGAACTGGATACTCACCCTCCCTGAGAGGAGGATAGGGAGAGAGGGAGAAGCATCACTATTCTTGTTCTCAAAAAACATGGACAATTATAGACTCTCTCATCATCTCAGTTCTGGTTGGCATCTGTGTGGTATAACTCCTTCCCTCTCCCTTCATCCCTTTTCCCACCATCGTAGCAGAGATGCTGTTGATCTAATCCCTAGTAGTCCCTCCATATCTCTTTTCTGTCACTCAGTTTTCCTCTTTTCTCTCTCCATCTCTTCTTATCCCTGTTTGTCATGTTAGGTTCTTTTCCTGGGTGAAGGGAAAACAATGTTGGTTCTTTAAGGCATAATCCCTCTTTAGTCCATGAATCAAAATAGACTGGAGTCTCTTTCCCATCCAGCAAAACTTTATTCCTGGTATGTATATCTCCTTGGTAACAGAATCTACATACAGATGAAGAAACTGAGATTGTTACTAAGGATGCAGATCTATTCTGCCCTGATTATGCCAACATAAAGATGAAAAATGTTCAAAGAACAGTCCTACCCGAAGGGGAAAGTACAGAGATACTGAAGAAAAAAAGGCAGTCCATGCCACCGTGTGTGTAGATTTATTGGGTTAACTGGGAGAGTTTAAAGGAGTTTACTCACAAGACAACATCCTGAGCTGATAGCAAGATAGAATAATGGATTCACCTTTAGGTTCAGTCACATATTACATAGAAACAGAATAAAGAAGGTATAGTGCCAAGGATGGCCCAGGATCATGGGCAAGTTTTCCCATGAGATAATTGGAGCTTCTTTTGCTTGTTTGCATTCTTTGAAGGTAGTCTATGTTAACAGGAGTCATAAATCACATTCTCATACTCTGGCTTCCATCATACAATTATTAGCTAGTTCACACATCTAGTTAAATGTCAGGGGCAGGATCTGAATAGACTGACACCAGGACTGGTGTTATATATCCATCACAGCACACTGCATCTTAATGAAAATGGCATAACTTTTTAAAGCATATTGAGGGGATGGGGTAAGGAAATATAATTTAATACCTAATCAAGAAGAATACTGTGTTAATTTCTTTTTAGGGCTTTAGCCTTCCTGATAATCAACACCCCTCTACAGATAGCTCTGAGCTGCAATAGATCACTAGTATAATCTTCCTCAGTAAGAGTCAGAAAAAATCAATCCATGTGAAGTTTAACAAATAACTTTGGTCTCATAATAAAATTCACAATTTTTAATTTGAATGACAAGGAAAATAACCAGATACAGAATGTTTGAATTGAATGAGGCATTTTAGAAATTCTCATTTGACAGATGGGAAAACTGAGACCCAGAGAAGCGCTTAAAGAGTATGACTAAATAGGAAAAAGACACTGGGCCGTGATTCAGGGTATGATTTTATGTCTCTGGACAGGATTTGTAGAAATGAGAACTAGATGAAATCCTGGATAAAGACTTTGAAGAAAAAAAATTCCAGTTAATGAAAAAAATAAACAACAGCAAAGCCAAAATGTAGCAAAAAACGTACCATGTTGATGTTCACCTATTGCATCATTTTTGCTTTAATCTGTGTTCTCTAAATAAATCTATTGCACTTAACACAAGTTCAGGAAAAAATTTTGCTAAATTTGAGAAACAAGGTTGGGAAAGTACAGAAAGAGAAATGAAAATAACTGTTCCCTTGGCACATGTTCTTGGAATACAAAAATACACACTTGTTTAAGATAAGCAGAATGTTTGATGATGATAGATGAAGAACTCACATATTTCTCAAATATATGATAAATTCCTTTTTTTTAGGTTTCTTCTAGTCCTTTGGTTACATATTCTTTTCAGTTTTTCTCCTTATACTTTATTAAAACTCCAACACCAAATGAATGATAAATAGATTTAGAGCTAGGAGGGCCCTTAAATATCAACCCTTTCTTATTTTACATATAGCTATGGCTGCATCCTATAGAACATGCTGCTGAACTCTCCTGTGTATGTGTAACTGATTCACTGCTGGAGAGGATGAAGCAACCCCTTATTAGTCAGCAAGCAGTAAAAGCAAAGGAATAAGTAGATCTTAAAAAGAGAGCGAATGTCCCCTTGCCTGCCCCTTCCCCACCCTATTGAGCTAATCAGGACTATTGGGGCCTCCTGTTGAAGGGATGAGGAAGAGAGATGTTGCCCTTCCCCTGACCAGGGCAGGAACGGCAAACTGAGAGTGCAGGACAGCTAAAATAAATGTGTTGGTTTAGGGGAGCCTAAGCCTCAACTTTGGGACCCTGACTATCTCTTCTGCTTTATATTTCCTTACTGGGATAGATAACTGAAAAATAATCCTGAGACAGACATTTCTAGGCTTGGAGGCAACCTTTTGTATTCCAGATATCTAGGCTACCTAGATCAATTTTTTCAGTCAGAGATGACTTATAGCAGCATGAATATTCCTCCACCATAGCCTTCTTAGAGAATATGACCACGGATAATGAAGAGGAACTCCAGAACCTGGCCTGACTTACCAGAAGACATGAACCTACAGTGTATTGTTCAGAGTAGACAATACAGCCAAGGTGAACCATGAACTGCCTCTTTAACCATTCCCCAAATTGTTTCATGTTCAATGTCTAAGTATCAATAGAATGGTTGATATGTTACTGTTGCTGCTCTAATATTTTGTCAGTTTTGATTGTGAGTCTCTTTTGTTAATAATTTCTTTTGGACAGAGGAAATAAATAGCTATCCTATACTAGAATTACATTGTACTTTGAGTACTTTTCTACTTCCCCTTTTTGAGGAAATGTTAGACAATGAGTCAAATTCAAAGTTTTAAAATGTGTGTGTAGGGTGTGTATGTGGGGTATGTGTGTGTGGGGCGGGTATGGGGGTTGTGGGGTGGATAGGCAAGGAGATGGGGAAGGAGGGGAGGGGGAGCAAAGGAGAGAGAGAGAGAGAGAGAGAGAGAGAGAGAGAGAGAGAGAGAGAGAGAGAGAGAGAGAGAGAGAGAGAGAGAGAGAGAGAGTCTAACCTCGAGAGAGAGAGAGAGAGAGAGAGAGAGAGAGAGAGAGAGAGAGAGAGAGAGAGAGAGAGAGAGAGAGAGAGAGAGAGAGAGTCTAACCTCTCTG
This sequence comes from Bettongia penicillata ogilbyi, assembly GCA_023548195.1. Taxonomy (NCBI): domain Eukaryota; kingdom Metazoa; phylum Chordata; class Mammalia; order Diprotodontia; family Potoroidae; genus Bettongia; species Bettongia penicillata. The sequence continues at coordinate 2,064,663 of JAJHZJ010000135.1, read as the reverse complement.
GGCTAAGAGGGGATGCTTACTGGAGAGGGAGATTCTGAGCACTCCACTGCCTCTTGGTTCAGCAGTAGTTCTTTACTGTTACATACAGATGAGGAAAATGAGGCACAGCAAAGTTCTTTTGCTCATCACATAGGTAATGAGGAGGTATTGCCAGAATTGAATTCAGGTCCTTGGACTTTTGGCCCTGAGTTCCCTTATCTGAATAAATAAGGGACTGGACTCTATGGTCCTTTCTGGTTTTGAATCTATGAATTCTATGATTTGAAAGTTAGAACTTTTTCCTATGTAGTCCTTTTTATAGGACCAAAGAGATCATAGGGTCATAAATCTAGAATTGGAAGCGGTCTCAAAGGCTACTTAGATCAACCCCCTCTTTTTATTGATTAGGAAACTGAAGACCAGGAAGTTAAGGTTACAAAGGTAGTAAGGTTAGAGTGGTGGAATTTGAACTCAGTTTATCTGACTCCAGGGTCAGTGCTCTTTCCACTCTGCCCAGAGTCACACAATTGGCCTTCTAAAACTTACAATAAGGAATTGAAAGGTTTTTTTCTCAAATGTTGAAACAACTTTTTTTTTTTTTTTGTCAGGTTTTTATTTCTTTACCTTCTATTAGAAGCTGGAGTCAGGGAAAGTCTCATATTTGTGAGTCCTATGTTATTGATTATTAAGGTGACTACTAAAGCACCCTCTACTTCTGAGATTGCCATTAGCTGATTCCTAGTTCTATATTGTCTCAAAAGAGGTACATACTGCTGCCTTGCCTAGAAAGTCTTTTTCTGGTTTATGTCATTACCTGAAACCAGAGGATGGGGCTAATGGCTAAATGTTTTGTATACATATTTTTCTAGTAGGAATGAATTTCTCCCTCTTTTTTCCTTAATGAAATTAATTTTAAAATCCTACCTGAGAGACTATAATTTAGCCATATAATACAATCTTTATATTAACAAAATTCCATTAATTTCTACTGTATAACCCTAAATAAGGCATTTCTCCTTTGCTTGAAAATTTCCGGCATGGAAGAACCCATTTCCTCCTGTGTCTGCCTATGCCACTTTTGAATAGATCTACCTGGTTTTTTTTTTTGGTCATTATATTATATTACCAGGACTGAATTTATTGCTTTTATAAGGAGCATCACTCACATATTTCAAGTGTTTAAACCAGACTGGATAAATATGCCACTTAGGATAATTAAAAGGAAATTGGAATCACAACTCAGAAGAATAATATGCTTCTGAAACACTTCTGGCCTGTTTCTTTTCTATGCCACATTTTATAAGTTGTTTAGCTTTTTCTTAAAACGAATTCACAAAGAAATAAAATGCTGTGAGACAGAATAATTAGTCACATTTCTATAGAATTTTAAGTTTTATAGAATACTTTTATCATAACAACCCTAGAAGGTAGGAGGTAAAAGTATTATTTTCTCCATTTTATGTCAATAACTAAAGTCATCCAATGACCCTGGAAAGAGTGCTGTATTTGGCGTTAAAGGATCTTGGTTTGAATTCTTCCTCTGCCATTTATTTTCTAAGTGACCTTGGTCAAATTATTTCACCTTTCTATGCCTCAGTTTTCTTATTTGTAAATTGAGGAATTTGAGGATTGAGTGACTTGTAAGATTGCTTCTAGTTCTCTAAATTTATGGGTATATGAACCAGACCTGAGATATCACAGCCTCAAGACCCTTCATCATTCTGGTTACTTGTTCTCTGGACATTGTAGAGATTAAAAAGATTCAAGAGACATAGTTTCTGAGTAATTTAATCATTTTATTAATAAGGCCAGCATGTTTATTAATAGAAGGATAGTCATTTGACCATCTCTCTTAGACCAAAGATAATCATGGGGCTCAGAGTTTATTTGTGCTTTGAAGAGTAGGTTTTCCCCAGGGTGGAAATCAACTCTTATTAGTTAACAATCAATGAGAGGATAAATATTACAGTGAGGGCCTCAGAGTGATATCATGTTACCCTAGGACAGAGAACTATTTCTATACCCAGACCATCTCCAGGTTTGGGCAATATAGACAAAAGGGTCTCTCTCCACCCAAGCTTGATTGAATGGAATTCACTTTAGACTAGAGATTCCTTGTAAGGTTGAGTGGTTTTGAATAGAGGAGAAGGTTAACTAAACCTTCAGAGATTATGGTCTTGAAAATAGAAAAATCCCTGAATCTCCCCAAATCACTGGTTATTAATAATCATTTCTCTCAACATTCCATAGCTTCTTAATGTCATTTCTTAAATGTGGGATCTAAAACCAAAAGTGACACTACAGGTGTGGTCTGACCAGTGGGATCACTTCTTCCCAAGTCTTGGAACCTGTGCCTCTTTTCATAAAGACTAAAAGCACATTAGCTTTCTAGGCTATCATATATCATACTATTGACTGCTACATACAGATGACCCATTTATCTGCCTTCCCTCCATCTTTTTCAGATGAATTACTGTCTAGCTATGTCTCACTCATCTTTCATTTGTGTAGTCGATATTTTAACCTGTGGATAAGGGACAGTGGGATCGGATCCATCTTCTCACACTCTGATTAATTGGTCACATACTCCTTGGGGTCAAGCCATAGCCTCCACCACTGAGACCTCTTGGGTAGATGATAGGACAAGCATACGTAGACATTCAGTGGCCAGACTGAAAGAGTAGTCATTAATTATTTGATGTCATTTTAGAAGGAAATCATCAGTAGTATATCCCAAGGATATCTATGCTCTGACAGCTTTCTGTTGTTTAAATTTTTATCAGTGACTTGGATATAAAGAGCGTGATTTGCAGATATGCAAATGACACAAAGCTAAGAGTCACAGCTAGCACAATGATATAATTTATCTTTCTTTGAAATCGTATTTTATTTTTTCCCAATTATGTGTAAAGATAATTTTTAACATTCATTTTTTAAAAATTTGAGTTCCCCAATATAATAAAAATGACAATTTTTATTTGAGGATTGAGTGACTTGTAAGACTGCTATCTAAATTAATTTACTTATTCAGTGCTATACCAATCAAACTATCAGATAATTATTTTCTAGAGCTAGAAAAAATAATGTCAAAATTCATCTGGAAGAAAAAAAAGAATATCAAGGGAACTAGTGAAAAGAAATGCTAGGGAAGGTGGTCTGGCCCTACCAGATCTCAAATTGTATTATAAAGCAGCAATTATCAAAACCACTTGATACTGGCTAAGAAACAGAGGGCTAGAGCAGTGGAATAGGTTAGGTACTCAAGACATAATAGTCAATGAATATAGCAATCTACTGTTTCATAAACCCAAGGACTTTAGCTTCTGGGATAAGGACTCATTGTTCAACAAAAATTGCTGGGAAAACTGGATAACAGTGTAGCAGAAACTGGGCATAGACCAATGCCTGACACCATACACAAGAATAAAGTCCAAATGAGTACATGATCTAGGTATAAAGATTGATACTGTAAACAAATTAGTGGAGCAAGGAATGGTGTATTTATCAGACTTTTGGAAAAATTTTTGACCACACAAGAGATAGAGAACATTATGAAGTACAAAATGAATAATTTTGATTACATTAAATTGGAAAGTTTTTGCACAACCAAACCCAATGCAACCAAGATTAAGAGAGAAGCAGAAAACTGGGAAAGAATTTTTGTAACTAGTGTCTGTGATAAAGGCCTCATTTCTAAAATATATAGAGAACTGAGTCAAATGCCCAAGAATACAAGTCATTCTCCAATTGATAAATGCTCAAAGGATATGAATGGGCAATTTTCAGAGGAAGAAATTAAAACTCTCTATAGTCATATGAAAACATGCTCTAAATCACTATTGATTAGAGAGATGCAAATCAAAACAACACTGAGGTCCCACATCACACCTATTGGATTGGCTAACATGACAAAACAGAAAGATGATAAATGTTGGAGAAGATGTGGGAGAGTTGAAACACTAATTCATTGTTGGAGCTGTGAGCTGATCCAACCATTCTAGAGAGCTTTTTTTTTTGTTTGTTTGTTTGTTTTCAGTATTCTACAATCACTTCCATATATCTTAGATTTTTTTCCCTCCCTCCCCCTCCCCATTTGGTATTCTGCTGGTCTTACTATGTCTGGAAATTATCTGACATTTACATGCCATAGGACCAAAAGATCCTGATAGCAAAGTCTAGATGGCTTCTCCTGATTCTTCCTATATTTACCAGGATGTGATTTTTGTTAATGTATGACAAAATTTCTAAATTATATTCTTTTGATCTTTGGGACAGTCTGTATATGTCTTCTAGGTTCCCCTTTATAATCTTACCTCCTTAGACTGAATACTTGTAAAATTACTATACTGACTAAAAGAGGGTAGTGGTGGTGGTCAGGGTGACCAGAACAAGATACAATTTTAACACATCTTCTAAATCCACTTCTCTTCTACATTTGACTTTTACTGCATTCCTTCCAGTCATCTAGTTTGATGACCTCAGTATCATTTTCAGCTCCTCACTCTCTCATACAATCTGTTGCTAAATCTTGTTATTTCGACTTGTGCAGTATCTCTAGCATCTGTTGCCTTCTCTCAAATCACAAAGCCAAAGTCCTCATCACCTCTTGCATGGACAACTGGAAACAACTCTTATTTGTTCTCTCTACCCCAATCCCTTATTTGTTCTCTCTACCTCCAGTCTCTTCTCCAACCCATAATCCATACAGCTGCCAAAACGAAGCACAGGTCTGACCATATTGCTCTTCTTTTCAATAAACTCCAATGGTTCCTTGTTGATCTAGGATCAAATATTATTTCATCTTCATCTCATTCTTTATAAATTCCTATTTTTATGTTTGGTGATATACTTAATTATTAATATAGTAATATATGTATATAATTTACAAATAAATTTATACATATTGGGGATGTGGGCTCAGGCATTTTTAATTAATAGAGGTGTATAATCAGAAAAGGTTTAAAGACTGCTGAGCTAGCACACTTTGACCCATTTATAAGATGGATCCATTCTATAAGAATAGCATGAGAAACTTTGTTTAATACTTTGTTAAAATCCAGATAAGCTATATTCACTGTGTTATCTTGATCTATCAATCCAATAGTTTTGTCAAAGATGAAAATGAGACTAATTCAACATGTCCTATTCTTTTAAAATTCAATTTTATTTTTTCAACTAAGATTGGTTTTCTTTTCTTTCTCTTTTCCTCAATTCCTTGGAAATAAAAGAGAAAAATAAAACAGTTATGACAAATGATATAATCTGTTCTTGATGAAGCTGTTTTGTTTCTTTTTTTAAAATTATGTATCTCAGGTTTTTTCCCCCTCCCTCCCATTCCTATCCTCTTTCTTCCCCACTCTCTCCCCAAGATGGTGTACAATCTTATATAGGTTCTACGCATACATTCCTATTAAATACATTTTCACCTTAGTCATACTGCATAGGAGAGTTAAAATGAATGGGAGAAACCACAAAACAAAACAAAACACAAGAGAAAATGGTCTGCTTCATTCTGCAATCAAATTCCATAGTTCTTTCTCTGGAAAGGCATTTGCCTCAAGAGTTCATTGGGAATTTTTTAGGTCCTTGCATTGCTGTGAAGGACTAAGTCTACCACAAAAATTCCTTGCACACTGTTGTTGCCGTGTATAAAGTTCCCCCTGTTCTGCTCCTTTCACTCAGCATCAGTTCATATAAGTCCTTCCAGGCCTCTCTGAAGTCTTCCTGTTCATCATTTCTTATAGTACAATACATTCATATACCACAACTTGTTCAGTCATTTCCCAATTGATGGGGATCCCCATGATTTCCAGTTTTTAGCCACTACGAAGAGAGTTGCTATAAATATTTTTGTACATGTGGGACCCTTTCTCATTTTCATGATCTCTTTGGGATACAGTCTTAGAAGTGATATTGCTGGGTCAAAGGGCATGCCCATTTTTGTAGCCTTTGGACATAGTCCCAAATTGCTCTCTAGAATGGTTGGATTAGCTCAAAGCTCCACCAACAATGAATTAGTGTGTTCTATGTTGTTTTTTTAATTAGCATTTTTCCTTAGCTATTTGCTGACTATCTCTCTCTCTCTCTCTCATAATATATTCTATAATTTCTTTCAGGAATAGAAGTTGAATTTACTGGCCTATGGTTTGAAGAACAATCAAGTTTCTTATCTATTTTTCTTTTCTATTGTTTCTTTTGAGTCCTTTGTCAAGAGGAGGGTATACTCTGGGGACCTGTAAGATCTCAGTTCCTCCTCAGTGCCACGATCCAGGGAGAGGAGTTTATTCCTCTCCTGGGCTGCGCTCTGGTCTGGGAGCAACCACAAGCATTCTGTTCTGTCCAGGACCTGCAAGTACAATTCCCTCTGCACAACCACCTCTAGCTCCACTACCTCAGCATTCTTCCTCAGCCCAGGAGAGCCACTCAGGGCTGAAATCCAGATCAGCTGCTCAACTCCCCCAGGAGCTTTAGGCAGAGGGATCCAAAAATGGATGCTGCCACTGCAGTTGCTGCTGCTGGCTGGGCCAGATGCTGTTCCCTTCTCCTTCAGGTAAAAGAGCTTTCTCAGTGACCTTTGAAGCTATCTTTGGTGTTTGTGGGTTGAGCAATCTGGGAACCACAGCTGCTGCTGGGGATTCTGCCCCCTGAAGCCTCTTCCAGTCCTGTCCCTGTCATGTAGTACGGCCAGGCTGTGCTCCACTTTGTGCCTGGTGCAATAGACCTTTCCTGTAGGCTATCCAGGCTGTCTTAGATTGGAAATCTCTTTCACTCCGTTGTTTTGTGGCTTCTGCTGCTCTAGAATTTGTTTAGAGTTATTTTTTACAGGTATTTTATGGGCTATAGGGTGGGAGCTTCTACAGGTCCATCTTTCTATTCTGCCATCTTGGCTCTGCCCCCTCTTTTCTATTGTTTCTTGTGAATCTTAGGTTGCTTACTCTACTTGACACAAGTTGAGGGTATACAGTATGAAATATATTTTACTAAATTGATTCACTTTGAAAAATAACAGAGAGAAAACAGTTCTAGTTTGATAAGTTTTCCATTGAATGAAAACATTCAAACTTATTTCAAATCAGAAGAATATTTGATGATGGAAGATTAAAATAATGCCCCTATAATTCTTTATTTTTTAAAGCTTTTGCAAAGGAATCTTTAATTCAAATATATAGCAAGAAGAGAATTACAAACACTTTCTCCTGGCCGTTGGACAGTCTCCCCTTTACCACTGCAGTTCCTGGGGATAGTAGTCTCAAACTTAAAGTAGTTTCTACATGGAATTGGTTAGATCAAGTGTACATCCAAATATGGCATAATTTTTTGATGAGGTCATTTCAGTTATTAATAGCCCACATATTTCTTAAACTTATTAACAGTTTTTGCTATTGGGTTAATCCTTTTTCTATGACTCCAGGATATACTGTGAAAGTATACTTTTATAAAACTTGGCAACTGATCAAACATGGAGGGAGAGGGAGTCAGAGAGGGAGAAGGAAGAGTGTATCCAGCACATATGCATGTCTGAAAGGATAGTGATTTCTCAACCATAGGAAAGTCTGAAGGAAGAAAGAATTTACATTCAAATATTGAGGTCTGCTTCAGACAAACTAAGTTTTAAATACAGTTTAGGACATCAGAGTGAAGATATCCAATGGGCAGTTGAATATGTACGACTGGAATTCTAGAATTCTAGAGAATAGGACTGGATGTGTATATTGAGTATATATCTATATCTATCTATGTGTGTGTATGTACATATGTATGTATATATGCATATTCTATACCTCAGCATCAAAAATAAATACATAGGAACAGATGAGATCACCAAAAAAAAGGATTTAGTGAAAGTAGAGAAGACATTTGTAGAAGACATTCCTCTCTCTTCTGTTCTAGCTCTGCCTCTTCCTGCTCCACCCTTCTTGTTCCAACCCTTCTTGTTCCATGTGACTTAGACTCATGTGATTCAGGCTTCCATGTGACTTAAACAGGTCATATAAGCCTATTAATGAATGAGAAAGATCTTCCCATTAAGAAACAAAATTACATTAAAAATAAGCAAAAATACATTATCCATACAACATCCCAGAGAGAGAAGACATCTTAGAGATGCTCCAGTATAGATAGTAGGAGACAGATCACAATCTAGAAAATGAGACTTAGAATGGGTTGTATTATTAGGGAGAGAACCAGGAGAGTACAGTCTCTTGAGGGAAAAGGAGAATGAGAATATCCAGGACCATAGGATGGCTAATAATGCCAAAAGGAGCAGACAGATAAAGGAAGAGATAAGGGCGGAGAAAAAGCTGTAGCAGTGGCCTTTTCATAGAGCATGCTGGGGAACTAAACAGACTGATGCCCTGATTACATTTAGGAACAAGTATTCTGGCTAGGGCATTGTATTAATGTAGTTTGAGGAGGGCTTGGGATCCCTACACATAGTCCAAGAAAATATGTCAATATTCCTTATACACCATGGCCAGGGGATAGAGCTTGAGGGACTGGTTGGGGGCAGACTTCTACTCATAACCCTGGTATCTGGGTGAGGTCTTATTCTGGTGATATAGGTTATCCAGAAACTTCTTTAGCCAATAAACACTTGATCTTTTTGTCAGATGAAAAGAAATGGTAGTCAAGGGCAATGCTGTTTTGTAGTGCAGACTCATTTGTATACACCATAGAGAATGACCAAAAATTACAAGCGAAATTGCCTCCTAAAATTGCCCAAAACCCTAGAAGCAAAACCAAATCAGTCATTTAACAAGAGAACTTAACATAAGGCTCAACAGAGACAGATCAGTTTGAAAGCAGAAATAAATGAAATAGGCAAGAAGATAGCAAAATGATTAAAATTGCAACAAATTTTTCTGTGTTTCTATAACAACCTGTTTTCATGACCAATGGTTGTGAAAATACCATACCAGCACTCTAACATCAAAGTTCGCAGTTACTATATGAGGTGGTTGAGATGTCACTTAAAAAGATGAATTAGCAAAGAGTGACTGGATAAATCAAGTACATATCACATTGAGGAAATCTGTGCAGACTTGGTCACTCAAAGTCGTTCTTAAAACAATATTACTGTTACTGTATACAATGCTCTCCTGCTTCTGTTCACTTTGCTCATCATCATTATACAAATGCTAACGGAAACCAAATCAAACAACAGACTAAAACTAGCAAAAGCAAGTAACTAAAGCAGAAAAAGACATGAGAAAAATTTAGAATGATGATCAGCAAGTCTTTGCTAATTGAGCACTTTTCTATTCTCTTCCCTAGCATAGTCTGTAGAGAAAATTTCCTTTTAAACATCAAAAGCATCCTTATGGAAATATTAAAAGGAGATACACAGGCTTTCATAAGAGATTTTTCTAGAGTCAATCATGTCTTTATAGTCACACAATTGACTGAAAGGTAGGGAGAATACAAGATGTCAATTAGGCAACAAAAATTTATTAAAGTACCTACTATGTTCCCGGCACTGTGCTTACCACTGGAGATGAAAAAAAGGGAAAAAGCAAAACAAAAGAAAATACCCCAATCCCTACATTAAAGGAATAATAATACATTTATGTATCACCTACTATGTGCTTTACAATTATCATCTCATTTGATTCTCACAAAAACTCTGGGAGATAGGTGCTATTATTGCCTGTATTTTACAGGTGAAGAAACTGAAGCAAATAGAGGCTAACTGACTTGTCCAAGGCCATATAACTAGATAGTAGCTGAGTCCACATTTGAATTTAAATCTTCCTGACTCTAGGTCCAACGGTCTATCCAGTATACCACCTAGCTACCTCACAGTCTGAAAGAGACAAGTAAACAACTGTGTATTAACAAAATACAAACAAGATAAATTGGAGAAAATGGTAGAGAAAAGGCATTAGCATTAAGGGGGATTGGAAAGGTTTCTCATAAAATGTGGGATTTTAGCTAGGACTCAAAGGAAGTCAGAAAGGGGCTCACATTTATTGCTGATTGACTATAAAATAGACTTGATTTAGTAGAGAAAAACAACAAACTTCAAGACTTTCCCTTGACAAGGATCCTTTCATGTATAGGTGTTAGGGCCATACAATATTCCTTCATAAATGTTTTTGGTGGGAAGACAAGTTTCCCGTGAGGGGCTTTGAGAACTGAATTTCCCTTAAATCTGTATGGCAATTTTATAGGCTAATGGCAGTTTCCACTGTCCCCAGCTAATATAGTCTTTCAAACCAGGAACCTTGTGAAAAGAGTGGCAGTTTGGAAAAGAATGCTGAGGGAAGTTAAGAATGAGATGGCAAGCAAGAAATTATTATATCTGCAACATGTAGTCTATGCTGGAACTAGAACGGCATTGGCAGCAGCCCTGGTGGGACCTGAGGCAGCAAGATTCAGGGTTTGGTTTTTCCCTTAGCTCTCAAGCAAAAAGTCTGCATATCTGAAACATGTTCCTACTGTAATGAGAAGTGTCAATATTTCCTCTAATTGCAGTGCCAAGAAGCCTATACACTGAGGATTTGATAGTGTGGAAATACGTAAAACAAAATAACACAGGTCACCCACACAAGTTCCCTCGTATCTCCTGTGATTGATTGAGCTTCTACTACCTCTTTTGCTTTGGTGAGAGACAGAAAGGTTATTTGGAAAGTGGTGAAAACTACTCCTAAGTTACCTGGATGTCTTTTTATTGTATCAAGTGACAAGGAGGAGTGGAGAAGGGCTGAGTATATAACCTGGAGGTCAAGAGGGTGGTGTATTCTGGTCGTTTAGGAATGTTTTCCATTACTAATGTGGAAATGTGTTTGATATGATTGTATATGTATGGCCTATATCAGATTGCATGCCATCTTGGGGGGCAGGGAAGGAGAGGGAGAAAATTTAAAACTCAAAATTTTATAAAAGTGAATGTTGAAAACTAAAAATACATAACTATTTTTAAAAAATAGAGTGTTTTCTTTTACTGCATTTTCCTGTTTTATCCCCTGTTTCTATTTTAAGTAAATTGCCCTTTCCCACCACTACAGTGTAATATTATGTGATTAGTATAGCAGCTGTTCAAAGGGAGGAAATTCAGGGAGAAAAAAACAATAACAGGGGCTCAGAGCATTAATTTCAATAGATATATACACAAATAGGGTTTTCAAAAGTAGTGAAAGGACCGTTTACAAAGTACAACTGAAGAAATAACTTAAACTGTTCTCTGATTATTGTCATGCAAAGCACAAGTCAGATATGCATTGCTTGACATTAGATGTATGTTATGGAGATAGATTATGGAATATATAAGGGAGATGGATATATGTTCACCAAAGGTCTTTGACACTGTCATGGAGGATGTCCTATAGAGAGTATAAATGGAAAAGGATGGCACTATAAATGATGAGATACTCTAGACACTACTGTTTGTGTGTAAATTTATGGTGATTGCTTTGAGCTACAAAAACGTTATCCAACAATTGCTCAAAAAGGGATTGACTTGAAAATCTATACTTGAAAAGCTTAATGGATAGAAAATGCCTTTTTGATAACCAGTTTATTGAGTTAGTAATCAGTACATAGCACCAGGAAGATGTAACATTGGGAAAGGAATTGAGCCAATCATGTAGTGAGAGGGAGGGGGAACAAACAGATGGATTGCCGAAGTGTGAAACTGACACCTATGAAATGTAAAAAGACCTAGAGCAGGAGTTCTTAATAGTGTCTATGAATTTAGAAAAAAACATTGTCTTATAATGATTTCAAAATAATTGCTTTGCTTTGTATTTTTCCTACATATTTTAGGATTTTTCCTATGCATTTTATTCCATTTTCTATGTACTTTTATGTATTTTCCTATGTACTGTATATTTCCTGTGTATTTTATTTTGTGCTTTTAAACATACTGTTCTAAGAAAGGTGCCCTTCCCTCAACTACCACCACAGGGGTCCATAACACAAATATGGTTCAGAATCCCTGAACTAAAGAAAGACCTCAACAAAAGTAGCTAGATTCTCTGTGAAGGAGCTATGGGAGAACAAAGACGTGGACTACACTGGATAGAAAATGTGGATGGGTTTTGGTGTGGATCACTATGGAGAAAACCTCATCAGTGATGACACAAATCCATTTAAGTATGTGAATACATAGCCCTTGAAAACTTATTTAACCTGTTACAAATTGATTTGAATAAAGGGATATGTGACATCCTTATCAAATTTATAGATGACAAGAGGCTAGAAGGAAGGGTAACAGGTTGGATGGCCAAATTGCTATCCCAAAAGATCTACAAAAGGTAAGAGTGCGCTGAATTTAAGAGCACATTGTATACGTGTAATTAAACCTTATTGATTAACTGGTTGATTGATAATAAGATAAAATTTATCAGGGATAATAATACGATATATTATTATATATATTATATTATATACAATATATAATACTATATAATATGATAATAATAACTTGGACTTTTCCTTCCCGCATCAACACAGATTCAATATAGGGGAACTATGACTGGACAATTCTGTGTGTGCGTGCCCACGCTTGCGTGTTTCTAAAGACTTTTTGTAGTGAATGGCCTGTGTCCCTATGTGACTTGTTAATGTAGTGAAGAAGAAAGACATGGGAGGTGGAAGAAGATAGACCAACTCCGTTTATTGATCCGAGGGTCAGGGTATTTATAGACAGAAACTGCAAACCTATGTAACATTCTGCTCGTCTCCTGTCCTAGAGATTTGGCCAGTCTTATTATCTTTAAAGGCTGTTAGCCAAGAGGGCATCTATTTTACACATCCCTTGTATTCTGTAGTTCTCTAGTTTGTCTCACCCAGACAGCAACCTCCGGGGGGCATAAGGAGCCATTCTGGATGATAATGAGCACAGTCTCAAAGAACGGTTTTCCCGAAGGTGTATCCTGAACTTGTCAATTGCACTCCATCCTGGCCCTCAACAACTTTTCATTTTTAGTAGACTGCAAGCCCAATGAATCAATAATTAAAAAGCAACTAATTTGATGTTTGCTTGTATAGAAGCATGATGCAATATTCAGAATGAGTACAATGTACTCTGCCCAAGTTAGACCCTCACGCACAGCACTGTGTTTAGATTTGTTTGGTACATTTTAGGCAAGGCAATGACATGCTAGAGTACTACACAGGACAATGGATACGATGGTGATAGGACTGGAGAACCTGCCACATAACAATGCTGGATTTGGTTCTGGTCTCAGTTTTCTCATCTGCAAAATGAGTAGGTTGTACTAGATGACCTCCAAGGTCTCCTTCCTTTTTAAATCTATGATTTGGTCATTTTTATTCTGAAGAAAGAACTGGCGGTAAGGTTGGGGGGTGGGAAAAGGAGAGGAGGAAAGAGGAGGGAATAAGATAGTTTTCTTCAAGAACTGCTCTTGAAATCGAACCTCCAAACTTGGAGAGGCTGAGCAACGATAGAAATTCCAGAGATGGCTCTGGAATCAGAGGTTCAAAGTTTGAATTTTGCTGTGTTTAATACATGTGTGAGTTTAGGAGAATCACGTAACCTCTCAGCCTCAGTTTTCTACATGTGTTAAGTGAATGGGCTGGACTAGATGTCCTCAGAGAAACTTCTGCCGCAGCTCTGAATTGATCCTATCAGCTTTATGTATAACACAACACTGTGCACATAGCAATTCAATTAAAAAACACTCCAAACATTTATTAAGCGCCCATCACATGCCAGACACTGTGTTAAATGCTGGAGATACAAATAAGAAAAAATTCCAGCCCTCAAGGAGCTTACAATCTAATGGGGGAAGACACACTAAAGGAAGCTGGAGGCGGGGGAGACCCCGGAAATATCTCGTTCTTTGGAGTTCAAACCAAGCAGAGCTCAGATGCAAAGTGGAGAGTTGGCTGGAGAGTCCAGATTTAGCAGTCGATAAGGAAAGGCTTAAGAAGAATTGAGTGCTCCACCTGCAGCCCTCCATAGGAGGGAAGAAGGGGAGAGGAATGGGGAAGCTGTTGAGTATTCAGCAGGTATTTAATTTCGACTTTTCCATATACTTGAAAGGCTGGAAGCTAGAAGAGGGATTTCGATTTAGAGAGGACTTTAGAAGCCATCTAGTTTAATTCCTCATTTTACAGAGAAAACGGAACCTCAGAGCTTAAGGGGGCTTGTCCAGGGTCATACAGCTGGACACCTTTGGCAGTCTTGTGAAGTCAATGGACCCCTTCTCAGAATAATGTTTTTAAATGCATAGGCTAGCAAAGGAAAACAATTATATTGGAATACGGTTATCAATATGTTTCAGAATATATGCTCCTTGACTTCAGGTTAAAAGAACGCTTGTACGTAGGAGGCAGGATTTAGTCCTCTTGGCTCTAAGTCCGGGGACAGCTCCGAGCAGCTGTAGCAAAGCCGATTCTCAAGTTTTGATAGCTTTTTCTCCCCCGCCCTATTCGCGGGCTCTCTCTCATTGGCTCACCCGGCGGCCCCGCCCCGCCCCCTGCGGTCGGGAAGCCAATGAAGGCGCGGGCTCCGGTTTAAACTCCGGCCTGGGAAAACAAGCCCAGCTCGGCTGTAACGGCTGCGGTAAGTGTGGGAAGGGTCGTGGTCTGCTCCGCCTTTCGGATCCGTTTTGGTCGGTACCCGACGTGGGTAGGGCTGCCCGGCGTTGGAGGGGAGGCTGAACCTCGAGCCCGGCGCGGCTGGCAGGCGGGTTTGGGGGTAGGTGGCACGGGCGCAGAGCGGGGCTCAACCCAAAACTGGGCCCTCGGAGGAAAGCTGGTTGGTGCTGGGAAAGCGGGAAGACGGCTGCACCACCGGCCGTGCGGGCCCCGGTGGCTGCGGAGGCGGCGTGGGGGCCGTGAGCGGGCCGAGCCTCCGGGACCGTCCGGGAACGCCCGCCGTGGGCAGAGGGCAGCTGCGCGCGCTTCGGGCACCGCGGGCAGGCGGCCCACTTATTAAGCGCCTTCTGTGTGCCTCAGTCTGTGCTAGCCTCTGAGCGTGCAAAGAAGCGTGATGCACCTATATAAGATAAAATATAAACAGAGCGTCTCAAAAGCCTTAGTACAGAAAAAAAAATAGGGTTAAAACTATGCTAAGACTACCGGAACCACTCTATTTACTAGGTAGAGGAGACTCCCAGGTGAGGAGAATCCCTCCACCAGTACCAATTGGCATCTTTATAGACAATTACAAGGATAGGTGCTAGAGGCAGGACTTGAAACTTTGGCTGTGCTGGTGTCGAGGTCCTAGCTCTCTATGGATTATACCCATGCTGCCTCTCAAATTAAGTTTGAGGTAATACAGAATAATTGTGAGTGGGGAAGGGAACGGCTCTGGAATCCTCTAGGGCAGCTGGGTATATGGCTGGTGCTGGAGTCAGAGCTGAGATCAAAACTGGCCTCCAGTACTAGCCATGTGACCCTGGGCAGGCTACGCATCATCCGACTACCTCAGTTTCCTCATCTGTAAAATGGGGAAATAGTACTCATCTGTTAGGGTTGTTGTGGGGATCAAATGAGATGCAGTGGGTAAAAAGCGTTGCAAACTTTAAAGTGCTGTGATGATTAGATGATTTGGCAAGGCCTCACGAAAGAGGTAGTACTGTAGTTGAACTTTAAAGAAGGTCAAGGATTTTAGCAGGTGGAGGAATGAATTCCAGACATTTGGGACAGCGAATGTAAAGACATAGAGACAGGAGAGGGAACTGTAGCATGTGAAAAAGAACAAGAAGACCGGTTTGGTTGGACTGTAGGATCCATAATGTATGGAAAATAATGTATGAATCTGAAAAAAGGTAGGCTGGAGTCTGATTGTGAAGGACTTAAATGCCAAATAGAAAAGTTTATAGTTGATCTTAGAGGCGGTATCTTTAGAGTTTGTGGGGTCAGAAATTTGGAGCTAGAAGGAACCTTAGAGGCACTGTGGTCCAGTCCTGTGGCATTTAGAGGAGGAAACTGAGCTCTGGAAAGGTTAAGTAGTTTGCCTAAGGTCACATAGGTAGGGGGACAGAGCTGGGATCTGAACCCAGGTTTTCTGATTCTAATTCCAGTGCTTATTCTTGGGGATACTGACTGAAACTCTGATTTAGTAAGTACAGGAAATCTCTGAGCAAGGGAATTCCCTTCACCAATAAGCTGGCACCTTCTTTGCAGTTAAGTTGCCTAGAACCCTGAGAATTTAAGTGACTTTTTCCAGGGTTATATAGCCAGTATGTTTCCCTGGCAGGACTTGAACCCAGGTATTCTTCATTTAGAGGAAAGCCTCTCTATCCACTATGCTAAGATGCCTCTTGAAGGTAATCTCTTTTACTTTTGAGAAAAATTGTAGCAGTAGATAGTGGCCGTTCCGCATAAGATTCTAGCATTATAATAACTACATTCCCTAACTCAGTGCTCTGGGAAGAGTCCTTTAATGACCCGGGAGATCATTGGTGGTGGTGGTGTGCCTGGGTATGAGGCTTTAGAGGGAAGAAGGGAAGTCAGATAGAGAGAAGGAGAAGAGACCCAGTGCCTTCCTCTTGAGGTAGGTCAGTGCAAGAAGGATTAATGCCCCTATTTTCCACATAAAGAAATCGAGGCTTCTCCAAGTGAAGAGGCAATTTAGGGTTATAGGATTGTAGGACTAGAAGAGCCCTTAGTTCCACCTTCCTCATTTTAGAGATGATAAAACAGCCCCAGAGGGTGACCTGACTGCTCAGGAGGTCACAGGGCTGGTAAATAATGGGCCTCCCTCTACTGTCTGATTCAGACTGATTTCACACCCCTCCCCTTTATGTTATCCCTGTTATATCCCAGCTGGCCTACTTGCTTGCTATTCCTCAAATTTGACTTTTTGTCTCAGTGCCTATGCCCAGGCTGTCCCAGAATTCCCCTCTCCATGTCTCTATTGTTTAGAGCTCTTGTCAAGGGCTTTGCAAAACTTAAAGCTCTGTATAAATATCCTTCACCCCCTTCCCACTCCAAGGCTCAGCATGAATGCCTCCTTTTCCCATAGGATCCCATTTTGCTTCCCAGTTGGTATGGTTTTTCTCCTTTGTTCAGTTACTTATGGTTCACTCCTCAATGTACATTGTGTATCATTCAGTAGAATACAACCTTCTTGAGGGCAGGCACTGTTTCATCAGTCTGTGCACTTACCATGTGTTTGTTTGAATTGATTAAGGGTGCCAATCAGACCTGTCTTTGAAATCAGACCCTCTGGGCTCAAACTTTACTTATTAGCTGTATGGCCTTGGACATGTCATGACTTCAGCTGTCTGGTCCTCAGTTCCCTCATCTGTAAAGTGAGCGGGGTTGGATTGTATAACTTGGGGGCTATCTGCTCATTTTAAATTTAACTCCTTTACTTTCTGACCTTACTGTAATGTTTTTAGACAGATTGCAATCACAAATTTTTGAGGGCCTGCTATGTACAAGGTTGTAAAATGGGTACTATGGGAACAAAGACCAACAGCTCCTACTGTCATGGCTAAACACTTTAGCCTTGACATACTTTTTTACATGACTCTGTAACAGTTCTGTAGGATGATACTCAAGCTCAGTAACTATCAAGTTTATTGACCCATGTACTTGCTAAATATTGGCCCATGTCTTTGGAATTGCTAATTCTTTGTATTTGAACATGAGAACTTGGTGAGGGCTAGGGAATTCTGAGGTGGTGATAGTTACCAGCACTTAGCTTAACAAGGGCCACTGGGCCTTTCCATTTGTACATGGCTTGTACAAGAAATATTCCTTATATGTGTTGTCTCTCTATTACAATGTGAGCTCCCTGAGGACAGGCACTGGCTTACTTTTTTATTTGTATCCCTATTACTTAGCACAGTGCTACTCTTATGGGAAATACTTAATAAATGCTATTTCATTCATTCAAGAGTCATTCTAAAACTGGGAGGGAACCTACAGTATCCCTTCCAACCCCTTCATTCCTTAGATAAGGAGAGTGAAGCCCAGTGTTTTGATTTGTCCACTCTCTAATTAGCAATTAAAGTCAGGATTTAAATCCAGTTCCTATTACACTTGGTTCATTTCGTTTTTCCACTAAAGGTTTCTATCCTTTACCTATTCTTCCTCTACAGTAATCCAAAATGGCAACGCTAATCTATGTTGATAAGGAGAATGGAGAACCAGGCTCTCACGTGGCACCTAAGGACAGGCTGAAGTGTAAGTCTACTTGATTCTGGTGGGCATATAGGGTTGCTATGATTAAGTGTTCAATGAAGAGGTTGGGCTTTGGGAATTGTATAAGGTGTGTGTTCTTTAAAAAATATGTATGTATCCTATGGTTTACTAAGAATTCTAGGGGATCTGCAAAGATACTAATTGAGACAATTAATTCAGCCAAGTCAGAGTCTATAAAAATAAATTCTCAAAAATCAACAGCATTCCATATAATAATGACAGAATCCAAGAGGCAGTAATAGAAAGGAAAATCCCAAAGTGCATAAAATACTGGAAATGAGTTTAAGAAATTCTTCATTTCTTTAACGAGTATTTTGTAACCGAATCTATATGTTATACTTGTTAAAGAAATGAGGAACTTCTTAAATAGCTGGAGAAACATGCACCGCTCATGACTGGGCCATGCCAATATAATAAAAATGATATTACCAAAATAAATTTGGAGTTTTAATGCTATGCCAATCAAATTATCAAGAGGGTACTTTCCAAAACATGACAAAATAATAGCAAAATTCATTTGGAAAATAAAGTATCTAGAATATCAAGGTATAAAATGAAAAGTGGTAGGAAATGAAGACTTCAAATTATATCATAAAGTGGCAATTGTTAAAACAACAATGGATGTATGATATTGGTAAAAAAATAGAAGGGTAATGTGTATGTATCCTTTTTTTTTGGTGTGGATTCTCTCTTGCTTCTGTTCTAATCAGTACCACTAATAGATTCCTTGATTCTTTTAGGTGAGGATCTTTCCTAAATGGAATTTTTTTTTGTTAGTAGCTAAATAGGGCCTAAAAGTGTTGTTTTGAACAAGGACTTTGATAAATTACATTACGTACCCTCCCTAGTCATATCATATTCATATAGTTAGCATGGAATCTACACCTTTTTGTTAGAGTGGTCTTGTTCTAAGTAATACATTTTAAGAAATTTATTTTTAGAAATATCTTTAAATGTATCTCTTTATATTTAGTCCTTCCTTGAGGCCTATTATGTATGCAATTTGGGACATTCATTATAAAATAATCATTGTGCCTGTATTAACCAAGCATCATTATGATAAGTCACTTATTAGGACAACTTATAAAGAAGTGGAAGTCTTTTGAGTTTTGACATTCTTAAATAATCCCAAAGCAGTCCTGTCAGGGATACTGTTGTAGGACAGTTGTAGGAAAAGGGTGCATGTACACAGTGGGTTTCATGTATTGGGCAATAGCATGGCTTGGTGATGTAGTGCAGTTGATCTAGGGAAAGGGATTCTGATAACAAAATTTTTTTTCAGCAATCAAAGCCTTATCTGGAAGAGGTCAGATTTCAACTCCCAAGGCTGGCAAAGTATTTACTGCAACCCCAGCTTTATCCAAATCTGTCAGAAAGGCTTTGGGGCCTGTCAACAGAACAACAGAAAAGGACAACTTGGTGGGGAAGAGAAAGGAACCCCTCAAACAGAAAGGGCAAAACTTCACTATCAAAAAGGTGAGATGATGGATTTTTTTATATTTCAAGATGATATTTCTTTAGGCATATGTGAGAATTGAGGTTGGGGTGACTGTGGCTTTCATCAGCTTGTCCTGTGATGGTCACATTCCATTTATGCATTTTATTGCTTATTTTTTAGCTAACTTAATTCTTGGTGATTTTCCACAGCACACTTTTTGAAAAAAATTTTTTTGATCTCTTTTCTTCTTATATCACCTGTTTTTCCCTGTCTGCCTCCCTCAAGCTCCTTTAAGAGCCATCCCTTATTATGAAGAAAGAAAGGGAAAAAGTTCCATGAAAGTAAACAACTTTGAAAAAAATCTGGTATTATATATGCAATCAGTGTTCTCACTTCTCTACAGAAGTAGGATGAGATTCCTTCTCATGTCTCCTTTGGGACCAAAATTGGTCATGATAATTTCTTAGGTTTCAGTTTTGATTACTTTTTTATTTCCTTTTCCATTGTTGCAATCATTGTGTACATTGTTTTCCTGGTTCTTCTTAAGTCATTTTGCTTCAGTTCAGATGTCTTTCTATGCTTCTCTGTATTCATGACTTTTAAATTACACTACAGTAATAATTCCGGTACAGTCAGGTACCACAGTTTGTTTAGCCATCCACCCAATTGATAGAAATCTACCTGTTGGGCACTGTGCTAAACAATGACCATAAAAAAAGAGGTAAAAACATTATCCTTGTCCTCAGGGACTATGTGAGGGAATCTTAGAGAGAAGTCAAAGCGGAGACTGGGGAAGTCATCTTGCTGAGGTGGAATTTGTCTTGAAGGAAGCCAGGAGGCATAGGTGAGGAGGGAGAGTGTTCCTGGGAACTGAGTAGGGGAGTTACATGGGCAGATCTGCACTTTGGAAAGATGACTTCGGTACTTGATTGTAGGATGGACTGGAGTGGGCACTTTAAGCAGGGAAATCAGCCAGCAGGCTCTTACAGCAGTCCAGGTGTGAGATGATGAGGGCCTGTGTCAGGTGACAGCTGTGAGTGGAGAGACAGGGATGTAGATGAGATGTGGTAAAGGTAGAAATGGCAAGAAGTCATGGCAACAGACTGGATATGTGGAGTGAATGTGAGAAAGAGTTGAGGATGAAACTGAGGTGGCAGACTGACTAACAGGATAGTTGGTGCCTTTGAAGGTAGTAGAGAAGTTGAGAAAAAGGGAGAGTTTGGGAGAAAAGACAAAAAGCTTTGTTTTGGATATGTTGAGTTTGTCCATGGGACATTTTGTTTGAGATGTCTTGGAGGCAGTTGTGATATATGATCCTGGAGCTCCGGAGGAAACTTAAGGCTAGATAAATAGATCTGAAAAATCACTTGGAGAGAGAAGATAACTGAACCCATAGGAACTGATGAGGTCACCAAGTGAAGTAGTGTAGAGGGAAAAGACAGACCCTTGGCAGATGCCCATGATTAGTGGCAGTGACTTGAATGAAGACCTAGTAAAGGAATCATTAGAGAGGATGGAAAAGAACCTAGAGAAAGTAATATCATTAAAAACCTAGAGAATCAAAAAGAAGAGGGTGAGTGGCAATGTCAAAGACTGTGGAGAGCTCAAGAAGGATTAGGAATGAGAAAAGGCCTTTAGATTTGGCAACTGAGAGATCACAAATAACTTTGGAAAGAGTGTTTTCATTTGAATGAAGTCAGAAGATTTAGAAGAAAGTGAGGAGAGGAAAGGGAGTCACAAACTATAGGCAGCTTTCTCGTGGAGTTTAGTGAGAGTGGGGTAACCTGCTGGAGCAGATAAAATGGAATGGGATGAGGGGTTTGCCTTGCCTTGGCAAGGAGAAGGGGCCACCTCTTCAGCTGGTCCATGTGAAGATAGTGGGCAGACATCTGGGTGATGTGAAGGGAGATGGGGAGAAGAGGGAGCTATGCTGAATGACCTTGATTTTTTTCAGTGAAGTAAGAGGCAGGGTCCTGCAAAGAGCAGGGAGAGGGCATGCCAGGGGATGACTGAGAAGGGGGAAAGGTTTGGAAGAGACTACATGGTGAGTGGAATAATGAGTCAGGGAGGTATAAAAGTATGATCTTGCTGCCATGACGGCCCAGGTGAGATTATGCAACATATGTCTGTAGTGGATCCAGTCACCATGGTTTTTCTCTAATTCCATTTGGCAGCATGTGAATAAGAGTGAAGGTAGTGAATGGTAAGAGTCATACTAGGCTGGGGCTTATAAAGGCATGATCAGCCATGGGCTAAGGGGCTGACAGATTCTGGTATAGACTTGAACTGGTTCACCAAGGGAAGGAAGGAGAGTGTAACTAGTGAAGTGATGGTGGCATAGGAAAGAGCGGAGGGGTGGAAGGATTAAAGGTCACAGTGAGTTTGAAGTAATGAGCTAGGAGCCATAAGCAGAGGGAAATGGAATGATAAAAGATTATAATTAGATAAAAGACTTAGAGAGTTCATTTGAAATGTTCTTATCAATTTCCTCCCTTTTCTGCTTGAAATATACTCAAAAAATACAAATGCAATTTAATATTAACCTAAGCAAAATATAATTAGGATGTTAAATCTGCTAGAAGATCATGATGTATTTAAAAGCCAATTTTTGGTGTTGTCTGTTATTTTACATTCTTTATGCCAGTTGTTCTCTCTCCATTAGTGCAGATAATTGAATTGACTGTTTTTTAATTGACTTCAGTCTGCATTCCTACTAAGATGTATTGATACTTACCAGTAGAAACTAAGGGCTTAGTATTTTTTATTCTTAGTAAGTTTTGGGCCATGCCACCAGAATAGTGTGCTGAGCTGTATCTTTGAATTATAATGACACATAAGGAAGCTAGAATTGTTTTAAAGTTAGCATAAAGTTTTCTCACTATAACCTTGGTAACTTAGTCATGATAATTAAAACTCTAGTCTTGGTCTTGGTAAGTGTTGTTTAACCTCACTAATTTTATGTATTTTCTTCTTTAGATGACTGAAAAGATTTCCACAGAAAAAACCTCGGTTCCGTTCCCAAATGAAACATGTCCAGAAATAGAAAATTTCTTTCCCTTCAACCCACTAGGTAGTGCGTGTTCTTTTATTATCTAATATTTTTTATGAATATATTTGGCTTCTCTTGAGTGTCAAGTTAACTGTGAGTCATCTCCTAGATATAGATAGGAACAAAGGCTTGTCATATTTTAAGGCCTTTTATTTATTTATTTATTTATTCAACAAAGGTATTGGGTACCTGCTACGTAGAAGGTGTGGTTGCAGGCTATAAGTAACCCTGCTCCCGGGGACATTCCCCATTTAGTCTAGTAAGGAAGATGAGGCACTGTGACAGTTCGGTACGTGCTTTCATGCTTTAGTTTGGGTCGCCAGGAATAGCACAACCAAAGTACTACAGGAATTCAAAAGAGGCAAAGATTTCAGCTCACTTACAAGAGTTTTTGGGGCATTCTTATAAATGTATGTCCTTCCAGGAGATAATTTGGAGGGAGCATGCCACTTCTGGCTCACTGGTAGATCAAGAAACCCACAGAGTCTTTGTAACAGAATATCTGTGCTTCTATGATGCATCAGATGAAGGATCCTGTAGGAGAGGTTGCTCCTCTTCTGAGAAAGCTCTTTGAATTCTTGGGGTGGAAGAAGTCTAAAATCACTTTATTCAGCTTAACAGATATTTGATTAAGGTCCTGCTGTGTGCAAGACAATATACTTTATATAAATAATAGACTTAATTTTCTGTTATTTGTAACAATTTCTTCTTAGTTTAAAAAAAGAATTATTAATTTATAATTAATTATAGAAAAAAACACATTTAGCTTTTAAGAAGGGAGTTGAAATAGCTGGACTTATCTTTATAAACAGAATTTGAGAGTTTTGACATTCCTGAAGATCACCAGCTTGCAAATCTGCCACTGACTGGTGTCCCCCTCCTGATGCTTGAGCAGGAGAAGTCACTTGAAAGGCTTGTAGAACTTCCACCCTCACCTTTGCTGTTGCCTTCTGTGACATGGGAGTCTGGTAAGTTATCAGACTTGATTCTTCCTTCCTTCCCTTTTCCCTTTATTTTCACCACTTAGGGACAGTTAAAGGTTAGATATTTCTGTTTCAGGGCACTTCCTGTTGCCTGCAGTAGAGGGAGAAAGCTGTATGTTATAAGTCATGTCTTGAGGAGATAAAGTAGTCTGACAAAAACAAACAATTCTTGTCAGTAGGGAATGACTTTCCATTGAAATAGCCCTCAACTACAAGTTGCTAGATTAAAACCGTTAAGCTATTTTGGCAGCTCTGAATTCAAGATTAAAATCATGGGTGGTCTCTTTAGGTATGATCAAATGAAAAAGCAACCACTGATCCTAATTTTTTTTGGATGTCAGCTATTCATAGTACAAATTCTTCTAAAGGTACTTGACTGGGATGAGAGAATTCTCAAGTTTATTTGAACAGCTGACAGAAGAAAAGGTCTCTCTTGGCAATAGCAAAGAATGACATGCAAAGTGGTGATCTTTCCTTATAATAGAAAACTTAAGACATCTCGATGGGCTCAAAGCTATTTTCTATCTGTAATGAGTATTTTCAGGTGCCTGCCAATTCCTTCTTGTGGGGATAAGGGCTCAAGAACCTGGAGTTTGGAGTCCTACTTAGACTGCTTTCTTAGCAGCTTGAATGACCTTGGGCAAGACACTTAAGTGTCTCAGTTTACTTGTTTTGTAAAATGAGAGAGTTGAACTTCAAGGTCGTCTAAGGTTCCTTCATTCCTACAACCTGATTGTTGGTATCACTGGTTGGATATGAGCTGTGGCAGGCCCTATCAAGCAAGTTTTTTTGGTAAGGTTAGTGCCACATTGACCGTTTGAGGACTGGCCTGCAGAGAAGTGCAGAGGAGTATCACCTAAAGGCTGGTTGCCAGGTGCTGAATCAAATTATGAATAAACAAGCAAATCCTTGCTATAGCAATGCATAAAGATTAGCATGACAAAGTACATCAGTTGAGGGAGCACTGATGGAGGTCAAAACTTCTGAAATATTTTCAGTCCTTCAATTTTAATATTGCTGATCAGGAGAAACCTACCTACTTGATAGAACAAAGGGGAATACAGTTCAACTTTAGGTACAGGATAGTATAGATGCTTCAGGAAGACTTTAAGGCTGAGACAGACTAAAAGCAGATTCCCCAGTGATCAGGAACAAAAAGTATGAGTTCATAGCTTGACATTCAGGTCAGGGTTGAGATTCAGAATCTTACGTAGTGTCATAGTAGGAATATGAATTGTGAAGCCTTGTCAGAGGCATGTATAGGATTCCTTAACTGTAATCTTTCTCTTCTAGATCTGTTGGAATCAACTTCAAGCCTTCTGTCAACTGTGGATGAGATTGACTTGCCACCTGCGTGTTATGACTTCCCTCTTTAAATGTCTTGTTTTTTATGGTATAATTATAATCATTTTTGTGTTAATAAAGCAGTTCTTTATGTAGTAACTGGGTTTGGAGGTATATTTTTCAGGAAGTTTCATTGTCTATCTTTTATGTTAAATAGTTTATAAAACTGATTAGAATCATAGACTGAATATCCTTTCTAACTCTTAGCCTAGTAAAAATTCCATCCCCCTTTTCCTTCTCCCTTCCCCTTTTAGAGATGAAACTGAGGCTCATCTGTGAGACTGTCATTTGGCAAATAGTGACAAAATGAAACTTAATCCTAGGTCAGACTGAGAATTAGGAGACTTTTTTTTATTATACCCTGCTTCCTTAGTGATTAATTTATGGAGACATCTTCCCCGACCAGAGGGAGCTTAATTTGCTAAGTTTAGGTCAAGGGCTACTGGGACTGAGGGTGGGGCAATATGAAGATTTGAAATTACTGACCAACCCTGGTTTGGAAGTGGACACATCTTCTTTTGGAAGAGTAACGTTCTTTCTCTGTTGTGCTGTTTTATCTCTCATGGATGACACTGAACATTTTTCTTTATGTAGCTGAGTATTTAGTAGCTATGAGAAAGATGCTGAGGCTAGTGATAGTTCTTACTTAACGAAGGGTTGTTGTAGAACCTATTTAAGTTTGCACGCCGACTCGGGGAGGGAGGAGGAGAAAATCTAAGATATATGGAAGTGATTGTAGAAAATTGAAAAAAAAATTAATTAAAAAAATACTAGAATTGAAATTTAAAAAAGGACTGTTGTCTAAATTGGCCATTTCTTAGAAAGAAAATGAATACATACTTTCATTAACTTTACTCAGTTTCTCTAGGGATTTTGGTACTCACTCAATATCAGGGGACCTTTGCCTATAATCTGCAAATCTATAAAAATCTTGTCCTCTATCCTTGTTGGAGATGCTGTGTATAATTCATTATGGGAAATACCTGCTTCTCAGATGCGTTCTCAACTGGGATTTGTGGGAATTGATTGAACCACACTGACTTCATCTTGTGACTCAATTCTGGGTCTAGTTCAGTTCCTTTTCTATTCAATTATGCGTCTACTCCAGTTTCTGTTTTCTGAAAAAACTTTAATTCTGGGAATAATGAGAAAACATTACTGCATTGTTTGAACCTAGCCCTGCATGACTGGGAACCTGGACCATCTCTACCTGTAACTTTGCTGTCTATGAGATTTTCTTGGAAAGATACTGGAGTGATTTGCCATTTCCTTCTCCAGTATGGCCCCATTTTAGAGATGAGGAAACTGAGGCAAATAGGGGTTAAGTGACTTGCCTAGGGTCATACAGCTACTAAGTGTCTGATGTTAGAGTTGATCTCAGATCTTATTGACCCCAGGCCTAGTGCTGTCTCCACTGTACCACCTAACTGCTCAACTCCTGCTTAGATACCCTTAACTAAGGACCTAGGTTATGCTGAGCAGAAATCTAGTCAGATGAGAAGATTGATGAAAGGAGTTTACTCACAATTATACATCTCAAGGAACCCATATGTTTTATCTTAAAATTGGCCCCTTATTGGTCAATCAGTTAACTCTTCCCTTGTTTCTCTGCTTGAATACAGACACTTGGGGGTGAGCAGAGGGAGCCCCTCCTTTTCTAGTTCCGGGGAATTGCACCTGTTCGATCTACCCCTCCAAACTTGGAAAGCCTCTAATCTTGTATCCTGGTTTCTATTCTGTTAATTGTTGTCTTTTAATGCATAAAAATCTGTCTACCCCTGTATTCAGTGCCAAGCTGAGGAGGCCTGGTCTTGATTTGTTATGCAGTTGGCATGCATTGCTTAATAAATATGCTCAGAAGCTCAAATCTTTGTTTCTGCAATTAATTCAGATTTCACTCGTCACACAATCTATAGGGAAATTGCATATCAGAAACTTTAAGAAAAAGAGTATCCCTGGGACTATGGAGAAAAGCTTGAAGAGAATGTAGGAAACCTTTTTACAGTGCAAGCCTATAGAACTGATGGAGTAGGTAGTTAAAAAAAATTGCTACAAGGTATGTTGGACTTTGGCCAACCTATTTATTAATACCTTACAGCCGTAGATGGTGTTTGCTATAATTCACACTGATTTGGAATTTTCTATTGTCCATCAGAAGTAGATTAATCAATTCACTTTGTAATCCTTGAGGACTCTAAAAGGATCTCTTGGAAGTAGGAAGGAATTTTGAAACATGGTATCTCCAAAGTCTTAGAGCAGTTTGAAACTATTAAATACTCAGACTTTTGGGATGCACTTACGTATGCTAGAATAATTTTTGGGAAGGTGAAATTAAATGAGACGCTAAGAAGCATTTCTTACCCTTTCTTACCTCCTCCCCTACCTCTAATTGGCTTTGGAATAAACTGAGTCATAAACTGTAAGATTATTAGTGTTTCTCAAAGCAAAAATATTTTCCATAGTCCTCATTACCTAAGATAGCTTGACATATTTGAGAGAGATTTTTTTTGTTTTTTTATCCTGAGTAGCATTACAACTTTATGAAGCATTAAGAGTCCTTAATCTCTGAAATGTCTAGGAGGATAGTTGCTACACTGTTCCAGTGTGTTCTTCAGAAGCTGACATATGCCTGAGCTCTTTCAGTCAAGGGTTATTAGCGGAACAAAATTAAATCATTTTCTCTCTACTGTGGGGTGGGTAGGAACTACTAGTCAGTTTCTTTTTTGTTTTTGAGACTGAAGTAGTTCTGATCTCTTTTTACTGTTGCTAATCAAATCATATTGTATTATCAGACTTTTTCTGAAGACTTTTAAACAGTTCTCTATTAACATCAATCATTTCTATCTTGACTTATGGAAATTATTACACTTTACATGTGCAAAAAAAGTGATTTCATCAGCATGGAAATCTTCCACCAACAAAGAATTGCACTGCAAACCATCTATTATTCTGGCTTGGAGAGGTTAAGGGACTGCCAGTATTTGAACTTAGATCATCCTGATTCCAGGTCCAGCCCTATTAACTACTTTGCCAAGCTTCCTCAGTCTATCTCTCTTTCTACAGTTTACATACATGCAATTCAAATCTTAATTCAACACATACGTACTGAGCAGATGCTAGGTACAAGGCGCTATGTTCAGTACTGGGCACAGAAACTGAAAAAGAGACAACCTTGTATTTCATTGGGAGTTGTAGCACAAATGCGATGTTCACAGTGCCTACACCATGAATATCTGGGCACAATTCTGAATTGTGAAATACAACAGACTCTTCACATGGAAGACAGAACCAAAGCATTTATTCAGACATCAGAAAGCCAAATCCATCATAATAACAAAGACTTCTATACACAATAACAATGCAGAGGGCAACACTAGTCCCAACCCTTCCTTCTGTTAAGGCTTTTTATAAGCCAGTTCCCTTAAACAAATCACAAACATGTCCCTTTAGACAAAATGCCCTTTTCTCACAGCCAGCTGCAAGCTTGCCTGAGTCCTTAAGTTCCAACTTCTTTCACTAATTTCCCTTCAGTACTGCTTTAGCCCTGCCTTGTCCTGTTCTGTCTGTTCAGCAAACTCCTCCTACCACAGGCTCCATATGACTCAGACTTCCATGTGACCCAGGCAGGTCACATGGACCTATTAATGAATGGGAAAGATCTTCCCATTTAAATTACCATTACAGGAATTGGGCAGTAAGTATGTAGGTTAGGGCCAGAGCATACAAATGAGAGATGAGATAGAACTCTCAGCAGAGTTCTCTCTGTTAGCTAGAGGGATAATATTTATTGAGTGAATGTTATGTTTGACTTTATCATTGGGACATTGGCTTGAGTCAGAGACCCCACTGGGTGTATTGCAGTCAGTTCTCCATGTTCCTGTGCTGAAGGACTGACCTATATAGATCAGTAAATGGGTTTCTGAAGTGTAATAACTCAAATAATGCAAATATCTTTATTGAATTTTAAGGGCCATTTTTATTAGTCTCACAGCTCAAAGCCTTCATCAAAGCTTGGCTTATCTATCACTATTTGAGTCTGCTTAGGCCTAAGCTGTAAGGAGAGAACTCAGCCTTTATGATTGGTACATATTATTACCCAGGTCTTATATACACCTGATCAAATTTGGTATGATGGTAGGCAGGACAGCCAAGACTCCTGACTTGACTTTATTCCTCCTCTTACTGTGAATTTTAGGAATTACTGTTTCATAGCATCTAGAGGTGGAAGTGATGAGACCATCTAAACCAAACCTTTCATTTTAAAAAAGTTTTCAATAAATAAACATTTATTTTCATTCCCTCTTCCTCTTCCTCCTTAAAAAAATAAAACCCCACAAACAACTATGTATAAGTCAAGAAAAATAAAATTCCTTCATTGTCCAAGTCCAAACATGTATGTCTCATCCTCCCATTCTTTGTTTTGTGTCCATCACCACTATCAGAGGGTAGGTAGCATGGTTCATAATGGGTCCTCTGGAATCATACTTACTACTTACGTCTTTCAGAATTGTTTGCTTTTATAATATTGTTATTGTATGAATTATTCTGGTTCTACACTTTTCTCTGTATCTATTCATACAAGTCTCCCTGGGTTTCTCTAAAACTAATTATTTCTTATAGCACAATCCAGTTCACTCATTTAAGATAATCTGTTCATCAATTTCCCAAGAAATGGACACTCACTTAGTTTCCAGTTCTTTTCTACTTATAAAAAACTGTCTATACATACATATTTACAAAAAAGAACACTTTCCTTTTTCTTTGATCTCTGTGGGGCATAGACCTAGTATAGTACCACTGGGTCACAGGGTATGTACAGTTTAGTGATTTTTTGGGCATGATTCCAAAATTGCTTCCCAGAATTGTTGAATAAATTCACAACAATGCATTAATGTGCTTAATTTTCTAAAGCCCCTCCAACATTTGCTGTTTTTCATTTTCCATATCTTTGCCAATCTGATGGGTGTGAACTTCAGAGTTGCTCTAATTTGCATTTGATTGCTAGTGATTTAGAACTTTATATATATGTGTGTGTGTGTGTGTGTGTGTGTGTGTGTGTGTGTGTGTATGGCTGTTGGAACCTTGGATTTCTTCCTTGGAGAAATGAATTTTCATAACCTTTGACCATTTTTCAAATGATGAATTCAAGCTTTTCATTTTACTGTTGAAGAAACTGGAACCTAGAGAGTGTAAGTGCTAGAATTATTACGTAAATCCTTTGGTTCTAGGAGTGATGCTTTTCTCATTCTACCACACTCTTATTTATATACCTGAATACAGAAGTATTCCTAAAGTAAAAAAAGACATTCTTTCTGAGAGGCATTCTACCCATTCAGTTTCCATGACATTTTAAAAAAGCTGAATCCTCTTCAAAACTATCTTGTAGATTTCAGCCCACAAAGACTTTGAGTGAATATTATGTTTGGCTTTATTCTTGGAACAATGGCTTGAGTCAGAGACTCCACTGGATATATTCTAGTCTGTTCTCTGTTCCTGTGCTGAAGGACTGACCCAGGGTTGGGGAACCAGCATCCTCAAGGTCACATATGGCCCTCTAGGTCCTCAAGTGCAGCCAAAACAAATCAGATTCATTAAAAGACAGCATTTGAGGACCTAGAGGGCCACATGTAGCCTCGAGGCCATAGGTTCCCCACCCCTGGACTGACCTATATAAATCAGTAACTGGATTTCTGAAGTATAATATTCAAATAAGGCCAATGTCTTTACTGGATCTTACTTAAGTTCCTCAACCTCTACAGATACTATCAGGCCCATGGACTTAGGGTGGTAAAATTCATAAGTTAAATTGAATTTTAGAAATAGCTAGAGGTAGGAAGATAGGGAAGAAACTGTTCTACCATTCAGGGTGGTTCTTTGGAGACCTGTGTCCCCAGTACTATAGAGATATTTTGGTATAGTAGATAGGATGCTAGGATGATAGGAATTAGGAGGACTTAAGTTCAAATCCTGCTTCAGGAAGTTACTATCTCTCTACTGCAGATTCTGAGTTGCTTTACTTCTCTCAATTTCAGTTTTCTTCTCTCTAATAACTCAGTGGACAGAGCACTGGACTTAGAGTTAGAAAGACCTGAGTTCTAATCCTGACTCATACACTTACCATCTATGTGACCCTGGGCAAATCCCTTGACTAGTCAGCATCAGTTTCTTCATCTATAAAATGATAATAATAGCATTTACTTCATGGGGTTGTTTTATATATATATAAAACCTTAAAGATTTATGTACGTGTTTGTTAGTTATAACCACCATGTCAACTCTCTGGTTTGTGGTATTTAAAGCCAGAAGGGGCTTCTGAGTTCATCCAATTCAACACTTTCATTTTACAGCTTCAAGAAGTTAAATGACTTTACCTGGCTCACACAGGTAATAAATCAGACCTGGGATGCTAACCCAGGTCCAGTGTCCTTTCCAAAAGAGGGAGACAGGAGGGAAGGGAGAGGAAGAAGCATTTACTGAGTTCCTATTAGTACCAGGTACTGTGCTAGGTGCTTTACAAATATCTCATTTGATCCTCACAACAACCCTTTGAGGTGGGTGTTGTTGCTATCCCCATTCTACAGATGAAGAAGCTGAGACAAACAGGTTAAGTTACTTGCCCACGGTCACACAGCTTGTAAGGGCTGGATTTGACATCAGGTCTTTCCTGACTGCAGGCCTGGTACTCTATCCACTGTGTCAGCTAGCCACCTAAATACATTTCAAAGAACAATTTTCCCCCAGTGTAGTAATAGTACATTTATATAGTATTTACTATATGCTAGGCACTGTGCTAAATGCTTTATAATTATTAACTCATTGAATCCTCACAAGAACCTTAGGAGGTAGGTACTATTTTTATCCCCATTTTATAGATGAGGAAACTGAGGTAATCAGAGATTAAGTGACTTGCCCAGGTTCACACAGCTAGTTAGTGATCACTGTGCCACTTAGCTCCCTGAATACATTTTTGTGTGTGTGTGTGTGTGTGAAAATTTTTTATTTTTTCTAATTATATGTACAAAATTTTTTAAGTATTTGTTTTTTTTAAAAATTTTGAGCTGCAAATTTTCTCCCTCCCTTTTTTCCTCCCTCCTTGAGAAGGCAAGCAATTTGATATAGCTTATACATGTGCAGTCAGGTAAAACATTTCCATATTGGCCATGTTGTGAAAAAAAAAACAGGAAAAAACGGAAAGAAAAGAAAAATAAAGAAAATGAAAAATAGTATGCTTTGATCTGCATTCAGACTCTTATCAATTCTTTTTCTGAATAGCATTTTTCATCATAAATACTTCTGAATTGTCTTGGATTTCTGCACTATTGAGAATAGCCAAGTCTCACAGTTGATCATTGTGCAATGTTCCTGTTACTATGTACAGTGTCCTCTTGGTTCTGCTGTCTTCACTTTGCATCAGTTCACATAAGTCCAAATCTAAATACATTTCTAAGAACAATTTTTCCCTAATGTGGAACTCTTAAAGCATCAGGACATCCTATGAACTAACAAGTCCATCATATGTGGACATGGCACAACTTTGGGATGAACTCCTTTCTGTTCAAGTGTTTGAATTGGTTTAGCAAGCTCTGTTTACTTTGCCTTCAACTGTCAGGACATAATAGAAAGTAGGGGCAGGAAACAATCAACAATATCTATTAATTGCCCATTATGTGCCAGACACTGTGCAAGGTGCTGAGGATATAAGTACAAATAGAGAACTAATCCTTACTTACATTCTAATAGGGGCTATAAGCATCATGTGTGAGGAACAGAGAGAATGTCTATTTGGCTGAATCATAGAGTATAGGAGAGGGAGTAAAGTACAAATGAGGCTTCCAAGATGGGTTGGGACCAGATTGTGTGGGGTTTTAAAAGCTAAACAGAACAGTTTATGTTTTATCCTAGGGGGAAGGGGGAGTTCATTGAGTCAGGGAGACACATGAATAGATCTGTGTTTTAGGAAAATTACTTTGGCAGCAGTGTAGAGGATGCACGAGAGTAGGGACAGATTTGAAAACAGGAGACCAATTGTGAGACTTTTTCAAAAATTTAGGTGAGAGGTGGTGAGGACCTGCAGTAGTAAACTCTATGAGTGGAGATGTGAATATAGAAACAACAGGATTTGGAAGCTGATTGGATAGGTGGGGTAAGGGAGAGTGAGGAGTCCAGGATAATGCCAAGGCGTGGATTTCAGAAGTTGGAAGAGGGAAGGCTGTAGCGGGAAAGATAATGAATTCAGTTTTGGACATGTTGAGCTTAATACATCCTTGGGACTTGTGAAGTTTGAAATGTTCAACAGGGAATTGGTGGTGATCCAGGACTGATGCTCAGGAGACAGACTAGAGCTGGGTATATACACTAGGGGACTCATCTATGTAGATATAATGGCAAAATTCATAGAAACATGAAGAAGCTGCTGAGAGACAACATGTAGAGGGAGCAGGGAAGAGGGCTTAGGACAGCATCTTGGACAACATTCACAGTTAAGGGACAGCAATATAGATGATGAACCAAGAAAGGAAACTGAGAAAGTGCAGCTGGACAGGTATAAGGTAAATCAGGAAAGAGGAATGTCACATAAAAATCCAGAGAGAAGTAGTGTGTGTGAACAACAGTTAAAAAATTTCTTTTGATATTTTATATTTTTATATCACCTTCATTTCTTAGTATAAACCTTGCCCTCCTCTACCTAAGGAACCATCCCTGTTAAAGAAGATGAAAAAGGTGAAGAAAAAAATAGTTCAGTAAAACTAACCAAAACATCCAACTGAATATATGTAATTATCTACATCTATAGTCCCCTATGTCTGCAAAGAAGGAAATTGATTCTTGTCCTTTTTCCCCCAGACCTAGCTTCATTATCATTAAATAGCATTCAGATTTTTGTTTTGTTTTGTTTTTTTTTGGTGTGTGTGTTTTGATTCTTTCCACATAAGCGTTGTAGTCATTGAGAATGTTTTCAGTTTTAATTACTTCATTTTGCATCAGTTCATGTGTCTTCTTTTATTTTTCATATTCATTACTTCTTACGGTTCAACAACATTTAATCACATTCTTGTACCATAGTTAGTTTAGCCCTTTGCCAACTGAGGGATACCTACTTTGTTTTCTAGCTCTTTGTTTCTACAAAAAGTGAGTAGCTTGATTTGTGGCAGTGGGGCAACCTGAATTGGCCAATTCACTCAGAGTCTAGCTGGCACTGACTCTACTGGAAGTATTTGGTCAGAGTTCTGTTGATTTTGATTCATGTTGAAGAATTGGATGGTATTCCACCCAACAGAGACAGTCAGGTGGCACAGTGGATATTGGGCTGGGCCTGGAGTTAGGAAGACCTGAGTTCAAATCCTACCTAGCTGTGTGATCCTGGGATAATTATTTAACTTACTTAACTTTTTTCTACTTCAGTTTCCTCAGTGCAAAAATAAAAAAAAAGAAAAAAAAAGAAAAGGAAAGGAGGTTGGGATCAGAACAGCATTTTACCTCCCATGGTTATTGTGAGATCAAATGAGATAACATTTGTAAAGTGCTTAGTATAGTGTCTGGCACAGAGTAGGCACTTAGTAAATGCTTCTTCCCTTTTCCTTCTTGGATATTTTGAACTTGCCCTGTGGCTATGATCTAGAATCTCATAAATGAAAGATAACTGGTGTAGTAGGGGAAGGACTGGTTGGTTATATGTCTGGTTTCACTTTTGTATTGCAAATGTAAGAACTTAATAAATGCTATTCTCTGGATTTGTTTCTTCCTCTATAAAATGAGAATTTTAATAGGTCATCTGTAAGACCTTTTTCATCTCTAACAGTCTATGATTTCATGTGTCACCTCTTCTTATTGTTCCAGTTTCCCTTGGACCTAAGAAGATACTAGGGCTTGTGTTAACATTTTACTGTCAAAGATAGCTTATTTCCACAAACCAGATAGAGGTGGAGAGTTGTCAGTCTGTCTGGGGACCAGAGAAGAATACTGGCAAATTTGCAGCTATTTTTTGGGAGATCATAGGAGTATCTAAGAGGAAGACTTAGAAGAATCAGAATCTGGTCCTTATAAGTTAGTTCTTTGTTGTGTCCAATGTATATTGCCTCCCTTGAGGATATTTACCTGCAGGTCTTTGTGCCTCTTGTGAAGTGACTTTCTTTTCTCTTTGAGAGGTTGTTTGTTTTTCTGCGGACACACTGAAACCAACCATGTGCTTTGACTACCCCTGGTACCAGGGGAGTTGGAAGAGGTTTCCATAGTAACAACATTCATTATCACCAACCTTCATCTTCTGGACCAAGAGTGGAGGCATTGGTTCTTTATCCTTAGCATGAGATTGTGATAAGACCTTAGCCTGAAAGGGCCAGGGTCTCTCATTGCATCCTGCACCATCCAGTCATCCTGATGAATATCTGTCCACTGGACCAAGATGGCTCAGGAGAAGGAAGTGAGGTTGGTGACCTTGTACATCCCTCCCTCACTCACATCAAAGTCAAATGCAAGTTATGTCATCATCTTGATGTCATGGTCCTCTTCAGGAACAAAAGACAAATACAACCTAACAACCCAACAACAGCTACACATATCTCAGTCTGCTGGTCCCATAGTACTTTTTCAACAGAATGGGAAGTGTCAGAGAGACTGAGAGGTCACTGATGGAAAATCACTGACATTTCTACTCCCCCCTAAAAAATCTATTGATGGCTTATAAAAAGAAAATTCCATTTAAAAAAATCTAAAATATTCTACTCATCTTTTTTTAAAGTTAAGAAGAGAGTATTCACCAATGCATTGTTAGTGAAGTTGTGAACTGACCCATTCTGGAGAGCAATTTGGAACTGTGACCAAAGGGCTATAAAATTGTGCATACCCTTTGACCCAGCAATACCACTTCTGGGTCTGTATCCCAAAGAAATTATACAAATGAGAAAAGGACCCATATGTACAAAAATATTTATAGCAGCTTTTTTTGTGGTGACCAAGAATTGGAATTTGAGGGGGTGCCCATCGGTTGGAGAATGGTTGAACAAGTCATGGTATATGAATGTAATAGAATACTATTGTACTCTAAGAAATGATGAGTAGGCAGATGTCAGAAAAACTTGGAAAGACTTGAACGAACTGATGCAGAGTGAAGTGAGCAGAACCAGGAGAACATCGTACACAGTAATGGTCACAATGTGTGACGACCGACTTTGATAGACTTAGCTTTTCTTAGCAATGCAAGGATCCAAGACAACTACAAAGGACTCAGCATAGAAAATGCTGTCCACATCCAGAAAAAGTCCTGTGGAATCTGGGTGCAGATTGAAGCGTATTGTTATATTTCTTTTTTTTTGTTTATTTCTTCTTTCTTGTGGCTCCTCTCATTGATTCTAACTCTTCTTTACAAAACGACTAATGTGAAAATAGGTTCAATATGAATATATATGTAGAGTCTATATCAATTACACTCCATTTTGGTTGGGAGGAAAGGAGAAATGAGGAGAAAATGTGAAACTCAAAATCATATGGAAGTGAATTTTGACAATGAAGAATAAATGAATAAATAAATTTTTTTAGAAAAGAGAAGAGAGTGTTCAGAGAGGAAGTATGGTGTAGTGGCTCAGATATCCCCTTTACCACAAATTCACCGTGTTTATCATGCATATCGCTTAACTTCTCAGTGCTCCAGGAAATTTTCTAATATTGTAAGTTTCAAAATAGTTGCTGATTTGCATTGGAAGAGAAAATTTTCTCACTGAGAGTTCTCTATATCAATCATAGGAACAAAAAAACCCCAAGGGTATCCAAAAAATTATAAAAAGTATTAGATTAAATACATATGCATGTGTATATATATATATATAATATGCACACACACACATATATATATATATATATATATATATATATATACATATTTCATTGAGATTAATTAAGCCCCCATAATCTACAGACTTTATTTTTACCAGTAAAGGGAGATATGAAGAAAAGTGAATGAAATGGAAAAAGATTTAGGGAAAAGAACAGATAAATAGAGGGAAAGATAAAGCTTCATGTACCACATGTTTATATACCACATTATGTTTAGCCATCCTCCAATCAATGGGTATCTACTTTGCTTCTAAGTCTTTGCGATCACAAAAAGTGATAAATATTTTGGTGTATATGGGACTTGTTTCTTATCAACGACCTCCTTGGGGTATAGTATAAGCCTAGTAATGGAATCTTGAAATTAAGTTGTATTGATATT
Organism: Bettongia penicillata ogilbyi; assembly: GCA_023548195.1. Taxonomy (NCBI): domain Eukaryota; kingdom Metazoa; phylum Chordata; class Mammalia; order Diprotodontia; family Potoroidae; genus Bettongia; species Bettongia penicillata. The sequence continues at coordinate 2,027,536 of JAJHZJ010000135.1, read as the reverse complement.
TTAGTCACTTTATTTACATTAGTCTAAATTGTTCCATGGTGGTTGTACAGATTTGCAACTATATAAACAATGCCTTGATATGCCTATCTTCTTATAACTCCTCCATCTTTTGTCATTTGCCAGTTTGCAGGTTTTGAGGCCTCGGGGTTATTTTTATCTGTATTTCTCTGAAGCATCCTTATGGCACTGTGGAAAGTGGAAGACCTAAATTTAAATACTTTGGTTAAGTCACCTAACCTTTCTGTGACTCTATTTCCTTGCCTAAAATAGAAATATATATATATATAAACACACACACACATATGATGGGGATAATAGCAGCACCTACCTCACAAAGTTGTACACATCAAATGAGTTTACAAACATAAAATACTTTGCAAATATTAAGTGATACATAAATGCTAACAATAATCATTCATGATCTGGAGTGTTCTTTCATATATGGCTATTCATAGCATGCAGTTCTTTTGAGGATTGCTCATATCCTTTGATCATTTATTTATTTATTGGATAATGACTTTTGGCTCTTCTTTCCTTCCTTCCTTCCTTCCTTCCTTCCTTCCTTCCTTCCTTCCTTCCTTCCTTCCTTCCTTCCTTCCTTCCTTCCTTCCTTCCTTCCTTCCTTCTTCTCTTCCTTCTTCCTTTCTTTTTCTCTGTCTCTGTTCGTTGCTTATATAGCTTGTACCAATCAAATCCTTATGAGAAAAAACTGATACAAAGATTTTTTTCTCCATCAATTACTTCCCTTGTGATCCTAGATGCATTAGTTTTGTTTCTGCAGAAACTTTTGAGTGTTTTGTAATCAGAATTGATCTGTTTTATTTTATGTAATTATATCCCTTGTTTGGTTAAGAATATGCCACCTACTCATAGCTGTGAAAGATATAAGATCTGATTTTCTAATTTTTTGATTGCATGATCTTTAATGTTAAAGTTGTGTATGTATTTAGCATGTTTTATGTAATGTGGTGTAAAGTACTAGTCTAAGCTTAATTTTTGCCAAACCACTTTCTAGTTTTCCTAGTAGTTTTAATCAAATAGGGAGATCTTTCCAAAAAATCTGTATTTTTTTTTTTATCAAACACTGTTTTTAAGTTCCATTGTTTTTGTTTCTCTCTTGCCTAGTCTGTTCCATTGATCTACCTCTCTACTTTTAAGCCAATACCAGATGGTTTATGATATAATTTGAGGTTCACTTTATCCTTACCTCTTGGTATGATTTTCCTTGATACTATAGATCTTTTATTTTTCCAAATGAAATTTGTTATTACTTATTGCTGTTTTTTATAAAATATCCCTTTAATAATTTGATTCATATAGCATGAAAAGTATAAGTTTGCTTTGGTAGTTATTGTCGTTTAGAGTTAGGGTTGACATGGCCCAGCCATGAACCCTGAATATTGCTCCATCTTTTTAAGTTGCTCTTTTTTTCTTTATGGAGCACTTTTCAATTGAATCTATAAAATTATTTTACATACTTTAGAAGACTGATCTCCAGCTTTTTATGCATTTTGTAGCTATTTGTAATAGAATTTACCTTTCTATTTTTGTCTTTTGGAAGTTGTTATTGTTATATATAGAAATGCTGTTGATTTGAGAACTTATTTTGTAGCCTGCAACTTCATTGAAACTATTGTTCCAATGAGCATCTTTACTAATACCTGGGATTTTCTAAGTAAGTCATCATATGGTCAGCAAATAAAGATATTTATACTCTTTTTTTACCTCTCTTTATACCTTTAATTTCTTTTTCTCATCTTATTGCTATTGCTAACATTTCTATAACTGTATCAGATAATAGTGGGGATAGTTGGTATCTTTGCTTTACTTCTGTATTTATTGGGAAATTAAAAAAATTGTACATATCTTATTTATATCTATAACCAGCTAAACCTTTTTCAGAGAAAGATGATACATTTTTTTTTCTCATACAACTCCTTTCCTTCTTATCCTAAGTACCTCAAATTTGTTGGTGTAAAAGTTTGCATTTCAGTTTCATATAATCAGTTACCTGTTTTATTTTTTGTAATTCTATTGCTTGGGGCAGCTAGGTTGGTGTAGTAGATAGTGTGTCACCTTTGGAGTCAGGAAGATCTGAGTTCAAATCCAACCTCAGATACTTGCCAGCTGTTTCATCTTGGGTAAGTCACTTAAACCCGTTTTTGGCTCAGTTTCCTCATCTATAAAATGAGCAAGGAAGGAAATGGCAAACCACTTTAGTATCTTTGCCAAGAAAACCCCAAATGGGGTCACAAAAAGTTGGGTGTGACTAACTGACAAAACAACAATCCTATCTCTTATTTGGTTAAGGGTATATCATCCTTGCATAGTGTATCCCCATGGCATATGATGTGTTTTAAATATATATTTTTATGATATTAAAAGGCCACTTTATGCCTATATTTTTTGTTTTTTTCCTTAATTTTATTTAATTTATGGAATAAAACAAGCATTTCTATAACATAGTACAATAAAAAAGATGATTGCACATGAAACTAAAAATCTGCTATGTAGAACTTGCTATTTCTTTCAAACATACAACAAAATTACCACGTAAATTTCTTTTTTTTCCCTTCCCTTCTCTATCCTCCCACCTACCATGGCTACATGGCTATGATTAGACACAAATAGGCACACACACAGGCACACACACACATACAATATATATATATACACACACATATATATACATATATATATGTAATTATTCTATACATGTTTCTATTTACCAGTTCTTTCTCTGGATGCAGATAGTATATTTCTTTATATGTCCATTATGGTTGATTTTGGTATTTAAAATAGACAACTTATTCACTCAAAGCAATATTGCTTTTACTGTATACAATGTTCTTTTGATTCTTCTTATTTTGCCCTTTGTCATTTTGTGCAAGTCTTTCTGTGTTTTTCTAATATCAATGATCTCATTATTTCTTATAGCACAGCAGTATTCCATCATAAAATTAGCACAGGCAGCAGAGAATTGATCCATACTTTGTTGCATCTCAGCTTCAGAGGCTGCTTTGAATGCACAATCATCTGCAAACAGAAAATCATGCACCAACACTCCCTCCACTTTGGTCTTGGCTTGTAGCCTTTTCAATGTGAAGAACTTACCATCAGTACAGTAGTTGACCTTGATGCTATGTTCATCATTAAAAGCATTTGACAACATGGCTGAAAAGCATGGAAGCCAGCACACAGCCTTGTTTCACTCCATCGGTGACTGGGAAGGCACGAGAGCATTGTCCACTATCCAAAACCTGGGCAAACATGCCAAGAAAACACAGGTGCTCCATCAACCACCACTACACCATCCATACATGGAACCATTGATTACAGCAAATGGAGAAGTTTTGAATGCTGTGGATAAGTTCACTTACCTTGGCAGTGTACTTTCCAGGGTTGTACACATTGACAATGAGGATGCAATGCACACATTACCAGAGCTAACTCAGTGTTTGGGAAGCTCTGAAGAAAAGTTTGGGAGAGAAGATACTGACTACCAAACTGAAGGTTTACAGAGCTGTTGTGCAGACCTCATTGTTGTATGCCCGTGAAACATGGATAGTCTACCAGCGCCATGCCAGAAAACTGAATCGCTTCCATTTGAACTGTTTTAGGAAGATTCTGAGGATCACTTGGTGGGATAAGGTACCAGACACTGAAGTCCTTGCTTGAGCTGAACTGCCAAGCATTCAAACTATGCTTCAGAGAGTGCAACTCTGATGGGCTGGCCATGTTGTTCAAATACAAAATATGCACTTGCCAGAAAGACTGTTTTATAGAGAACTCACATGGGGCAGGTGATCACATGGTGGTTAAAAGAAGTGCTACAAGGACCCTCTCAGGTTCTCTCAAGAACTTTGGATTTGACTGTGTAACATGGGAGACACTGGCACGGGACCGCTCAGCATGGAGTGCCCACATCAGAAAGGGTGTTGTGCTCTATGAGCAAAGCAGAATTGAGACAGTACAAAGTAGGATGAGCAAATTTGGAGTAAACCCCAAATATTCAGATGGATTATCTGTGCCCAATCTGTGGTAGAGCATTGCGAGTTCGTATTGGTCTGATCAGTCACAGATGGACACACTGAAATTTCACTTTATAATGGTGATGTCATTTTGGGTCTTTTCGAAAAACAAAGGACAGCAACCTATTCCATCATAATCAAATACCACAACTTATTCAGTCATTCCCCTTCTGATGGGCCATCCCTGCAATTTCCAGTTCTTTGCTACCATAAAGAGACCTTCTATAAACCTTTTAGAATGTATAATTTCCGTTTTTTGGAGGGTTTTATTTTTTAATGCATAGAAGTGTTATGCTTTGTCAAAGGTTTTTTCCTCAACTATTGAAATAATCGTGCAGTTTTGGGTGTTTTTGGTTTTCCCCTAATTAGCTATGTTGATTGTTTTTCTAATATTGAACCATACTTGTATAAATCCAACTTGATCACGATGAATGATTTCTTGGGTAAATTGCTACAGTCTATTTGACAGGATTTTACTTAAAATTTTTGAACTGGTATTAATTAATGATATTGGGTTATAATTATTCTGTGATTTACCCTTCACTAGTTTAACTATTAGGACAATATTTGTCTCAGAGAATGAATCTGATGAAGTATTTTCTCATTTTTTGAGAATAATTTGTTTAGTATTGATACTAATTTTTTTTTTTTAAATTTTGTAAAATTCTCATGTGAAGCCATCAGGATCAAGAGTTTTTCCTTTGGTAGTTCTTTTATAGCTAGTTCTAGTTTATTTTCTGAGAATGGGTTATATAACAGCTTGAGTACTTTATGTTTTTTGAAGATATTTCTCTATTTCTTTTGTGTGCTCAATTTTGTGAGCAAATAACTGTGCACGATAGGTTTTCATTTTTTATTCCAAATTTGTTGTGGTGAATCAGTTTATTTCTGTTTTTTTTGTTTTAAGTTTATTTCTACTTCATTTTAAATATCTCCTCTTATGCGCTTATTTTAGATTTGTTTACTTGTTGACTTTTCAGTTTTCAAAACTACACATTTAGTTCAGTAATCCTCTTGTTTTCTATTTTGCGGATATGATTTTTCCCTGAGGACTACCCTAGCTGCAACCCAGAAATTTTAGTATGTCATTTCATTAGTATCATTTGATTTCACAAAATTATTGAATGTTTCTGTTATCTGTCCTTTGATCCACTCATTATTTAGCTATAGTTTCTCCAGAAATTTCTTTAATTCTATATTTTCTCTTTTGTTTATCATTCTGTTAGACATATAAAATTGAGAGAGGGATATTGAAGTCTCCTGCCACTACTATGTAACTATCTATGTCTTCCTTCAGTTAATTTTCCCTTTTTGAATTTATATTCTAAAGCATTTATTTATTATAATATTTATATTGTTCTATTGTCTATGGTTACTTTAGCACAAAGTAATTTCCTTGTTTATCTCTTTTTATGTTTTGAATGTTTGTTTTCTTTTTATCTGATTGCATGATTTTAATGCCTGCTTTTTTATTCACCTGATTATTTTTATTCACTTAGTAAATTTTTTTCTAGCCCCTCATATTTATTCTATGTCTACCTATTTTTCTAGGTACATTTTAATAAACAACAGATGGCAAAATGTTTTATTTTCTTATTCATTGTTTTTCTTTTTCATTTTATTGTACTGTTTTATTTATTCACAATTAAAGTTGTGAGTTTTTATTTTTCTCCATTTGTCTCCAATTAGGATCCCGCCCCACCTTCTTTCCCTGTAAACAAAATGTTTTGTCTCTTCAGTTATTTTTACAATCCACTGTTCCTACTGGCTCTTTTCCTCTCACCAGCCTCTGCTTCCCGTTTTCTATCTTTCCTTAGTTTTGACATTATGCTTAACTTAGAGTTTTTTTTTCTGGCTATTTAATTCATCCCCCTCTTAGTAATGTAGTCAAGGAAAATCCCCTTTCCTGTCCTCTAATTTGATTTGTTAGCTTTAAAATTTTCATTTTTATGCCTTTTTCTAAAAAGGATTTCTTTCACTCATTCTCTTCATTTTTTTAAATCTTCCCTTTCTAATTATTCTGGACTTTAATTATTTGATTCATGACCCTTCTACTTATTTAGTCCTTTATTCTTGGTATTACTCATGGAATTAAAGTTTCTAGGGTACCTGTATCGGGCTCCCTCTTCTACATAGTTTCTCTGTTATACCTTGTAGATCTTGTCCCTTGGTCTCCTTTTCTTTCTGTTGTGCTGCTCTCTTAGAAATAACGATTCCTGCAGGTGACAGAGAAGAAATCGCCCCATTGTAGGAATTTCCCTATGTACCTAGTTGTATGGTTCATTATTAACATTTGCCCTCTTTACGGTCACCCCCATTTGCCATAAAATCTCCTCTCTGGGTCCATGCTCTCCTCTTCTGGAGGTCACTTGCCACTTAGGAGCTCTGGTTCTCCTCCTGAGGCAGGATGAGTGGTCTTTTTAAGTACTAAACCCCTGCAGATTAGACCCATTGTGAGGCCCTCATCTCCCTTTATAGAATTTCTTCTTCTCCATGAGAGTGTTCATCAGTGGTACCTCCTCTCACAGCTGAAACAAGATTTGCCCTTTTCTTCCTCCCTCTCCTCACCTCCCCCTTTTCAATATCTCCCTTTAGCTTTTTGCCTATTCTCCTGAAGACTCTTCTTCTTGAGAGACTATGTTCCCTTAATTATTAACTCTTGACTTGATTAGAGTACATCACATATTCCCCTCTATTTTCTTCCTTCCTTCTCTCCTTTTATGTACCCTTTCATTCTGTAATTTAGTTCCATAAAAGCCTTATTGAACCTGTAGATGGAGTGTTGCAGAGCTTAGCCCAGGATCTTTCAGGCCTATTTCTCCACCATCATTTCTATTTTATTTCTGCTTTTGTTTTTATTTCTTTGTGAGATTTTAGAAAGAAATCTCTTAATGAACTCTCTGTTGTTACTGTTTTTGGTTCTATATTTGTTTACTTTTCTAGTAATTCTGTCATCTGAGAAACTAACAGTTTGAAAAGCAAATAATTTGTTCAGCTCTGGTTTTCTTTCCAGGAATACTTTAACTGCTTCCCCCTCATGTCAACCTTTTTTTTTCAAATGAATTATTAAGTTCAGGTTTGCGAGGTATGCACAGTGTTTCATCTTGGTATACCATCTTGAGCTCTTTTGCTTTTTGAAATACATTACTCAATTTTCTCCTTCAGTTTCTGGTGAGTGAAAAATAATCCTGTGTCATTAAAATTTCCTTTTCTTTATATCTGAAGGTCTTTTCTCTGTTTGCTTGCAAAATTTATTCTTTGTCACAGCAGTTTTTCAATTTAACCACTATGTGTCTTGGAGTTGGCAGCATAGATTTGTTTATTTTTTCCTGGAGGCAATCTGTGAATTTTTTCAATTGACACTTTGTTGTATGTGTTTAGAAATTCTGGGCAGTTTTCTTGTATTCTGGCTTTCAGGTTTTTTGACTTGTCATGTTTTTCTGGGAGAACTGTAATCCGTAAATTGTTTCTATGCTTCCTGACTTTAAAATCAATATGTTTTGCTTCTATGGAGAGTATGTTTTCTTTGAACATTATTGCTTTCTGCATCTTTTCTTCCAGATTGCCCTTTATTTTTCTATATTTGCAATGCTATTTAATTATATTCTATTGGGTTTATTTGGTGAGAACTGTCTTCGTGGAGACAAGTGTTTTTGTTTTTCCAGTTACTTCTTTTGTGCAGGTTGAAAATTCTACTTTCACAATTTCTGTTTTTCTTTTAAACCATCCAGTAATATTCTGCTGTAGTTCCATCCTCTCCTACCTCATCAAGTGCTGATTAATTTTACTTTGTCTTGCAATATTTATTCATAGATATCTGGATTCCTTAAATTGATTTGGAAACCACAATCACTTCTGTTATTAATGTCTTTTTTGTTGGTTTATATTCTTATGTTCAATGTCTTTAATTGAGTTTTCATCCTTCAGAGATTTGGTAATTTCAGTCTTTTTCCCTTATATTCTTCCATTTCTCATGTTCTGAATTCTTCCCCTTTGATGGTAATTTCCCTTGGGGTTGGACCTCAAAGTTATATTATCCTACTCCTACACTGGGCAATTCATATTTTGTTGACCTCAGTCTCTACTCTAACTGCCTTCTGGTGGGAGATGTGTGTGTTCATCCTTCGTTATCGAAGATCATGCCATCAGAGAAATAATGACATGACTTGCACTTGACTTTGAGTGAGGGAGGGCTGTGCAGGTCACCAGTTACACTTCTCCTCCGGAGTCCATCTGAATCCAGTGACCAGATATTCATCAGGATGACTGGAGATGACCCAGGATGAGGCAATTGGGGTTAAGTGACTTGCCCAAGGTCACACAGCTAGTGAGTGTCAAGTATCTGACGTGAGATTTGAACTCAGTATACTGGCCTCTTCCCTTGGGTTTAGTAGAATGTCACACAGCCATGTGTCCCTTACTCCAAGTAATCTCTGTTGCTTAGCACTTTGGTTTAGATCTGTTATAGCACAAAGCACTGTTGTTAGGTTATCCTTGTCCTGGCAAGCTCTTTTGCTTTTTTTCCAAGACACTGGGAAGAAGGGATGGGTAGAATTGAATTCTGCTGCACCCTCATGTGTCAGTATGTACAGACCTTCTAGAGTGTGGTGATTGTTGGGGAAGGGATGCTGAATGAGTGAGTTAAGGATTAGGGATTAGCATTCTGTGCTGTTATTTTGTGACATTGTTGCCTTGTTAAAGTTCTTGGTCTCTTAGACAATGGTGTATCTGAAATTCCTTTGTCTCCTTTGTGTAATTCCTATTTTGGTGAAGTTTGAGATGTCATAAGGATCAGAAAAAATTTAATCTTCCATTTTGTTGGTCATGTAACTTTTTGTATATGGCAGAATTGTTTTAATTATAATTCCAGATCTGGAAAGTCAAAGGGGAGTGGTACTGAAGAGCATCTCTGCCTGGTAATCTGGTCAGAGAGAAGATGGCCAGGAAATAGAGGGTACAGTGAAGCATGTCTCGGGCACTCTTGAAATGGTGGGCCAGGTGAAGTCACTATTCCTGGGTGGAACAATATTACTAATTAAGAGAACCAGTGCTCTGTGTGTTAGTTATGGAGCTGAAACAGGACCTTGTGATGAGGTACAAGCAAGAGAGAAGCCATTAGGGAGTAAGTGTCCCCTTTACTTAGTTTGGAGAACATCACCTACTTATGGTTCTCTCTTTGTATTGAGAGGAAACTGAATAGGTTTACATTATTCCTTGAAGGCTCTAGTCTTAACTTAAGCCCTTGCCCAATTAGAGTTCATCCCTGATAGATGAAAAAGTCCTTTTGTAGAGATTCATTTTTTGGTCCTTCTATCCCTAGCATTTTTGTCTTTGTATTCCCTTGCCTGTAGTAGGCTTTTCATAAACATTTGTTGAATTAAATTGTCCTGAGAAGTCAGAGCCACAGTACTCCCTGTTATTAGGATAGAAATTGTGATAGCTTAGAATGGGAAAGAGATAAAGAGAGAGAGAGGAAAAGAGAGAAAAAGAGAGGAGAGAGAGAGAGACAGAGAGAGAGAGAGAGAGAGAGAGAGAGAGAGAGAGAGAGAGAGAGAGAGAGAGAGAGAGAGAGGCAGATGAAAGTATGAGTGTTGTTAGGTAAAATATGGAACTGTGAGCTTTGTGTACTAATTTCATTCATTTATTCATCCAACAAATATTGATTGCATAGCTACTGGACTTAGTGACAAGAAGCCACTAATCCTCTCCTTATCTTTGTTATTATCTTTACCTGTAAGAAGCTTATAATTTGATGGAATACTGCTGGGCTGTAACAAATCACGAACTGGTTGGTTTTAGAAAAACAGAAAGACTTGCATGAAATAATGTAGAATGAAACGAGCAGGACCAAGAGACTATTGTATACTTTAACAGCAATATTGTTCAAAGGGTAACTGTGAATGACTAAGCTATTCTGAGTCTTATGATCATTTGTTGTTGGTGACTGTTAGTCCTTTGCTCTCCAAGAAGGCCATGACATTAGGAAGGTGCTGCCATGACATGCAGGTGAAATGGATTTAGGTGAGGCTGGTGGCTATGATCATTTATATCACCTAGGAAGGACTTACGAAGGAAAATATTATCCACCTCCAGAGAGAGAACTGATATATGGAAATATGTGTTGTATGCTTCTGTACATATATATCTATAATCAAATGTTGGCCTTCTTTAACGTGGAATTGAGCAGGGCGGGGTGGGGGGAAGAAGTTCTGGAGACAAATTAAAACTCAGAAATATAACAAAAATAATTTTGTTTTCAAAAAGGACTTCCTTCTTCCAGTTCCACATTTTCTAACAGCTCAGTTCATGCAGGGACCGAAGAGGCATTTCTTCCTGAAGGATTCTGATTTCCTTGCAGAAAGAGACTAGTTATGCCAGTCCACTAAAAGCTGCCTGTGGGTAGGGATGATGCTTTATCTAAATGTGTATCTCTCCTCATGTCTAGCATATTGATCAGCATATTAAATAAAGCTTAATAAATAATAAGTCAGAACTTAAAGTAAAAAGGATAAAATGACAACCGGGAGATAAAACAAGAGATTTTAAATAACATAAAGTAGTATAACTCAAGAGCCAAACACATGATACAGACCTTTGCTTTATTGAAGATGAGCAGGGTCCTAGGTATCCATCTGCTCGGCCCCCTCCTCCTACTGTCTTGCCCCCTCCTCAAAGAGCGAACGGTGTAACAGAAGATGTGCAGTTAGTGAACTAATTTACATCCTCAGTATGTTTGCAGCTGAAGTAATATGTTTGTGTCACTAGAGGGCACTTTCTGCTTTCATATTTGTGGAATTGCTGCATTCTTTATATTGTCATACAAAACAGAATCTCAGGGTAGGAAGAAATCTTAGAGGACACCTTTATATCCCTGAAATTTATTGAATTCCTGGGGATGCAAGCTTTCGACTTTTTTTAAAATTATGAAACAGTATTAAGGAACTGTGATTTTAGTCGGTAGAATTTCTATTTAGTGGGTGTAGCAAGGTCTTTTGGAAAATGCTGCATCAGTTTCAATCCAATTGATCTTTCAATCAAATATTCATCTATTGCAAGTAAATGCAAATACAGGAAAATACAGGAAAAGGGACAATTTAAATGCAATTTAAGGCCAACAGTTCCAAATTTGTCGCAAAACAGTACTGATTAGTTGCAAGCCAATAAACCAGCCTGGCACAGTGGAAAGAGTCAGGGGATTTGGGTTCTACCATTTTATGTTGGTGATCACAGACAAGTCATTTCACCTTCATGAGACTCTTTCTTTGTATGTAAACTGGGAATAATACCTTTACTGCCTATTTCATAGAATTTGAGAGAAGCACTTTGTGGATCCTAAATCACTATGGATGTGGTTGCTTTCTACCTCACAAGGTCATTATGAAAAAAAATGCTTAATGAACCTAAGGTGCTAGAAATATATGAGTTATTATTATTTTTAAATCAAATTAGAAGGAATGATCTATATGTGCTGATTAAGAATTGGTGTGGGAAGGATTAGAACCTAAGTTGGTTTTTAATATGAGATGTAGTATTTAGATGGGTAGACAGGAGGATGGAGAACATTTCAGAGAAGGAAAACAGCTTCAGGAAAAATGCACCATACATATGAGAACAGTGTGATACCCTGAAAGATTTAACTGCCCTGCTTATTTGAGAAATTGTTGAATATGACAACCAAAGATTCTGAATTTTCTGGGACAGTCCCAGTTTTGAGAAGAGAAAGAGTAAATTTTTGGAAAAAACCCAAAGATTTTTATTGATACCTTTTGTTTTTACATTGTCTAGATTTTTTCCTGTATTCCTCTCTCTCCTCATCTCTAGGAGAGGTGTCTGTTCTAATAAATAATTAAAAAAGGAAAAGAGAAAGAAATGAAAAAATATCAGCTAAACCAATCAAAATATTGAAAATGTCTGACATTCTATGCAGTGTTCCACACAGGTGATAGCCAACCTCTGTAAAGGAGTAAGAGGAGTTATCTTTTCATATCCCTTCTTTGGGGTTATGCTTAGTCTTTGTAATTTTGCAACATTCAATTTCACTTATTATGTGATTGTCTATCCAAGTACACTGTTGTAGTCATTGTGTATATTGCTTTTCTGGCTTTGTTTATTTTACTTTGCTTTGTTTATGTAAGTTCATGCTTTTGTGTATCACATTCATAATTTCTAACAACACAGTAATATTCATTATAATTATTGTACTACAATTTGCTTAGCCATTCCCCAACTGATGTATGTCTTCTTTATGTTTCCAGTTCTTTACTACCATGGGAAGGCTGCTACGAGCAGTTTGGTGTTTAGGGAGCTTCTCTTTTTATCAATGTCTTTATAGATATTTTAATCATTTTCTTCCAAGTTGTTTTCCAGAATTTTACCAATCCCCAGCTCTACTTACAATGCATTAGTATACCTATCTTTCTACAACTCCTCCAACAATGACTCCATCTTTTGTCGTCTTTGCTAGATTTCTGGGTGTAAGGTGAAACCTTAGGGTAGTTTTGATTTGTATTTCTCTTAATATTAGTGATTTGAAACATTCTGAGAAACTGTACTTTTAATGAGACTTTGTAAAAGGATTAAGTGTCATACTTCACAATGTATGGCATATAATCCAGCAGGTGGCTACAGCAATTATCTATACGCCACACAACTCCTTTAGTTGTGAATTAGGTTGTTTCCCCTTCCTATTCTAGTCACCTCGTGTTATGCGGCTTCTGAGGTAGCATGGTGGCTCATGTTGCTTGGCCATGTTGTGTGAGGGACTTATTCACAGACAAGGTAGAGAAACTATTCAGCTAGCTTCTGGCTTTTTGTGACAACAGGTGTTAAAATCACTAATTAAAGTGTTTGTTGCACCTGGGTCTAGTGACCTATGTTTGTTTTCAGAGTCTTCAAACAACTTGTTCAAAGAAAAAGGGTCCTTAACACCCTTAATTAATAAATAAAACAAAACTTCCAGAAGAAGGAAGTTGAGGCTAAGGACCCCTGGCCACTTGGAAAGTTGTGTTTCTGAGAGTGTATTGGTAATTCAGTTTTCTCCTATTGGGTTTTGTGATTTGTCTTGGGCTTTTGACCTGATCAGGATATGAAGAGTTCAATCAGTTAGTTAATAAGCACGTACTAAGTGCTTACTCTACGCCAGACCCTGTGCTAAGAGCTTGGAGATACAAAGAGACAAAAGAGAGTCCCTTCCCTCAAGGTGCTCACAATCTAATGGGGGAGACATTATATGTTCAAGCAAATATGTATAAACAAGCGATATTCAGGATAAATATTCAGGAAACAAAAGAGAAGGAACTAGAAATTAAGAGGGGTCGGAAAATGCTTTCTGTCAAAGATGAGATTTTACTTGGGACTTGAAGTAGAAAAATCCAGAAGGTAGAAATGAGGAAGGAGAGCATTCCAAGCATGGGGGGCAGTCAGAGAAAATGTCTACTGCCAAGAGATGGAGTATCTGTTTGAGGAAAACAGGAAGGACAGTGTCACTGGATCTAAGAGTATTTGTTGGGGAGGAAGGCATAAAAAGATTGGAGAGGTGGGGAGGGGTCATTAAGTTATGAAGCACTTTGGATGCCAAACTAAAGATTTTATATTCGATCCTGGTGGCCATAGGGAGTTATTGGAATTTATAGAGTAGGGGGATTAGACTGGGGTTTTAGGAAAATCACTTTGGTCATTACATGGAAGATGGACTAAAGTGGAGAGAGACTTGAGGCTAATGCTGTATTCTAGGTGTGAGATGACGAGGACTTGCTCAAGAGGGCCAGTATCGGAGGAGAGAAGTGGACATAGTTGAGAGATGTTACAAGGGTGAATTGACAGGCATTGGCAACATAATGGATATGGAAGGGGAGAGGTAGTGAGGAGTCAAGGATAATGCCTAGGTTATATGTCTGAAAGACTGGGAGGATGGTGTTGCTCTTGACATTAATAGGGAAGGCGGGAGTGGGAAGGGTTTAGGGGTAAAAGATAACGAGTTCAGTTTTAGACATGGTAAATTTAAGATATCTACTGGACATCCAGTTTGAGATGTCTGAAAGGCAGTTGGGGATTTAAGATCCAAGGTCAATAGAAGCATTTGAGATAGCTAGGTGGCATAATGGATAGAGTTCTGGGTCTGGACTCAAGAAAACCTGAGTTCAAATCTGACCTCAGACACTTAGAAGCTGTGTGATCCTGGGCAAGTCACTGAACCAGTTTGCCTCAGTTTTCTCATCTGTAAAATAGATGAAGAAGGAAATGGCAAACCACTCCAGTTTCTTTGTTAAGAAAACTACAAATAGGGTCACATAGATACTGACATGACAGAAATGAATGAGCAGCAACGTTAGAATGTGATAGGTAGATAGGAGAGTTCTGAGAGAAGTAAGATCATTCGCTCCAGTTGTAAGTGACAAGAACCATCTTTACACGCTCCTAGGTCCCACTGATGCAGCTTTTCCTTGTGATGCTGGTAAGGGTTGTTGCTGGGACTTCAGGTGAGAAGAAAGTCAAGTAACTCCTGTGCTTGTACCTCCACTGAATCGATGGGCTAGGGTTAGAAAGCTGAGAGGCCTGACACCCGCCAGGACTATAGAGTTGACAAGCTGCTGCTTTATTCAGGTAACCCTTGAGGTCTGTGGAGGCAAGGAACCTGCAGTGAACCCCCGGAGTCTCAAAAAAGCCAGACAGCTAACTTTTTGTGTTAACTAGGCTACCCTACCTGATAATTCTGCTTCTGATATGACTGGAAGAATATTAGCGGTACAGTTGTGAGTTGTTCTTAGGTGGTGAGGGCCACTGGGCAGGTTATCCTGTCGTGTTCCTCTAAACTCCAGCATTTTTCTTAACTTATGAAATCAGGTTAAAATTAACAATACCAAGGGAAACTTTGAGGGGAGAGAGTGGGAGCGGGGGAGGAGAGTCAAATTCAATTCAGCAAACTTCCATGAAGCATCAAACATACTCAAGTTCTTTGCTAGACTGGGGTTACAGAGATTACCTAGTCTTTGTTCTCAAAGCACTTACAGTTTATAAGAGAGGGTATGTCTTGTGCATAGATTATAATATTATGAGGTGGAGTATGTTGGGAGTGTGTAAGAGATCCAGGAAAAATGCTCTAGGAGAACTTGAGAAGGGAGAGAGCACTTTTAACTGGGGGATCAGGGAGAAGAGGAGGCACCCGAGATGAGTTTTGAAGGCATACATGTTACAGTTCCATGGTGTGCTCTGGGGGTTGTCTAGAATGAATTAACAGACTCAGACTATCTCCAACCCAAGAAAAGACATGTATTAATAGTGAGCCCTCTCTAGTAGGCTGAGTTCCAAGAGGAATCAATTGCCAATTCAGTAACACAAGACAGTTATAATCTATGGTGTAATGATGCTGATTACACAACAGAAATTATGAATATTAAAAAGGCAGGAGGGGTTTATCAAGGGATTAGGTAATAGAGGAGGGGTCCCAGCCTTGGTGGAACTGGGTATGCGTTTACTCACAATGCATGCAGAAAAAGTCATTGTGGGGGGGCATGTATGTATGGTAATGGTATTATAATAATCCTCTCTACACCATAAATTCACCTAAAGGGCAGCTTTTGCTATTACTGAACAGGTGCCTACTTAGGAAAAGGCCCTTCTGTTGTTTTTGGGTCCACATCCTACTAGGTCATCTTAGTGGTGCTGCTTTCTGATTGACTGGCCATTGTGCTCCTATCTGAGATTAGATGGATGTGGTTGTGGTTGAGCGCATGGACACACTGGATGTTTCTGTAAGGAATATGAGGAATGGGTCTGGGGGGCAGTGGCTGGCTTGGGGCAGTGGGCCTGCTGTTCAGTAAGACCTACGATTGAGTCTGGGGGCCTGTGTGGTGGTTAAGCCAGTTGTAAGGTTAAATCAAGGACATGCCTGCTATTCAGTGATACCTGTAAGGAAGTTAGAATATTGGGGCTTGCGAGAAACTTTATGAGCATTCCATCACATGCACTAAAGACAGCAGTGGATCTGTGTATAGGAAGAAGAGGCAGTTTTACCACTTTATCTTGGGGCGAGGTGAGCTATGTTCATGTGGACCTGTCAGCTTTTCTTTTCTATTTAAAAATACTAGCTGAGCCACCTCCTTCTCCCTATCCCGTTGTCCTCCCTAGTCACTTGCCATCCTTTAGGTACATGATTGCTAGAAAACAGGGTTGTTGCCAGGTTCAGAGGGTGGAAATGATCAATCATTCTTATTCACCTTATCCTAGTGATGACTTTGGATATTGTTTCTCTTGGGAATGAAACTATGACTGTGAATGTTTCTGGAAAGCCTAAGATTTGTAAATGATGTATTAATTAAGCTAATAACCCCTTTCTTGCTTACAATGCTATGATTTCACAGTTGACTCTACTACTCAGTCCCAATCAGATGAATTTTCTGTTGCTTTTGCATGTCTTTAGCAGACTACACCTCAATAGCTAGCATTTCTAGAGTACCTTAATGCATATTTTATCTCATTTGATTTTTACAACTCTGTAAGGTTGGTGCCATTATTATCCTCATTTTTACTGAGACACTTTCTCACCAGTACAAATATTTGTTCTCAACTACCACAGAAAAAGTTCTAGCTTTTATTTAAACTGGGTAAGATCTCAAATTTGCTTGCAGTTTTTAAATAGATCTCTATTTATTTATTTAAAGAAACACAATCACAGCAACACCTGAAAAAGGGCCCACAACCCTGCAGTACTGTGCTTGCCCCCCAGTGGGGACATTTTATTGTGTTCTGCTGTTCTGCTGAAGATTATTGGTTAGTGTGGCTTCTAGAAAGAAGGTTAGTGAGGACATCTGGCTTATTGTGACAGCAGATGTTAACAATCCTGATTGAGAGGGGCTGCTTTGTTCTGCATAGTAGAGTGGCCAGTAGAAATATAGCTTCCTGGAATATCAGAATTAGAAACTGGGATCTTTGAGATCAAAAAAACCTCATTTTACAGATGAGAAAGCTGAGCCCCACAGGATGACTTGTCCCAGTTGACACAGAAAACTAATAGCAGAATCAGGATGAGAGCTCAGGTCTCCTGACTCAAGTCCAGGATTTCATACACCGGGTTCTTTAAATATGTCATTAATAAAAAAATAAGTAAAATAAAGAGAAAAAGAATTGGAAAATATCTCCAGTAGACCCAGATGTCAAGAGCTTCTTTAGTGCTAAGTACCACTAATGGGGTTCAGTAATGTTCATACATGACTAAGGCATAGGTAAAGAAGGAAAGAAGGAAAAAAGGGACAGGAAGGAAACATGAGGGAAAATAAAGGGAGGGAGGAAGAGGAGAGGAAGGAAGCCTAGAAAGAAACAGAGAAGAGAAGTGTGTGTGTGTGTGTGTGTGTGTGTGAGAGAGAGAGAGAGAGATAAAGATAGAGATAGAGAAAAAGAGATAGAGAGAGATAAAGATAGAGATAGAGAGAGAAAGAGAGAGAGAGAGAGAGAGAGAGAGAGAGAGAGAGAGAGAGAGAGAGAGAGAGAGAGAGAGAGAGAAGAAAATAAAAAACATAGTTTTACTCCTATTTCTATAGTTGACTTGTGATGTGACCTTGGACAAGTTACATAACATTTCTGGGAGTCATAATCTTCTTCAAAATACAATCTGTTCTTACCTAGGGAAGGTGAGATAGTGCCTGAGAAGTGATCTGAGCTATTGTCAGTTAAAGGGAAGAAATCAGTAGACTTGAGGCCTGAGACCTAATGTGATAGACAAGATTATTTCTTGTTCTAACGGTATCTGCTTTAACCTCAAGTGAGGAGAATTTTGGAATGAGAATTTTTTCTTCCTTCTTAAGAGACCTAAAAAAAGGAGGGTAGAAAAAGAGGAACTTGACACATATGACCCTGATAGGGCAGAATTTCCCAATTTAGAAATCTGATAAAAGGGCTAAAGTCATTTTCAGATGAAAATTTAGCTCTGAGTCATTGGCCTGCTATCCTGCTGTGGGTTCTCAACGGAAATGTTTAGGTCTTTCTTCTTGCTGAAAATTCTCTTGATATGACATGTGATCTTACTTTACAATCACGTATCAGGAATTCCTTCCCTCTCTCCCTCCATTAATGAGAATCCTTGGGAAAAATATGGTGGAAATGAGGGAAGAGGCTAAGTTGGTAAGTTCCAGAAAGGTAAAAAATGAATTCTGTTGACTAAAATTATAGTACTCAGGCCTCAAAATCTACTTATTAAAAATTAAATATGATCCTTTAAAATAGTATTTAGGATTCATGTTTGATTAGTCATGACTTAAAATGGGATGGGGACTGGACCAGTGATTTCACTGGCATAGGAAACTCTCAGGTGAGGAAACTCCTTCTGCCATTACAGATCAGCACCTTCTACGCAGGTTCGTCTTAGAAAGATGTCTAAGACACTGAGATGTGTGTATAGGTCAAAGACAGGGCATGGACCTAGGTCTTCCTGGCTTTGACACTGGTGCTTTATCCATTAGACCAAATTGCCTCTCTGTGTAATGACGATGTTGCATAGATCTCTGAATCAATCAACATGCATTTTTAAAGAGATTTCTATGTGCCAAGCACTGTGTTAAGCCCCTTAGGATAAAAAAAAAAACCACCCCAAAACAGTCCTTGTCCTCAGGAAACTTGAGAAGGGACAGTATATTTGTATGTACACATATATCTATACTTATTTGTATATATATATATACCTAATACATACATACATGTACATACTCCATGTATATGTAAAATAAGTTCATAAATAAATGATAATTTGGGTTGAGGGGAAGGTACTAGTATGTACACAGAAAATGTGTATGTGTATACTTGTGTGTATGTAAGTATGTATTATACATGTTCAAAATAAATGCATAAAAGATATTTTGGATGGATGGAAACCAGGGAAGGCCTCACATAGAGGTGATGCTTGAACTGAGTTTTGAAGGATGCTAGGGACTCTAAGAGGTAGAGGGGATAAGGAAGTGAAGTCCAGGCATGGGGGTTCATCCAATGCATGAGAAATTCCTTGTTCAAGATCAGAGTTACCCTTTAAGGATATATTTTGCTCCACTGAATTGAATGTCATTTTTTGGTAATCAACACACAATAAAAGCAGTGGGATCTTGTGTCTTCTTTTCTGCCCCTTTTAGTCAATAACTATGAGCACTTGATTTGCTGTAGAGAATTTTT
Organism: Bettongia penicillata ogilbyi; assembly: GCA_023548195.1. Taxonomy (NCBI): domain Eukaryota; kingdom Metazoa; phylum Chordata; class Mammalia; order Diprotodontia; family Potoroidae; genus Bettongia; species Bettongia penicillata. Next base: position 2,008,352 of record JAJHZJ010000135.1, on the reverse strand, counting down.
TACAGAAGCCTTTGTTCCCTTCTAACATTTTCATTAAATACACCCTTTACATGTTTGTACCACCATTCATAAAGGTTTTTTCTACGTTGAGAAACAAGGCACTTAAGGTAATAGTTAATAAGTTTCTCTTGCCTACTTGGGTTATTTACATTATCTGGGATTTTTTTCTCTGTTGTTTGGAAATTCTTTTCTTGAAATTCTTTCCTTTTCTTGATATTTTATAAACACTTTTCTTCACTATCTTGTTGAGTTTATCTTCTCCCATTTTCCTAGGTGCTGTTTCTACTTTTCTTATTCACTGAGGGTGGAGCAAGACCATTATAGAATTGTTGAACAATTTGTTCCTTTTTCTGGTGTCCTCCTGCAAATTTCATCCTTGAATGGTCTTGGGGAAATGTGGCTTATTTTGAGATCATGCCAAATTTTCTGCAGGCTTGTTTTCATGTCCGCTCCTTTTCCCTGCTTTATGAGGTGATGCTTTTCCCATTCTTCCACCTTCCTCCCCTGTAGTGTTGTATAAATGAGGGTTTTTTTCTCTCCTGAAATGGTGCTAATCTTGGTTGCATCGCTCTCTGCTTGTAAGGAGAGATGATGATTTTCCAGTAAAGCCCAACAAAAGGAGATGTATGCTTGTTGAAGGTGTTTGCTACTATTGTGAAAGAGTTCTTTTGCAAGGTACACATAGAAGATTGGTTCCCTATAGTTCCTGTTCTAGATGTATTGTGGTAATTACATCAAAACCCAAAACCTAATGGGATTTTCTCAATAAAATTCATGATTATTCAGAATAAACTAGCCTAACTATCTGTATAGGGACTGAAGGCCTGAAAACTATCTATGGGCCAGCCTCATATATACAGTTGAATTGTTCATTCCATTGAGTTAGTACAGTTTCACATGTTGAGAGTACCCAAAGTTGTAGGTAGGTCATAGTAGCTGTGAGATTGCACCAAAACTTTTGGGATACTCTGTATTTGGCATGTACTTCCAGTGAACAATGAGTAGGTGCCAGAATCGTGTAGGAGAGCAAGTTGGATTGCCCCTGGCAATTTTTATAGCGCTGTTAGTGAGCATAAGCACTCCTCAAAACAAGGATCTATCTTATCAAAACAAGTGTTTTCTAAACGATGCTGTATGGTTAAAAATCTTCAAATTATCTGAAAAAACCAAAGTTATGGATGGGTCAAAGAATAATTAGTAGAGAGCTTCGTGGTGGGCACATGGAGGCTGCAACTCATTTGGCATATTCTCAAGAAGTATCATAAAGGGTGTCCTTGGGGAAATGTATGTTGGGAAAAGGAGATGGACCAGTTGTAGTAGGAATTGGGAATTATGGGTGGATCACCTCTATGCTTGCTCTGTGAGTACAAATGAAGCACATAAAGTCCTCAGTCATTTAGGGTGGATCCTCTGTGGAGTATCTATGGAAGAACATGACTGAAAATTGACCAGGTTAAGAAGGAATTGATGGGTTGTGATCTGCACTGAAGGAGTGAGTACCCACATCAATGAGATCATAAATCCATTAAGCGTTGAAGTATGTGTTGCACAAAAAGCATTTTTACAAAAAGTCTACTTTTAAAAATCCAATTTTATTTTATTTTTACTTCTGAATTCTCTTTCTCTCCCTCTTCTTGCTCTTCCACATGTTGACATGGCAAGAAAAACAGAACCCATTATATATATGTAGAGTCATCCAAAACAAATTCCTGCATTAGCCATATTTAAAAAGAAAGAAAGGAAGGAAGATGTGAGAAAAAGAGACAGAAAGAATATAAATTTCAATCTGTACTCTGAATCTTTCAGTTTTCTATCTGGAGGTTGATAGCATGTTTCATCATGAGTCATTTGAAATTGTGGTTAGTCGTTGTGTTGATCAGAGTTGCTAAATCTTTAAAGTCAATTATCATTACAACATTGTATTATATAAAATGCTTTCCTGATTCTACTCACTTTGCATCTGTTCATACAAGTCTTCTTGGGTCTTCCTGAAACTATAACCATCATAATTTCTCATGGTACAATACTCTTCCAATCCATTAATCAAATAACGTTTATTAAGCACCTACTATGTGTCAGATACTGTGCTAAGTACTGGAGTTTCACAAAAAGGCAAAAAGCAGCCCCTGCCCTCAAGGAGCTAACAATCTAATGGAGGAGACAGTACGCAAATAAATATATACAAGTAAAGGCATATGCAAGATAAATAGGAGATAATTAACAGAGAGAAGGCACTGGACTTAAGAGAGGTTGGGGAAGGCTTCCTGTAGGTTGGATTTTAGTTGGGGTTTAACGAAAACCAGGGGAGTGAGTAGTTGGGGAAGAAGAGGGTGAACATTCCAGGTATGGGGGACAACCAGAAAAGACAGAGCTGAGACAGAATGTCTTATTCATGGAAGCTAGTCTCTAGATTGAAGAGTACCTTTTGGAGAGTAAGGTATAAGAAGACTTGCAAAGGGAGGAGGAGGCTAGGTTATGAAAAGTTTTGAATGCCAAACAGAACATTTTGTATTTGTTCTCTGAAGGCAATAGGAAGTCCCTGGAGTTTCTTGGGTATAGGAGTAACACAAGTTGATTTGGGTTTTCACTATTGTTGCTGAATGGAGGCTGTATTAGAAAAGGGAGAGACTTGAGGCAGGCAGACATCACATTTATATACCAGAACTTGTTCAGTTACTCCCCAATTGATGGACATCTCCTTGGTTTCCAATTCTTTGCCAATACAGAAAGAATTGCTATAAGTATTTTTATACATGTGGATCTTTTTTCCTTTCTTTGATCTTTTTTGAAAATAAACATAGTAGCAGTGTTGCTAGGTCACAGTTTAACAACTTTCTGAGCATAGTTACAAATTGCTTAATTCCACCAACAGTGCATTAAAGTTTGTTTTCCTGCATACCTACCAGCATATGTCATTTTCCTTTTTTGTCAATTTAGCCAATCTGATGGTTATCCCTATTTACACCTGATTTTAGCTAGAAGACAGAATTATACCTGTATAACTTTTCCCTTATCAACTTTCTTAAGAAGATAGAGTAAGAATTATTATTCCCATCGTATAGAGGTGGAGAGTGAGGCACAGAGAATTCAAGCAACTTCCTCAAATTATGGGAAAAGAGGCACATATAGGACAAAGAATAGTATCAAATAATTATTATTTTTGGCAGTGGGGACCTGGGAGAACTGAGAAACAAAATGATTTGCCCAAGGTTATGTTACTACTTATTGAGGAAACTGTATCTAGAATCTTTACCTTCTGCTACCCCCTCTAGTGACTTTTCCTAATAATTATAATATTAATAACAATTTATATGGTAATATAACAATAACATAAATATAATAGTGAAATGTACTTCTAGAGTAATCTCTGTTCTAAGTTCTTTGGGGCTTTAAAAACTTTGTTCACATACATGTGTTCAAGTGTGTTGTCCAGTTGATCAGTCAGGTCTGAATCTTCATGACCCCATTTGAGGTCTTCTTGGCAAGGTTACCGGAGTGGTTTGTCTTTTTATATATATGAGGAAACAGAGGGAAACAGGGTTACATGACTTGCCCAGGCTCACACAGCTAGTGTCTGAGGCTGCATATGAATTCAGATCCTCCTGATATCAGGTCTGGCACTCTATCCATGGTGCTGCTGAGTGTATATGTACTCACAACATCTCACCCATAGTGTATTCTTTAGATGTCATTATGTTTATTGTATTCAAATGTAGGATGTTTTGATTTCTTCATTTGAAAGATAGAAAAGTGATCTGTGATGCTTTGTTATAAGTTGTAGCTGGCCAGCACTGAATGGGAAGCAGATGCTGATTCCAAAGCATCCTGCCACTACTTGCATTGCTGGGGCAGCCTGCTGGTTTCATTTTCTATAAATGAAACTCTTGTATATAGTGAGTGACCATGCATGCTTTTCACATCATATTTCAAGCTATATGGTAATATTATCTTGCTTTGTGTAATATTGCCTCGAGAGCTTCCAGTCAGTAATCAAAGTAAGATCTTAGCCAACAAAACTTACTTCCTGTCAAAAGAACCTTGTAAGACAGAACTTTCCAGAGGAGATGGCACCATGGTAACAGCTCCAGTTGATAAAAATTATTGAGAATGATTCTTGTTTTTGTCCCTTAGTCTCTAGTTCCATATAGATCTTCTGTTTCTTCTTCCATTCTGTCAAAAATAAGGACATGCCCATATCACTCACCTCCTCAATGGACTCTAGTGGTATCTTCTGGCTGCTAGGATCACATATAAACTCCTCTGTTTATAATTTAAAGCTCTTTACTACCTGATCTCTTTCTATTTCTCCTGTCTTCTTTCATGTTATTCTCCTCCACTCTGTCTACTCTCTGGTTATATTAGATTATGGTCAATAAAGAATAAGTTTGTTATGCATGTTCCCAGAGTAGAGGCTTGCAATGGGAGGGCCTTAAAGTTGGGAGACCCAAGTTTGACTCTCACCTTTGAAATCTGTAATCATGTTAGGCATTTAATTTCTCATAGGTAAAGTTTCCTTATCTCTATAATGACCTTAATGATACATTACCTACCCTGCAAGGTTGTATAAAGGAAAATAGACCTTAAAGGACTATATAAATTGCTTTGTTTTCTGAGACAACATGGTAGAGTAGGCAGAGTACTGGATTTAGAATTAGGAAGACAGGGCTAACTTTTTACCTCTAAAATTTATAAGCTGTACAGCCAAGAACAAATTACTTTACCCCTCTGAGCCTCAATCTCATCAGTAAAATGGAGACAGCAATACTCAAAGTAGCTATCTCACAGATTTATTGTTGTAAGAGAATTTAGATAAAGTACTTTGCAGTACTGTGTGCACTCATCCATTCTCTACACATGCACCCACATAATTTTCCTAAAGCTCAGGTGGGCCTATATAGCCCACCTCCTCAATAAACTCTTGTGGCTACTTATTGTCTCTCTGTTTTTTAATTTCAAGTTCTTTATAATCTGGCCCTTTCTAACCTTTCCTAGCTCGTATCCCTCACCTCCTCAATAAACTCTAGTGGTGTCTTCTTGCTGCTAGGATCACCTCTAAACTCCTGTGTTCATAATTTAAAGCTCTTTACTACCTGACCCTTTCCTACATGCCCAGGCTTCCACGTCATTCCCCTCCACTATCTCTATGGTTTGGTTATATTGGAACGCTGGCTATTCCTTCCACATGCCTTTGCCCCTTATTTCTGTCCTTCAGTACCGGCTGTCCCCAGTATCCAGAATGTATTTCTTCCTCACTTACATCTTTTGCAATCTCTGGTTTCCTCCAAGAGTCAGTCTAGTGAGTGTCACCTTCTACATAAAACCTTTCTTAATTCTCCCAGTTGCTAATGCCCTTCCTCCCCAAACTACCTTTTCCCCCCTGTGTTCTTCTAACATGTGAATGTGCTATCTTTCCCATTAGATTGTAACCTCCTTGTAGTCCTTTCTATCTACACTATCATAGTAAATATTGTTTTACAAATCAGTTGAAACTGATTGATGTGAAACGATAATGACCAAATTGGGGTCCCTGTCGCATCTCTGTGCTTTTTGTCCCCCATGCTCTTTATCCCCTACCCTTTGGAATCCTTGACTTCCTTCAACACTGCTTAAGTGCCACTTTCTGTTACCTTTTCTGGTCCCTTCCATCACTAGGGCCTTTACACCCAAAGTTTCCCTGTATCTACATTGTGTTTTTCTTGTATGTATGTATATGTATACGTGTGTGTGTGTGTACACATGCGTGACTCTCCTATTAGATTGTAAAACCCCTTGAGGGGAGAGAATGTTTTGCTTCTGGGGCCAATCATTCTTTTCTTTTGTCCTATTCTTTGAGACTCTGTCTCTTTTATTTTGTTTTTAAAATAATTTTTATTGATGACTTTTATTTTTTACGTCATCATGGTTCTCTCTAGTATCCTTTTCCTTTCTTTTCCCAGAAAGTCATTGCATATAAACAGATAATATTTTTTAAAGACAAAGAAGGAGAAAAAACTCAAAACGAAGCAGTACAATTAATTGACACATTGAAGAAGTCTGAAAATGAGTTTCTTTTTCTCTGCTGTCTGTGTCGCTGTCCGATGACAGTGATGACATTCCTGGCTGGGCTGGCCTCCCTCTCCTGAATATGTCTGGCTCCACACCCCTGCTGATCTGCATTTCCATCTGGCTCTGGTTCTTCAATGTACATAATTCTTTGGAAGGCACTGTGTACAGTAATCTTTTCTGGGAGATGAACTGAGTCTATATGTAGCTCCTTTCCCCTCTGTCTGACTTCCCTCTAGAGAACTTCTCTTTTAAAGGTCAAGCAGATCAGGTATAAACTTCATCTTTAGTGAACTATCAACTCATTGATCCTTGTTTCCTGCTGCAAATTAGAAGCTGGGAACTTGAGTCAATGCCAAACAAAGCAAAAGTTAAAAGCACAACAGGGAACCAGGATTAGGCAAGTTTACCTCTTGTCAAGGGAACAGAATGGGGAGAAAGGGCTTATCCAGCTTCTTATGCCTGGGTATACCCATTGCAATTGTCTATGCTACAGTTGTCTGTCTTTGTGCATTTCCAGAGGAGAGGGTCTGTAGTTTTGCAACTCTCTTTGGGCTCACTCACCCAATTTGCACTAGAATTGGCAGGTTGGATTCCCATGGGGTGACTCCTACTACTCTCAGATTCTAGGGAAAATCTTGTGAATGGCTATACTTATTTTTTCCCACTTAGTAGTATTTTTTCTCAATTACATATAAAGATAGCTTTCAATATTTACTTTTATAATATTTTGAATTCCAAAATTTTCCCCCTCCCCCTCTTTCCTCCTCCTTCCCCAAGATGGCAAGCAATCTGATATAGATTATACATGTAAAATCATATTAAATATATTTTCACATTAGTCATGTTATGAAAGAAGAATCAGAACTGAAGGGGAAAAACCACAAGAAAGAAAAAAAGAGAAAATAGTATGCCTCTATCTGCATTCAGACTCTATAATTCTTTCTCTGGATGTGGATAGTATTTTCCATCATGAGTCTTGAAATTGTCTTAGATCATTGTGTTGCCGAGAAAAGCTAAGTTTATCAGAATCAGTCATTGCACAATGTTGCTGTTATTGCATAGAATGTTCTCCTGGTTCTGCTCACTTCTCTCAGCATCAGTTCATGTAAGTCTTTCTGATGCACTCTAGGGATGCTAGGAACCCTGAAATGCAAGGGTATTGGGGGGTCTGCCTCAAAAGAATTTGACCACTCAAGGCTTCTTTCAGTCAAAGTAGGAAATTTATTAAGACACTGGTTGGATGAGCGAGATTCCTAGTGAGTATATGGTATTTGTGACGCTAATACAATTAGGCCAGATACTAAGACTCTGAGTAATTTAATGGGGGTAAGATTGGTAGTTTTGTACAGAAAGATTTTGAGAAGATCTGGACAGGATCAAGGAGTGGCAAGTAGCCTGGGATGGGCCAGTTGCAGACTATGAGAGCCACAAGGAAAGGGCAGTTAAAAGAATTATACTGGGATGGGCAGGGTGCCTCAGGGAAATACCAACATTGCTGAGGTTTGAGGGAAAGTTCAAGGCATCCAGGGCCCATACCCATGATTTCCAGGTTTTTCTGAAATCTGAATGTTTGTACTTCTAACCTGATAGCTCATGAGCAGCCCGCCCCCTTCCCCAACATTCTTCCCCTTCATAATTATAGAGTAGATTAAGCTAGTTCTTTAGCAAAGGCATATTCAAATGGTATAGCAAAGATAGCAATTACAAAGTGTTTCCCCCCAAACCTTGAAGTTCCACAGATACACAGAGTGGATAAGGAGCACTATGAGGAATGTTAGCAGGAGCCAAGGCAACTTACAACTTTGAAACTGTAGGTCTTGATATCTTTTCTTCCTCTGGAAGTTCTTCACAAAGTTTACTGTAAGATGTAGCATTAATGGTAAATGAATTTTTCCACTGCTCTGCTGGGCTGGCTGACTCCTTGTGGGGCCTGAGATCTCAGATGGACAGGCCAATCAGCTGCTATGTTGGGTCAAGTAGGCTATTTACCTATGGAGTTGATTCTTCAGTAGTCAGTGGACCGCTGCTAGACTACACCAAGCAGCTCATTCAGCTGCTGGATTCTTCTTAGGGACTGGTTTCTGTTGGATGGGTCAATCCACTGGACAGCCTGAACTTCCTGTTTGATGGGTAGCTGCGGTCTCTACTACCTTTAGCCGCTGGCTCAGCTAGGCGTCGTAGTTCTCTTTTTAGCAACAACACAGAGTAGGATTGGCAAAATTCTCTTTATTTTGACTCACAGAGAGCCTTAGCCCTGAGGTTTGTCACCTTCAGGAAGGAACTGTAGCCTTCATTCAGAAGTAGCTTCTCTCAGTTTTGGATCCTAACTTACAATTATCTGCCAATTTATATTTTCCAAACCCTTTTTAAGTCTTATGCAGATGAGAGGCTGGAGACAAAAGTATTGAATCCATTTGGGGGCAAGTTCATTGTCTAGTTGGCCTGTTCATATGCAACTGAGCTATTCAAATTTCAGACCCTTTCTAAATGTAGAATAGTTCCTTTGCATCTGAAAGACCTTTTCCTTTAAATTTCTATTCGGTCCCCCTCTGGACAGTTCAACCTTGTTGAAGTCTAAATGAGGCACATTCTTACAGTGGTATAACTCTTTTTGTAGACAGTACCCAATATAATGTGCAATGAATATGAATGAATTTCCTTTATAAAAAATATCTTGGGATATCTAAATTGTTTTGTTTTCATGGAATTTTTTTTCCCCAAATTACTTCCACAGATATACTAGACTTTCACCTTCTTAGTAGAGATTTATTGAATGAAACAAAATAAGAGAAATAAAGTGTGGTAGATACATATAAACAGTACAATCTTATACAAATTGCAAACTCCTGGTGAGAGTTTGTGTATTTTGTTGTCTAGAAATTTAGTTTTTTTTTTTTTTAATGTGGTCCAAATATTTGAGGAGGGAAAAATGGTAGTAATTTAACCTGCCATTGTGTACTTCTGGCCACTAGTTTGATCCAGCTTAGTAATGAAAACTGGGCATTGGGATTGCCTAGGCCATAGTGTACTCTGCCACAAAACCAGGAGGCATTTGGGAAAAATGCCAAACTATCATTTCTAGAGAATTGGCAATGTCTGTTTCCAAGTTTTGCCTGTCTTTTGGGCGACAGTCCTTATCTTGTTAGTTTAAGGCTGTAGTTTGCATGGATTTATCTAATTAAACTTTTGACTCAGCTCTGACTCACCAGAAAATTCTTCTCTTCTCTGCTGCATTTCTGTTGAGGTTTGGGGTGATGTGGGGACCCCAAAATACCGACATGCCAGGTTCTGCTTGAATGAATTCGACACAATCCTTCTTAAAGCCAAAGAAAAATAAAGTTTATTAAAGATTTTCCATGTTGGGTTGACTCTTAAGGAGCCTAATCATTTTGTGACACTTGTATTCACAAGCGGGCTACATAGAATCTCAGCTAGACAAAGTCAGAGCTGGATTGAATCTGAGCACCTTCATGGAGGTGAGATGGAACTTAAATATAGAAAAGACTGAGGGAAGAATCCAGGTGTTGCCAAGCAGTCTGGGGTTCCAGGGATGGTCTAGATGGGGGAGGTAGATCAAACCCAGGGGGGATCCTGATGGGAACGGCTGGTAGTCCAGAGAATCCACAATCCTGGTTGGGTGACCTGGACTCCAAAAGAATGCTAAGTGGCCAGTAATAGGATCAAAGGAAGGAATATCAAAAGAATGCTAAATCAACTCAGGGGAATCCAAGGAGCCCCCAAGACCAGCCTTTCCAGGGCCTTTCAGACAAATGGGACCAAAACACTCTGGTCCAAGGGATAAAGGTCTCAGCTTGGACTTGTACCCCATCATTTCCATTTAGGCAACTTCTGTTAAGTGAATATAGCATGAGGAAAGGAAAAAAGGAAGCAGGCATTTATTGAGCATCTACTGCCTCTTAAGCATTTTACAAATGTTAACTGATTTGGTCCTCATACCAACCCTGAGAGGTAGGTGCTATGATTATCTGCATTTTACATTTGAGGAAACTGAGGCAGATAGAAGTTAAATGACTTTTCAGGATCATATAGGTATTAAATGTGTGAGACCAGATTTGAATTCAGCTTTTCCCGACTCCAGGCCCAGTGCTGCAGTGGTGACAACTGCACAAATCTGCTCCAGCTATGTATGGTTTTTCACTCATGAGCAAATAAATCAAAAAAGGGGAATAAAATAAAATGTATAATAACACTGTCACCACATGGGCTCCTCCCAGACACAGGCATCCCTGAACCAATCCATAGGCATCCCTAATTCCAGAAATTCTCATCCACTTAAGGTGTTAGATTCTGCTACTCTCCATAAAAATAAGCACCCTCAAAGCTGGAATTACCAACCATCCCCAGTGTTTTCCTGCTCATGATCCAAGTGTCTTTTATTTGTTTTTCATGGAGAGTCAATGTCAAGTTAGCTTGGGAAGCTGGAAGCTGGGGCTGACTTCCATTGCTATTGTTTTTCTACACACTAGTTTGTCACTGAAATCAAACTCTGGTCTTGCCCTAGGACTCCAACTCAGGGGTGGGGCACCTGTGGCCCTCTGGGTCCTCAAGAGTGGCCCTTTGACAGAAGTTTGAACTTCAAAGTTTGGATTCTGTCAAAGGATCACACTTGAGGACAGAGAGGGCCATATGTGGCCTCAAAGCTGCAGGTTCCCCACTTCTGGTAGAAGATCCATTGGTTGGGACTATACAGAACCCTGCTGGATCCTTGGTGTCTCTTGATCACTAGTGGGGCTGTGGAGTGGTATCAAGGGCAGGTAAGTCATGGGGAGAGATGAATCCTGTTTTCACTCCTTTATTACCTTGAACTGGGCCAGTCATCTTGATCTATATCTTGCCACTGGACTCTGATGACTCTGGAGGGGAGAATGAGGCTGCTGACTTCGTACAGCTCTGTATCACTTAAGTGCCATTCACATATAAGTCAAGACATCACCCTCCTGATGTCACTTGTCCTCTTCAAGGATGAAGGATGAACAACGATGACCTTGAATCATTCTTCCTTGAAAGTTTGTGCGGTCCTGCATCTCATGTCATTTTTGTCCCTGCCCTTTAATTCTTTTTGTTTCGTTGGCTGTGGAGGATTAATCAGTTGATTATCCAACAAACATTTATTAATTGCTATGTTCTATCTAGGCATTGTGCTAGGTGCTGGGCATATGGAGGCAAAGTTGTCCCCAAGGACGTTACAATGTAGTAGGGAGGGAACAACATTTACAGATAAGTAGATTCAGAATATATACTGAGCATATATAAGGTGATGAGGTGAAGAAGGAAGTAATTAATCACTAGGGGATCAAGAAATACCTCTTTAAGAAGGTAGTTCTTGAGCTGACTCTTGAAGAGAATCAGAGATTCCAGGAGGCAGAGGGAATATGGGCTATGCCTATGAAAAGGCAAAGAGGTGGGAGAAGGGTTATATAAGGGAAACACCTAGTAGGCTGGTGGGCCACAATCCAGAGTGCCTGAGGGGGTGTGACATAGTCAACTTGGAAAGATAGACTGGATCTTGATTGTTTAAATATCAAAGAAAGGAATTTCTACTTTATCCTAGAAAAAGGTGAGCTAAAGCTTCTTGAGCAGATGAGTGGCTTTAGGAATTCAAGCTTTAGGAATATCAATTTGGCAGCTAGGTGGTTGGATGGATTAGAGAAGGGAGGAACTGGATTCAGGAAGAAGTTATTGAATGGTCCAGGTGCTGAAGGCCTAATTAGGCTGGTGGCTGTGTGAGTGGAAAGAATGGGATGAATGCAAGAGATATTAGAGGTAGAAGTGACAAGTGTTGTGACTGATTGCATCTGGTACGATAGTGAAGAGCAAAGGCTAGCTGGTAGATGTGGAAGCAGAGAGAATGGAAGAATTGTGGAATTCTGGATGAAAATAGAGAAGTTAGATGGAAGGGTAGGTTTATGGGGAGACATAGTGAATTCTGTTTTGCATAGTGCCTAGCCCAGTGTCTAGCAGATAGTAGGCACTTAATAACTGCTTATTGACTGAGATATTGACTTTGAGATGATTAAAGGACATCCAGATGGAGATATCCATCCAGCAGGCAGCTGAAAATACAGGACTGGTCAAGGATCAGGGATATAGATTCAGGAGCTATTTGTAGAGAGTGATCATTGAGTTATTTAGTGGGGAAAAGATTTGAGGTTGTGTGGAGGATACTTGGGGGAAAGTTTACCATTGACCTAGTGCCATGTATGATAAGGACCATTGTGGTACAATATTAGGTTCTGGTTTTATTTGAGTTGGAGGCAACATGGTGGTGCTGGGGAACAAACACTAATCCTGGAATCAGCAGACTTAGTTTCCTATCTCTGATTCTTACTATTTGTGTGACTTTGAGCAAGATGCATTAAACTCCTTGGATGTCATTTTTTCATCTGTAAAATGGGAGGATGGACTAGATAATTTCTGAGGTCCCTTCCAGCTCTAGATACATGATTCTAGTGTTTTATTCCTGTTGGAGTCCTATAATTACATGTTGCTATGATTTCTAGGGAGGGGCTAGCTGGAAGTTGTTTGTGCAGAAAAAAAGTGTTGTCATATTTGTTGCATTTCTTGCTTGTTTTAGAGATTCCAATTCAATAGCTGCTGGGCCTGTAGGGGGAAACTCCTTTTTACTGAACTATAGTGTCTCTCTTTGCTGGTATTGTGACATATAGCTTTCAGAATATGTTCACCTCTCGGTGGGTGGGAGGTCTCTAGACCACTTTCATTTTGGGTATCCTTCTCCAGTATTGGACCTTTACAGAGCTATGCCTATGGACTTCATATATTTATCTATATCAAGGTATAAAGTTGGGTTCTGTTGAGTAAATCAACCTCTTGATTGAGTCAAATCAATTAAAGGTGTTCCAACTGAGTGTAAAGAGAGCTTAATCAATTTAGAAACCTTTGATGAGCTATTGGATGACCTGGAAGTGACTGTAGAGGTAGAATGTTTAAATGTTTGGATTGGCTGAGGAAACTTGGTCATCCTCATGAGATCATTTATAAAATATCAAGCCAATTTGGACTGGGAGTGATTTGAGCATCCCTCTGAGAAGGAATTATGGAAACTGGATGGTGGAGTAAAAGAAGTATTTTTGCTGAACTCCTTCAATATTCCCCTCTAAACAACTTTAAAATAACATTCCAAATTGAATTCTAGAGTGGCATAGTCAACAAAAGGTCAGGGTGGGATATTTTTCTAGACCATAACAACTTAGGAGGTCAGAAGGAGAGGCCTGTGTCACTGGGATGGGGAATAAATCAGAGTCCATAGCAGTAATGGGCCTTATAGGCAGCAGTAGCAGCAGCAGCAATTTTAGGAGCTCTTACTACCCAGAGATGATAAGGGGAATGGACAGCCTGTCAGAAGGAGATTACAGGACCCCTGTGCTGGCACTGGGTGTAGGTTAGGGCACTGTTTGGCAAATCCATTGCCCTTTATGTAGTTCCTATTTGTATTTCTAGGATAGAGAGGTGCATTAGCACTTGCGGTTGCAAGGAAGCAGGCCTCCTACCTGAGTAAGGGCCAGAGAGCTGACTAGGAGTACAGTGACCACATCTCTCAACTGATCACACCACTTTGGAAGCATCAAAAACTTATAGACCCCTCAGAACTAGCTATAAAAATAGCAAGGTAACAAAAACCTGGAGCTTGGGATAGTGACAACCTCCATTCCCCCTTTAAGTGAGAAGATACCAGTTCTAATATAAAGTTCAATGTCAAGAAATAGGAAATAGGAAAAATAAGCAAATGACAAAGAACCTGACCACACAAAGCTACTCTGGTGATAGGGAAGTTCAAAATACAAACTCAGAAGACAATGTTGTATAAAAATTTATGAGGAAAGCCTCAAAGAAAAATGCAGATTGGATGCAAGTCCAATAAGACTTCCTGGAAGAAATAGATTTTAAAAAAGAGCAATTTCTTTTCATAGCAGAGTTTTAGAGGAAAAGGTGGGAAAATAAATGAGAACAATGCAAGAATATCATGAAAAGAAAATTAATAGCTTGGTAAAAGAGGTACAAAACCTCACTAAAGAAAAGAACTCCTTGAAAAACAGAATTGACCAGATGGCAAGAGTGGTACAAAAATTCACCAAAGAAAATAACTCATAAAAAGAAGAATTAGCTAAACAGAAAAAGAGGCACAAAATCCCACTGAAGAAAATAAATCTTTAAAATTGAATTGATCAAGTAGAAGCTAATGATTTCATGAGACATAGAGAACAGCACTTTGAGCTCCAGTCTTGACCTCTTGCCCTCTCTCCATCTAGAGGAAGTCCTTACTAACTTTGGAGGTCCAGAAGATTTTCTGTCTTCCCATCATCATCTTATCAGGGATCTTAGACCAGCTGGCAGCAACATGTGAAACAGGAGATGAGGATAGACTATGTACAGGTTCATAACCCCCTAAGGAATTCAGCAAAGAAGCAGTTGCATGCTTAAGGGTAACTTTCTAAGTACTTTACAAAGGGGAGAAAAAGAATTCCAGTAATTAAAAGCTATGCTGTCCCTTTGACATATGTACTTTCCAAGCTTGAGCTCAATTTCAGGTCTACCACTCTATCCACTGGCCCCAGAATATTGATTCTCAGTATTTCCCCAAGAATATTACTCTGAAGGCCCAATTGGAAACCTGCCTTGACTTTTGGAAAACCATTTAGATTCACTCAAAATAAATGTTTCAAGCATAATAGCTTACAGCAATGCTAGCTGTCAAATTACAACTATCACCTGAGCCAAGTAGAAGTTAAAAGAAAATGTTTGAAAAGGTTTATCAGATCCAAGTTTTGAGAACTTTGCTTTGAAGTCTTCGAAAAACAGAAGATATTTGAAACTAATTCTGCTTAAAGCAGGAATTTCTTTATTTTCCTTAGCTCATACTTAGGTGGATGATCCTAATTGTTTTGAATATTTCACAGGATCATGGAATTTAGAGTTGGAAGGGATCTTAGAAGATATTCTAGTCTAACCTCCTCATTTTAGAGTCAAGAGATTTGAGGCCCCAAGAGCTTAAGTGATTTGCCCAGGGTCACAAAGGTAGGAAGTAGCAGAAGCCAGAATTTGAATCTATCCTTTCTTACTCTAATGAATTTTTTCGTTTTTTCCTTTTTAGAAAAGGTTATGAGCTTAACAATCACCAACAAACACAAATGTTTCAACATATGAGGAACAAAATAAGGCAGGATTATTAATGAAATTGTGAACTTCTGCTATACATATTTAAAAGTATGCACACAATTTTGCAAGATAGTAGCAAAATTGCAATGGTGTTCCTTCTAAACGTTTTCATTTTCATTTGTATATTTTAAAATGTTTTATTGATGGTCTTTTAATTTTTTTCTTTTCTGCATCTCTGTCACTATCCATTAGCTAAACCTTCCTTTCCTAAGTATTGCCTTGTAAGAAGCAAGTGTACTCAAGTACAATAAATCAATACATTGGCTGTGACTATTAATAGTTCCAATTTTGTGAATAGATAAGACTCATTTGACCATTCCTCAGTAGGTGCCAGGGGCAACTATGTGATGCAATGGATAGAATGCCAGGCTTGGAGTCAGCAAGACTCATTTTTGTGAGTTCAATCTTGCCCCAGGGCAAGTCACTTAATCCCTGTTTGCCTCAGTTTCCTCATCTGTAAAAAGAGTTGGAGAAGGAAATGGTAAATGACTCTAGTGTTTTTGCCAAGAAAATCTCAAATTTGATCATGAAGAGTCAGAAATGACTGAAGTGACTGAACGATAGGTACAGATATCTATGAATGATAGGTTTTGAGATACTAGGCATAATATGCATACTATTAATGGACAGCATTTCAGTTAGATTTGGTTTTACTATGAAGTTGAAATAATATCAAAGAGCCTACCACAAAGTAAGCATCTGGGAATTTTCTAATCTGGGAAAAAGGGACACAGATTGAGATCAACGTCTATAGGGATATAAGAATGACAATGATAAATGATAAGAGATTTCCTGTGAGTTCTGCCTATTTCAGACTATTGTTGATTCCAAAAGGCTAACCACGGTACAGTAAAAAGAGCAAGGCATTTGACGTCAGAGGTCTTGAGTTCAAATTTAGACTTTGTCATTGGCTATCTGTGTGATCTTGCAAGTCATTTAACTTCTCTGGGTCTTGGTTTCCCCATCAATATAATGAGGGGGTTGGACTAGATGACTTCTAAAGTCATTTTCTCGATCCATAATCCTGCATTTTAGAACACAGGTTCATTCAAGCAGGTTCAAACTTCATATACTATTAGAAATGGACAAGGACTTCTTTCATGATTCCTTTTCTTCCCTCTCCCCCATCAAAAAGTCTAACTTTAAAAAAAAATGTGCCTACACACGTATTTTTTGGGTAACGTTAAATTGAGGTTTTTACCGAAACTAAACTGGGTGTACTTGAAAAGCTAAGAGGCTTATCAGGCAGATGATAGTGCTCTCAGGATTTCCCCAGATTAGACCACGGAGAGTACAGACAGGAAGCCAGAGTATCGAGCGCCTGACCAAAGCTTCCTCCTGTTGGAAAAAAAAATAGAATAAGACCATAAGAACTCTTCAGAGTATACAGGCCCAAAGAGTGGCATACACCCTATAGTTGGCAAAAGAAGAGGGCCTGTCCGGACCTCCATTTCCTTTGTGAAACTCCAGTGACTAAATTTGGTTTCACATTAAAGGGATCACACTGAAACATAATCTCTCATTCAGGTTCAACCTCTTCCCCAGCTCTGACCTGAGTAGGGAATTGAGAAGGGACTTTCCAGAGAACATTAGCGTACAGGGTGTGGAAAGGGAATAAAAGCATATGCAAATAGGGTTTTTAGTCTCTTCCTTTCTAATCATAGACAGTGCTGGAGAGCATGAGTGTTCCTCCTGAAGGCAGGCGGTGGATGCTCCCCCTGACACTGCATGTCATCTCTCTTGTCTCTGACAGCAGGGCCTAGAGTGAAGGAGTGACATATGGAAAATAAAACCATGCAAAGGGATTGTCTGAAGAGGAGGAAGGAAACAGGCGGAGGAAGGAAAAAAATGCATGGAATTGGAAAAGATAAAGTAAAATGAATTTTTAGGATGCCTCCGTGAGTAAGAGCTGGGGAAAAAAATGATTCCAAACTGGTTTATTATGTACTTATCTTCTGTCTGAAAGGCTGTGTGCTTTTATGTAGTGGGGTTAGGTAGAGAAAATGGCACATTAAAGATACATTCAAGATGTTTAAGTTTATTGAATGACATTATAGTTAAAGCAGGTGAGACTTTTGTCATGATCTATAAATATAAAAATGTCAGTGGGTTGGAAATTTTTTCAGTGCTTTGGTTAAGATGTGGCTTCTTATCTGTAATGAAAATGTTTTTTAACCTTTTATTTCTGTTGGGGAAAATGCATCTTGAAAAATAGATATGGTGATAAAGTAATTTACTTTGGACTTTAGAGTTATAGTCTGTTCATTTAGTCAGTTATATACATCTCCAGGAGAACTGGGCTAAAAGCATACGTGTACACATTGGACAATCAAAATATTGTTATATTGGGCTTTCAGGTAGTGATTCAATTATGGAAAAAGTCTGATTTTTGGCTCGTTGCTCCTTTTTTCTTGTTCTTGTGTTTGAGTTTATGTTTTTTGATATGGAAGGCATATTTATTGTATGTTATTTTTTCACAAAGAAGAATTCTGCTTCTATTCTGAATCATTTTTTTGTGTATCAGCTTGGTAATCCTCAGAGCCTTTCTTCTGCAGCTGTTGAGTGGGCTTACCTTACTCCTAAGGATATTTTTGCTTGCTCACCTGATGGTCATTTAATTCCTCTGAGTGTTGCAGGGGTCTCTGAGTCTGAAGACTCTTATCATCTCAGGGTGATTTTGATTTAATAATAAGTCCTTTCTGGTTTTGGGGTACTTCTTGTTGTCATTTCTGACTGTAGTACTGTGCTGAGGCCATGTGAAAATGGAAAAACATGGATTTAGTGATAAAATCTACTTTTCATCACTTAACTACTCTGAGTAGAATGTTCATTTTCTCAAATATTACTTTTTGTTTCAATATGATAGCTTGGCAAAGGGCTAAAATTTAAAATGCATAAATAATAACATTAAAAAAAGGAACATAATAGAGAGTCTAGCACACAGTTGGGAATGTAATGTTTAGAGGGTGATAATTTGCTTGGCCAGGTCCTTTTTTTTTTTTAATCTTGAAAAAATATTCCTCCTTTCTCTGGGATTCAGTGTTCTAGCACACTTTTTTTTTGCATCAATCTCTTATTATAGATGCCTAATGGAGACTTTGAGACAAAGTCCCTGTCATTATTCTGTCCTCCAGACTAGTTGGGGTCTAGAAAGATCCTCTTGGAATGAAATTCCTAAAAGTTTGTTTTGGAGTGGTTTGACCTTAGGAAATGGAGTCCCTTTCTAAGTTTATCCTGTGTGCCTTGGCCAGTGTTCCTAATTTTGGTCCTTGCCTTTGGTTCTCTGATGCAAGATATGTCCCTAGCTTCCTCTCTGTCTACCACCTTTAAGATGTCCTGAGAAAAGAGAATAAGTAAGTGACAAAAGGTGATGGTTTTAGCAGGGATGCTGAGATGATATTTCAATTTATTTCAGCAAATTCTGAATCTAGAGCCTGAAAGTCTTGAGTTCAAATGTAACCTCAGACTTTATTATCTGTGTGATCCTAGGCAAATCACCTAATCTCTATCTTAGTTTCTTCAGCTGTAAAATGGGAATAATTATATCCCCTGCCTCCAAGGGTTGTTATGAAGATAAAATGGGATAAAACCCTAAACTGTTATTAACTGGTACTGTGATAGATGCTAAGGACACAAACAAAACTGAAAGAGTTTTTACCTTCAAAGAGATTGCATTTGAGTCATAGCAGCAATAATAATAGCATTTATATAGTATTATTTTAGGTTATAGGGTCATTTAGAAGGGGAAAAGACAGGAGAGCTCATCTAGTGAATTCATAACTCTTTTTCTAGATCAGGACACTGAAGGGTAGAGAGATTAAGTTGTCTGCTCAAGTTCACACAAATAGTAAATGACAAGAGACAGAATTTGAACTCAGCTCTCTTGCCTCCAAATCCAGGACTCTTTGCACCATCACCTTAATTAAAACAATTTAATTTACATGATCCCTTTGATCTTTGCTGCAAATGTTTGAAGCTGTGTTAAAAAAATATCCCACTTCTACAGATGAAGAAACTGGGTGTCATAGGATACATGACTTGTGCATTATCAAATAGCTAGTAATTAGTGCAGGCAGGTTGCGAGCCTAGGGTTCTTCTGATTCTGCTCCATAACTCTTTACTTGCTCTCCTTCCTCTTTTTTCCTACTTTAAGGTACTTGCCTTTCTGGTCCATGAACTTTGTTTATTCAGGATATCACTATTTAGGGACATGCCTCATTGTCAAGGAAATTTTGAGGTCCTTCTCAGAAATTCTCTTTCTTGGGTTGGAGATTCAGCCAACGAAGAGGTTTTATTTTGATTTTCAGTCATGCTTAACTCTTTGTGATGCCCATAGACCCTAGCATGTCAGGTCCTTCTATCCTTCACTATCTCTTGAAATCTGTCTGTGTTCAAGAGCAATGGATTATGAAAGAGTTAAATTCCTGGATTTGAGTGGTGAAGTTAAGATGGAAACATAAACCACTTTTAAAATGTTCCTAGGCAATAGGAAAATGCTAACTTTTCCTAGGTCTCTGTTATTTTGACTTTATTCCTGGCATAGAGGAAATAACAGTTGCTTGACATCCTAGCCCTTTTAACTGCAAAGAACTATTCAACTTGGCAAACACTTTTTTTTCCCAAGTAAATATCACCTAGACCTTGTCGGAGACATTTTGTGTAGTGTGTATGTGTGTGTGTGTGTGAGTGTGTATGTGTGTGTGTGTATGCGTGTGTGCGCACACTTTGTAGTTAAGGATTGGGAGGTTATGACTCAAAAATATTCCCAAGTCTCAATGCCATTTAAAAACTCAAATGTGTGTGAATGAAATACCATCCATTTGTAACAGACTTGTTTAATTCATCATCAGCAATAAGAAAAAGAAATATAAGCTACCTAGTAAGCTATCCTGATGGGTGTCAGCAGCCTTTCCTTCATTCTCACCATCCCTTGAATTTTCTTTGGAACGAAAGGGGTAAAACCTTTTCTATTTCCTCACAGTATGAATCCATGACCTCTTTTCCACTGTTGGTATTGTTCAGTTGTGTCTGACTCTGTGGCCTGCTTTGGGGTTTTCTTGGCAAAGATATTGGAGTAGTTTGCCATTTCCTTCTCCAGCTTATTTTACAGATGAAGACACTGAGGCAAACAGGGTTAGTTAAGTAACTTGCTAGGGTTATAGACCTATTAAGTGTCTGAGGCTAGATTTGAATTTAGGTAATCCTGACTCCACGTCTTGGCACTCCATCCTCTGCACCACCTAGGTTCTCCTCTACATGCAAAACCCCAAATCTGACAACTGCACTTTAATCTTTAATTTTAGTCATGCCCTGAGGTTCTCTCTAATCAACTTTGTGAAACCCTGAGATAGTGGCACACATCTGTAATCCTGCTACTGGGTTTCATCTATGTTTGGGAATCTTCTTCCACCAATCTGCTGGGGAGTTCTGTTTTGTAGAAGGGCTAAATCATCAGGTGCTATACTAAGGGAGAGGGAGCACCGTTCAGCCAGCGTACTGGCCTCGGTTGTTAACAGAGATGGTCAAAGTTTCTGTTCTGATCGGCTGAGCAACCAGGATATCAGGCTGTTGAGGGGCTGCTGCACTTTCAGTCTGATTCAGTCTTGAGAGATCAGGAAATTCAGCTTCATCAATAAAGAAATAAACAAACTCTATGTAAGAGTTATGCGTAGATTCATTGCTCTTAGTTTTGGAAGGAATCTCAAGATATCATCTCTAGATTTCCAACTTTACCAAAAAAGTTTTCACCTATGATTTCACCTGTGTTTAGGAAAATTCTTCCATCAATGTAGATCAGCAGCCCTTTCATAACCTATAGTCTTTTTTGAAAAAAAAATTTATTTTTAGTTTTCAATGCTCACTTTTATAAGATTTTGAGTTCTAAGTTCCCCCCCTTCCTTTTCCTACCCCTCCTTAAGATGGCTAGTAATCTGATATAGGTTGCACATGTATAATCAGAGTAAACATATTTCTACATTAGTCATGTTGTAAAAGAAGAATCAGAACAAAAGGAAAAAAGCACGAGAAAGAAAAAGCAAACGAAAAAAGAAAATAGTATGCTTCCATCTGTATTCAGACTCCATCATACTGTCTTTGGATGTGGATAGTATTTTCAATCATGGGTCTTTTGGAATTGTTTTAGATCACTGAGTTGCTGAGAAGTGCTAAATCTATCAAAGTTGGTCATTGTACAATGTTGCTGTGACTGTGTACAATGTTTTTCTGATTCTGTTCATGTCACTCAGCATCAGTTCGTGTAAGTCTTTCTGGGTTTTTCTGAAATCTACCTGGTCATCATGGAACAATAGTATTCCATTTCATTCACATACCACAAGTTGTTCAGCCATTCCCCAATTGATGGACATCCCCCTCAGTTTCCAATTCTTGGCCACCACAAAAAGATCTGCTATAAATATTTTTGTATATGTGGTTCCTTTTCCCTTTTTTATGATCTCCTTAGGGATACAGACCTAGTAGTGGTATTGTTGGATCAAACAGTAAGCACAGTTTTATAGTCTTTTGGGCATAGTTGCTCTCCTGAATGGTTGGATCACATAATCTGTAGTCTTAAAGAGTTGTGTGGGGACTGATTGATTAAATGACTTGGCCACAGTCACTTAGCTAGTATGTGTTAGAGAAAGGTTTTGAACCCAGGTCTTCCTGATTCCATGACCAACCCTCTATTCACTATGCTACACAGCGTTACATATGCTATCTACTAAATTATAGCATGATTATCTTCATATTTCAAATAAGACAACTCAGATCAAGAGATGTCAAGTGATTGATCCAGCATTCTAAACCCTAGTGATATTGTCTTGTCTCTAAGGGTCATGTTCATTCTTTCTTGAGCTCATATTTTTCAGGCTTCATGTAATACATGAGTTATTTTTGTTTTCCATGTTTGATTCTACTTTTGCCCATCTACCACAGACTGGGAATCTATCCCAATCTCCTTCCTTCCCACCATCTCTTCTCTTCACTGTGGAGAAAAATGTATTTAAATCATTACAACTCACACACGCACAAGTTATATCTCATTGCTAGTGGGATAAAACCATATTTTATTTCCAGGGCCCCATTGCTACTAATTAATCAACTCCCATGATAAACTCATTTGGGTGACTTGTGGATTTTATTTGCAGTTACAGAAGAGCAATTCCAGTTAGTTAACAGGCATTTAAATGACAATCTAGCTCTGTGGTGCCATAGAAAGACTCAGAAATGATTTCCTAAGGAAGGCAGTAATGACAGTAACACAAAGAAACCAAGCAGATAGAAATCTGGGGTGACTGGGAGAAAGCCGAGAATTTACATGACTCATTAACTTGATGGCTCCGGGAATGCTGGGTTCATTTACCATTAAAACACACCATCATCTTGCAGTTCAGAGGGAGATGGATGGAAGCATTGCCTCCTGGTATTTAATGTTGCTTAGTTGCTGTATAAAAAGATGCTCCTTTTGTGATAGCAACTTATCCCGATCATTATGCCTGATACCAGGATTGGCTATTAAGTGCCTGGTTCTATAGGAATAGTTATCTCTAGTGTGTAGGAAGATGTAAAATGTAAGTCACTAAATGACCTCTAATGGAAGACAAAGAATCAATTAAAATGGAGATGGGGGCCCTCTCAGTCCTTTGGGAGGGCCCTACTTCCGCTGGGGCAAATCAAAGGACAGAAGTTAGAGTCCTGCATTTAAGGGTGGAGAGATATTAGCATGATGAATGCATCAAATTTATTTTTGGTGATGGCAATTATATCTACTGCTGAGTCTGGGGTACTACTAAGGGGTAGCACCAGGGATAAACAAGGTATGGTGTAAAGCACCCTGACTTTGGAATCAAGTCAAATTCCATTTCTGATACTATTTATGTGAACTTGGGCAAAGACACTTAACTTCTTGGGACTACCTTAATTGTAAAATAAGGTAGTAGGATAGGGTGATCTGTAAAGTTTCTTCTAATTTTAAATCTATGACTCATTTATCCCAGTTGACAGAGAGACAAGAACATTTCATCTACTACTGTTGAAATGGGCACAATTGGATGGCTGTGGGAGGTTGTTTAACTAATTCTTTTGGTCTGACTTGTCTACATCATGCCTGATTATATCATGCCTATCCAGGTAATGTAAATTGTTGTAGAGGACTTGTCCTACCTTTTGGTTAGGCTAATCATGTCCAGATATCTTTTTTTTGGGTGGGAAGGGGAAATTGTGCACATAAATTTTTTTTTGCCTGTAGGTTCTCTGGAAATTAACTTTGTACCAGAGGAAGCATAGGAAACTAGGGGATACAAGATGACCCATTCCTGCTTAATCAGTTAATCAGCCTAATGAAACATTAGGCTTTTGAGGGTCTCACGATCCCTGCCCTTTCTTTCTTACTACTAGTATCCTTTCCACATATTGACTTTCCCCATTGAGGTTTTGCCATATCTTGGGTCAGTGTAAGAAGTTACTGTAAATGGGAATTTTGGGGGAGTTTTTCAGAAATTGCAGGTGACATGCAAAGTCCAGCAGATGACACGGAAAAAGTTTAAAAACTCAGATATGCATAAATATGCCTATGAGCAAATACTTCTAATCCAAATTTTATAATAAAGTGATATAAACAACCCATAAGAGAAAAGGAAAAAATTCAGACTTGTTGTCTGGTGTGAAGGGAGGGCCAAAAAATTTTATATGGATTCTCCAGATCACAGGGGCACTGTGCCCCTAACTCCTGAGATGTGGATCCTAGTTCATGTGCACATTTTTCTCTATTTTTGGCTTTCAGTGAATGGGCGTAGGCAGGATGAGATGGAAGTGAGGAGAGAGAAATGATCTTTTGCATATTTATATGTAGAGGAGGATCTTTTTGGGAAAATAAGCCCCAGGAAATTAATGAAAATCTTTTCCTAACTGAAGATTAAACCCATCTTTATATCTGGTTTTGGCAAAGGTTTGCTAACACATTTAACCAATCATTCTAGTAAGAGTACCAGGTGAGATGATGGGTAGATATGCCTTTAATTCTAATAAAGAGCAAGTAAATGTATCAGTGACTGAAGGCTGACTAAGCAGTCTGATAGACTAGGCTGCCTCATAGAAGATGCCAATTCAGTTTTTAAGATCCAGGGATTGGCACCGAGGTGGGATGGAAATCAAATTAGAGACGGTAGTCCTAGATTCTAGTTTTGGCTCCACCAGTGACTGGTTGAATGATCTTGAGCAAGTCACTTAATTTCTGTTTGCTTCAATTTCATAACCATTTTAGATGCAGGTTGATGGTCTTTTGGTCACAACAGTTTTTGATGATGATCTACTACTGGGTTTAGGAGGGGTGGTGATCTCTGTCAGGGAAGGTTATACTTGATGAAATGATAGATTCTTGAAGTATTGAAGAAATAATCAGTTAATAAATCACTTAAGATATTGATCACTAGGCATACACATACAAGTAGAAAAAAAGATAGTCCCTGCATACAGGGAGTTTGCATTCTTATGGGGGAAGACAACAAAGCTGCGTGTGTGTGTGTGTATGTGTGTGTGTGTGTGTGTGTGAATGTGTGATGTATAACAAAGATACTTGTTGTTGGGCATGGTACATGACTGTAGCCTGGACAGGAATGAGATATGGCTGGCCTAGTCTCCCTCATCCAATCAGACAGGTCTCAGGGGCAGGGTGCTGGTGCTTTCAATGTATGGATTCCAAAACTGGAGTGAGGACTCAGGATGAACAGCTTGGCTACAGGGGTCGACAGTGTAGCCTGGAGATAAACAAGAGGTAATGCATGTAATACATGAGGGTCAGTCAATTACAGGACAAATTTAAGGTTATCTTCAAAATATATGATTTCAGAAATGTGATATATAAGAGCATCAATTTTATATTTAAGAAACAATGGGTACTGCATATCCAGATATTGTAATGAGGATATATGGTAATGTTTATGAAGCAGGTAATTAATGTTTACAAAAAGCTAGAATTCCTCTTAGTTGTTGACTCCCCCTCACATGTGGAAACATTTTAAATAAGTATAAAATGTGATTAAAAATTCAGTTCAACAAGCAATGACTAGGCAGCTACTATGTTCCAGTCACTGTGCTAGGAGCTGGGCACATAAAGACAAAAGTAAAAATCTATTCTCTCAACTAGGCAGAAGAGTGAAGATGAAGTGTACAAAGTGAAATATCCTAAATTTATACAAATAATTTGGCTTTTTTGGGGGGAGGAGGGTGGAATGGGATATGAAGAATGATTAAGGTTTGCTTATGTTATATAGTCTGGGGTTTGGATAGAACTTTACAACTTGGAAATTCACTTAACTTTAAAAGGAATTTTGATTTTTAAAGATGTACCACATCAAGAACTTGTCCTTAACAGTTTTACGCCATTAAAGGCCAGTTTATCTTCATTAGGAGCCATTTACTCACCCAGTAGCAAAGTCCTTGTCTCTCTTGCCAGATGAAGTCTGTGGTAATAACACTTTTTGTGTTTCCTTATACTTTGTCCCAAATACATCAATAGAAAAGGAAGGTTTTCTGAAAACAAAAGTTAATTGTCTTTGTTCTAGTCTTTTATTACAACATACTAGTGGCCAAATCAAGAAATTTCACTTATATAAATCATTAGGGACTAGCTTGGGAAATTCGTTTCTCAAAGGATAAGTCATGCATTTGCACAATAGAATTGTAGTCAGGATTTGTGTCGGAAAATGAGTTTTTTATTGATTTAGTAAAACTACAGTTTTCTTGAACTATGCACTGGGGAAACTTCAGTAATGGATGTAACTGTAAAGGTGACAAATGTAAATGTTTGGTGCTTAAAAAGAAATTAAGGCCTTTCATTTTGTCCACTTGTTCCTGCTTTTCCTGACCACAAATCTCCTGGCGCCAGCGAAAGGATTCATAGTGTATAGTTATTGGTTATACAAGGTTATTACTTTCTGGGGATCGACATTTCAGCTTCCTTTCTGTGGCAGGGAAATTGTTCTAGTGCTGTAGTTTAACTTCAGTTTTGCTCAGCTGGTTCAATAACCCAAGAAAACCATGACCTGAGTTAGGACAACATTGTAGAGGCAAGCAGAAGATGAAGGCAGTTGCTGCACATTTTACTAATCAAGGTGTGAGCTCTGACATGGTCATCATCCTCATCCTCGTCACTACCACCACCATCATCGTCATCGATAACATGTAGGGTTTCCTAATTTTTGTAGACCTCAAAGAGATATAATAATAATACTATTAATAGCTAATATTTACATAGCACTTACTATGTGCCAACACCATGCTAAGTGCTTTACAAATGAGGATCTCATTGGATCCTCCCAACAATCCTGGGAGGTAGGGATTATTATTACCGCCATTTTACAGATAACAAAACTGACATCTGAAATGACTGGCCATATAAAAACTTATCACTTATGCTTTCAAACCATCTTTCTACTTTTTGATTCTCTGATAGGATCTGAAGATCATTCATATCTTCAAAGGACCACCTCCTTGAAATCTCCCCAACAGGCCATTGACTTTTATGAATATGGAAACTCTACTCATAAAACACTCAATGGGAAAGGCAATATTGACTGTGTGTGTGTCTATGGCCTCTGCTTTGAAATATTACCTTGCTTGATGAGTGGAATTTCCATATTCATGGAAGTCAGGCCCTGCTGAAAGGGTTTGAAGGAAGTATCCTACTGGAAGGTATGGGAGATCAGCTAGGTGGTATAGTGGTTAGACTGCTGAACCTGGAGTCAGGAAGACTTGAGAAATAAGCCTATCTACTAGCTGTGTGACTTTGGGCAAGTCACTCAACCTCTTTCAGCCTCAGTTTTCTCATCTTTAAGATGAAAGTGGTAAGAGTAACAACTTCATAGCGTTGTGATGATGAAAATGAGATGCATATTATCCATATATATATATATATATATATCACTTTGTAAACCTTAAAGGTCTATATCTAGTTATTATTGAATGATCTTCTGATCCAGAATATTCTAGTCAGAGATCAAAAAGTAGAGAGATGGCTTAGGAAAAGAAGGGTATAAGGAATAAGGGAGGAAGAAATCTGAGGAATCTTGTCTCAGCTTGTCCCTGTTACAGCAATAATTCATTTTCTCTCATGCTTTTTCCCTCTTCATTGAGTGCTTTATCATTTGCCTACAAACATGCTTATATATCTCCTGTCCTAAAAAAAACCCAACCCTTAACTCTACTATGGGGCAACTAGATGACACCAGTGGATAGAGTGCTGGGCCTAGAGTTAAGAAGGTCTAAACTCAAATCTACCCTCACATACTAGATGTATGAACCTGGACAAGTCACTTAATCCTGTTTGCCTCAGTTTTCTTATCTGTACAATAAACTGGAGAGAAAATGGCAAAGTACTCCAGGATTTTTGTCAAGAAAACCCCAAATGGGGGTCATGAAGAATGACAACTGAACAACTACCCTATTATCTACTGTCTCATCTTTCTTTTTTACTCTATATTTAAAAACCAGACCTGTGATTCTATCGGAACTCCAATGAGAAAACTCCTTCTTCCAATGCAGATTGCAACTACTCTGCAATTTATGGTATTGTTAGAGAGTTGCCTAGGGCACTCAAAGGGCTAAGTAACTTGCTTAGCAACACATGTAAGAGTTAGGACTTGAACTCAGGTCTTCTTGATTCCAAGACCAGTTCTATCCACTATATCATACTGCCTAGATTTCCTGAAAAAGTAGTCTATACGCATTGCCTCAACTTTCCCATCACCCATTTTCTCTCTGATCTCTTACAGTTGGTTTCCATCCTTCTCGTTGTTCAGTCATTCAGTTGTTCAGCCATGTCTGACTCTTCATGACCCCCATGGATCATAGTATCTATGGGGCTTTCTTGGCAAAGATACTGGAGTAGTTTGCTATTTTTTTCTCCATCATTACCACTTTACTAAAACTATTCTCCCAGGTTACTAATGGCTTAATTGCCAAATCCAATTATTTTCCACCCTTCCAACCCCTCCCTCCATCCTCAGGCTTCATCGTTTTGCATTTCTTGGCAAGTATTTGAGACTGCTGACCAGAGTCATCCACAGAGGCAGTGTAGCATAGTGGAGAGTAAGGTGGATATGGAGTTAGGATAAATCTAGTTTTGAATCCTTCCTCATGTATTTCTAGGCATGTGATCTTCAGCCATTTTGATCCTATTTTCTTATCTACCTCTTTTACAGGGTTATTGTGAGAATCAGATGTGATAATAATACATGCATAATTTTTGTAAACTGTAAGTCACCATATTAATATTAGATTTTATAATTACTGATCATCCCTTCCTTCTGGATACTTATTTGTCCTGTGGATTCTGAGATATCACACTCATCTACTTCTCTGCTTCCCTCACCATTCCTTTGTTTTCTTGGCCCACTCCTTGATCTTCTCCCTGTAAAATGGTTCTTAAATGGTCCCGACACTTAAGATTCTGTCCTCAGCCCAGCTCTGAACCTTTATCACTCCTACTCAGATGACTCTCAAGTTGATATTTCTCAACTGACCTCATTCTTGAGCTCTGCTCCTCTACTTTTGGATTTCTATTCTATTGACCTTCGCATCAATGTAGACTAACCACACTTCAGCATAGATACTTCTTTCAGTGTCTCTGGTATGTGTTTAAACTAGCCATGAGAATAATATGGTAAATTGAAAGTTACTGGTTCAGTATTGGCTTTAATTGTGGGAAGGGGCAAATGGATCCTTAATTAATACTGACTTAAAAAACGATTGGACACAGCCCTGACTGGATGCCAGGCATTCCAGATTCACTCCTCCTCCACTATCTGTTGACTGTTCCTAAGGATGGGTGGAATGGAGGGAGGGGAAGAAGTATGAGGAAAGGAGAGAGGTTTTTTTTTTTGAAAATGACTTGCTTTTTTCTGCCCCTCAATGGACTTCCTTGTGGCATGAGGAAGTGGTGAGCATCAAGATGCTTACAACATATTTCTAAGATCTTTGGAAGAGATTGTGCTAAAAATCAGTCAACAAGAATTTATTAAGACATAAAATAAAATCTTGAGGACATGATCCACATCTAGAATTGAATGGTAAGTAGGTACTGGTGTAATAATAGGGGGAGATGTTGGTTTAGGAGATGTTGGCAAAGGCTCTCTCCCTTAGTGTTGTCTTGTTTTTGAAGAGTTCTGGAAGGACCAAAGAATTAAAACAATGTGATACAGTGAAAAGAATGGTGGACCCTGTCCTCAAGAAGCTTCCTTCTATTGTGAGGAAACAACATGTACACAAAGTGAAATACAAAATATATGCACAATGAATATCAGGTAATAAGGGGAGGGCACTAACAAATAGGAGGAATCATGATAGGTTACCTATAGGAGGCTGTATGTGAGCTGAATTTTGAAAGAGTCAAGGATTCTCTGGAGGGGAGGTGGGGGAAAGAGGGAGTTCTAGGCATGGAGGTCACTGTGCAAAAGCACAGATATGAGGGATGAATTGTCATGGATGAGATAGAACAAATAGGCCAGTTTGACTGCAACACGGGAGCTGGGGGAGAGTATGTGATATGAAATAAGTCTTGCATAGAAGTGGTAGGGAGCCAGATTCTTAATCTGCAAAATGACTGAAAATGCCATAATTCTAGACTCTTCCTCCTAAAGTGGCCTCCAAATCCCTTGAGCCCCCATGAATACTTCTGGTTCCTGGGCTTTCATGGATGAACCAGAGTGCTGAGAAGCTCAGCATCTGGAGATAAATGTTCTTGGGTTCATATGAGATTGTCTTATTGTATCTTACAGCAAGCACATGGGAAAAGCACAGACTTCAAGGGGAGAAGATGGGAGGCAGATTCTAGAGAACCTGTATCTTCAGCTTTGAGAACTGAATTCCATGGGTTGTCTTTGTATCAGACCTATGAAACTCAGTTCTTCAGCTGGGATATCTCTGCCGTCATAGACGAAAGGTGAAATATGAAGCCTGGAATGTGGTTCTGTGGGGATCTTGGCAGATCAGAAACAAGGAGGACAGACTCTACAGGAACAAGCAACGGAGGACATTTTCTAATGGAGAGAGCAATGAACTAGGTAGGATTCAAGAGTCCTCGACCTGTACTTGGCTACATCATGAACTGGTAGTATGATCTCAGGCATGTTACTTAAATTTTTTGCATTTTAATTTCTCATCTGTGAAATGAAACCAGGCCTCCATTTAAGTGTTACTCTAAAGCCTTATTGGAGTATGGAGATAACTCTAGGTTCTCAAAAGCAATACCAGTGTAGGAAAAGTTTGGGAAAATTCTATGACTTGGAAATGCTTGAGTTTGACCCCAGTGACAAACTCTATGGGTTCACTGAGGGCCAGGCTTCCTAAGTGTGTAATTTTCTCACCAGGATGTTGACAACCAAGTAATGACTTTTTCTTTTTTGCCCGGAACAACTTATTCTATCTATTAAACTATAGGGGAGTGGTGGACGGACAACAATCTGTGTATCATTAAGGACCTTAATGATAAAATCATAGAACTTCTGAAATATAGAAATGTTACATCAGAGTATTATGAAAAACAAATAAGATAATACAGGTGAAAACACTGTGAAATGAATAAAGTATTATACAAATGCAATATAATGTTTTATCTTAAATCATAAGATTATAGATTAAAAGCTGACAAGGTCATAGAGTCTAACCCTTCATTTTGCACATAAGGAATCTGAGACCCAGAAACAGGTTAAGCTTGACCAGAGTCACAGAATTAATAGCAGCTAACATTTACATTGTGTTCACTCTGTGCCTGGCACTGTGCTAGGGGCCTTATAATTATTTATCTCATTTGATCCTTGCAGCAACCCTGGGAGGGAGGTGCTATTATTATCTCCATTTTGTAGATGAGAAGACCAAGGCAAACAGAGGTTAAGTGACTTTCTCAGGGTCACACAGCTACTAACTATCTAAGGCTGAATTTGAGATCAGGTCTTCCTGAATATTAGTCAATACCAGAGTATTCGAAGTCAGGTTTTCTTGACTTTTAGTCCATCACTCTATACATTTATCATAGTGCCTCATGTTATTGAGCAATGTGGGTTTGAGTTAATGGCAATTAAGTGATGATGGCAGGGAGAAGAGGCCTACGGCTCTGTTGTTATTCTGATCTACATTGAGGTACTTGGAGTAAGATCTCCTCCAGGCACTCTTACACCTTCCCCACTTCCTCCTTTCACTCACTGAAGGTGTTTCTACATGTTCACCCCATGAGTCATTCTAGAACCTTAGCTTTGAATTGAAGCGGTCAACTGTGCTCTGCCTATGCAGTGGTGAGATGAGTAGAGACTCCAAGGTACGAAATACTTTCAGCTGGGGCCAGAGAGAAGAACTGTGGATTCTGACCAAGACATACAAATTTTACAAGAAAGAGAGTGGTTCAGCAGAACTGATCAACACATTTATCTCGACTAACAATTTATACAATCTTCCTTGCCCATCGTCCCTCACTCTGTAAAGAGGGGAAGAAGGCACATTTTCTCAACTCTTTCTTTACCAACTTATATATAGATAGACTTAGACCCAGGCTTGTTCTGAATAGCTTCTTAAAGCTAGCCTAATAGCTAAAATCTGCATTTCCAAAAAAATAAATTGGAGTATGGCTGAGGAAGAGTGGGAGATTATTCACTTTACAAAAGAATTTACGAAGGGATTCCTTTAAACAATAAGCTTCCCACTCATGTTTAATGGAGAATTTGTTTTACCAAAAGTATACCTATCTACTCTGTTGCTCACAGCTAGGGAAACCAGCAAATGTGCTGAATACAAACATGACTACTAGCACAGTTAATTTTAAGTCTTTGATGAGGAAGGTACGGACCTATTCTTACTGTAGTTGGTGTGTCATCTTTTCAAAAATTGGCCCTGAAAGCAAATTATTAAGTCTCCAAACCTTCAAGTTATTTAAATAATTTATCATCAACTAGTAATATTTTCCTAAGTTTTTAACTTTATACATCTTTTAAACTTCTCTAGATCTTCTTTTGCTCTCACTTTGTCCTTTCTGACCCATCTATTCCATTTCCAGTGCATGAATATAAATGCCATAGATGGGAATGCCCCAGAAATGGATTATTTACTCTCTTGGAGCATTGTTCTAGAGAGAACAGGTAGGATGACCATTTGTGTGGAATGTTGTAGATGGGGAATACTTGTTGTGTGTATAAGGATTGGACTGGATGTTCTCAGAGATCCTTTCTAACTTAGATTTTATGACTTTGACATTATAAGGTACATTAGATCATTTGTAGAAGAATAAAAAATATTTATTTATCATCCATTTGAAAGAGGAAGATATTCTGAGAATCAGTATAGTGTAGTGGCTAGGCAACAGGCTTCAGAGCCAGGATGAACTTAGGATCCAGTGTTACCTCTGATTCACAAGGGCTATGTGACCCTGGGTCATTGATTTATCAGTTAACATTCTGATGGCACAAAGTAAGATGTGGACCAGGCTATTTAATTTTTTTCTTATTTGTTAGTATGAACTTGAAAAACAGAAATAAACATGAACATTTCCTTAACAGAACAGAAAAGAGGATTGTATATGGCATAATAAATCTCTATTACATACAACTTTAAAAATTATATAGATATATTAATGTATTATATTAAAATATAATATAGTTCTAATACTGCCCTGCGTGTCCCCTTGTAAACTTCCTTCTGTTCTGTTCTGTGCATTTTAAGTGTGTTTCATTGATAGTTTTTCTTTTTTTTTTTTTTTTAATATCACTACTATTACCCTCAACTCCTTTCCAGGCTTTTTCCTTTCCCCTAATAAAATCCTTTTCTTGTACAAATAAATAGAATCAAGCCAAACTAGTTTATATTTTGGCTATGTCTAAAAAGGTATGTGCCATTCTCTATCTCTAAGTGGATTACTTCCTTGACAAGAGGTTGGAAACATGCTTCATCAGTCTTCTGGATTTGTGATTCCTCATTGCATTGATGAAAGTTTCATCAAACTCCATAATAGATAATTTATAGTCTTCTCTGTGTCAGACCTAGATTAGGAGTTATAGTAACTCAAGGACTATGAGGAAAATTATAAAGTTTTCCCAGTGATGATTTCTTTGGTAGTCACAAACCTACAAATGCCCTGGGACCTTTTTTAGCTAACATGGTCAACTTTGAGAGGTAGGATGGTATAGTGAATAGATAACCTGCCTTCGAGTCAAGAAGACCTGGGTTCTAATGTTACCTCTGAAACCATATTGGCTTTTTGACCTTGGGTTGATCATACAACATTTCAATGTCCTAATGTCAAACTCAAATAGAAATGGAGGCCACTAGACCATACATAAAGGTCCCTGTGGAGTATTACATCATACGGTCTGGGAAGCATGTTTGATACCTCTCTCCTAGGCAACTTGATTTGCTTTTGTAGGGGGAGTTTGCTGGCTGGGAATTCTCTAAAGCCATTAAAATCATTCCCCAATCCCTTTACTTCCTCCTCCCTTCCCTTGCCAAGGGCCATTATTAGTACTCAGTCCCCTAATGTAGTAAGATAAAACCAAATTGCTGCATTATTTCCTTTTTAACTACCTACCTCCTCTCTGTTCATTTAACAAGCAAACATTTGTTACACCTAATATGTGCAAGGCACTGTGATAGGTGCTAGGGAATGCCAACATTAAAAAACCAACACTGACCCTGTCCTTACATTCTGGCCTGTGACTGACTGGGAAGATAGTTGATGGTTCTGTGCTGTCAATATTTTCACTGGAACATGATGTGAAACTACCAGCCCATTTCACAGAGGGCACTGAACAGCTGTCAACTGGAGCAGCTATTTCTTACAAACCTTGACCTGGATTCAAATCACTGACCTAGAAGCAAATGGCTTTCTTTTCCTTTACCAAACCCTGGAGCCTGTCAGGCTCCATCTCTTGCTGAATATATAATGCCATCGAACATATGCTAACATTCTTCATCAATATTAGTGTCACTGCAAAGTGCAGTTAAAATAGAAGTGGTTTCATACATTATTTATCTTCAATGTGTCTACCAAGTCAATTCTCTTGAAGGAGAGCTGTCGTCTTGGCATTTATAAACTCAATGACAAATCTGCAGCTCCGTGGGTTTGTATCCTGCGGCTCTGACAGGAGGTGAGAAAGGACATGTGTCCTTATTGGACTGAACTAAGATTCTCGTCTTTTCCTCCTCAGAAAATATTTATTAAGGGTCTAATTTCATGTTATATTGAGCTACTTGTTGAGAAATAGAAAATCTAAAAAATTTAAGAGAATTTGTTTTAAGAAAGTCCATCAATGAAAACTGAGATATGGGACACATAAATTAAGAGGGTGTTTATTCACACTACCAAAAGAATCATTTCATTTACAAAGGGATTCAGAGGGCTGCTTTTACATAGTGGACTTTTCTAGTGCATTTAAATATTTGTTTGCAGATTATTTACTGCTTGAAAAAGAGGTCAAGGGAGGTGTAAGAACAGAAAAACTTTAAACAAAATGCTAACAGACATTGCCCATTGGGAAGTAATCAGAAATGAGGATAAAGCGTCTCTGAGATGAATGAACATACATAAGTCGAAAAATAAGATTTAGTTTCCAGAATTTTCATTTTATATACAACCTTTTAGAAAAATCATGGCAATGCCATAAAGAAAGACTCCATACCTCCGTCTCAGGATTTGTTTTCTAAAGCACATGTTGACTTAAAGTGAATTGGAATAACCCATATACAAAACAGAAGAATGAAAACATTGAAACCAAGAGCAAATAGCAAATTGAAGGTAAGTACATTTTAGGGAGGTGGGTTGGGGGAGATATGAGAGGTCAGGGTAAGCTATATTGGGAGTGGATAGTAGGGATTTCAGACACAATGTTTCCATGTTCCATGTCTAACCTAGAAGGGCCAAGGAAAATAGTTTATCTTCTTTCTCCTCTCTTCTTTTATTTTTCTCCTTCCTCACAGGCAAATAGGACCTAAAATGGAAAAATAATTTTATCTATCATCTAGTATGACAGTTATTAGCTTGGATTCTGCAGATTAAAGAGGGTGTGTGAACCTGGAAGGTAAAAAAAATACATCTTCATTTTCACTAACCTCGAACTAAAATTTAATACTTCCTTCAATTACTTTAAAACATTCTTCTGAGAAGGAGATCCACAGGTTTTGTCAGATTGCCGGAGGGGTTCATGACACAAAAAGGTTAACAAATTCTGATGTAGTTCGTTTATTTTACAGATGAGGAACAAAGGCCCAGAGAAGGGAAATTATGTGCCCAAGACAACTGGTAGTAATCAGCAAAGCCTTTTTGGCAGAGTACTTAGGATTACTCTTAGGATTTTACAGGACTTAAAGAGGGCACTGAGAGTCCTTTAGCAGATTTAGTGATGGCAGCACTTAATACCTAGTAAGCAATAAAAGTTTGTAAAAAATAGAAAGCTGTCTATGGTGGGATAGGGTGACTTCCACAGTTCTACTCTGCGATCTCCCCTTTCTCTCCTTGCCTCAGCATGACCTATGTCCCTTACCATACACACTCCAAGGCCGCTTGCCCTGGGCTCTGATTTTTCAGCTATGAAATTATTGCATTAGTCTCCTATAGTTCCTCAGATTTAAGGCACTGAATGGAATATAGATGGGCTTGAAAACCCTGCGGAAGGTATCCTGGCTCAGAACTCTGAGTGGGAAAATAAAATTCTTGGTTTTCATGAAGTCTGGCCCAGGCACCAAGTAGCATGGCTCTTTCCCAAGATTCCCTGACCTCTCGCAAATCCTCTGAAACTATGAAAATAAAGCTGATAAGTACCTCTGGAGGAGTGCTGGATGCAGTTTAAGTGAACAAAACATTTTACACAGGTATTTTCCCATTCACAAATATGGGGCCAGGCTAGGGTAAAAAAAAGACAGGGATCAGGCTAGGTGGGTTCCAGTCCCAGCTCTACCTGAGGGTCACCGATCAACTTAGCAATAACAACAGCAAATGTTTATGGTATGTTCTGTTTCGTGGCAAGTTAAATGACTTAGATCTACTTACAGAGCTGGAAATGGAAGGAATCATAGAAATCCTCTAGTCCAAAGCCTCCTGAACTCTTCAGTGCTGAACCTAGAACCAGATTGAAATGTAACTGGGAAATGTTTAACAAAACAAATAAAAACAATGCAACACAGATATTTGTGGGTTTCTAAGGCAATGACTGGCTCACAGGGATCCATTTCTATTCGAGTTGGACACCACCGATATAGTTCAACTCCCTTATTTTACAAATAATGAAACAGATCTAGAGAGAAGAAATGAGCTACCCAAAGGTCTTTTATAGCAAGAACCTGAGCTGGGGTTAGAGATCAGGTCCTGTGGTTCCAAGACCAGTGTCGCACTCTCTGGGTGAAATCATTCAACCTTTCTGTTTGCCTGGCTTTGCCCATCATCTAGAGTTAAGATTTGCCCTTCCTGTTTTAAAAATGGTTGACAGAATGGTGGACAAACTGCTCTTCTAGCTTTTCTCTCAACTCAGTGCTCTACCTTCTGTCTCTCCATATCCCAAGGCCCACGAAGCACTCTGGGATCACTAATGTCTTTCATAGTTCAGCAACCACCTCCCATGTGAAGCTTGTTATCTCATTTCCCCAGAGTTTGGGCTCTCTCCTTCCTGAAATTAGTTTTGCTTACCTACCTGTGTATATCTTGGCTCCCACTCAGTAGAATTCAAGCTTTGTGAGGTCAGGGGTTTTCTTGTCTTTGTCTTCCCAGAACCAAGCATAATCCTTAATATGGACACTAATAATAGTTGACATTTATAAAATTATAAAGCACTTTATTTTACTTTACTTCATTGGGTCTTTACAACAACCCTCTGAGGTAGATACTATTCGTATCCCTATTTTAGAGATGAGGGTCAGAGAGTATAAATGACTTTCCTAGGGTCATATGATATCTGAGGTTTGATCCAGGTCCTCCTGCCTCCAAGTCTAACATTCTATACCATTTTGCCTCTATTTCTTGCCCATAGATGATACTAAATAAATGTATGTTGAACTGAATTGTAATTTTATGTGAAAATATTTTGTATTTTTTTGGGTAAAAGTGCTATGTAAAATAAGTGAATGATTTTGTTTCACTGAATATTTATGCTCAAGTGATGATGCCTTTCCAAAAAGTGTAATCAAATGTAGTTATTATATTATCTCATGGTGCTTCTTCTATTCCTAAAATGAGCATAACTCTTCATATGACAGCTGGATTTATTAAAGAACATTGATAGAAAAAAATAGGAGCTCCTCAGCTAGGCTGTTTAATGTGTTATGTTTTCAGACAGAGCTGCTAGCCTCACTTTTTAGGTACTGTTCCCCTACTTCCCTTTCCCAGACCTAAAGTGAATCAACAGCTTAAAATTCAAAGAATTAATTTGGATACTGTGCTCCTCATCCAAGGTTTATAGCCCAAAGCTGTGTTGTACTTCTGTGTTTTATGGTCATGCCCAAAAGTACATGATTCTTGGAACAGTCAGGGAATACAGAATAATCTAAATAGACTGTCTCTGAAACAATCTTAGTCATTAAAATGTCAGCCAAAGGGCTGCAGAATTCGTTCATGTTAGCTTATACTGACAAAAAAATGCATGCATGGCTCAGAGGGACAGCTAGTAATATTGCTGTAAAATAGTCAAATAAATTGGCTAAATAAAAGTTAACTTTTTTAAATTAAGAAAAAATTAAATTGTATACTTAATAACCATCTACAAAAAAACAAGCAAAGGAACCTTTGATTCTAGCCTTTACTAAGGCAGAATCGAAAGCTGAAAACCCACAAAGATTCTGGTTTGGTGATTCTTCTCTCTCTTCCCTTTCCCCCTTCCCTCTCCTCCCCTCTTTCCTTACTTTCTTTAAAAAAAAGTTTATAGTCAGACTACATGCAGTTCTGTTGATTTCATTCTGTATCACTTTGTATAGATTGCCCCCTCCTCAATGCTTCTCTTCTATTGGAGGAAGCTTGGTGTAATGGTTAAAGAATTGGTCCTGGAGTCACAAAGACCTTGGTAACTTGGGTGACCTTGGGAAAGTCACTTAACCTCTCTCACATAGTATCCTAACTCACATGGCTATTGTGAGAATCAAAAGTGATAATATGTATAAAATTTTCTGCAAACTTTAAAACATTATATAATGTGAGTTAATATTGTGCTTCGTAATTATTATTATAACACTTGTGTACTTGGTCAGTACCTCATGTGACATGGGGCCCTGTAGTACTAGTGGTATCAATTTAATTCAGCTTGTGGACTGCTTTCTTAAGATTTCAGAAAGAAATTGCATCACTACATGAAGTATTTCAGGAAGGGAGATGATAAAATCTGAGTTGTCCACCAAGTGGCCCTGTTCTAAAACCACTGGTCAAGTGATCTTCTTAGAGTCTCATTGAAATATACATCATGTGAACCTTCTATATGGCTTTGCTGTGTGAATCAAAGTTCAAATCCATGAGGACTGAGCTTTGAATTTAGACTGCAGGATAATATGAAATGTTACTCAGAATTTTCAAAAATACAAAATCTATTGTTCTGCTACCTATGCAGCACTTAAAAGTTCTCTTTCTGTAGAACATCTCCTTCCCCTATCTCCATAGAACACAGTCAACAGATTGTGACCACATAGTTTACTAGACACACCATAGCTAAAACTAAAGAAAAACTTAAGCTCTCCCTCATGGGATCCTCTGCATGAGTCTCTCCCTCAAACTTCTCCCAAGTTCCTTCTATACTCTTATTTGACACTAGGGACTTTCAAAGAGTACTTGAGAGAAAATAAAGGTAAAAGTTGGTGTATCCTCGGCCAAACCCTGGACTTGGAATGTAAAAAAGAAAATAAGGAAAGGTATACAGAGTTGTTGGTTTTCCCACCCACCTGGCTCATCAATACTCTAGTCTTTGTAGTAGCTTATAGTCTATGACACTTTGGACCTCCTCTTGTCATAGCAGCTGCTTCTGCTCTTAGATGTGAGTCCATAGCACTAACTTCAGCACTGGTGGTGGCACTTCTTGAAGATAAGAGGTGAGGGCTCTGCCACCTAGCAACCTGGTTTTAAAGCCTTAGCTGAACCAAAGAGGCTCACTGCCCATTGGCAGTGACAACCAATGACAACTTTCCCACAGCAGCTCAGGTGTCTGATTTCCAAAATCTGCCACCATTCATCCACATGGTGATCAGAGAGTCTCAGTCTTTTTGGAGTGACTTTCTTCCCACTGTGTCCCCTTAATGGCAGACCAGAAGTTCTTCTCAGAGGCAAAGGAAAAGGAAATAAGTAACATTGAGTTGCCTATACCTGTATAAAGAGTTCATGACATTCTGGTGTCTCACAACTCTTTTTCCCTCATTGAAATTTCTCTGGCTCTTTAGGCTGCCATAGAGATGAAATACCCTTGGAGAAATACCCACTTCACTGATTTTCATTGCTACCCTATTATTCCAGTATGAAAACAGACCATAATTTATTTAGCAATTCTCCAATTGCTGGACATAGACATTGGCAAATTCATTAAAACTATTTTTATTGAAGACCTCAGATTTTTTGTTCAGTTGGTTTCAGGACCACAGTGAATACCAGAGTTACATGATAATATAAATTTAAATTGTGGTGAAAAAATTCAATTCAGCTGGACCCAAGAAGTTAGACACTAAAAATCAAAGTGACTAAATTTCAGAAAGTCTTACAATCTCAAGACCTGGAGAGTTTTAAAAAATTGGACAGACACCCACTTATTCATCTTACATGAGTGAGATACTGAACTTTCTCAAGAAATCCATTCCAGTTCTATGATTCTGTGGTCTACGGCACCCATTTCAAAAACCTGAATGCAATCTGATGTGATCTTATGCTCATTTACCTTTAAATATCTTTCCTACTGGCCTGTTTTCCTGTCTAAAATTCCTGTACTCCTTTGCATGAAGGCGTTAAGGGCCTTGATGAAAAATCCTTTGTGAGACAGAATCCTTTAGTCATTGACACCAATTTAGATCTTAATTAATATTCATTTTAAAATTAGCTAAGGAATCATGGAGTCAAAATGGCAGTTAGGTGGTAGAGTGGATAGAGAGGTAGGTCTGGAGTCAGGAAAATTTATCTCCCTGAGTTCAAATCTGGTCACAGACACTTACTAGCTGTATGACCCTGGTCAAGTCACTTAACCCTGTTTGCCTCAGTTTCATCATTTGTCAGATGAACCAGAGAAGGAAACGGCAAGTCATTCCAGCATCCTTGCCAAGAAAACCCCCAAAAGGGTCAGGAAGAATTATTGGACAGGACTGAAATACCTGAAAAACAATGTAGCACCAGTCTCTGTTATCCAGCTCTCAGCACAGTGCCTGGTGCATAGCATAAATATTTATTGATTATCTCATTCAATTCAATGCAAGGTAATGCACTACAATGTACTTTAACATTTATTAAGGGTTTATTATGTGAAAGTCTGGGGACAAAGACAATATTTAAACAGTTTCTGGCCCCAAGAAGCTTATATTCTACTGGGGGTAGGGGAAATTATTCAAATAAATATGATATATTGGAAGTACATTCACAACTGGGAAAGATTAAAGAAATCTTATAAAAAGGAAGAAACTGAATCCAGTCTAGAAGACTCCTAGATGCAGAGAGGAGGAGGGAGTATGTTTCAGGCCTTGAGGAGGCAGTTTGTGCAGATGTGGGCTATGGAATGTCCCTTTCCCTTTTGTTGGGAAGTCAAAGGGTTAGAAAAGTCTGGACCATGTCTCTAGGGCTAGGGGATTAAGGATGAGCCCTTTAGGAAAGGACAACACTGGATGAAAAAAGCTATGAAGGAGTATCAAAATTAGCCTATTTTATAATTTTGCCAACAACTAACCTCAGTCACTAATAGTGGAAGAGATGAAGACCGAGGAAAGGCTCTTGAGTTCAATGAGATTCAAAATAATCCTAATATTAAATATTAAAGTTAATTCAATATAAACTTCCATATAGGTAGGACTTGAATTTGGAAGAAGACTGTATAGACTTAATTAACACCTGCTGTCCCTTCAATTCCATACCCAGAGGAACTAGCTGTTGGCAAAGTCTATTTTTGTAATACTCTATATGACCCAATTCCTTGGATTTGGGAACACAGAGAACCAGGAGGCACAACCCAAGACAGATTATATTGTATTCTCTTTTCTCCTTACTTTTCATGCCCTTACTCATTTTAAAAATTAAGATTATTTCAGATGGAATTTAGTTAGACTTTGCTGCCATGGGTGCCTCTTCTGGTAGCCATGTACTTTTGGAAATGCCCATAAAACATAGGAATGCAGAATAGCATTGGGCCAATAATTTTGGATGAAGGGAAGAACATCCAAATGAATTCTTAGAATTGTAAACTATTAATTCCCTTTGGACTGGTGATGGTGGTGATGGTAAGATAGTAAGGAATGAAGGCAAGGAAAAAGTGGGAAATCACTAAAAATAGGTTTTGGGAGCTTTTTCTGAAAGCATAATGTAACCAACTGAAACATTTGGTGACAGTGAACATTAAGGACCTTTGGCAGGGCTCAAAGTGTAAAAATAGGGAGATGTTACAAATAAAAATGTTTAGCATGGGAGTTTTCTGAAAGTGGGGAACCCCTAGTGTAGTTGTTGCCTTGAAGAATGCTAATGATCTGTAAGAAATCCTTTAGTAGATAAATATTGGTGGTTATCTGAGCTTTTCTGATTTAATATCATACATTGATACTGTACTTGAAGATTTTTCAAAGCACTGAACATTTGTGATCTCATTTTATCTTCACAGAAGTGTTGAGATGTGGTACTATCATTGTCCCCCATTTTACAGATGAGGAAACTGACTTTCCTAAGTCACATAGCTGGCAAATATCAGAGATGAGATTTAGACCCTGATCTACCTGACTCCAAGTCCAGCAACCTCTTTACCACTCCAAGCCTCCTCTTATCTTTTGGGAAAATATGTAAAATTTGTAGGCTGAATGAAGGAATATTTCTTAATGGTTTTTTTGTTTTCATTTGGGTCTCTCTGGAATAACTGCCATTTGGCTCTGATTATTATTACAGGTGGGCAGCTAGGTGGCAGCTATAGTACAGAGAGCACTGGGCGTAGTATCAGGAAGACCTGAATTCAAAGCCTACCTCAGTCATTTACTAGCTATGTGACCCTGGGCAAGTCACTTAACCTTGTTTGCCTCAATTTCCTTATCTGTAAAATGAGTTGGAAATGAAAATGGCAAACCACCCCAGTATGTGCCAAGAAAACCCCAAATAGGGTCGTGAAGAGGTTGGATGGGACTGAACAACACTCCAGACTCCTAGGTATACAGAAAAAAGAAAATGAGGCCCAATTTTTTTCAGGGTTATATACACAGTGGTGAAATTAGGACTGGAACTCCTAGTGTGGGACCCTTTGTCTGTATTAGGAGCAAATGTGATGTGTGTGTGCGTGTGTGTGCGTGTGTGTGTGTGTGTGCGCGCACGCGCGTGTGTGTGTGTGTGTGTGTGTGTGTGTGTGTGTGTGTGTTGGAGTTTCCTAGGAAGGAGAAAGATCTAATTCTAATCCCCTAACCTCACTATTCTATTAGGGGCCTGAGTGTGTTGAAAGGGGCAGGATTAGGCAACAGTTTAGGTCATAACCCTAGCCTCTCTACCCCTACCTTTTAACTTTTCTCCTACAAGGCCTGGGATCTTTGAATTCTTGTCTTGTACACTGAGAACGAAGGCAGGAGGGAAGGGGGTTGGTGTTAACCACTGTTCTGTCTCTCTGTTCCAGGGCTCTGCTTTTATCTCTTCCTTAAGCCTCTGCAATATCTCCTTCCTGCTGTGCCCAGTGCTGCTTGGTGAATACTGATGAGGAAATCCTAGACCAAATGACTACTGGATTAGTTAGTTTCTGGGCCTTTAGTGTCCTGACCAGAAAGGAGGAGGAGTGCATGGGTGGGTAATACGGTTTACCCCCATAGAAATGGAGGTCCCTTTCCCGCTTCTGCTCTCCCTTGGGGCCAATGCTCTTCTGACTTCTAGAGAAATGCCAAGTCTGTTTCAGGTTCAGTTATCATACCCCATTCACAGCTGAGAGAATGTATGTATATATGTATGACTGAAGGGGGTGGGTTCTCTCCTTTTTTTTAAATAAAGGGATCACTGCATGTATCAGTGTTTTTGTCTAAAGGCTGGACCAAGAGGCCTCTTCAGGTTTTGTGCAGTTCAAGGAGTCTGGTATTCTGTATATACACTGGGCAAAGGAAATGGCCACCGGTGGTCATCTATTTCCCAGACTGCACAAAGATTTTCTTTGTCCAAACAAATTTCTTTGTTCCCTACTGTAGACTATCATCTCTCTACTTTGCTGGGTCTCATCTCCTTTACTTTTTCCTTCCTTACTTTGGAAGCCCTGAGGATTAAGGAAGAGTTCTTTACTCTCCTAAGTGGCTTCTTCTCTCCCACCCTAGAAGAAGGGTCATTGGTTTGGGTCTTGAAATT
Source organism: Bettongia penicillata ogilbyi (assembly GCA_023548195.1). Classification (NCBI taxonomy): domain Eukaryota; kingdom Metazoa; phylum Chordata; class Mammalia; order Diprotodontia; family Potoroidae; genus Bettongia; species Bettongia penicillata. Next base: position 1,964,638 of record JAJHZJ010000135.1, on the reverse strand, counting down.
TACTTGGGAAAAGGGCTTAGGTAGGAGCAACTCACTCTGAGCCATAAGGTCATAGACTGAGAGGTGGAAAGCAACAGAGAGGTCATTTATTTCTTAGATGCTTACTAACTTACGTATCTAGGCAAGTTGTCTGTCTCAGTTCTCTCATCTGTAAAATGGGGATAAGAACAGAACCTACCTAATAGCATTGTTGTGAAGATAAAATGAGATATATATTTGTGAAGTGCTTTGCCAACCTTAAAATGTTATATAAATACTAGCTATTAATTCCTATTCCTACTATTACTATTTAGTCTAAATTCCTCATTTAGCTGAAGGAGAAACTGATTACTTAAGAGGTTGAGTAGTCAGCCAACCCAGGGTCACCCAGATAAATGCTACAGATGGGAAGAGAAAACATCTCCGGACTCCAAACTGAGTGCTTTCCCCTCTATCATATTGCCTGCTAGACTACAGCACACTAAACCTGGAGGGATCTTAGAGGTCGTGTAATCCAACCCCTCCATTTTTTGGAATGTTTTATTTTTTCCCAATTGCATGTAAAATCAAATTTTAACATTTGGTTTTTAAAATTTTGAGTTCCAAATTCTTTTCTTTTCCTCCTTCCTTCCCTTTCTCCCTCCATGAGATGGTAAGAAATTTGATATTTAACTCCCCTTTTTCACAGATGAAGAACATGAAAATCAAAGACCCTGGAGAAAGTTATTTTCCCAAGGGCACAATTAAGGGCAGAGCCTGGACTAGAGCCTCAGGGTCTTCCCTCTAGTCCAGTCTCTTTCCACAGGACCTGGCTGTCTTTGTCAGAAGGCTATGTTAGCCAGGGATCTAGACTTCTCATCCTCAAAACAGAACCTGGCCCTTTCGAAATGAGAATGAGTTAGGAAAGTTGCAGCACAGTGGGGTAAATCTAGAGCTTCCTTTTTTCCTCTCCAGTCTTTTCCCCTACTTCCCGCCTGGGGCTGGTACAGCCTGCAGCCTGAGCTACTAGAGGACTGTTATTTAAAATTCAGCTGTCACCATGGCAACCTGCAGGCTGCTGTATTTCACCAGAAGAGATAAAGAAGCAGTAAAAGGGAAAGTTTAATAAGATCTTTATGAATTTTGCCGACAGTGTCCATCTTTTTGGGGGAAATAGAAATGTTCCACTTGAGTAGCATTATCAAAATGTCATGAGTTTTCTACCCTGGGGTTTGGTGGGGTCAGGCTCAATGCTGACACTCTGGAGATACTGCCGGTCTCCCTTCCTCCAGCTCTAACATTCTGTGATCCGGCATCTTCATTAAGCACCTTGGTTCTCTGCAAGCTCTCAAGCTCTTTTCCTCCCACAGCTGTCCCAAGGGGTTCTGGGTTGGGGCTCCCTGACAAGGGAGGGGTGGCTCTGGGTGAATTCCTCTGCCATCCTCTCCATCCATGATTTGAGCTATTTAGATCTTAGAGTGTCAGAACTGAAAAGGGCATGATCCCATGCCCTCATTTTACAGGTGAGGCAGCTGAGGCCTGGGAGGGAGGGGCAGGAGATTGCCTGAGTTACACAGAGTTCATGGCAGAGCCTGGACTCCCACTTAGGTCTCCTGGCTTTCAATAGAATGCTTTCTCCTTCTACCCTGGGCTGCCTCTCAGTCTCCTCTTTCTCTCAGCACAGAGGATGATTTTTTCTAAGTTAGCACAATCTAGGAGGTAGGGTTGGAGGAGGAGGAAGGTAGCAAATGCTTCCAACAGCTCTAATGAGAGCATTAGTCTGTCCTACTCCGAGGCTATGTGTAGGTAGTAGTTCAAAGCAGGGAGAGCTCAAGTTTCTGGGTTGATATCTAGGCCAGCCTGTTAGTAATGAAGTTGCAGGATAATGTGTCTTAACAGGAAAGAGAGCAAGTTAGCCAGGTGAGATTTCATTGTGGTTTTGGTGGTGTGGCATTCTTTTCTGGGTGAGTTTCCTTGTGTGTTTATGTTCCCCTGTGTGGATGTGGGAGATGTGTTGGATGGGGAAGAATTTTAGGCAACATATTTGCCTGTGAACTGCTTGGGGCATTGGATACAGAAAATACAAAGAGTTTGGTCAAAGAAAACTGTGTCATGGGGTCAATTGCAGTTTGTCCTTGATGGCACTTGGCTCTTCTCTGTTTTCTCTCCCAGTCTCTTTCAGAGTTCTCTGGCACTCAGAGATTGCAGGATCCTGATACCATAAAGGAATAGAAGCTAAAGCCTATTAATAATGAAGTCAACAAATGTTATAATCAAAAGTAAAATAAAAATAATAAAGGACTGCTTCCTGATGGACCAAGTTTTGTAAGAGTAAACATTTGGGGAGACAAGTTATATTAAATGAAAGATTTCTCCTATAGTGAAAATTATAGTCTCCATTTTACCACAAGGAAGTCAGGGGCACAGAGGCTGGACTACTGGCCTGATGCTGTACAAAAGAGTCAAAGTACTAATTCAACGTGTTGTATTTGGCATCAGAAGACCTGGTTTAAATCACAATTCTGATACTTGCCACCTCCATGACCTTAGGCAAGTCACTTGACTTCTTTCTCTCGGTTTTTGCATTTGTAAAATGAAGAGATTGGGCAGATCATCTCTGAGGTTCCGTCTAGCTGTAAATCTGAATCATCAGAACCCGGGTGACATTCAAGTGAGGAAGTTCAGAAGGCTGAGCATCTCCCCAGGTGCTGTGTCTGATGCAGGAGGTAGAGTTTTGAGGAGACAGGAATCTTAAGGAGACAGGAGTTGGAAGCATTGTCCCCTCAAGGACAATAGCTTAGATTTTAGGGAAAGAAATGATAAATCGAGTTCATTAGAGATTAGATGGGGGGATATCTCCTCAAAACCTTTGCGTTATATTCTCAAGACCCCAGGGCCCTGGGAAATATTTCTAGGTTGCTGCTTCTCTCTACTTTTCCCTCTCAGACCCCCAGACAACCACCCCTTCTCTCCCTGGAGCTGTCCTATGTTCCTGAGCTTTGGACTCAGAGAGGGTCTGAGTTTGCTGGACTGGATCCAGGCTCCTTTGGATCCCTTGGGTTTATGTCATTCTCTTAGCCCTGCTTCTCCCAATCTCCCTCTGCAGAAGATGGGCCCCTCGCTCTGGGGTCCCTGTGGGTCTGCCTTCATTTGCTTTTGGGTGGGCTCTGAGGTGGAGCCAAGCAGCCCAGTCCGTTGGGATTGCTGCTTTTAGTGAAGGTGAGTTTCCTCCTGGTTCCCAGGCGGCACGGCTTCTCCTCTGAAGTCTTAATTGACCTTGGTAAGTTTCTGGGTTTTTTGCTTCATTAACTGTTAGCAGATGAAGCTGCCTGCACCAATGGGCTCATGCCACCAGAGGGCAGGAGCACAACAGCAAATGGGCTAAGCCCTTTCCTTAGGGCAAGAAAATAAATGAAAAGCAGAGGTAATTAAAGCTGAGCAGACACCATCACATCCTGACGGTTTGGAGCAGGCAGAGTGTGTCGAGTCCTCAAAGCACAAACTTTTCCCACCATCTTGATTCCTATCCATGATGCCTTCTTATAATGATTTGATTTATCATAACAAGAAAAACAATACAGCAAGTGCCAGGGGAGGAACCCGAGGGCAGACAGGCGACAGGCGAGCCTCTGGGTGAGGGTGGTGGTGGAAGCAGGCCTGAGCTTGGGATCTCAGCACCTGGGGTCAACAGAGCTCTGTCCCTTCCTACCTAGGGGCCTTTGGGTACATCACTTTGCTCATCTGTCAAATGAGGGAGAGGGAATGAAGGGTCCCTCAGAATCCTTCCAGGTCTGTCATTCTAGGATTCTGTATCCCATAGTATCGGTACAATTATTGTTTAGGATTCCTCTGTTCTTCTGGGTGCTTGCATGCTGCCTCCATTTTCTTATGTCCTCCCATGACCTTTTCCCTCACCCTTTCCTTGACTCTCATTCCTTTTTGGCTAGCTGTTCTTTTGGGAAGAAACCTGATTAGTTAATCTCTGCTAAGATATTTATTACAGATCTCAGCTTAAGTTCAGGTAATTTTCTAGGGACATCTCTCATTTTGGCAGGGGAATTCCTAAGGCGCTAAACTGTAATTCAAAAAGTGAATCTCCAATGATAGAGTATGGCAAATGGAGGAGATATTTTATGGTAGTGTGGCTCATCCTTTTTCCCTCAAGTCAACTACTACCTACAGGTGATTATTAGACAACCCATTTATGTTAGAGATGAGAGATTTAGATATGTTCTTGGAGTAGCAAGTCAGTCTGGGAAATAATTTGGAATTATCAAGCTGGATTCCTCTCTTTCCATGAATTCCCTGACTCAATGCCTACTTCCACTTCAATGCCTTTTCACCAGTGTTTATTTTTTTTCCTAGGGTTATGAGTGATCAATATGTAACAAAGGAATTCTTGTGGGATAGTGGAAAAAATATAGAACCAGTTTTATGTGGTATAAGTGGAAAGGGGACCAGATTTGGAGTTAGAGGTGCCACTTACTCCCCTTGTGACCATGGACATAAGTGCTGAACCTGTCTATACCTTTATTTCCTCATCTGTAAAAAGAGACGATTTGATTAGATGAATTCTGAAGTTTCTTTCAACCCTAAATCTATGACCCTAATGTCCTTTAAGAGCAGGGATAGGAGGCCTGACATTTCTTCAGCTCTACTGAAGGGTCCACCACTGACTTGGTTGATTTTATCATTTCTAGAAGTTATTTTTTTCTCTCCACATCTCATTTTTCTTATCTGTAAAATGACAGGGTTGGACTATCTGATCTCAAAGGACCCTTTTAGCTCTGGTATATGGATTCTAGTTGAGTTGTCTTAGATATATGAAAAGATAAGTATCACTTGAAGAAAACATATGATAGAGGCCAAATGAGCCTTATTCACCATAAGTGCTCAGAGTAAGGAGAAACACTGGCTGAAGTGTTTGGAAAGTTTTGTGAAGGAGAAGTGAATTTGAGCTAAGCATCATTCCTCCTGTCTCCTTCCTCACTCAATGTTCTTGGTCTGTCCATCTGGTCTGAAATATGTTGACAAGTAGTAGAAATTATGACCTTTGGCGTAATAAGATCAATCTATGGTTCCCAATTCTACTACCTTTCCTTTTCTCCTTGCATTTTGGTGGTGGTTGCATAGGGGCAGAATCCAACCTGTCGCTTTTCCTGGCCAGATTAGGCTACCCTAACAGAATAAGGACTGCCTAATCATTAAAATGAAAGGAACCAGAGTAGCGCAGCTTTTGAGAATGCTGACATGAAGTGAAACCAGATGCTCATTAAGTGTGATACTATTTACAAATGTATACTTCATAATTCTCGCTTAGGGCTGGAGCACTTCTGGGAAGAAGACAGATGCTTTAGGCTGATGCCCTCCCCTAGGTCAGGGTTTGAGCCTCTAATGGACTGGGAACAGATTTTTAGACACATAGAATTAAGTTGTAAGATGTCTTCTAGTTACCTAGTGTACCCTATCCCAATTTGTTTTTGCAGATAAGGAAAATGAAACCCAGATAAGTGAAGTAACCTTCCCAAAGTTGCACAAGTCAATGGTGGCGCCATTAGTAAGGCTGAGGGTGTAAATCCAGACCTCCTGACTGTCACCAGTCAGGCCAGAAGATCTTCCTTGCCCAAGGTCATTTCCATAACATCTTCATAATCATTCCCTTTCTTTTACTTACACAGTCATAGTCAAAGCCTCATTACTTCTCCCCTGGACTGTTGCAATAGCCTCTCTACTTCAAATCTCTGGTCTCTCTAATCATTATTCCACGTAGCTACCAAAGTTATTTTCCTAAAGCATTAGGTCTGACAATGTCACTTGCCTGGTCAATAAATTCCAATGGTTTTCTATTACCTCTAGGACAGGGGTTCTTAACCTTATTTTGTGTGTCATGAAAACTTTTGGCAGCCTGAAGCCCATGAACCCCTTCTTAAAATAATATTTTAAAAGAATTTAGAGATTAGTGAAAATAAAGATATTTTTTCCCCCATCCAAGTTCATAGATCCTTTGAAATCTATCTGTGCATTCTAGGTTAAGAATCTCAGCTGTGGGATCAAGTATAAACTCCTCTGTATGAACTTAAAAGTCTTTCAGGACTTGAATCCTGAAAGGATTTCATCTTTCCAGGTTTATTATACATTTATTCCCTTCATGTACTCTATTGTCCAATCAAACCTACCTTCTTCCTGTTTTACACCTATATAGAATTTCATTTCCCACCTCTGCACCTTTATATTTGCTAGTCCCTGTGCCTTAAAGTCCATTTCCTCTCGACCCTGATCCCCTTTGAATACCCTGGTTTTCTTTGAAGCTTAGCTTAAATGCCATCTTCCATTTAAGGTCTTTTGTGATCACTTCCAGCTGCTAGGTATCCCCTTACCCACAATTACCTTGTATTTATTTTGTTTTTCCATACATATGTACATGCTTATGTATTTATTCATTTGTTCATTCATTCATTCATTTGTTTATTTGCCAATGCAAGCTTCTTGAGAGCAGGGGAGGTTCCCTTTATCTGTTATCCCCAGCACCTAATACAATTCCTGGCACACAAGAAGCACTTACTAAATGCTCCCTGATGTTTCAGTTAAAGGCAGACCTAGGACTAGAGATGAGGTCTCCTGATCACCTCTCTGTTTGGCTCTTTATTCATTATACTAGGTTCTTCACAAGCAGTAATAGTGTCTCATCAGGTTCTCTCCTGCCTCCAGAACCAAGTAAAAACTCCCCAGTCCAGTGTTTAAGACCATCCACGCTCTAGCTCCAATCTCTTTTCCCAGCCCTGTCTTGAACTACTATCGTCTCATTCTGTCCTCCAGCCAAAAGGGGCTTATAGCAGTGACCTGCACTGATAGGAGGTCATTTCTGTGACATGCAACTGTGGAACCCATTCCTTAGTCACCTCTGCCTCTGACTGTAAAGTCCTTATCATCCTTTATGGCCTCTGGGATGTCCCATTCTCTGTGTTTCCATTCTTTCCTCCCCTCAAGTTGCTAGTGATCTCCTTTCCCTCAAATTAGGGAGAGCAGATCGAAAAGAGTTCTGGATCCATCGTCAGAGGGCCCAGGATCATACTCCATGTCTCTCATGGCTACCTCTAGGACTTTGGACAAGTTCCTTTATCTCTCTGGGCCTCAGAAAGGACTCCAGACTGAAGATTGTACCCACCATGTCATCGTGCCAGCTGTATTAATCAAAGGCCTTAATCAATTTTCTTTTCCTAAGGTTCCTTTATATTATATTTCAAGGTAATATAACACAACATTTCAGTTTCTTACTTATCCAGTTAGATGGTACAGTGAGATAATATTTTTCAGGTGCTTGGCACAGTGTCTGGCACATAGCAAATATTTAATAATTGATTGGTCCCTTCCTCCCTCCATAATGTTTGAGTTGGACGAGGTGACCTTTAATGTACCCTCTAGGAAAAATCCATGATTCTATAAACTATATGTAAAGAATATATGTGTCTTTGTATATATATATGTATATATACATATATATATACACATATGTATATGTATACACCCACATACACACACATATATATGTACATCTATCTATCTATCTATCTATCTATCTATCTATCTATCTATCTATCTATCTATCTATCTATCTATCTATCTATCATACAGGCAGTAGGTGGTGCAGTGGGCTAGAGTACCTGGTCTACAGTCAGAAAGACCTGAGTTCAAATGTGATTTCAGATACTTACTAGCTGTGTGATCCTGAGCAAGTCACTTAATCCTGTTTGCCTCAGTTTTCTCATCTGTAAAATGAGCTGGAGAAGGAAATGGCAAACCCCTTCAGTATCTTTGCCAAGAAAACCCCAAAATGGGGTCACATAGGATAGGAAACAATTGAACTATATATATATCTCAATATCAAATCATATCTGTACTTTAAACATAATCTATACATAGTATAGATTATAAGTAAACATAATATGTTAAATATTTAAAGTATTTCTGTATTCACATATAAAGATGTGTATCTATATACTTTATATACTCTTATGTGTACATCTATACCTATCAATATTATCTGTATTTATAATTCTCTTTGTATATATGGTATATGTGATATTTCTCCAGTATAATGTAAGCTCATTGTTTGAAATCACTTTCTTGCCCGTTTTTGGTCTTTGTACATAATAGTTGCTTAATAAATGTTTGTTAAATTGAATTGCATTGCATTTTCTGTTATCCTCTTTAGCATTTTGGTATGTTGCCATATACATGTAGGGAGTCAGAAAATGTTTGCTGACTGATCATTGCACATATTTGACCTTCCTTAGAATTTCCCATGGCCCTGAAAGACCCTTTGAAATGACTCCTCACCCTCCAACAGTTGGCTTTCCTGTTGTGCTGTGGTAGTTCCTCACAGTATTTAATTTCCCTACAGTTATTGCCACACAGAAGCAGCAAACACAGTCACAAGATGGCTAAAAATAAGTTGCTCTGCCTGCAAATGATCACAAGTGATCAGCTGTGCCTTTGTTCAGGTTATTACACCAAAAAAAAATTATCAAGTCTGAGACGAGATTTGGGCTGTACGGAACCCAGAAGGACGATGTACCCAAGTGGGGGAGAAGGGAGGGAAACCAGGCAAACAAAAACTCTGCAAGTCAGCTGAATTGTCCTCCCTGCTTCAGCAGATGTAGGGCATGCTCTTCAGATAAAGCCAGCAATCTCCCCTCATTGATTTCTGAAGTAATCACTGTTAATCACATCAATATTGGAAGCAGCTGCAAGAACTTCACCGACCTTGCCTACTGTGGCCAGTCAGCCTTGGACATGAAAGTAGAGAAGTAACAAGGCTTGTGCTCAGTGATGGAGCCACTTCTCTTCATCCCCTCCCTGTTTTCTCTTCCTTTTCCAGGAGGGTGGGGACTTGTGGAAGGTGAAAGAGTGCTTATTTTTATTTTTTGGGAAGGGAGGAATGACATATTTGGCACATTTGGTATCTGGTGGGTATGGAGGATGGAACATGGAAACAGGGACTTCTATGGTTGCAGGGTTTTCAGAACAAGGCTTTTGGATCATTTCAGTTGAGTGGAAATTCATGGAAGGCAGGAACTGTTTCACTTCTAACGTCATAACCCTGGTACCTAGCCTAGTAGAAAGAACTTAGTAAACACTGGTTGATTGATTGATTGGGGATGCTTATACCTACTGGGGCTCCCCATTCTACTTTCATTCTAATACCGAGACACTTATTTGCCTGTTTTGTAGGGTAGAGTGGGAAGAGTCTTGAGACAACAAGCAGGCTGTTTGAATGATCTGGGTATGAAGTGATGAGGGCTTATTCCAGTGTGGTGCCAGTTTCATGAAGACAACAGAAGTGTATAGAAAAGATGTTATAAAGGTAAAATCAACAGGAATTGGCAACATATTGGCTATGGGGGTGGTGGAGGAGGGTAGAGAAAGAGTGATTAACTGAGGATTACACCTAGGTTGTGAACCCAGGTAACTGGAAGGATGGTGATATCTTCAAAAGTAATAGAAATTCAGAAGAGGGGGAGGGTTTGAGGGAAAGATAATGAGTCAGTTTTGGACATATTGAATTTAAGATGTCAATAAACATTCAATTTAAGATGTCCAATGGCAGTTGGAGACGAGAGCCTAGAGTGGGTAGAGAAGTTAGGCCTGGATAAGTAAATCTGAGAATCATTAGCATAGAAATGATAATTGAACACATGGGAACTGATGAGATCACCATTCAAAACAGTTTAGAGAGAGAAGAGAAGAGGGCCCAGGACAGAGTCCTGGAGGACTCCTACCATTAACGGGCATCACTTGGACAAAGATCCAGCAAAAGAGACTAAGGAGTGCCCCTCCTACTAGTGTTACATTACCCAGATGCCTTCTGGCACCAGCTTTTCCTTTACCCCTGTCTCACATGAGGAGGTGGCCCTCCTTACCAAGGCAAACCCCTTTGTCTGCATAAGTGATCCCATTCTCACCCATCTGCTCTAATAGATTACTTCCTCTGTTATACCAACTCTTTCACTTATCTTTCAGCCTCTCCTTGTCTTCTGGCTGCTTCTCAAGAGCTCAAGTCTCTCTCATTCTCAAAAAACATTTATTTGTTCCATCCATCCCCACCAGTTATTGTTTCATTTTTTCCCATCCTTTTGTGGCTAAATTCTTAATAATTGCTCTTGCCAAAGTTACTAATAATCTGCCTTCCTTCCTCCTTGGCAAAAAGGGTTAAGTGACTTACCTAGGATTATACAACTAGTAAGTATCTGAGGCTAGATTTGAACTCAGGTCCTCCTGACTCCAGGGTCAGAGTTCTATGCACTGCCCCACCAATGGTCTCTTAATTGCTAAACCTAACGATCTTTTCTCTACTCCTATCCTCCTCGACCTCTATATAGCCATTGACACGTGATTAATCACCCTTTTCTCCTTGGTATTCTCTTTTCTCTAGGTTTCTGTGACATTACTCTGTCCTGGTTCTCTCCCTACCCGACTTCATGATCCTTAATCAAGAAGGAAGGCTTTCTAGGATCAGAAAGTAAGGAGCTATGAGTTAGTGGACCTTTGCATTGGTTACTTCTACCAATATTGGATTTTCCTGTGGAGTCTACTATCAAGTGAGAAGCTTGAACTTGTCATCAAGAAAGAAGGGACTTGTGACTCCTGTGTCCAATCAGTTAAGTCCTGCTACTCCCGCACCCCTATATTTCTCATTTGTCTCCTCACCATACCCATTCTCCTCATCCTAGATCAGGCCCTTATTGCATGTTTCCATAGTGATTCAATTAGATTTTGCTTATGGTTTCTCTACCCTAATTTATCTAATCCAAGATTATTATTTTATTTATTTATTTATTTATTTAACTTTTTACATTCATTTTCACAAAATTTTGGGTTCCAAATTTTCTCCCCTTTTATCCCCTTCCCCACCCCAATACCCCAAGCAATCTAATTTTCCCTATCTCCAATCTGCCCTCTCTTCTGTCATCCCTCCCTTCTCTTGTCCCCATCTTCTCTTTTCTCCTGTAGGGCCAGATGACTTTCTATTCCTCATTAACTGTATGTCTTCTTTCCTAGTAGCAACAACAATACTAAACAGTTGTTCCTAAAACTTTGAGTTCCAAATTCTCCCCATCCCTCCCTCTCCACCCATTCCCTTTGGGAAGGCAGGCAATTCAATATAGGCCATATCTGTGTAGTTTTGCAAATGACTTCCCTGATAGTCGTGTTGTGTAAGACTAACTGAATTACCCTCCATCCTAACCTGCCCCTCATTGTTTCTCTTCTATCTTTTGATCCTGTCCCTCCCCAAGTGTTGACTTCAAATTGTTCCCTCCTCCCTTTGTCCTCCCTTCCATCATCCCCCCCCTTGCTTATCTCCTTCTCCCCCACTTTCCTATACTGTAAGATAGATTTTCATACCAAAATGAGTGTGCATTTTATTCCTTCCTTTAGTCAAATGTGATGAGGGTAAACTTTTTTTTTTCTCAGCTCTCCTCTTTTTCCCTCCACTAAAAAGTCTCCTACTTGCCTCTTAAATGACATATAATTACCCCATTCCATTTCACCCTCTTTCCTCCCACTACATTTCTCTCTCACCATTTACCTTAATTTCTTTTAGGATATGGTCCCATCCTATTCAATTCAATCTGTGCTCTCTGTCTCTGTATGTGTGTGCATGTGTGTATGTATGTGTGCGTGCATGCGTGTACATGTGTGTGTATGGACCCACCAACTACCCAGGTACTGAAAAGTTTTAAGAGTTACAAATATTGTCTTTCCATGTAGGAATGTAAAGAGTTCACTTATGGTAAGTCCCTTAAGACTTCTCTTTGCTGTTTACTTTTTCATGCTTCTTCTCATTCTTGTGTTTGAAAGTCAAATTTTCTTTTCAGCTCTGGTCTTTTCATCAAGAATGATTGAAAGTCCTCTGTTTCATTGAAAGACCATATTTTCCCCTGAAGTATTATACTCAGTTTAGCTGAGTAGGTGATTCTTGGTTTGAGTCCTAGTTCCTTTGACTTCTGCAATATCCTATTCTATGCCCTTTGATCCCTTAATGTAGAAGCTGCTAGATCTTGAGTTATCCTGATTTTATTTCCACAATACTGGAATTGTTCCTTTCTAGCTGCTTGTAATATTTTCCCCTTGACCTGGGAGTTCTGGAATTTGGCCACAATGTTCCTAGGAGTTTCTCTTTTTGGATCTCTTTCAGGTGGTGATCGATGGATTCTTTCAATACTTATTTTGCCCTCTGGTTGTAGAATGTCAGGGCAGTTTTCCTTGATAATTTCATGGAAGATGATATCTAGGCTCTTTTTTTGATCATGGCTTTCAGGTAGTCCCATAATTTTTAAATTGTCTCTCCTGGATCTATTTTCCAGATCAGTTGTTTTTTCCCATGAGATATTGCACATTCTCTTCCATTTTTTCATTCTTTTGGTTTTGTTTGGTGATTTCTTGATTTCTCGTAAAGTCATTAGACTCCATCTGTTCCATTCTAATTTTGAGAGAACTATTATCTTCAGTGAGCTTTTGAACCTCTTTTTCCATTTGACTAATTCTGCTTTTGAAAGCATTCTTCTCCTCATTGGCTTTTTGAACCTCTTTTTCCAATTGAGTGAGCCTATTTTTCAAGGTGTTATTTTCTTCAGCATTTTTTTGGGTCTCCTTTACCAAGGTATTGACCCGTTTTTCATACTTTTCTTGCATCTCTCTCATTTCTCTTCCCAGTTTTTCCTCCACCTGTCTAACTTGATTTTCAAAATCCTTTTTGAGCTCTTCCAAGGCCTGAGCCCACCTGACATCCCCCTGGGATGTCTGGGGTACTGAGGCCCCGCCCTCCACGTCTTTCCCTGATGGGAAGAATATGTCTTCGTCGTCAGATCCAAAAGTTGGGATCATTGGCATCTGTTCGAAAAAACTCTCTATAGTCTTATTTTTCTTCCCTTTTCTAGGCATTTTCCCAGCCAGTTGCTTGACTTCTGAGGTTCCTGTTCACCCCCGCGTAGATCCGCCCAGCTAGTGCTTGGGGTCTGAGATTCAAATGGGCTTTCTGCACCCTGCGGCTGCTAATCAATGTGAGCTTTAGTTCTGGTGCTGGGTGGGGGCAGGGCCCCCTCCCAGGCTCAGCTCCCTCAGGGGCTTTATGCAGAGACTCTCAGTAATGAAGATCCTGCCTGCTGCTGGGGGAGTCCCGGGCCGCCACAGCAGCTGCTGCCTCTGCCGCCACCCCCGCCTCTGCCTCTGCCGCTTCCTGCCCTGCCTCTGCCGCGGTAGCTTCTGTGGGCGGAGGGACTTTCCCGGCCGCCGGAGCTTCCGTCCCTTAAGCCTGCTTGGATCAGCTTCTCTGGGGCCGTGGCCAGGGCAGCGCTGGGGTGGGGTCCCCTTTCCGGGGCGCGACGGACCCTGTGGACGGCTCTCCAGGGCTCTCTGGAACGGAAATCTCTTCCACTCTGTTTCTGCACACCTTATAGTGATCCAGAACTTATGGGGATCTCCTTTTACATTAATTCTATGGGCTGTGGGTTCAGAGCTCGTAAACGTGCGTCTTTCTACTCCGCCATCTTGACTCCGCCAAGATTATTTTTCTATAAGTAAACGGATCATTCCTTCATTCAAAAACTATTCTTCACTACCTATCATGAGACCCTAGATTTAGAATCAGAAGGGAAGAACTAGATTACCTTAGACGTAGTCTAGTCTTATCCCCTTATTCTACAGACAAGGAAACCGAGGCACAGAGAGGTTAAGCAACTTATCCAAGGTCACACAGCTTGTAATGGCAGAGCCAAAATTCAAACTCAGGTCCTTTGACTCTGTTTAGTACGCTTTCCCATTGTACCCCGCTGCCTCTAATCAAATAAGGGCTGATCTAATTTGCCTTGTAACCTTTACCTCCTATGCCCTTTCATAATTCCTAAACTTCTACCAGACTGTATTATTTTCTATTACATGAAATTGTGTGTGTTAGAATCCCTGTTCTCCTATTTGTTACCCATATGAATTTGGGCAAAGTCACTTACCCTTTCTTGAATTCAATTTCTCACCAGCTGGCCATGGTGTGGCTTATAATAGCTTGCTGTTTCAGCCCGGTGGTGGTAGAACCTTCTGGGCTGCATTTTGTTGTAAGTGTGAAGGGACAGAGTTACAGAGGAAATTTAAAGACAAAGAAGGACCATTGCCAGGGTGAGTAGATTTAATTATATTGGCACATTTTTGTTTCTTACATCTAGACTGTTCCTAAGACCCAGATGAGCTGCTGGAGTATAGGAAGCAATCCACTCAGTTTTGTGTTTCCTGAAAAGCTTCCCGGATGTATGATTGTTCATCAGTGTGACAGCCCCCATTTTGTGGTAGCAGTTGATATAGTCCTAGCATTTCAAAGGATCAATGTTTTGGTGAGGGTTGAATATAGCCTATGAGAAGGTATTTTAGAAATAGTTACAGCTGAATTTTTGATATTTTTTTTTGTGACTCTCCCTATCACCTTAGAGCATGTTTGAGAGCCCCAATACAAAGACTATTGGCTGCAGTGACAATTCTTTTTCTGTCTGTCCTTAAATGTCTGGATACAAGGCAAAGGCTGCAGAAGCAGACTACTTCTAGCAGGACAGCACTGACAGCTATTGTAAGCATTGGTTTAAGTCCTGAATATAGTTGAGACAGTAGCATGCATACTATGGAAATTATTCCTCCTTCTCAAGTCATTCTGATGGAGGATAGAAGTGGTTTATAGAGTAAGTTCAGACAGTGACTAGAAGGGTCTCAGTCTTTTCACGTAAGCAATGACCATTTCTCATGTCATGCAATATGTGGACTCCACCCTTAAATGCACCTGATAGGAAATTAGCACCTGTCTTTAAAGGGCAGGGGGAAGCAGATGCTGACCTTTCTCAGCCAGTGTAGACTGGTTTTTACAACACACCTCAAATCTCTGTTACAGTTCAGGTGCAGATGGCCTTTCTGAGAGGGCAAGCTCTGAGAGGAAGGTGGCTTTAGTGGAATTTAATTGACATGACATATAGGAGATCTCTCAGGTTGGACAATATGGCCTATTAGGGCTAGAGTTCAGGCTGTTTAGGGGATATTAACTCTTGCTATGAATGGGCTTGGATTGATGCACCTTTTCTGAGCTGATTCCTCGTTTGAAGATTCTGCTGTATCCTTGAAGTGACTGAACCCTGGGCAGTAGAACCAAGTAGTAACCAAGTGCCATGAGTCTGCCCATCTAAGGACTTTGTTGTCAAAAGAGAAGAACCTCCCTCCCCCTAAGGCTTTTAAATCTAAACCTCTACCCTAAGTGGGGAAGCAGCAAGAGAGGAAGGTCTAGATTTGCATGCCTTTTTCCTAACTTCAAAGATTAGCTCAACTTTTAGTATTCCTTGTGAAATCTTCCCTGATCCTCAGAATTTTCTTTTCTCCTTCTGAATTAACAGCATTTTGTACCTCTCTTATTGTGCTTTCATATTTCTACCTTATATTAGAGTTATTTGCACATATTTTTTACCTGTCCATTCAGTTTATAAGCTTCTTTAGATCAGTTTATCATATTTATTCATCTTTATATTTTCCATAGAACTTAGCTTAAGATCTTAATGAGGTGTTGGGGAACCTTCTCACCCCTCCACTAGATTTAGAATCAGAGTATCCAATTTCAAATCCTGACTCTCTGCTTTTTATTACCTGTTTGATTTTTTTAAAAAATCATTTTAATTTTATTATTTATTTCATTTTATTCTCTCCCTCCTATTCTCCCCATCTCCCTACCACACATTGAGAAAGCAATATAAACAAATACATTTCAAGCAAAACAAATCCCCACAATGAACATGTCCAAAAACCTAGACAAAAACCAGAACAATCCCTTTCCCCTCTGCAAAAATTCCCTAAACAAAGAACATAAACCATTAATCTAAGCTTTGAGTCCATCATCTCTTTATCCAGAGATGGGCAGCATGTTTCATTATAAGCCCTTTGGAATTGTGATTGGTCGCTGCTGATTAGAGTTCTTAAGTCTTTCAGAGTTGTTTGTCCTTACAATATTGTTATTATTGTGATTACTGTTATTAAATAACAATATTGTTATTATTGACATTATAATATTGCTACAATATTATTATTATTAAATAATGTAAATCGTTTTCCTAGTTCTGCTCACTTTACTTCATCTTGCATCAGTTCACATTAGTCATTCCAGGTTTCTTTGAAGTCATTTACTTGGTCACTTTTTGCAGCACTTTTGTATGCCATCACATTCATATACCGTGACCTTTTCACCCTCACCAATGGGCACCTTTTCAGTTTCAAATTCTTATTACTGTGAAAAGAACTACTATAAATATTTTTGTAATATGTCACTTTTGCTCTTTCTTCGATTTCTTTGGGATGATGTTGCTGGGTCAATGGTATACACTGTGAATAGTTTTTTAGACCTAATTCCAAATTGTTTTCCAGAATGGCTTGACCAGTTCATAATTCTACCAGTTCTACCACAATTCTACTGTATTTGCTTTCTCATAGCTTCTCCAGTATTTTTCATTTTCCTTTTTTTGTCATTTTAGCCAATCTGAGATGTGATGTGGTGGTATATAGTTGTTATAATTTGCAATATCTCTACTAATAGTGATTTAGAGCATTTTTTTACATGGCTACTGATAACTTTGATTTCTCAATTTGAAAACTGTCTATATCCTTTAGCCTGTTATCTAACTAGGGAATGACTCATTCTTATAAGTTTGAATCGGTTTCTTACATATCTTAGAAATGAGATCTTAGAGAAACTTGCTGGAGAGACATCTCTCTTTCCCTCCCCCCAATTCCTTGCCTCTCTTTTAATTTTAGCTGAATTGGTTTTGCTTGTACATTGACTTCTATATTTTATTTAATCAGAATTATTCATTTGACTTCTAGTGAGTCTCTGTTTCTTGTCTGGTCATGAACTCTTCTCCTATACATAGACAAGACAAATAATTTCTAACTTGTTTGTCTAGTTTATCATGTCATCCTTGATGTCTAAATCACGTGCCCATTTAGAAATGGGCATATTTGAAAGAGCTTGTCTTTCTATATAGTATGACACATTAGCCTATGCCTAGTTTCTCTCAGGCTACTTTCTAGTTTTCCCAAACTTTTTTTTTTTTATTTTTTTTTTGTTATAATCTAAAAGATAGGATATTTTTAAAGAAATACAGTTGTGCCATTGCCAATAAATTACAGTTGTGTCAGTAGCACTAATTAAAGACTTACAAATTTTCAGGTAGAGGTCTTACCATAACTAATGAATAAGATTTATTTACAGTTTAAATATGAAACATCTCTTCAAATAGATAATATTGAATATTAGAAAACATTTTCTTATCCAAGTAGGTTAAAAATTGCCCTTGTAATCTTGTTTGCTTTATTATTCTCTTATTTGCATTATTAATGAGTTAAATTCAGCTAATATAAGTATCATGTTCCTTTTTTTTATTAAATTTATTTATTTATTCAACTTTTTACATTCATTTTCACAAAATTTTGGGTTCCAAATTTTCTCCCCATTTATCCCCTCCCCCCACCCCAATACACCAAGCATTCTAATTTTCCCCATCACCAATCTGCCCTCTCTTCTATCATCCCTCCCTTCCCTTGTCCCCATCTTCTCTTTTGTCCTGTAGGGCCAGATGACTTTCTATTCCCCATTAACTGTATTTCTTATTTCCTAGTAGTAAGAACAATACTCAACAGTTGTTCCTAAAATTTTGAGTTCCAAATTCTCCCCATCCCTCCCTCCCCACCCATTCCCTTTGGGAAGGCAGGCAATTCAATATAGGCCCTATGTGTGTAGTTTTGCAAATGACTTTGATAACAGTCGTGGTGTGTAAGACTAACTGTATTTCCCTCCATCCTATTCTGCCCCCCATTGTTTCTATTCTGTCTTTTGATCCTGTCCCTCCCCAAGAGTGTTGACCTCAAATTGCTCCCTTCTCCCATTGCCCTCCCTTCCATTATCCCTCCCTCCCTGCTTATCTCCTTCTTCCCCCATTTTTCTGTACTGTAAGATAGGTTTTCATACCAAAATGAGTGTGCATTTTACTCCTTCCTTTAGTCGAATGTGATGAGGGAGAACTTCATGTTTTTTTCTCAGCTCTCCTCTTTTTCCCTCCACTAAAAAGTTTCCTGCTTGCCTCTTGAATGAGATATAATTAACCCCATTCCATTTCACCCTCTCTCCTCCCACTACATTTCTCTCTCACCATTTACCTTAATTTCTTTTAAGATATGGTCCCAAACTTTTTTTTTTAAATGAAGTAATGAGATGTTGCCCCAATAGTTTAAATTGTTGGGTTTATCAAACACTATTCTACTGTGCTCATTTGCTGCTGAATATTGTAAACCTAATTTCTTCCCCTGATTGAACTCTTAATTTCTTACTCAGTATCAAATTTTTTTTTTGTTGATTACAGCTTTGAGATGATCAATAGTTTGAGATCAGGTATTGCTAGGTAAATTTCCTCTGTGCTTTTCTTTTTCATTAGTTACCTTTATATTTTTGACCTATTGTAACTCTAGATGAGTTTTGTCATTATTTTTTCTTAGCTTATAAAGTAATTATTTGGTAGTTTGATTGGTATGGCACTGAATATGTAAATTGATGTGGTCGAATTGTCATTTTTATTATATTGACACAGCCCATTCATGAACTATTAATATTTCACTAATTATTTAGATTTGTCTTTATGTAAAAGAGTGTTTTGTAATTATGTACATAAAGTACCTGTGTATGTCTTGACTGATGATTTCTGTGGTTTTTTTTAATATCCTGCAGCATTGCTGCTATTAATTTGTTCCTTAATTGATTCCCTAGAGGATTCTAAGTAAAATATCATATCATCTGCAAAAAGATTTAATTTCCTTTTTGCCTATGCTTATTTCTTCAATTTCTTTTTCTTTCCTTATTGTTACAGCTAACTTTACTAGCACTAAATTGCATGGTAGTGGTGATAATAAACATCTTTGCTTTACTTTGATCTTATTAGAAAGACTTCTAGCTTATCTCCATTACAGATAATGCTGGCTCATGGTTTGAAATAGACACTATCATTTTAAGGCAATTCTGTTTATTCCTATGCTTTCCAGTGTTTTTTCAAAACAGGAATGAGTTTTGTATCCTGTCAAAATTTTTTCTACATCCATTGATATAATCATATGATCACATAATCATTTCTATTATTAATATAGTAGATTCTGTTTATAATTTTCCTAATACTGAACTATGTCTGATCATAAATTCAGCTTAGTCATAGTATATAATTTTTGTGTTAAATGACTGTAATCTCCTTACCAATATTTTATTTATCAATTTACAAAGTTTTGCATCAATACTCAGTAAAGAAATGGATCCATAGTTTTCTTTCTCTGTTTTGACTCTCCCTGGTTTGGGCATCAAGATTATATTTGTGTAATAGAATTTGTCAGGACCTTCTCTTTTATCATTTTTTCAAATAGTTTATGTAATATTGGAATTGTTTTTTAGATGTTTGGTAGAATTTACTTATAAATTTATTTGGTCCTATTTTTAGGCTTACTGAATATATTTTTCTAAGATATCTATTTCCTGTTATGTTATTCTGGGAAATTTATGTATATATATGTATATATATACATATATATATATATTTGGTAAATATTCACTTGGAATTTCAGTTTTATTTGTATATATTTGGCTAAAATAACTCCTAATAATTTATTCATTGGTTGTGAATTCACTGTTTCTATTTTTGATAATGGCAATTTGATTTTCTTTTACCTTTAAAAATATTGAGTTTATAGCTTATCTATTTTATTATTCTCCTTCCTAAAACAAACTCCTAGATTTATTTATTAATTCAAAGTTTTTTGACTTTTAACTTTTTTGATTTCTCCTTTGATTTTTGGGGTTTCTATTTTGGTGTTTAATTGAAGTATTTTAATTTGATGGTTTTCTCATTTGTTTTAAGTTGCATATCCAATTCATTATTTGCCCCCCCTTTTATTATTGAAAGTGTTAATAAATATAAAATGTCCTTTGAATATTGCTTTGACAGCTCTCACAAATTTTGGCATGTTGCCTCATTGTTGTCATTGTCTTTAATGAAATTATTGATCCTTTCTGTGATTTATTCTTTGACCAACCCATTCTCTAGGATTAAGTTATTTAGTCTGCAATTAATTGTTAATATTTGCTTCAAAGGACCTTTACTAAACACAATTTTAATTGCATTATAGTCAATAAAAATACATTTGATATTTCTGCTTTTCTTCATTTACTGTTGAGGTGTTTATAGCATAACATATGGTTAATTTTTGTGAGGTATCATATATAGCTTAGAAATAGGTACATTTCTCTTTATTCCCATGCAATATTTTCTAGAAGCATATTACATCTAAATTTTCTAAATTTCTATTAATTAGATTAATAGAATTATTAATTTTGGTTTATTTGTAGATAGTTTTATCAAGGTCTCAACATGAGTAAATTTGTGTCTCCCACTGTTATAGTTTTACTGTCTATTTCTCCCTGTAAATCATTTAACTTTTCCTTTAAGAATTTACATGTTATGCCACCTGGTGCATATGTTTAGTATTGATATTAATCCATTATCTAAGATACCTTTCAGCAAAATATAGTTTCCCTATTTATCTTTCTAAAAAATTTATGGAATAAAATGAGTATTTCCATAATGTAGTACAAAAAAAATGAACATGCAATTGCAATCTACTATGTACAACTTGCTATTTCTTTCAAATATACAACAAAATTATCAGGTAAATTTTTTCTTATGTTTCCCCTTCCCTTCTCATCCCCTACCCTCCCCTGTACTCAGAGATGGTTACCATTACACACAAATAGGTATATCTATATCTATATCTATGTCTATATCCATATCTATACATATATATGTGTGTGGATGTGTATAAAAATATTCTATACATACTTCTATTTATTAGCCCCTTCTCTGGATGTAGATAGCATCTTTCTTCATATGTCTTTTATAGTTAATTGGGTATTTATAACAGACAACATAACTCATTTGCTTGAAGTCATTCTTAAAACAATGTTGCTGTTACTGTATACGATGTTCTCTTACTATGTCTTTGGGCATAATTCCACATTGCTCTCCAAAATGGTTGGATCATTTTACAATATCACAAACAATGAATTCCTGCCTCAATTTTTCCACATCCTTTCCAGCATTTGTCACTTTCCCCTTCTATCATTTTAGCCTGTCTGGTAGGTGTAAAATAGTATCGCAAGGTTGTTTTAATTTGCACTTCTGTAATCAGTAAGGAGTTAGAGCATTTTTATATGACTTTAAATTGTTTTGATTTCTTCATTTGAAAACTGTCTATTTATATCCTTTGACTATTTATCAGTTATCATTTATTATTATTATTATTTATCAGTTACTCTTATTCTTATAGATTTGACAAAGTTCTAAT
Source organism: Bettongia penicillata ogilbyi (assembly GCA_023548195.1). Taxonomy (NCBI): domain Eukaryota; kingdom Metazoa; phylum Chordata; class Mammalia; order Diprotodontia; family Potoroidae; genus Bettongia; species Bettongia penicillata. The sequence continues at coordinate 1,943,236 of JAJHZJ010000135.1, read as the reverse complement.
TACTATTTGTGAATTTCCCTCCACCTTATTTTTACTATTTTCCTTCTTAGCTTCACTTTTTACCCTATTCTTATTACCTTATCTCTTCCCCTTACCCTCTTGTTCCTTATTTATCCCCCCAAATTCCCTCTTTTATCTCCCCCCACCCTCCTAATCTTATTCTCTACACTCTTTAAAAAGTCCCTCCCTCAACCTTGCCCCAGTTTTCTCACCTCTCTAGAAGTTCAGAAGACTTCTAAATCTCTTCAGATGTATTCTTTGTTTCCTCTTCAACCCAGATGACAAGAAGATTTCAACATTACCAGTCCTCTACTCCAACCTGTTTCCTCTGTACTAATTCTTCCTTTCATGCCCTGTTTTTATTTTACCTTTTCCTACCCAATTTTGTTTTTTAGAATCACTCCATCATATACAACTCAGCCACAATCTTCTTTTCAAACTACCTTAGTAATCAAAACAGTTCAAATAATACTAATAACATTTTCATATATCATAAGTAAACAGTTTGACCTTAATGAATGCCTTATAATTAATCTTTCATGATTTCCTTATATCTCTGCTGGGTCTTTTATATCAAATTTTCCATTGAATTCTGGTCTTTTTTTTTTGTTGTTGTTGTTATAAATACCTGAAAGTCTTTCAGTTTATCAGAAGTCCATTTTCTCCCCCATTCTGGATTATACTCATCTTTGCTGGATAAATTATTCTTGTATGCAGCTCCATCTCCTTTGCTCTTTAAAATACAATGTTCTAAGACCCATTTAGCATAGAAGCTTCTAGGTTTTGTGAAATCATGACTGTTTTTCTGCAGTGTTTAAATTTCTTGTTGCTTGCAAAAATTTTCTTTTTTATAGGATATGCAATATATAGGATTATATTTAGTTTTCCTGGGTAAGTTATTCTTGGGTTTAACCCTAAATAGTTTGCCTTCTAGAGTATCATCTTCATTTATCTGTGGCTTTTTTATATTGGTGGCTGCTAAATTTTGTATGATCCTGACTGTGTCTCCTTAGTACCTGACTTCTTTTTTTCTTGGCTGCTTGTAGTATTTTTTCTTTGACTTGGGAGCTATGGATTTTTTCTCTAACATTCCTGGGAATTTTCATTTGCTTGATCAATTTAAATTTTGGGGAAGTTATTTTCTTGGGTGACATTTTGTACCTCTTATTTTGAACTGTAATTTAAAAAATATCTTCTTTCCCTAAGTCTCATTTCTTTTCCAATATTTTCCTCTAGTGCTTTCATTTTGCTTTAAAAATTATTTTTCACTCTTCTGGGAATTCTGGTTGGATTTGTGTCCAAGATGTATTTTTCTTTGAGATTTTGATTATAGATGTATTTGAGTCAACCATTTCTTCTAGGTTTGTGTCTTGAGCTTCTCTGTCAACACAATAGCTCTTTATGGTGGGATTCTTTGTTTGCCCAGTCCTCTAGGATATTTTTTGGCTTTGGACTGATCCAAAGGGCTGTTCTCTGTGAACTTCTTGGGGGGGACATACTCTTGGGTTCTTATGTTGTTTTCTTGGGGATAGTGAATATTGTTTTTCCAGGATCCTAGTAACAGCTTAGGTTGGGAACCTGCAAGCTTTCAGTACTTCTAAAATTATGTGATCTGGGACAAAATGAGCATACTGTCCACCTGATCTGAATACCACAAGTTCCAGAACCAGGTTGGGGTGTGAGCAAGACCTCTGCTGACTTGTCTCTCGTTGGAAATTTCAGTAGATTGCTGCTGAATTCAACTAGCAGGGTCAGTTGGGAGGCTCCACCAATTCAGAGTGATTGAAATTCAGGCCCCGGTTTAGTTAGGGATTTCTGCCATGGTAATTACACTGCAGTTTTCAGCTTGGGTTGGAGGCTAAAACTGAGTCCTTGCTCTTCTCCTGGGATCAGAGCCATAGAGGTTACTCTTTGTTTCTGTGCTTACTTCTGGCTCAGTATATAGCAATCCCTCCTCTCTGCTTCCCTTTGGTGGAAATCTCATTCTTAGTTCCCACCTTGATCTGTGATCTGAAACTAGGTAATGAGTGACAGAACTGCCAGATGGCACCTAATGCCACATCTAGCACTAGTTCAGGGACCCCTGGGACCTCTACTCTGGTGCACAGTCTGATACTCTTTCAGTCCCTGGGCACTAGAATGTTCTGCATAGATGGCAGCTGGCTAGACCTTGTTCTCAGTGTCTTCAGATTTTGTTTATTTTCTTATACCAACTAGGCTGGAAAAATGACTTGGGATTTCTTTTCTCTTGGATTTCCCCTTCAGGATTTGCTATGCTGCATTTTCTAGATCTCTTTAGAGGAGAAGTAGTGGGAGAAGTTGGTCTGTACTTCATGTCCCTCTGGCATCTTGATTCTACCTCCTTCCTTTGTGATTTTGAGTACCTCACTGGGCCTCAGTTTCCTCATTTGTAAAATGATAAGGGTTTGATTAGAATATTGCTAAGGCACCTACTAGCTCTAAATATTATGACTATGACAAATAAATGTTTGTTGAATTGCCAAATTTTAGGATATGAATTTAAATCATTAAACATTTAATAAGTGGCCACTATGAGATGGACAATGTGCTCAGTATTATCTGAAGAGAGAGGTGTGTGTGTTCATCCTTCATTGCCAAAGAAGACCATGCCATCAGAGAAATGACGACATGACTTGCACTTGACTTTGTTTTGAGTGAGGGAGGGCTGTGCAGGTCCAGCCTCCCTTCTTCCCCAGAGCTATCTGAATCCAGTGACCAGATATTCATCAGAATGACTGGAGATGACCCAGAATGAGGCAGTTGGGGTTAAATGACTTGCCCAAGGTCACACAGTTAGTGAGTGTGAAGTGTCTAAGGTAAGATTTGAACTCAGGTCCTCCTGCCTCCCTCACTGGTGCTCTATCCACTGCACCACCCAGCTGCCCCACTGAAGGTAGAGGTAGGTAGCAAATGGAGGATGCTTTAAAAAATTTTGAATGTAGAGTTGAAAGAAAGGGTTCAAAGTGAATTCTGATGAACACAAAATGGAAAGCTAGCATGCTAGGGCAATAAAGCAATTCTCCATCAAAATGGGTCTTTCCTCCTTTGTTTTTCTGATGAGTCTTACATGAAGAATTGTCTTGCAACTTGATGAGTAGCCAGAGAGGTGGCGATGGGGCTTAAACTTCTTTCAAAGTAGATTTGGGAGAGGTGAGATAAATGAAAAGTCTCACCCTTGTGACAAGGAGGGTGATGAGGGTGAAGAACACTCAATATGAAATGACTCCCTGAGACTATAAGCATAATGCTATGAGCGTGCAGAACTTGAGGGAAGATGGATTTCGAAGCACTGGAGCACTGTTTCCCAAGTGCTCATCATGCCCTCTCTCAAGATTTCAAAACTTCTTTTCTTTCTTATATGAAAGCAGGCTAGACAATATGAAGAATCTTCCACAGTGATAAAAAGCTTGGAACTATACTTTATGACAAAGTCGAAGGGCCTGAGTATATTTGTCCTGGAGAAAGAATATTTTGGGGATATCTAATTGTTCTCTTTCAATAGATGAAGGGCTATATATAGAAGATAACTACTTTTTTTTGCCTTTGGGGCTTCAGAGCACAGAACTAGGACCAATGAATGGAAGAAAATTTTAACTTAGTGTAAGGAAGAATTTTTAACAATTGGAGCTTTATCAAAATAAAATAAGTGACTCAGGATGTAATAAACTCCTTATCACAGTAAATATTTCGACAGAGATAGGATGATAACCTTCAGTAAACACTGTCAAGGCAACTCATGTTTTAGGTAGTTTTAGATGAGATAAACTCTGAGGTCTCTAAATTCTAGAATTTTATGTCCTATCCAAGTTGTTTTATCTACAAACATTCCTAGAGATGGAAAGGGAGTAAAGGAATTATTTTAAAATCATTTAAATCTATGGGCTACCTAGATTGGGCAAAAGATTTGACTTATCAACTACTTTAAATGCTCTCAAGGCTACAGCTTCCTTATCCAATGCCCAAAATACAGAATTAATGGGGAAAAAAAGTCAGGAGCAGAGCTGAGAGGGGACTATAAGGTGACTAACTTTCACAAAATAGAGATCTGAGGAGGAACTCATGAATAGGAGAAAGGGGTTGGCCTGACAGAGGACTCTGCTGGATAAGAAATTCACAGGTGTGGTTGGGGAGGAGGCCTCAGCTGCTGAGGGAGGTTTCAGGATGAGGCAGGATCTGAGGCATGGTTTTGAACTCCAGAAAGCCAAGGACAGAGAAGGTTAGTTAGTGTGACATGGATGATGACCCAGCAAAGGAGGCTGAGAAGGAGTGGTCAGACAGGCATGAGACAAACTGGGAGAGAGAGTAACATCACAAAACACCAGAGAAGAGTTAGTCCTGTGGCTGTTAATGATGATAATAACAATGAAGTCGTAACGATAACAATCATTTTTACAAGCATTTATGATGTGCCTGGAATTATGCTAAGCATTTTATAAATCTTACCTCATTTGATCCTCGAAACAACCTGGGAGGTAGGTGCTATTATCTCCATTTTGCTGTTGAGGAAACTCTGGTAAACAGAGGTTAAGTGACTTGCCCACAGTCATACCTCTGCTAAGTGAGGTTGGATTTGAATTCAGATCTTCCGTATTCCAGGCTCTTTTCACTGTCAGCAGAGTCTAATGTAGCAGATAGGTTGAGAAGGATGAGGCCTGAGAAAAGACCGTCTTATTTGGCAATTAAGAGATCGTTAATCGATTTGGAGAGGGTGGTTGCAGGTGAATGATGGGTTCAGAAGTCTGATTATAAAGGTTTGAGCAGTGAGTGTATATTGTGATCTGTAGGTTATGTTGTAAGGATATTGACAGTTTAAAATAGACAACAGGGTGGCAGGAAGATGGACCCAGGTTTAGCAGTATATGTGACCTAATAATAAAAAGAGTTTCTATCCTTCTATCTTTATATCAATGTGTTTGTATAGAATGTATAAAATACTTTACAGAAACCTTTAAGCAACCCTGTGGGGTAGATGGTGCAAGTACTTTTCTGTTTTTTCAGTTGTTTCTGACTCTTCATGACCTCATTTGGGGTTTTCTTGGCAAAGATACTGGAGTGGTTTTCATTCTGCTCATTTTACCAAGGAGGAAACTGAGGCAAATAGTATTAAGTGACTTGCCCAAGGTCACACAGCCAGTAAGTGTTTGATGCTGGATTTAAACTCAAGTCCTCCTGACTCCAGGAGTGATACTTCACTATACCACCTAGCTTTCCCAGTGCAAGTACAAGGTGTCTCAAAAATCTCAGCACAGTTTTAAGCTTTGATAGTTTCCTTTTCTGTAGACAAGATAAAATAACATAAAACATTGATTTAGCTTTACTATGTGCTTGGGTGGACAATAAAAAGAAAGATAGTTCATGCCCTTAGGGAGCTTATATTCTAATGAGAGAAAACCAGGGGAGCTAAAGGTGAGGAAGGAAAATACCAGCAGGGGCCAAGTAGAAAAATAGTTTGGGGAATTGGGCTTTAGCCATCAAGGAACTTAGCAATCAGAGAAAGATCACACAGGTGTGGAGGTGTGACCAGTATGAGAAGACTGACAGTAGAAAAAGTATTCCAGCGGACTGGGGGCTGAAGCTGGGTAGAAGTTATGTATGATAAAATGGGGTTACTTCTCAGGAGCATTGTGAGGAAAACATTTGTGATTAAATGTGAAAATATGAAGGAAGGAAAGGAGTAGTAATGAAGATCTCATTCATTTAAGTCGTCCAATGTAGCATCATTAATGGAAGTGATATGATTAATTAATTCAAGACAGCTAGTATTTGAAAGCAGCCAGCATGTACCAGGTCCTGTACTAAGTACGCACTGGGGATATATATATATATATATATATATATATATATATATATATATATATATATATATATATATATATATGCACCTCTCCTTTGAGAAGAGTTGTGGCTGGCATGAGGGAGATGAGAGAGAGGAGGAGGAGGAGGAAGGGTTATTGTTTGGAAGGAGAATCTCTTTCTGTGAGAACTGGGGATTTCAACATCAGGAGTGTTCTCTCTTGTGCTAATTTCACTAAAAGTAAGACTAACACTATTGCCTTCACTTTTTTTTTGTTTGTTTTTAGAATCACTTCCATGTTTTGACTCACTGACCTTTTTTTCTTAAACTTCGCTTTTGACTAGGAATCTGACACTTGTTTTTGACTTTTTTATTAATTTATTTGTTTTCAGTTTTTAACAATCATTTCCATAAGTTTTAAATTTTCTCTCCCTCCCTCTCTGAAACGGCATGCAATCTTACATGGGTTAAAAAACCCCCACCATTGCCCTAGTTGAGCATCATCCCTTCATGTGTCGCTCAAGTGCAAATGATGTTTGGACTGGGAATTTTCGTTTGTCCTGCAAGACAGATTTTGCGAAAAAATTTTCCCTGTCCAGCAAAGCATACAAAAACCAGGATACTTATAAACAGAAGTTCTACTGTACGTTTCATGGAACCTAGTCCAGTGTCGGGACTTTTCTCTTCGTTGCATTGCCTCAAGAATGAGAGCTAATCTCTCCTTTCTTCTCTCTTCCTAAATTTCTGCATGGACTCAAATTCCACTTTTATGACATTCCCATTTCTTCTTCCTCAGCTATTTAGGAAAAACAAATATCTCAAGTTGATAAATTGAATTTAAGTTTGATCCCAGTGAATTATAAGAAAATCTTTCAACCTTAAAATTGCTTGGGGCTAAAGAGCTTCTCTTAGAATATGTCATTATCCAATAAAGTCAAATAGCCTCAGAAAGCTAAGAATAAACCAGAGGAGGTCATAAAAACAAAATCCCTAATAGCATAAGTCAGGAGTCATATTTAAGAGACTTTTTGACTGAACTAGTTTAAATGTTAATTTTATTACACAAGAGGGTACTTTGCAACTAACTCCCTGCTATTATGGAACAATTAAAATGTAGTTCCTTATTAATTTTTATTGCCATCCTAGGGTAATTAGTAGCCTATAATGGGAAGCGCAGCTCATTAATGAGTAAATTTTGAAGTGACTACAGAAGTCTGTTCCTTGTTCATCCCAGGCCCAGGAAGGGGAGTAAGTATAGCTTAACTGTCATTGGACTTGGCTGGCATAGGCCTCTGTGGCTTGCTTTCAACATTCTTTCTGTTTTTTTGATTTTATTCCCCATCTCCAAATTCCCTGAAACATATGCCCTCCCAATCCTAGGGCTCGGTATATCTTCATTTTGGTGTTGGCATCCTATATTTAATCCAAATAAGACCCTCATACCAAGATATGTGGTACTTATTATGATGCTTATTTTACAATACATATGACTGATTATAATTCTTTAATTTGATTGCCCTATAACTTGGTTCTTTTTTAGTGGTGGTTAAACTTTGTGCCCTGACTGGGGGGTAATATAACTGCAAGACTATACGTTACTTTGAGATACCCCATTGGATCATTTGGTGATCTTTGCCTTTGATTGGATTATTTGGTAATATTCAAGGCTATGTGGGTCAAAACTGTAAGTTTTGCTGGCTCTTGATACTAAAACATGTATATAAATCTTTGAGTTACCTTCTTTTGGACAGTGAATCCTATAAATGATGGCAGAGACTATGGCTGATTCCTGAAGATCATTGGTCAGGTTATGTAGCTGAAGTGGCCATATTTCTGTTAAGTGTATTTGGCAATATATAACCTTGTTTGAACAGTTTGTTAGGTGGGTATTTGTTTTCCTTAGTTTAGACCTGAGCCTTGAACATCTGAATGGATTATAAAGTACTTAAAGAAAGGCTGAGTTGTAAAATGATCTTATGAAAATAACTAGCTGTCAGGTAAGAGACTTGCTTCTGGATGAAACTCCTGGAAATAATCTGTGTCTGCAGAATCCCCTTCATCCAAGGGTCTTGCAAACACTAATTTTTACAACACTCAATCTTCTCACGTAAAGTAATGCAAAAACTTCTACGAAAGTGTGCTGATCAATAATAAATTTACATTTATATATCTCTTCATGATTATAAAAGGTTTGATCTTGCAATAGCCTTGTGAAATGATCCCTCATTTTACAGATCAGGAAACTATGCCTTTGAAAAATTAAAGTCATATGGCTAATAAGTAGTAGGAAGAAACTTAAACCCCAGACCTTCTGATCAATGTCCAGTTGTCTTTTCTTAACTCTCATCTTGAATTCTCTTTTGCATTTAACACTATTGATCACCCTCTCCTATAGGATCCCATCTCCTGTTTGCATTTCCCAGCAGTGTTCTCTCTTGGTTTTCTTCCTGCCTGTCTGACTTTGCCTTCTGAATCTCCTTTGTGGATTTATCATCTATGTTATCATCCAGGTGTACCCACTTTAATTTACACTTTTCTTTTCTCTGAACACTCTCTCAGTGACTTCATCAGCTCTGATTAATTCAATTATCATCACTGTGCATGTGATTCTCAGATCTATATTTCTGATTTTAGACTTTCTTCTGAACTCTAGTCCCATATAACCAACCATCATTTAACAAACATTTCAAATGGCATGGAAGGTAGTCAACTCACAGCCAATATGTCCAAAACAGAACTGATTATCTTTCTCCTGAAACTAACTCCTTTCCAAATCCTCTTTATTTCTGGAGAGGACACCACCATATTTGCAGTCACTCACTTTGTGGCATTGCATATAAATCTAGAATGATGGTCTTTTCCCAGTTTTACAATTTGTAGATCATCTAGGCCTGTTTTCTTCTATTGCTCAATTTTGGGCTTAGTATTAGCTCATTTCTATCTCTATCCAAAGATGGTTAGGGACAAGTAGAGAAGATACAACTAATAGTTCTGATTTAGTTGGAAAGACGGTGAAAATTCAATTCTTCCTTTCTTGGAGGTGGGGGATCATAGGAGTATTTAAATATGGTTGCCACTGTTTCCTCTCTCTGTTATAGAAAATGGGGAGCTCTCTATATCATTAATACTTACATCAATTTTTTTCTTTTCTCTTAGTAATCAGAATTGCTACTCTATAGGAAATTGCAGGAAAAGATAGGAAATGAAACTGTTTTTCATGTTACAACCCTTCCCCTTGGTTTTGTGGTTTTGTGGATCAATTACTCATCAACCTCCAATTCCTCTCTTTTGAAGATTTCCTGGTAGTGGAATTTCCTAATCTGGCCTGTGACCATTAACATAGTTCATTACACATTTTGAAACCCTGCCCCAGAGATAGACTCTGCATAAAAGTATGAGATCTGCTGGTGGCTTGACCATGACAAAGAAATTATAGTAAAATTGAAAAAAAAAAACACCTGAAATTTGTTTTGGGGGCTTCTCTGTCATCCTATTTATTTTGTCATCTCTTTTCTAACTAATGGGAGTATATTCCCAATAGGTTTATCCCTAGTGCTCTGAGTTTAAATTATAGCCATAGGGTGGCTGAGAACTTTGACCTGTCAGTGGGGGAAAATTGGGTGAGAGAACCAGTCAGAAAGAAGGTGGACATGTCCTATACATGTATGGGGACATTCTTGCAGGACTCTGGATGCTCTGGACAGATGTCTTCCCTTCCCTAGTAAGCAACTCAAAATTTACTTGTCCAAACACATTAAGTATTGAATCAATTCTGAGATAAATACAAAGAAGTGTTAACCATGAGTTCCTGCCGTTGAGTAGTTTAAAGCATGGTTGGGGACATAAGATATGTACACATGGAAAGTTCACAGGACCTCAGAGTTGGAAGGGACCTCAAAGGCCATCTCATCTAACTTGTACCCAAATGAGTCCCATCATACAACATAGCCAAGAGGTGACCATCAAGTCTCTGTTTGAAGATTTCCAGGGAATGAGAACCCTTCACTACCCCTATTTGGTCAACTTTAATTGTCAGACAGATTTCCCCAACATGCAGCCTAACTGTACTGCTGCAACTTCTACCTGTTGCTCATAATTCCACCCCGTGAAGGCAAGCAGGATAACATTAAGAGAAGCAGCCTGCTACAGTGGAGAGAATGCAGGATGTGGAGTCAGAAGACATGGGTCTGAATTCTAGCCAGTTTTCACCTGTGTGAACTTGGGCAAATTTCTTAATCTCTCCAGGCTTCAGTTTCTTTGTCTGAACTAATTGGCTATTGAGGTCTCCTCCAATTCTAAATCTGTGATTTTGTAGCTAATGCTTTTTCCAAATGGTGGTCCTCATGTCCTCCTTAAAATTTCTCTTTCCTGAGCAAAACATTCCTAGTTCCTTCAATGATCAGCATGTACCATTTTGTTGAAGTCCTTCATGGTAGTGGTCATTTTCTTCTGGATACACTTTAGCTTATCAATAGCCTCCCTAAACTGTATTAACTAGAATTGAACACAATACTCCAAATGTGTTCTTATCAGGGCAGAGTGATGCCCTGGGGATACAGACACAGAATAATAAAGATATAGAGCATTTCTAGTCCTGGATGCTAGGCTTCCCTTGATGGAACTCGTGACCACTTTAGTTTTCATAGTTGCATGTCACACTACTGACTCTAAGCATATAGTTTGCTAACCTCTACCCACTCCCAAATTTTTTCTGATCTGCCTAATCAAACATTGCCCATCTTGTATTTGTGTAGGTGATAAGGATAAGATTTAATATTTATGTCCATTTAATTTTATTTTCTCCATCACTTTTCCTTTTATCAAATGCTCAAGGGAGCAAACAAGGGAACAATGAAAAATAAGTGTCAATTGAACAATAATGACAGATAAATACCATAGGAGCTCAGAAGAGAGAGATGACCTTGGACTGGAGTAATCAGGGAAGGTTCCATAGAAGAGGTGGTTTTTTGGGTTACTTTTGTCAATCTTTGTCCTTTCTGTTTGTGAAGCATCTTGTACACGTCTCTTCTTCCCCATTCTCACAACCACTCCCCTAGTCTAACTTGGACAATTGTAATACCTCCTTTTGGTTTCCCTGCCTTGAGTGTATTTCCCCCCCAGTCTGTTTTCCATTTAGCTTCTAAAATGAAGTTCCTCAAGTTTAAGTAAGTTCTCTTCCCACTTCAATAAACTTCTTTGGTTTCTTATAACTTCTAGGATCAAATATAAACTTCTGTTTGACATTTAAAGCTCTTCAAAACCTGACCAATTGATATCTTTATTATAGGACATTAGAGATACAAGGCATCTGAGAGATTCCAAGTCCAAGTGAACCCTTTTAATCCAAGGTGAAATGACAGGTTAAGTCACATAGCTAGTGAGAAGGTTGGGGATTTAACTTAGGTTTTCTAATTCTGAGATCACTACCTGTCCACTGCTCCTCATTTGATTCTTTACCCTCAACCCACATCCCAGGTGTCTAATGTGCACCTTGAGTTTTCTAATTAGTGACAGAGGCCTGAGTAGTAGAGACCTTTCTGCCTCTAAACCAGCCTGCATCCCTGCTTTAAATGAAGATGATAACTAAATTTAGTAAAAAAATATTGAAAGATATTTAGCTTTCTCCAGTCAGAGAGAGGATTATCAGCCACACCATTCTCCAGCGAATGGCAGAGGTAATAATTGAAAGAACAAAAGAAAACAAAAACAAACTGGCTGGAGAACTGTGATCCTACTGTTGGGGAAGGGGTTTACTAACCACAGCATCTTTAGAGAATGCTAGAAAAAGTATTAGGTAGTTCTGAAGAGAGCTGGATAGCTGAAAACTAGCTGGGGGAGCAGTCAAGGGGCAATAGCTAGCTATGAACAAGCTTACCAAGAACAGCTCACAGACATCACCAGAAGGCATCAAGAGTTTCACCATCAGAACCATGAATTGCCCTCCAACTGTAAACTCTGGCATTAATGTTCTCTGTACGTGTGCCTTTTCATGCAGGTGCCCCAGTTACATGTTACTTAGTTGAGCATGCCCCATGTAAGGTCTTAATGCATGGTCACTCTCCCCACCAAGGATGTGTAAATTTATTTGAGGATAAAATCTAGGTTTATGAGAGGAATATTTTGTTCCCACTTTTATTCATATACTATTTTATTAAATGACTTTGCTTTGAATGCTATGTCTTTTGACTGTGTACATATTGATGGGATTTCACACACTGTATTTTTTGAGAAGATTCTGACTCATATGAAACATGGTAGATTGCTGGTTAGATTCCTTCCTTCTCTTCTTATTCTCCTTCCATCAGTAATGATGACACTGGTAATAGAGTCAGGGTACGGAAGTCAATGGTTCCCTGACTTCCCTGAGAAATATCGTTTTCATTATGTGTTCAGTATAGTGATCACTTCCTATCCCCTCCTCTTCCTAAATTCTAGGAATATTTCTCTCTCTCTCTCTCTCTCTCTCTCTCTCTCTCTCTCTCTCTCTCTCTCTCTCTCTCTCTCTCTCTCTCCTCTCTCCCCTCTTTCCCTCCCTTCCTATATCTCTCTGTCCCCCTCCTCCTCTCCCTCTCGCTTTCCCCCTCCTCCTCCTTCCCTCCCTCCCCCCTCTCTTTTAGGTTACTTTTAGTTCCAATAACACTTCAGTAAAATAGTGAACTTATTTCCAATTCTATTTTCTCTGAGAGGTGAGGGAATTTTTGAAGAAAGAAAATCTGAGGCCTGAGAACCTGGAGTCTTTAATCTGAGAAGTATCTCAGGGTCCCAGTTTTCCTACTTGTAAAATGGGGAATCTGAGGCTTATTGCCTTTGTTGGTTTTTGGCACTGTGTAAATAAGTGAAAACTCAAAGATTCAGTCCCAATAAGGACTCAATTAAAAAAAAATTTAAAATTAAAAAATGTTTTAATTTTCAACAATTACTTCTTTAAGTTTTAAATTTTTTCTGCCTTCCTCCCCTTCCCCCTCCCCAAGATAGTGTGCAATCTAATATAGGCTCTACATCAGGACTCTTTTTTTAGCTCTATCTTCCCTGGCTGCAATTTCCCTGACCAATCCAAAGGAATCCATTAGTTTACTAGGAGATTAGTAAGAGAGCATAGATCTCTCAGGTCAATTAGAAAAATCAACCCAGAACATGTACTACTGGTGCTGGATGAATAGTTCCATCCCCATAAGTGGTACTGTGGTACAGTAGAAAGAGCACTGGATTTGTAGTTAGATGATTTTGGTTCAAATCCCATTTATGAACTTGGACAAGTCACTTCAAAGTTTTCTTCATCTGTAAAATTAGAGAGTTGGACTAGAGGGCCTTAAAAACCCACTTTGGGGCATAATAGCAGAATCTTAAGCTTAGAAATATTTCTGTTTTGAGGTTTTAGTTATAAGAATTGATAACACTGACTCAAAATCATCTCTTTACCACTTCCACGTTTCTCAGTGCTGGTCCAGGATCCCAATATCCCAAGATAGCAGTAGCCCTTGGACACCCCTGCCTTTGACTTTTGTGAACACATTGCACCATAATTTGGGGGCTTCACAACTCTTTCACACCTCCCTACATATATTTATGTCTTAACATTTTGCTCTACATTTCTCATCCTCATGTTCACCAGATGAGCATCATTTATCACCTCTGTTGCCACCAGGGGGAAACTGAAGGAGAAGAATGACTTTCTGGGAACTGAGAACAGAAGGTGACACAGATTGATGGGGCTGGGAGGAAAGTCAGTGCCAGTTGCAGTTAATACAACCACCATTCCATGTTAAAATCGAATGCAAGAACCATGGAATTCAATAGGGGCCCACAGAGATCATCTGATCTATCCTTCTACCTCTAAGACAGGTAAATGGATAAGCTGCCCCAGAAAGCTGGTAGTCTGGACTCAAGCTATTTTCTTTTTTCTGCTGGACTCTGTTTTCAAGTAGTTTTCAATGCTCCTGACTACATGGACTGGGGGCAGGGGGGGGCTGGTTGGGGTAGGAAGACACAGTTTTTGTACAATAAATTTTTTTCAAAGCTGGACAGATAATATCCAAGGTGGGAGAACCTAGTCGATAGGCTTAAAATGCTATCAGCTCTGTAAACATTTTTATTGGCTTATTAAATGCTCTAATTGACTCTTATTATGTACAAGAATAACTTGACAGTTTTATTCAACAAATATTTATTCACCACCTGCTATATGAAAGATAACTATCTTAAGTGTTGGACATATTAAGACAAAAGCATAAACAGTACTTGCCTCAAAGGATCTTATATTCTACTGAGAGATACAATAGGTAAATGGAGAAGTAAACATAAGACAATTTGAGGTGTGACCAGGTAATAGCAGGTAGGTGAAATCAGGAAAATTTCATATAGGAGTGGGTAGCTGAGCTGAGCCTTCAAGGAAGATAGGAGTTCTAAAAGGTGAAGGAGGTGAGGTGGGAGTGTATCCAAGGCATAGTTGACAACCTGTGCAAAGACATGGAAATAAAAGATAGAAGGTGCAATTCAGAAATTGAGAAGTAGGCCACTACGATTGGAAACTATTGTAGAGTTCTGTAAACTCTAATATATGGAGTTTGTATTTTATCATAAGAGAAAACAGGGAACCATTTAATGTTTTTGAGCAGGAAGTTGTCATGGTCAGAACATGGCCTTATTTTGGGAGCTAGGTGGATGATACATTGGAAAAGGAACAGACTAGAAGCAAAGAGACCAATCAGGAGGGCCAGCAAATTTCTTTCTTTATTTAATTTTTTATATTAATTAATTTATTTAACTTTTTACATTCATTTTCACACAATTTTGGGTTCCAAATTTTCTTCCCATTTGTCCCCTCCCCCCCCCTCCCCAATACACCGAGCATTCTAATTTCCCCTATTACCAATCTGCCCTCTCTTCTATCATCCCTCCCTTCCCTTGTCCCCATCTTCTCTTTTGTCCTGTAGGGCTAGATAACTTTCTATTCCCCATTACCTGTACTTCTTATTTCCTAGTAGCAAGAACAATATTCAACAGTTGTTCCTAAAACTTTGAGTTCCAACTTCTCCCCATCCCTCCCTTCCCACCCATTCCCTTTGGGAAGGCAGGCAATTCAATATAGGCCATATCTGTGTAGTTTTGCAAATGACTTCCATAATAGTCATGTTGTTAAGACTAACTATATTTCCCTCCATCCTATCCTGCACCCCCCATTGCTTCTATTCTCTCTTTTGAACCTGTCCCTCCCCAAGAATGTTGACTTCAAATTGCTCCCTCCTCCCATTGCTCTCCCTTCCATCATCCCCCACCCTGCTTTTCCCCTTCTCCCCCACCTTCCTGTATTGTAAGATAGGTTTCATCCCAAAATGAGTGTGCATTTTATTCCTTCCTTTAGTTGAATGTGATGAGAGTAAACTTCATGTTTTTATTTCAGCTCTCCTCTTTTTTCCTCCACTAAAAAGTCTCCTGCCTGCCTCTTCTATGAGAGATAATTTGCCCCATTCCATTTCACCCTCTCTCCTCCCACTATATTTCTCTCTCACTGCTTCATTTTTTTAAGATATGATCCCATCCTATTCAATTCACTCTGTGCTCTCTGTCTCTGTGTGTGTGTGCATGTGTGTGTGTGTGTGTATGTGTGTATGTATGTGTGTAATCCCACCAGCTACCCAGATACTGAAAAGTTTCAAGTTACAAATATTGTCTTTCCATGTAGGAATGTAAACAGTTCAACTTTGATAAGTCCCTTATGACTTCTCTTTGCTGTTTACTTTTTCATGCTTCTTCTCATTCTTGTGTTTGAAAGTCAAATTTTCTTTTCAGCTCTGGTCTTTTCATCAAGAATGCTTGAAAGTCCTCTATTTCATTGAAAGACCATATTTTCCCCTGAAGTATTATACTCAGTTTTGCTAGGTAGGTGATTCTTGGTTTGAGTCCTAGTTCCTTTGACTTCTGGAATATCCTATTCCATGCCCTTCGATCCCTTAATGTAGAAGCTGCTAGATCTTGTGTTATCCTGATTGTATTTCCACAATACTGGAATTGTTTCTTTCTAGCTACTTGTAATATTTTCTCCTTGACCTGGGAATTCTGGAATTTGGCCACAATATTCCTAGGAGTTTCTCTTTTTGGATCTCTTTCAGGCGGTGATTGGTGGATTCCTTCAACACTTATTTTGCCTTCTGGTTCTAGAATTTCAGGGCAGTTTTCCTTGATAATTTCATGAAAGATGATGTCTAGGCTCTTTTTTTGATCATGGCTTTCAGGTAGTCCCATGACTTTTAAATTGTCTCTCCTGGATCTATTTTCCAGATCAGTTGTTTTTCCAATGAGATATTTCACATTCTCTTACATTTTTTCATTCTTTTGGTTTTGTTTTGTGATTTCTTGGTTTCTCATAAAGTCATTAGCCTCCATCTGTTCCATTCTAATTTTGAGAGAACTATTATCTTCAGTGAGCTTTTGAACCTCTTTTTCCATTTGACTCATTCAGCTTTTGAAAACATTCTTCTCCTCATTGGCTTTTTGAACCTCTTTTGCCAATTGAGTTAGCCTATTTTTTAAGGTGTTATTTTTGTCAGCATTTTTTTGGGTCTCCTTTAGCAAGGTATTGCCCCTTTTTTCATGCTTTTCTTGCATCTCTCTCATTTCTCTTCCCAGTTTTTCCTCCACCTGTCTAACTTGATTTTTCAAAATCCTTTTTGAGCTCTTCCATGGCCTGAGCCCATCGAATATCTATTTCAGATGTTTGAAATACAGAGGCCTTTACTTCTATGTCTTTACCTGATGGCAAGCATTGTTCTTCCTCATCTGAAAGAAAAGGAGGAAATATCTGTTCACCAAGAAAGTAACCTTCTATGGTCTTATTTTTTTTTCCCTTTTCTGGGCATTTTCCCAGCCAGTTATTTGACTTCAGAGATTCCTCTCCAGCCCCGCCTCACCTCCAGATCTGTGGAGCTTGTGCTTGGGGTCTGAGATTCAAATGCTGCTTCCCAGCCTCCAGGCTTTCAGTGGGGTGGCGGGGCTGCTATTTCGAGTGAGATTAAGTTCAGGTGTTCAGGTGGGGGCAGGGCCACCACCAGGGGCTCAGTTCCCTCAGGTGGTTTATGCAGAGATCTTCAACAATGAATCCAAGCTCCTGTCTGCTTTTGGGAGCTCCTGTCTGCTGCCTCTGCTGCTGCCTCCCAAAGGGTCCTGAGTTATGGAGACACCCCGCTCCCCTCTGGGCCCACTAAATAGTCTCTCTCACTGACCTGTGTGCCTGTGGGTGGAGGGACCTTCGCGGCCACCAGAGATTCCATCCCTGAAGCCTGCTTTTATCTGCTTCTCTCGGTGCCTCACGGCCAAGGCAGGGCTGGGCTCTGCTCCGGGTCCGGTGCGCAATGGACCTTTGGTGTTGGTTTTTCAGGGCTCTCTGGAACCGAAATCTCCTCCACTCCATTGTTGTGTAGCTTCCACTGCTCCAGAATTTGTTGGGAGTTCCTCTTTACAGGTAATTTATGGGCTGTGGGTTTGGAGCTAGCATATGTGAATCTTTCTACTCTGCCATCTTGGCTCCTTCCCTGGGTTAGTAAATTTAAATAGTGTGAGGGAGATGAGATGAGGAGGCAGAATTCTAATGCCAGCACTCCCTTAGTTCAGGTTTGATGTTCGGCTGAAATGAGGCACTTGGAAGTCATTGAATATTTAACACTTTTTTTTTTGATTAGGTAAAGAGGTCATTCTCTGCTTCATTTCTTATTTAGCCCTAATCATTGAATGGGTGTTGCCTCAGTCAAACTGAGACCTGTTAAAGACCTTAGCTTATAAAGGCCAAGGTCCCCCACTGTATCCTGGGCCATAACCAGTTGTCCTGATCTATATCTTGCGCGTGGACCCAGATGGCTCCAGAAAAGACGGTAAGGCTGGTGACTTTATACATGCCTCCCTCACTTAAATCCAATTCACTTGCTTGTTATGGCATCACCTCCCTGATATCATGGTCCTTTTTTGAGAATGAAAAGTAAACAACACAGTAAGGATATGCACCCAGGATACAGTGGCATTTACCATCCCTGGGCAGGAAATATTTCGATAGGGAAATGAGCCTGGTCAAGAGAGTAGAGTAAGGTGACTTGTGCGGGATCCAGAAAATCTGCCACATCCTAGGAATCTACATGTCTAATGTTTGAGACTTTAGAATGCCCTTAGATGACTTGGAAGCTATGTCAGGGAGGCCATGGTCAATTTAGTCTCATGGGCAGCTTTGTCCTGGACCTACCACATTTTGGAGAGGGGCAGGGAAGGAAGTTGCATCAGGGGAGCTGGGGCCAATCAGATTGGCTAATTAGGTCCTTGGGGAAGCTTTGTCTTATTTTAGGTAAAGCCTCCCCATGTTGGGGGTGGAAGGAAAGAAGTTTTGTCAGGGAAACACTATTCTTTTTTTTATATTCATTTTATTTATTTTTGATGCTCTACAATCACTACCATAAAACTTAGATTTTATTTTCCCGCTACCTTCCCTTCACCACCCCGCTCCTTCCCCAAGACAGCATACAATTCTATATAGGATTTACACATACGTTCCTATTGAATACATTTTCATTATAGTCATGCTGTGTAGAAGAACTAAAATAAATGGGAGAAATCATATAACAAACCAAAACATAATACACACACACACACACACACACACACATGATCTGCTACATTCTGCAATTGAATTCCATAGATCTTTCTATGAATGTGGAAAGCATTTTTCTTTAGAAGACCACTGAGAATTTTTTTTTAATGTTCTTGCACTGCTGTGAAGATCTAAGTCTACCAGAAAAAACTTGCACACTGTGGTTGTTGCTGTGCACAAAGTTCTCCTGGTTCTGCTTCTTTCGCTCAGCATCAGATCATATAAGTCTTTCCAGGCCTCTCTGAAGTCTTCTTGTTCATCATTTCTTATGGCACAATAATATTCCATTACATTCATATACCATAATTTATTCAGCCATTCCCCAATTGATGGGCATCACCTCGACTTCCAGTTTTTGGCCATTACAAAGAGTGCTGCTATAAATGCTTTTGTACATGTGGGACCCTTTCCCATTTTTATGATCTCTTGGGGATACAGTCATAGAAGCAATGTTGCTGAGTCGAAGGGTATGCATATTTTTGTAGCCTTTTGGTCATACTTCCAAACCACTCTCCAGAATGGTTGGATGAGCTCACAGCTCCATCAACAATGAATTAGTATTCCAACTCTCCCACATCCTCTCCAACATTTATCATCTTCCTGTTCTGTCAAGTTTGCCAATCTGATGGGTGTGATGTGGTACCTCAGAGTTGTTTTGATTTGCATCTCTCTAATCAAAAATGATTTAGAGCATTTTTTCATATGATTATAGATATCTTTAATTTCTTCCTCTGAAAATTACCTGTTCACATCCTTTGACTATTTATCAATTGGGGAATGACTTGTTTTGTTGTATATTGGACTCAGTTCTCTATATATTCTAGAAATGAGGCCTTTATCCCCGAGATTAGCTATAAAATTTTTTCCCCCAATATACTATATCCCTCCGAATTTTGGTTGCATTGGGTTTGCTTGTGCAAAAACTTTTCAGTTTAATGTAATCAAAATTATCCATCTTGCACTTCATAATGCTTTCTGTCTTTTCTTTAGTCAAAAATTCTTCAGTTTTCCATAAATTTGATAAATGCACTATCCCTTGCTCCTCCAGTTTGTCCATGACATCAATCTTTATACCTAGATTGTGTACCCATTTGGAGTTTATTCTTGTGTACGATGTCAGGCATTGGTCTATGCCTAGGTTCTGCCACGTTGTTATCCAGTTTTTCCAGCAATATTTGTCGAACAGTGAGTTCTTATCTCAGAAACCGGGGTCCTTGTGTTTATCAAACAGGAGAGTTCTATATTCATTGCCTGCTGTGTCTAAGTACCTCACGTATTCCACTTGTCTACCCTTGTGTTTCTTAGCCATTACTAAGTAGTTTTGATAATTGCTGCTTTATAATACAATTTGAGATCTGGTAGCACTAGGTCACCTTCCTTAGCATTTCTTTTCATTAGTTTCCTTGATATTCTGGACCTTTTTTCTTCCAGATGAATTTTGATATTATTTTATCCAGCTCTAGAAAATAATTACCTGATAGTTTAATTGGTATGGCACTAAATAAATTAATTAATTTAGGTAGAATTGTCATTTTTATTATATTGGCTTGGCCTACCCATGAGCAACTGATGTTTTTTCACTTACTTAGATCTGACTTTATTTGTGCAAAAAAGTGTCTTGTAATTGTGTTCATATAGTCCCTGGGTTTGTTTTGGCAGGTAAATTCTCAAATATTTTATAGTGTCTACCCTAGCATTAAATGGGATTTCTTTTTCTATCTCTTGCTGTTGGACTTTGTTATTAATATATAGGAATGCAGAAGATTTGTTCGGGTTTATTTTGTAACCTGCAACTTTGCCAAAGTTGTTTATTATTTCAAGTAGTTTTTTACTTGAATCTCTGGGATTCTCTAAGTATATCATCATATCATCTGCAAAGAGTGATAACTTAGTTTCTTCTTTGCCTGTTCTTATTCCTTCAATTTCTTAATCTTGTGTAATTGCTACAGCTAACATTTCTAGTACCATATTGAATAATAGTGGTGATAATGGACATCCTTGTTTTACCCCTAATCTTATTGGAAATGCATCTAGCTTATCTCCATTGCATATAATGCTTGCTGATGGTTTTAGGTAGATACTGTTTATTATTTTATGGAAAGTTCCCTTTACTCCTATGTTCTCCAGTGTTTTTAATAGGAATGGGTGTTGTATTTTGTTGAAAGCTTTTTCTGCATCTATTGAGATAATCATGTGGTTTTTGTTAGTTTTGTTGTTGATGTGATCTATAATGCTAATAGTTTTCCTAATATTGAACCAGCCCTGCATTCCTGGTATGAATCCTACCTGATCATAATGTATTATTCTCATGATAAGATGATTTGTTTTGCTAAAATCTTATTTAAAATTTTTGCATCTATATTGAAACACTACTCTTGTCACAGCCTGTAAATGAAGAAAAGGAAGATATGGAGATATTGCAAAGGTCAAGTTGATGATACTTGGCAACATATTGGGTACAGGAAGCAAGAGAAAGGAAAGCTTCAGAGCTAACTCTGAGGTCACAGGTTTGGGTCACTTAGAGGATTGGTAGTGTCCTTTATGGCAATAGGGAAGTCTGGAGGAGGGGCAGGGTTTTGGAGGGAGTTGTGTTCTGTTTCAGATATGTTGACTTTTGAGTGCTTATGGGATATCTAGGTGAAGATGTCTAACAAGCAGTTAGTGTTATGACACTAGCACAATGGTAATTAATGTATCCAAAAAGTCAACAAATATTTTTTGGTCATCTACTGTGCACAGTGCACTTTTCTAGGCATTGAGGAGGCAGACATAGAAGTAGAATTTCAAAAATTAAAATAAATTAGCATAAAATATTTGTTTTGTGTGTTTTGTTGTTACATTCTAGTTTCTTTTCAAATATATCCTACTCCCATTGAACCTTTCCCTGTAACAAAAAATAAGTTAAGTAAACCAAATAATACAGTGATGTTTTCTGAGAGCATATATAGCATTTCATTCTATTCATAGCCCTCCACATCATTACCAAGAGGAAGGAAGCATACTTTGTCATCTGTTATTCAGGGTAAGATTTGTCATTACAATTTACCTGATCTGGGCTGCTTTTCTATCATGGACATGCATAACACATTTCTTTAGAGTGTGTATGTGGGGAATTTTATTTTATTTTTTTAAGGTGAATGTTTATATTGAATGCTTAACAATGGACATTTTTATTCATCAACTTGATTAAGGAAGCAAAAAGTACTAAATTAAAAAACTCACTAAATTTTAAAAATGAGACACAAAATACTGAATTATTTAAGACATTAGGGTGGGCCTGGGCATATCCAGCACATCCTGGACACTCACTTGTGTTTTCAGTGTTATTTTTGCTTGCCTTTTGTAGCCACTGCTCAACAAACATTTATTAAATGCTTATTGTGTAGAGTTTAGTGTAAGATATTGGAGGTGATATAGAGTTAGGAAAAGATGATTCCTGGCCTCAGGGAATTTGCAATTCAGTTAGAAGGATCCTAAAGATCACAATAGTACAAGGCTCCTTCATCTTTTTATTTGGTGTCCTGTACTTTTTTTTTTTTGCAGTTTATAGAGCCTATGAATCCCTTTTTGACTAATGTTTTCAACACACAAAATACATAGGACTGCAAAGGAAATCAACTATATTGAAATATTGCCATCAGAATATTTTTAAAAGTTCACAGGTCCTCTACTCCGCCAAGATTAAGAATTTTAAAACATGACCATTTTACAGATGGTGAAACTGAGATTCCAAGAAATGAAGTCACTTACCTAAGATGATTTAACCAGTTAGGTGCAGACACATAGCTCAAACCCAGGTGTCCATCCTAGTCTAGTGTTCATTTTACTGAATGGCGCTGCATATAAATCGAGGATCTCAAAGAGAAAACAGACAAGTTGGATAGAATAAGATAAGTCTCAGAATTTGGTTCTGGCAGCAATATTTGAAACTTTTATCTCAATTTTTGTCTAAAAATTGAGAATAATTATTAGTTTTCATAGCTGGCTATATGTTTTCCAGTTTTATAGTTTGTAGATCATCTAGACCTATTTCTTCTGTTGCTCATTTTTAGGCTATTTCCTAGCTCATTTCCATCTTTACCCAAAGATGGTTAGGGACAGACAGGAAAGATACAACTAATAATTCTGATTTTGTTGAAAAGAGGGTGGAAATTCAATTCTTCCTTCTGTGGAGTTTGGGGGATTATAGGAGTATTTAAATATGACTGCCACTATTTCCTCTCCCTGATACAGAAAGTGAGGAGTTCTCTATATTATTTATACTTACATCTATTCTTTCTTTTTCCTTAATTATCAGAGTCACTTCTCACAGAAGATTGCAGGAAAAGACAAGAAGTGAAACTGCTTTTCATGCTACAACCCTTCCCCTCAGTTTTGTGGATTAAGTACTCATCAACCTCTAATTCCTCTCTTTTGAAGATTTCCTGATAGTGGAATTTCCTTATCTTGGCTTGTGGCCACTTGAGTGCCTCCCCCAGAGATAGGTTCTGCATAGAAGTATGAGATCTGTTGGTGGCTTGACCAAGACAAGGAAATTACAGTAAAACTGAAAAAAAAAACACCTGAAATTTGTTTTGGGGGCTTCTCTGTCATCCTATTTATTTTGTCATCTCTTTTCTAACTAATGGGAGCATATTCCCAATAGGTTTATCCCCAGTGCTCTGAGTTTAAATTATAGCCATAGGGTGGCTGAGAACTTTGACCTGTTAGTGGGGGAAGATTGGGTGAGAGAACAAGTCAGAAAGAAGGTGGACATGTCCTATACATGTATGGGGACATTCTTGCAGGACTCTGGATGCTCTGGACAGTTGTCTTCCCTTCCCTAGTAAGAAACTCAAAATTTACTTGTCCAAACACATTAAGTATTGAATCAATTCTGGCTATATGTTTTCCAGTTTTTATAGTTTGTAGATCATCTAGGCCTATTTCTTCTGTTGCTCACTTTTAGGCTATGTCCTAGCTCATTTCCATTTTTACCCAAAGATGGTTAGGGACAGACAGGAAAGATACAACTAATAATTCTGAAGAATTATTAGTATAAAGAAGGGTTATCCATGAGTTCCTGCCATTGAGTAGTTTAAAGCATGGTTGGGGACATAAGATACGTACACATGGAAAGTTCACAGGACCTCAGAGTTGGAAGGGACCTCAAAGGCCATCTCATCTAACTTGTACCCAAATGAGTCCCATCATACAACATAGCCAAGAGGTGACCATCAAGTCTCTGTTTGAAGATTTCCAGGGAATGAGAACCCTTCACTACCCCTATTTGGTCAACTTTAATTGTCAGACAGATTTCCCCAACATGCAGCCTAACTGTACTGCTGCAACTTCTACCTGTTGCTCATAATTCCACCCCATGAAGGCAAGCAGGATAACATTAAGAGAAGCAGCCTGCTACAGTGGAGAGAATGCAGGATGTGGAGTCAGAAGACATGGGTTTGAATTCTAGCCAGTTTTCACCTGTGTGAACTTGGGCAAATTTCTTAATCTCTCCAGGCTTCAGTTTCTTTGCCTGAACTAAATGGCTGTTGAGGTCTCCTCCAATTCTAAATCTGTGATTTTGTAGCTAATGCTTTTTCCAAATGGTGGTCCTCATGTCCTCCTTAAAATTTCTCTTTCCTGAGCAAAACATTCCTAGTTCCTTCAACGATCAGCATGTACCATTTTGTTGAAGTCCTTCATGGTAGTGGTCATTTTTTTCTGGATACACTTTAGCTTATCAATAGCCTCCCTAAACTGTATTAACTAGAACCGACCACAGTACTCCATAATACTCTAAATGTGTTCTTATCAGGCATACTGCCCTGGGAACAACATATATAGAACATTCCTAGTCCTGGATGCTAGGCTTCCCTCAATGTAACTTGTGACTGCTTTGGTTTTCATAGTCGCCATGTCACACTACTGACTCTGAGCTTGGAGTTCACTAATCTCTCCCCATTTCCACTTTTTTTCAGACTTGCCTAACCACACTCTGCCCATCTTGTACTTGTGTAGGTGATTTTGTGAATCTAAAGATAAGATTTTACATTTATGTCTATTCAATTTCATTTTCTCTATCACTTTCCCTTTAATAAAATGCTTAAGGGCAGTGAAAAATAAATGTCAATTGAAAAATAAGAAGAGATAATACCATAGGAGCTTGGAATAGAGACATGACCTTGGACTGGGGTAGTCAGGGAAGACTCCATGGAATAGGTGAGATTTGAACTGAGCTTTAAAAGATGGGTAGAAATTGGCTACTTACTGAAATGGGGTAAGATACTCTAGGCAAACGGGAGTAGAACAACCAAAGGAATAGAGGAAAATATTTTTGAGAGGCAAGAAGTAAATTTGTGTAGTGTATGGGTGGAGGGATTGATGTGGACACCAACAGTATAGCTCCTTATATGGGGCATGTCTGCTTATTTTCTTTTTTATTGTCTCTGTCCCACAATTTTCCCTAGGTCAAAGTTCTCAGAGAAGGAATACCACCATATGGCTATAATTTAAATCCAGAGACTTAGGGATAAGCATATTTGGGATGTATTCCCCTTACAAGTGGGGTGTATGCTTCATTTATGCATGAAAGCATTAATTTGCAATAATAACACTAATACCTTTAAAACATTAAATATTAATAAAGCAAAAGTGAGGGACAATAAACATAATATAATTACTCAACAAAAGACAAATCCTGAAATAGTCAATATATCACAGTCCACACAAAAATCTGAGTTACACTTTTCCATCACTGCATATGTTATCCTTTAGGGAGAGAGGATAGACATACACAAACCTAGCAGTGAGATATATCTGAATGAAAACAGCTATGCTCTTGGTCACAGTCATAGCTTTTGAGATTCTTGATCTCTACAGGAATAATCTGCCCCACATGAAGTTGATTTTTTTTTGACTAACTGCTCTCCTTCTGGTCCTCAATACTCTTCTCTGGGCAAATCCAGTCTTCTATTCTTGAACTGATGAAACAATGACAAACTCTTTAACTTATAGTCACTCATTTTTAGGTCTCTAAGGAACTAATTTGCTATTGTAATGATAAGCAATTCTTTTTTAGCCTGAGAATAGCAAGTTTTTCAGGTTGACTCTCTGGATGATGCAAACAAACCCATCCAACTCTTCACTCAACAGGATTCTGTATTGTATAATCAGCTCTGATTCTACTTTCAGTAAGCCAGTTGCAAAGCCTGTCTTTCCCCTCTCAAATGAGAAGGCAAGCACAGAACAATCAGAACCTTGGACAGCTTTCATCTCTCTCTAGTTGTACATGGCACTAGAGAGCAATAAACCAAACTCGATTATCTTTCAATGAGCTTCAACCTTATTCTGGTCAATCAGCCTCTCTCAGTACAGTCATATATCTGAAGTCTTCTCTTCAAAGGCTCTCCTACTGTATTTTTAACTGCTCCTGATGGCTTTTCAGCTCATCTCCTTTTGCAGCTTATTGTTCTATGCTTTTTCTTTTTGGCTTCCTTAACTCTCAGTGGCTTAAATCAGAACTTCTTGGTGCTCAATGGCTCATCTTTCCTTATGACAGAAAATTCATTAAATCTACCTTTCTGTTAGTTATGAAACCAACAATCCTTATGTAATCATCCCATAGTCTCAAACCAGCTATTTGATTTACCACAAGTTTTAACATTGCAAACTTTAAGAACAGTAGCATGCAGATGAGATAAAGACCAAAATGCCCTGCAACCTCAGTTATTTGTTTTTAAACAGGTGTTTGAAATTCTCAGCCTGGTTCTCCTACACTTTATCTCTCTCTCACATTACCTAAAAACCATTTATTTAAACTGGAATTTTATCAGTTTTTCAGACAAAAAAGTTATTTTTCTGCCCCCTTTTTCAGTGAATCTGTTTATCTATGAAAGGGAAATACTTTACATCTTTTACAAATTGACTTCTTTTTGTCTGCACAAAAGTTTGCTTTATGCCTCAAAAGTCCATTTTCTTCTTTTTTTCAACACTCAAATTGCTCATTTAAGAAAGGTCAACTCTGTTATGTTGTTTTCGTTCTAATGGATGGTTTATATATGGGTTAATTTTTATATAATACTTTATAATTAAAACATGTCTTTATATCCACCTTCATTTATAATAAGAAATTAAGCTAGAAAAGTACATTGGCATAATATTATAGAAGGCCTTGAATGCCATAATGAAGAGTATGGACTTTATTCTGTTCCCACTAAGTAGGTGGCTGAAGGCTGGTGGTCATTATGCATGTCAGTCTGACAGTATCCCAACATATTACCCCCTCTTGACAACATTTGCATTTTCAAAGTAGATAGTAATGGTGAAATTTTCAGTATTCTAACAGGCTAATAGGGGAGATTCCTGAAGCAAGAAGTTACTTGTGTATTCTTTGAATTAAGATTGTAAACTTAATCTTCCTGTGTGGAAGACTGGCCCAGAACAGAAGCCTTGATAGTCATGAGTTGGGTTAATTGTTAAAGCATATGCCATATGCAGATTGGGAATATATCTTGACCAGTCTCTTGAGAACAAAGAATCTATTGGCTGTGAGCGATTCTTATTTGTTTTGTACCATTTACTTGCCAATTACGGCCTGAGCAAGCAATCTTTTCTAGAGAACCATTTTATACCAGCCTCTTTGGTCTAGTTGTCTTTGAATTTGTCTCCCTTATCCCAAACTCAGGATATGTCTCCCTTGTAGGCTTCTGAGGAAAGGAAGAAAGGAAAGAGAAAGAAGCTTGTTTGTGAAAAAAATAAAAAATTTTCAATTTCCTCTCCCTGTAAATGCGAACAAACAGCCTGGGTTACAAGGACTTTTCTATTTGCAAACACCCCCAGGGTGTTCTGCAAAAATCAATCTGACCAAAGAGCATCAAATATGAATTCACCCAATACCAGGTCAGAATGATTACACATATTTCTTCTTCCATTTTCCCATTACATAGTATGTGTGCAAAGGGATCTGAAAAAAAATACCAATTGTAGGATCAACTGGTTACCTTTCTAATTTAGGGGAATGCTCAGGGGAAAAAGCAAATGAGACATATGAAAAAGGCTCTTTTGCTTAGGGAAGGCCTGCCAGAGAATACTCACATAAAAGCAGTTGCATTTTGGAAGCAGTTTTCTATCTCTGCTTTGTATAATTGCTTGTACCAGAGAATCGTGGTCATGTCACTTGTCCCTAATGGCTAATTTTCATCTGGTCTGAAATTTGTCTAATGTTGATCAATTGTAGTGAAATAAAATATATCCTCTTCTGCACTATTATTATATAACTATTATATAGTTATTGTTTCATAATTGTATTACATTGAATATTTTTGTGCATTACTTTTCCTTCACTAGTTTATAAGCTTTGTGAAGGCAGAGACTCTCTTATACTGTTTTCTCTTTCAGAGTTTTGCACATCTAGAAATGATAATTTCCTCCATTAGAATGTAAATACTTTGAGGGTAGTGATTCATATTTTTTGCCTTTCCTTGGATCTCCAGTGCTTGGCATTATGTCTGACACACAGTAAGTGCCTAATAAATGCTTGCTGATTGTTGACTAATAGTAGAAAATTATGTAGTGCTTTATAATCTTTGAAGCATTTTCCTCTCAACCACTTTGTGAGGCAAATATTATCTTATTAGTGTCAATATTATTATCTTCATTTTACAGATTAGGAAACTGAGTTTCCCAGAAGTTACATTTCTCACCCAATGATATACCTAGCTCATGGCAAATCTGTGACTTGAACTCAGACCTTTTAAATCTGAATCCATTGCTCCTTCTCTTATATCATGCTGCATGTAGCTAATAGGATCTTAATAATTAGTTGCTGAATGAATGAATTGAATGAGTGAGATAAGGATTAGGTGAGGACAGGCAGCGAACTCTGAAGAAGAAATCTCACTTCTGGATATTGTATACATAGAAATATCCTTCCCTGTTTTGGATGAGAAGTTTTCCAGAGAGGAGAGACTAGGCCCATTAGAAATCTCTACCTATGACAGGCTTGTAATCTTTTCTTCTACATTCCAGGGTTTTTGCTTCTAGTTCTCCTTGTTGTTTGCTACTCCATTAATCTTACTTATATAGTCCTGGCCTGGGCTCTTCTGTCATAAACTGATGGAAGTGTCCATTGACATTGAGGCAGTCAAAATGAATCAGATTCATTTGGAAGGGAGTATGCTAAAAAACAGTTCATCTGAAAAAGACCAGGAGGTTAGGGTTGGTGAAGAGAAAGGTTAGTAGGAGAAGTATGACATAAGTCAATGTAGTTATCATCTCATGGATGCAAGAAATCCATTCATACTTTCTCATGCCATTCTTGTCTATGTCCTTCTGTAAATATTATGTAGCTCTTATGAGTTTTGAGGATCCTTATCTCAACTTTCCCTCTTACTGATGAGTCTTGGGTCCCAGAGCAAGGATACATCTCCCCTTCAGAGTTCTAGGGGTACTCTGAGAATTTGAGTGTGATTCTTTAATGCCATTGTCTTGAACTCCCATTGGTATGCTTCCTCCCAAGATTATCAGTTGAGAGTTATTTAATGAGCCAGGCTGAAAAGCTTTTAGGAGGGGGTATTTACCAAGGTGGGATAGTAAAAACAGTTATTATAGAACATCTCCACCAGGGAAGAATTAAAGACAGAGATAAGAATGATAGAGGAAAAATTGAGGAAAAAATGAGAGTGATGCAAAAGAATTATGAAAATAATTAACAATTTGGTAAAAGAGGCACAAAATAATACTGAAGAAAATTATACTTAAAAAATAGAATTGACCAAATGGTAAAAGAGGCACAAAAATTCATTGAAGAAAAGAACTCCTTAGAAATCAGAATTGGGCTAAATGGAAAAAGAGGCATGAAGACTCACTGAAGAAAATAATTCCTTAAAAATTAGAATTAGGCAAGTGGAAGCTAATGAGGCATTAAAAAAATGAAACAAACTTAAAAGAAATGAAAAAATAGAAGAAAATGTAAAATATCTCAATGGAAAAATAACTGCTCTGGAAAATAGATCACAAAGATAATTTAAGAATTATTAGACTACCAGAAGGACATGATCAAAAAAAAAGGCTAGAAATATTTCAAGAAATTACAAAGGAAAACTGCCATGATATTTTAGATCCAGAGGGTAAAGTAGGAATTGATTATGGATCACCTCCTGAAAGAGATTTCAAAATGAAAACTCCCAGGAATATTATAGCCAAATTACAGAGCTCTGATGTCAGTGAGAAAATATGGCAAACAACCAGAAACAAACATGTCAAATATTGTAGAGCCTTTGTTGGGATTACACAAGATTTGGCAGCTTCCATGTTAAAGGAGTGGAAGGCTTGAGATATGATATTCCAGATATCAAGGAGCTAAGATTACAACCAAAAGTAACCTACCCACAAAACTGAGTACAATCCTTCAGGGGAAAAACTTGATATTTAATGAAAATAAAGGACTTTAAATCATTCCTGATGAAAAGACCAGAGATGAATAGAAAATCTGACATTCAAATATGACTCAAAAATAAAAAGATAAGCTTGAAAGAGTAGTTATAAGAGATTTATTCAAGTTAAACTGTTTACATTCCTATATGAGAAGATGATACATGTAATTTCTAAGAACTTTATCATTATTAGGGAAGTTAGAAGGAGTCTATATAGACAGAGGGCATAAGTATAAATCAATTATGTTGGGATGATCTCAAAATAAAAAAAGAAGTGAGAAAGAGAAATGCCAAAGGAGAATAGTGAAGGGAGAAGTATAATAAAGAAAATTTTCTCACACAAAAGAGATGTGAGCTTTTATAGTGGAATGGAAAATGATAGGGGTGATGGGCAATGTTTGAACTTCACTCTCATCAGAGTATATAAAATATATGTGTATATATATTATACACATGCATACATGTACACACTCAGTTGGGTATAGAAATCTTTCTTACCCAATAGGAAAATAAGAAAAAAAGAAATAAGAGATATGGGTTGGGGAAATGATATAAGGGAGGGTGAAGTAAGGGAGACACTGGTCAGAAGCAAAACAGACTTTTGAGGAGAGACAGGATAAAAAGATAAGGATAAACAGAAGAAAATAAGATGGAGAGAAATACACAGGTAATAATTATAACTGTGAATGTTAATGGGATGAGCTCATTCATAAAATGGAAAAAGATGGAAAAATAGAATTGAAACCAGAATCCACAATATGTTGTTTACAAGAGACATTCTTGAAAAAGAAAGATGCACACATAGTTAAAATAAAGGGCTGAAGCAGTATCTATTATGCTTCAGCTGGATTAAGAAAGGCATGGGTAGCAAGAATGATCTCAGACAAAACAAAAGACCTAATAGACTTCATTTGCCCTGATTAAAAGAGATAATTATGGAAACTACATTTTACTAGAAGGTTCTATAGACAATGATGTAATATTTTAATCGTGAGCTTCTCTGATGAAGGCCTCATTTCTCAAATCTGCTGAAGTGTAACCTAATTACTCTTGCCTTTAGATGACCAAACTATAACTGAGCACCACTTGAGAGCTGTCTGGAGAGCTACATTAATTCTGGGACTGGATGTGTGGGTGGTAGAGGTCCAGCATCATTAATTCTGGGAGCTGGTGAAATGCTTCAGAGCAGCAGACGTGGCAGAGCAGATGTTAGGAGTCACCAGATATCAGCATTCCTCTGCTGCAAAAATGCCCTGTTCTGTCTTGAAGTCATTTAGAACAGTGAGCAGATCCACCCTCATACGACTATTGAGTACAAGAGAGGTAGTAATGTAGACATCAAGAAGACTATTAGGTCTTTCCCATTCTTCAATTTATTTCACACAATCATTTTCAAGACAGGTGATAGAGAAGGGAATTTACTGAGAGCCCAAGGAGCTTTCAGAACCAGGGATGAATGAAGACATAGGGTGATGTTTATTAGGTCTAAACATATATTTAACATATATCAATATATGTGTAATCATTACTCTTGCCATCATAAAATAAGGACAAGGTAATTGAATAAACAAATGGCCAATGTTTATGTAGTGGGTATACTCTGGCTATTTCTCCCATATGCAGACTGGTTGTGTCATCCTTCATGGTTGTAGGATACACTGGGGGAATAGGCTAGTGTTTCTCTTCCATTTCCATTGCCTCAAATCCCCATTAACTGTGTTCCATTTCCCACTGTTAGGTTCCAGTTCTTAGTGCCCCAATTCCATTTAACCACTAAATGTAAGTGAGTTTTTATAAAGGAGTATTTACTTCAAAGATATAGGAAGAACAAAGTAAAAACATTTTTTGCAATATCTTTATTCTATACTACCTTGCTCCCTGGGGAGGTATAGAGTCAATTTAGTCCAGTTCCTACATAGCGTTAGTACTACCATGTTCATGTCCAATGGTGGCATCTCTCCCCTATACCATGGTCTCTCATTGGAGACCAGGAGTGAAAGAGTCAAGAAATGAGTTGAAGAGAGGTGGTGAAAACTAATTCAGACTATTTTGGAGATGGCCACAATTCTTGCTATAGCCAATTGGCAAAAGAATTCCTCCCAACCACTTGGTTAACAGATTGGAACTAGTTACACAGCGTCTACACATGCGTCACAGACTCTCCAAAGCATCTCTTCTACACATCTCCCAGAAGCAGGTTTCCCAGTTTCTCCATATGGGAAATGATATCAGCAGAGCAAGCTGATAGAATCTGTGCAAACACAAAATTCAGGTTATATTTGGAAATATCAAGTGTCTGCGAGTTAATTGGAAAATAACAACTGTGATCAACAGATGAAAAACTTCTCCCAATTGTCACATTTTCTTCCCTAGCTTAAACATGTATTAGGGGAACTTTTGGTGGTAGGGATTAGGTTCAGAAATGTGAAAAGGCATCAAGATGTGGGAATTTCATAAAACAACAGCAACTCTCTGTAGGTTAAATCAATCTCTCTAGTCCACCACATGTGACCCTCTAGGTTGTAAATTGTGGTCCTTTGACTGAATCCAAGCTTCACAGAACAAATCCCCTTAATAAAAGGATTTGTTCTATAAAACTTGGACTCAATCAAAGGGTCACACTCAAGGACCTAGAAGGTCACATGTTGCCTTGAGATTCCCCAAACCTGCAGTTTAGTCCATTCTTAGCTCATCCCTTTGCCTTGAGGTGATTAAAAAAGTCAATCTGAGGAAGTTCTGATTTTGCCAATGTATGTCAGAGAGGACTACCAGCTTCTTTTCTCAGCAAGAAGAATCTACTGGTGTGAAAAAAGACTAGCTGAGAGTTTTCCAACATGGTTGCTTCTCCTTCATTTCAAAGAGGACCGATAACATCACTGGACTTGCATGTGAATTAGATTCAAGTGAGGCAGAGTTGCACAAAGTGGTCAGCCTCATTCTCTCTTCCAGAGTCAAAGTCCAGTGGTAAGACAAAAGTCAGGATGATAGGCAATGGCCTGGGATGCAGTGGATGACCTTAGCATCTTTGACCAAACTCTAAGTGCTGCATAGCCACCTTCATGGTCTTTGGAACAAATTCTTTTCATCCATTCTGTCAGGAAAAGTCTTCATATGCTTGGGGTAGGCACCTCTTTAACTCATCAACAAGTCTGAGGCCTGTTGGTTACCATCAACATGGGTTAGCCCATCTGCAGAGATGGTTTTACTGAGCTATGGCCACTGTGCCTGCTACAGCTTCTCAGAGCCGTAGGTGAAAGTTGAGTGAGAGGTGGACACCAAAGGTGGATGAGCAGCCCTGAAAAGGGCTCTGTAAGCTTTCACACCAAAGGTGCTAATCCTCCTGAACATTCCATACACTCCATGTTTCTAACATGGAAAACATTGATGAATGACTTAGAGTCAGTCTAGGAGGACCAAAAAGTGCCTCCCCTCTCATCAAAGAACCTAAGAATCCTTTGTAATGGGGGTTTTGATTTGCTTAAGTCTAGATTACCTAAAACGGATGAAAGAAGATCGGATTTATTTTTAGAAGACAATCTGGTTTCTACTTCGATGTAGGTGGGAATAACCTCTTTCCTTTGCCCATATAGCTAGAACAAGCTGTATCTTTAAAATTTCCAGACTGGACACTTATTTTTTTCCAGTTGCATCCAGAAAGGGTGAAATTCCAAATTTACCTGCAGCACTAGTAGCTAAATGTGTGAGGGAGAAGGCCTA
The DNA here is from genome assembly GCA_023548195.1 of Bettongia penicillata ogilbyi. NCBI lineage: Eukaryota > Metazoa > Chordata > Mammalia > Diprotodontia > Potoroidae > Bettongia > Bettongia penicillata. The sequence goes on along the minus strand of JAJHZJ010000135.1, from coordinate 1,909,662 downwards.
ACTTTCCTCCTCCTTTTTACCTTGTGACTCTGAGAAAGACTTGGGGTTTTAGTCTGGTCCGTTTTGTTTATCCTTTTCCCTTCTAGAAACAGGTGGTGGAATTCCAAGTGCATCCTGGAGCTTGAGCCATGGCAACCTCAGAGGCTTAATTCTGAGCTGTATAATGCTGCCAACCCAGCAGGAAAACCTGGAGAAGCCAGGATACACAAGACTTGATCCCAAAGCGGGCTGTGGAATTGGAATTTGGGATGGAGCTACATAGAAATTGAGTTAAACTATGAACCTAATCCCCATCTTTTCCCTAGAGTATGAGGTTAAGGTTAGGAGGAAAAGATTACGCACCCCCCCAGGTAATAGTAATATTTCCATCTTTATTCTTGACATAACTTTGAAGTAAAAGCTAAAATGATTAAGTGGTTAAATGGAACTGAGGTGCAGAGGTTCTCCTACAATTAGGGGAACACCATTTACAGGACCTGAAGCCAATGACAGAGTATAGATACCCCTAATGCCATGTAAGGGTACCAGAGAATCTTGGAGAAGGGTTGTGATGTGATGTGATGTAGTGTAATGTGATGTGATGTGATGTGGTGTAATGTAACGTAATATAAGGTAATCAAATACACCTGGTCTTTAGGCAGTGGGGGCCAGGGTAATCATTGTTACACTTTAAAGCTAAAAACACTGACACCTGGCTAGAGTCAATGAGGACTAAAGCCAAGGAGGTTAGAGGTATTCATATGCTTCTGAAAAATCCAGGTGAAGGTCTTCCGGGATGCTTCATAGGTCTTATAGAGAGTCAAAAGGGTTTTAAAATGAGATTGTCTTCTTTCTCTTCAAGATGAAGAACTTTGGAAACCCTGGGGTTCACAGAGGAACATTTCAGCCTGGGAATAGAAACTAGTTTCTTCTCCCACACTGTGCCTGATTTCTTCTCTCCCTGTTTCCAAGGTGACACATCACTTAGTGAAATTTGCTATTCACCTTTCTTGAATATATAGAAGTACAGGTCTGGAAATGAACCCAATCCAGCACCCTATGTCTACAATTTTTTAAAAAAATGATCTTATATTTGTTATTTTTTTGAACCATACTCATTTCCAAATATATCCTTCCCTCCTCTTCTATCCAGCACAATATCTCATGTAACAAAGATGAAGAAAGAGAAAAACGGCAAGAAAATTAACCTATATACATATATGTGTACACACATGTATATTTATATCGCAAATTGTTTTTCACTCATGTCTGACTCTTCATGACCCCAGTTGAAATTTTCTTGGCAAAGATACTGGCATGGGTTACCATTTCCTTCTCCAGTTCATTTTACAGATGAGGACACAGGCAAAAAGGGTTAAATGACTTGCCCAGGGTCACACAGCAAGTAAGTGTCTGAGGCTGGATTTGAGTTGACTCCAGGCCTGGTGCTTTATCCACTGTGCCACGTGCTTGCCCCTGGGGCAGCTATATATGTATACATATGTGCACATATACATACAGATATACTAATATAAATTATTTTTATTATTATTATTAAAATAATTAATTATTAATATACACTATGTGATAAATTATATATAATATGTAATTTATTGATAATGAATAACAAAATTTTAATTATTGTGATATACTAATATAAATTAGTTTTCCTGCTTCTGAATCAGGCTTCTCTGATTTTCCCTAGGTAACAGCCAGTATATAGCAGAGTCTGAGCTGTAGTCAGGTTTTCTAGATTTATATTCTAGGTATCTATCCATTAAACCACACTGCCTCTCTGAGTCAAAGGTTATGGATATTTAATTTTTTTCTAGAATAATTCCAAATTACTTTTCAGAATGTTTAGACCAAGTCAGAGCTCCACCAAGAATGTGTTAGTATGTCTTTCTTCCCATAGCCCTTCCAAAATTGTCTATTCATTTCCATATTTTTAAAAAAACATTTATCAATTTACTGCATCTGAGTTGCAGTTTTTTGGGTATGTAGTTCCCTCATTAATGATTTGGAGTAATCTTTCATATGCTTGCTAAAAATTTTTAATACTTTTGAGAATTCACCATTTCCTGTGTGTGGTGTGGTTTAGAAAGGTGGAACTTCTAAGTGGGAGTTCTAATTATTATTTATTCATTATTATTAATAATTAAAGAATTATTACTCTTTGATGTTGTTTTATACATTTTTTAGCTTGTAGGATTTTTTTTTTTACCATTTGTGTCCTGTGGATTCTGCTTAAATGATACTATCTGAAACATAATTCCTTTTTTCTCACGTTTTGTTTTTTAGTTTTAAGAGTAAAATAACCTTAACATCTTGCTGATCACATGATATTTCCTTACATTCAGAAAGTTTTATAGTGAACTGATACTATGGCTGGATGGCCATCTCAAGGAATAAAGGACTCTACTATTCCCTGAAAAATTTATTTAATCATAAGTCAAATTCAAACTTCTTTCCTTGGTGGCTAGATTTTTAGTACTCTTTCCCATTTCAGTGTTCTGATGTTCTCTGAAACCCAAGACATTTTCCAGAACTATGTTGTCATCTTTGATGGGTAAATTCTGTAATTTTCATTTTGGAAAAAAAAGGTTGACGGAAGAGAGGAAGGAAGGGAGGGAGGGAGAAAGGGAGGGAGAGAAAGAAAGAAAAGGGGAGAAGTGAAGAGGAGAGGAAAAAAACATATTTGGAAACAACTCTACTTTTCCCCTTCAAGATAACCTGAGCAATGGTGGAGCAACAGCAGCAACTCAAAGTAATATCTGTTGTTTTCTAGTCCACGTTTATCTCTCTGCTTTTCACCCTAACCTTTATACATGTAAGTAAAAACTAATGAGTAGAGTTCATTTTCCCTTCATGTAAAATGTACCATAGGAGGGAGGAGGTTCCGTGCCACTGGAGGGCTTTCGGCACAGGCTGGATGGCCATTCATTAACGGTATTGTCAGTGAAACATTTGTTCAGTTCTTGGCTAGTTGACCTGTAAGCTTCCTCCCAAATATAAGATTCCATGATTCTTACTCAGAGGCCTTAGTACTTTATTGATTTCTGTGATCACATCAATGTGGTTACTTCTTTTAAAAGGTCCAATGGCTAGTGCCTTCCCTTCAAAACTGCTTTGTATTGAATTATTTTGTATATATTTTTATATGTATTGTCTCCCAAATTAAAATATAATTTCCTTGAGAGGGGGGATTGTTTTATTCTTTGTTCTTGTACCTCAAGAGCCTAGCATAGCACTTGGCACATAGGTCCCTAATTAATACTTGAGAGGGGTTGATTATAGCTATGGAGCTGGAAGGTAGCACAGAGGTCATTGAATCCTTCACCCTTATTTTATAGATGAAGAAACAAATACAAATCAGTTAAATGACTTGCCCAGGATCATGTCTAGCAACTGTCTGAGGTGAAGATTTGAACTCAGGTCTCCTTGATTTTATGTTCATCACTCTATCCACCACATCGTCAGTGCCTCTTACAATCCATGCAGCTCTTGTTCATGTCCTGCGAATCCTCTATAGAGTGTCCATTCAATGTGCTGGGGAACTTCCACTTAGTTTTTAATTTCCTGGGAGGGAAAGAAAGGAGGAAAGAAACATCTTAAAAGGAGAAATTATATTGCAATAAACAAGATAAGAAATTCTGAGCTTTCGTTACTGAGATTGTGGCAGGATAGTAAAACTCAATACTACAACATAAGGACAAATTAACAAGTGCAGAAGAAAATACCCAACATATCTGTTTTCTATTTAATAAAAGAATGATGACAACTGAGCCTAATTGTGCCAATTAACAGCTGTTCAAGTCCAAATGTTGTAGGCATGAGCATGATTGGTCTAAAAAGCCATCAAATTCCCTTTTATTTCTCTCTCTCAAGTTTAAAGTGAGTCTCAGGAAACTAGTAGCTTGATTTTTTCCTGCTTTTAGCTTAGTACCTCAAATTGCTGAAGGGACCTTAAAAGTTACTGTATTAAACTCCCTTCTTTTATAGACAAGGTGATATGATTTGGCTAAGATTACTCTGAGAGTTAGTAATAGAGATGAGACTAGAACCTATAGATTCTTACTTCTGATATGACTCTCTTTCCACTATTACTTCTCTGTCTGCCTGGCATGAATTGAGACCATGTGGGCACTGCCAGATTTGAGGAGGGGTGCAATCAGTGATACTCACGGAGGCATTGGCTGAGGCACTGATGACAAACATTTTGCTATGGTCCAGTCTTACTTAGAAAATAGCATTTTTTCTGAATGTGTTTTTCTCCTCTTCTCTCCTCTTCCCCTCTTCCCTCTTCTTTCTTTCCCTCCTTAACTCCCTCCGTCTCTTCCTCCCTCCGTCTCTTCCTTCCTTCCTTCCTTCCTTCCTTCCTTCCTTCCTTCCTTCCTTCCTTCCTTCCTTCCTTCCTTCCTTCCTTCCTTCCTTCCTTCCTTCCTTCTTCCCTTCCTTCTTTTTTCCTTCCTTTTCTTCCTTCTTCCCTTCTTTTTCTCTTCATTTTCTTTCTTCTTTCCCTCTACTCTCTCCCTTCTACTATTTTCCCTCCCTCCCTTCTACTACTTTCATTTTTATATCACTCCTAGTTCCCAACAAATATCTCCTCTGTCATTCTCTCAGAAAGTCATCTTTTACTTTTAAAAACTTTTATATATAATTTATTTATTTTCAGTTCTTAACATTTACTTCCATAAGGATTTGAATTCAAAATATTCTCCCCATCTCTCCCCACCCACTACCCCAGAATAGCATGTACCCCATCCACTCCTTCCTCCAATCTGTCTTCCTTTCCATCACTTAACCTTCTTCCATCCTCCTTCCCCTCTATTTTCCTATAGGGCAGAATAGATTTCTATACTCCATTGCCTATATAGCTTAATTTTCAGTTGCATGCTAAAAACAATTTTTAACATTAATTCTTAAAGCTTTGAATTCCATATTCTCCCCCCTCCTCCCCACCCACCCTCATTGAGAAAACAAGCAATTCAATATAGGTCATACATGTGTAACAATGCAAAGCACTTCCATAATAGTTATGTTGTGAAAAGACTAACCACATTTACCTCCACCCTATCCTGCTCTTCATTTATTCCATTCTCTCCCTTGACCTGTCCTCCTACAGTAGTGTTTGCTTCTGATTATCCCTTTCCCCAATTTGTTGTCCCTTCTATTATATTCCCTCTCCTATCCCTTTTCCTCTTGCCTTCCTGCAGGGTAAAACAGTGTGTGTTATTTAGTGTGTGTTATTCCCTCCTTGAACCAAATCAATTATTTCTTTTCATCTCCACCCTGCCTTCCCCTCCATTGTAAAAGCTCTTCTTTCTTTTATGTGAGGTGATTTTCTACATTCTATCGCTCCCTTTGTCTTACTCCTAGTACATTCCATTCAACAGTAAATTTTAGGTATTCTTCTTTCACATTCAGCTCACCCTGAGTCCTCTGTCTACATGTATACGTATTCCTTCTAACTACCCTAATACTGAAAAAGGTCTCATAAGTAATCAATAACATCTTTCCAAGTAGAAATGTAAACACTTCAACTTTAATGAGTTCCTTAAGGGTTCTCTTTCCTTTTTATCTTTTTATGTTTCTCTTGATTCTTGGATTTGAAAGTCACATTTTCTATTTAGCTCTGGTCTTTTCATCAAGAATGCTTGAAAGTCCTCTATTTCATTGAATAACCATTTTTTACCCTGAAGTATTATATTCAGCCTTGCTGGGTAGGTGATTCTTGGTTTTAATCCTATCTCCTTTGACCTCTGGAATATCATATTCCAAGCCATTCCATCCCTTAGTGTAGAAGCTGCTAAATCCTATGTTATCCTGATTGTATTTCTACAATACTTGAATTGTTTCTTTACGGCTACTTATAATAGTTTCTCCTTGACCAGGGGACTCTGGAATTTTGCTACAATATTCCTAGGAGTTTTCCTTTCAGGATCTCTTTCAGGAAGTGATAGTGAATTCTTTCTATTTCTATTTTACCCACGGGTTCTAGAATATCAGGGCAGTTTTCCTTGATAATTTCTTGGAAGATGATGTCTAGGCTCTTTGTTTCATCATAGTTTTCAGGTAGACTAATATTTTTAAAATTATCTCTCTGGATCTATTTTCCAGGTCAGTTGTTTTTCCAGTGAGATATTTGACATTGTCTTCTATTTTTCATACTTTTGGTTTTGTTTTGTAGTTTCTTGGTTTCTCATAAAGTCATTAGCTTCCATCTGCTCCATTCTAATTTTTAAAGAACTATTTTCTTCAGTGAGCTTTTGAACCTCTTTTTCATTAGGCCAATTCTACTTTTTAAAGCATTCTTCTCCTCATTGCCTTTTTGGACCTCTTTTGCCATTTGGGTTAGCCTATTTTTAAAGGTGTTATTTTCTTCAGCATTTTTTAGGTCTCCTTGAGCAAGTGGTTGACTCATTTTTCATGATTTTCTTCCATTGCTCTCATTTCTCTTCCCAATTTTTCCTCCATCTCTTTTACTTGATTTAAAAATCCTTTTTGAACTCTTCCATAGCCTGAGATCATTGCATATATTTTGGATGTAGAAGCCTTGACTTTGATGTCTTCATCTGATGGTATGCTTTGTTCTTCCTTATCCAAAAGAATGGAAGAAAATACCTTTTCACCAAGAAATTAACCTTCTATGGTCTTATTTCCCCCCGCTTTTTTGGGCACTTTCCCAGTCAGTTACTTGACTTTTGAGTCCTTTGTCAAGTGGACGGTATACTCTAGGGATCTGTAAGTTTTCAGTTCCCCCAAGGTGGTGAAATCAAGGGAGAAGAGTTTAATTCTCTCTTGGTCTGTGCTCTTGTCTGTGAGTAACCACAAGCACTCTGTTTGACCCAGGATCTGGGAGTAGGGTTCCCTTTCCACTGTCACTACTAGATCCACCACACCAGAGCTTCTCTTCTCCCCACAACCGCAACTCAGAGCTAAGATTCAGATCAGTTGTTTGATTCCCCCAGGGTCTTTAGGCCAGGGCTGCAAAAGGGGATGCTGCTGCAGTGACTTCAGCTCCCTTGGGGGTAGGGCTTGGACCAGACCCATGCTCCCCTCTTACCCAGGTGAAAGAACCCTCTTACTGACCTTTGAGGCTGTCTTTGGCATTTTTGGGTTGAGAAACTGGGGAACCACAGCTACTACCTGTGATTCAGTGCCCTGAAGCCTGCTCCAGTCCTATCTGAGACATGCTGCATGATCAAGGCTGTGCTGTGCTCTACTAGGAGACCAGTGCTATATACCCTGCCTGTCAGCCCTCCAGGCTGTGTTGGGCTGGAAATCTCTTTCACTCTGTTGTTTTGTGGCTTCTGCTGCTCTAGAATTTATTTAGAGTCATTTTCTACAGGTATTATATGGGTTATGGAAGTAGAACTAGAGCACATCTGTCTTTCTACTTTGCTATCTTGGTTCTGCCTCTGTCCCCCCCACCCCCAACCCTAACCATGTTTTATAAAAACAATAAAAAAGAGAAAAAATGTTTATCAAAATTTACCAGCATATTGAAAAAGTCTAGAATTATATGCAATGTTCCATAACCATAGTATCCCACCTCTGGAAAAAAAGCAGAGGGAGGTGTCTTCTCATTTTCCTACTTTAGGATCAATTTTGGTCATTCTAATTTTGCATCATTCGAATTCATTTGTTTTGCTCCTATTCTTTTCTTTTACTTTTCGTTTCTTTTCATACTGTACTCATGTATAATGTTCTCCTGGTTTTTCTTATTTCACTTTGCATCACTTCATATAAATTCTCCCATATTTCTCTGCACTCATCATATTCTTCGTCATATATAGCACAATAACATTCCGTTTATGTGCCACATTTTGTTTAGCTAGTCACAGTGAGTATCCAGTTTATTTCCAGTTCTTTGCTACTACAAAAAGTTTTTATATAAATATTTTGATGAATATAAAGATTTTTTTTATTTTGCTCAGCTCCTTAATTCACGTTTTCAAAATAACCAAGAGCTTTGTGTTTTTTTAAGTGTCCTAGTTTATTTTCTTCTTTTTTGACTTTTGTTTTTATTAATTTGCTTCAGTTTTCAGCAATCACTTTCATGAGTTTTAAATTTTCTCCCCCTCCTTCCCCAAGATGGCATGAAATCTTATATGGATTCTATACATGCATCCTTATTAAACACATTTTCACATTAGTCATATTGCAAAGAAGAATTAAAATGAATGGGAGAAACCATGAGAAAAACCAAACCAAACCAAAACATAACACAAGAGAAAGGAGTCTGCTTCATTCTGCATTCTGATTCCATGGTTCTTTCTGTGGATGTGGATGGCATTTTGCATCATGAATCCTTTGGAAATGTTTTAGGTCCTTGCATTGCTGTGAAGGTCTAAGTCTATCACAAATAATCCTTGTACACTGTGGGTATTATTGTGTATAATATTAAAGAATTTCTTTTTGATAGTTGACCTCCTTGGAATACATGCCTAATAGTTAAATCTCTGTGTTGAAGGGTCTGTGCTTCTGAAAAGAAAGTGAGCTTCATAATCAGGAAGATGTATGTTCAAATTCTGCCTTTTCTACTCCCTACCTGTGTGACCTTGAGCAAATAATTTAATTTCTCTATCAATTTCCTTCACTGTAAAATGAGGTGATTGGGTTTCCTGGTCTCTGAGGACCCTTCTAGCTCTAGATTTGTGATATGATAATCTATAAACACATAGATGGAGATTGTGTTGGGGAGGAAAATCAGTTCTTTTTCTAAAGTTTGACCAGTGTGGACTTTATAACTGTTGTCTGTTGGGTTATTTGAAGAACCTAGCCCAAATCCTTCTCATATCTTTGGTCCTATATCAGAGTAAGCATAGTCTTACTGACTACAGCCAAATAAAACGTGCCAAAGTTTTGAAGCGTTTTCTCCCCTTGGTATTTGGAAGACTCATGGCAGTGTTTTGAGTGGGCGTTGTGCCAACCCAGTCCTTTACAGGGATGCCTGAAGATGTTCTACATCTGGATCCCTTTTACCTCAAGCAGAAGAAGAAACCATCTTCTGCCTTTATTTCTCTCCCTTTGATCTTTGACCATAAGATCTGGGTATAATTGATACATGTCTATGGGGAAGTCTATTGACAATTCATGAATTGCTCACTGTTTATACTTCAGACAAGCTAATTGTTTCCTTAGCTACCATTTGGGTGCCATGATTACAGGCCCACAACAGTCATTTACTGATGAAATTGAGATTGTTTCAAATCAACTTGGGATTGTCCAGGTCTCAAGTTCACAAACAAAACTCCCTCCTAATTTCTAGTATGTATAAGATGTGGCAGAGTGTACTTAAAACAGTGATTAGATCTAGGCATTCTGTCCTTGGCAAAACTGTGAAATTGATGGCTCATCTTTAGCATCTCAGGTCTCCTCTTCTTTCTCCTCTCAGAGTTGCCTCACAAAGAAAGATATGATTCTATAGCCTTTCTGGCTTCTTTTAAAACTTGCTTGGGAAAAAGGGGAAGAGCTCAATGTAGAGGCACACAAAGGGGCAAATGATGGCAATAGCTTAAAGTATTATTATCATTACCCTTCCTATGAAGCTCAAAGCACTTTGCTGATATTCTTTTTTGGTATCATAGACATTTTTTTCAATGATCAATCATCCATTTATTTTTTTTTTTGCCCTCCCGTCTCCCCCTACCTATTGAGAAGACAGAAAAAAAGAAATGCACAACTTTTATATCATATAAGTAGTTGTGCTAAAAAAATTCTGATATTGGTCACATCTAAAAGTGCATTTCTTATTTTGCACATTAGTTTATCATCTCTCTGTCATGAAATGGCAGGTTTGTATAAGGTCCCATCTCTCCCGGTAAACTGTAAACTTCTTAAAGTTAGGACTGTGACAGATTTATCTTTGTATCCTCTTCAGTATACAGGATACAGAAGACACTCAATCAATGCTGTGTCTTATTTATCTTTGTATCCTCTTCAGTACATGGTATGCAGAAAACAATCAATGCTAAACTATTTTCTCCATCTTCTGCCCCACAAGAGAGTTTATGTTTTTAAAGGAATCAAAGGATTATAGATTTAGAGCTGCACCTACTTGGACCATATAGCCTGCTGCCTTCACTTTACAGATGAAGAAACTGAGGTCAAGAGAAATAAAGTGCCTTTCCCATAGTCCAACAGGTAGTAAGTGACAGAGTAGTCATTCACACTTGGATCTTCAAGACTCTTAATCCCATCATCTTTTCAAGGTTCTAATGGTGAAATTGTATGCATCAGCCAATGGATGGAAAAAGTTTTTCGGGGTTGGAGGTGGGGTAGGGCTTCCATTTACCCTTAAAATCACATCACAGTTATAGTTTCCTATTCAGTCTTTGGGTAAAGTGCTTCTGTTTTAATCTGTTCCTCTTTTCCACTTGCTAAGGAGTAAGCCAGACATGATGATCAATCACCTTAGCTCTCAACATTTCCAGCAAACTTGGCCAGCATCCATTCTCTGATCACATAGTGTTTTGTTTCTCATTTTTTACCGCTTCTGAAATATGGCGGAAAGAACATTGAATTTAGAATCTGAAGACCTGAGCCTGGCTCCTGGATCCTTTACTTATAGTTGAATGACCTTGAACAAATCATATCAACTCCTAATCCTAGTTTTTCTCATCTGAAAAGCAGGAATAGTAACTCTGGCATTATACCTACCTCACAGGGTGTTACAAAGATTAAATTAAATGTAAAGTGTTTTGTAAGCATACTGAACTCTATCAACTCAGGCTATTATTGCCACAGAAGAGTTGGTCAAAGGGCCAGAGATATGCACTTCAGTCTGAGAAGAGCCCATAACTAGTTGGACTGGATTGCTTTTGATATATTGAAGAAGGAGTAGTCTGGTGGACTAGTCAGTTATGAACCTTAAGCTATGGGTAGTCTAGTGGAGAGAATGTCTGACTTGGAGTTAGAAAAACTTGAGTTCAAATCCTGCCTTAGACATTAACTGTATGACCCTGGATGAGTCACTTAACCTCTGTGTCTCAGTTTTCTCATCTGTAAGATAAGGATAATTATAATATCTACTTAAGAGAGTTCTTGTGAGGTTCAAATGGGATAATATGTGAAAACCACTTACAAATCTTAAAGTGTATAGTATTATTATTATTAACCAGGGTAAAATCAACATACCCAAAGTCATTGAGAGACCTGGGAATAATAACTGAAGAGAATGCTTCTGGTTCCCTTCTTTCCAAGACAGAAGCATGGATTGAACCAGATGACCCTGAGGTCCCTTCCAACACCAACATTCTTTAGATCTAGAATGAGGGCCTGACTGAGATGGTAGCTGGTCCTTAGGAAGCACTTTTCATCATTGACTTTGTTTTGATTTGAATGTTGAGAATGAAGTCATCTCTATGTCACAAAGGAGCAATAAAAACGTTTTGAGCAATGGATAATGCTAAGGTGTGGGAATTAATTTACAAAGAAAGAATGGGGACTTTCCATGCATTTGAGAGGGGTAGAGGTTGGAGGGTGTTCATGTATGAGATGCAGACTATTGGATTCCTTGTTAGCCTCTGGAAGAAAATCTGAGGGCACAGATGATACTTTCTGTGCCTTCACTGGAAAAGACTATCTCATTTCTCTAGACTCATCATAAAAGTGAGGTATGATTGCAACAAGACATAGCCAACCCTGTTTAAATCGATGGCATTAAAGATATCCTCAACCTCAGGATGTGGTTTTCTTTTCTCTATCATAGATGAGTGGAATGCTATCACGACATAGATCCCTGGTGATTCAGCTGACCTGACATCTTTGTGTAAATGTTTAAGCATCCTCCTGAATTCCTTATAGTCTATCGTATTTGTATAAATGGGCAAAGTGTTATGGGAGAAAATGGTTAGACTTGAGGTCATAGGATCATAGACTTAGAGTTAGAAGGGACTTTGGGTTGATGAGTCCAGGCCTCCTTATTTTACAGATAGAGAAACTAGGATCCAGAGCAGTTAAGTGACTTCCCTATGGTCACACAAGCAAGTGAGTGTTCAATGTAGAATTTGAATATAGGTCTTCCTTTCTAAAAGTCCAACAATCTTTCCACAAGAACTTTCAAGAGAACTGGGTTCAAATCTTAATTCAGACACTTATTAGCTATTTGACATGGGCAAGTTGCTCAATCTCTCTAGTTTCCTTATCTGTAAAATGGAGATAATAGTATTTATAGAACCTACCTCATGGGGTTATGGTTTCACAAGTCTTGAAAGCTATATAAATTTGACATAATATAAAGTATAATGTAACAATTATATTATAAAATACTGTCTGTTAATACAGAATTATATACTAAATATATAATAGATGTAGTATATTAATTATGTAATATATCACTACTATGCCATAATTTATATATTTTAATATTTTATTTTCCCCAATTATATATTAAAATAATTTTTAACATTAAAAAATTTTGAGTTCCAGATTCCATCCCTCTCTTTCCTCCCTACTCCCTGAGATGGTCAGTAATCTGATATAGGTTATATATGTTTATGCTATTATATATTAATTCTATTCTATTCTTATTGAGACAGCATTCAATTTATTAATGGTTTGTGCTCCAAATGTCTAGTGATAGTCTTTCCCAGAAGCTCATTAATTTTTTACAAAGCATTTTTCTGTACTAGTATTCTAAATTACAAATATCTGACTTACATTTTCTCATAGAAATTATGCTATATATAGTAGTAAGGCTCTCAGACCAGGCCACAAAAGTCCATTTAATTATTAATAATAATGATAATAGGTTTGAACATAGCCACCACAGATAATAATAATTCTACGGGAAAATATGCTCTAACCCTCTCCTGATCACCAGTTGTCTTTTGGGCATGCTGAACTGGGATGTTCCATAGACATCTAAAATGCAACCCATCCAAAACTGAACTTTTTATCTTTCACCCCAAACCCTCACTTCTTCTGACTCCCCTTTTATTGTTGAGGGTTCTACCATCTTCCCAGTCACCCAGTCACACCACAACCTAGGTGCAATCCTTGACTCCTTACTCTCTTACCCTTCATATCCAATCATTGGCCAATTTCTATTGATTTTACCTTTGTAACATCTCATATACTCCTTTCCTCTGCTCTGACACTGACACCATCCTGGTGTTGTCCCTCATCTCTTCAGGTCTGGCCTATCCTAATACCTTTTGGTTGGTTTCCTTGTCTCCTGTCTCTTTTTTACAGTCCAGCCTTGACTCAGCTATCAAGCCGATCTTTCTAAAGCACAGACCTGACTATGTCCTTCCCTATCCTATGCCACTCCAATAAACTCCAGTGGCTCCCCATTACCTCCAGGATCAAGTACAAAATTCTGTTTAGCTTTTAAAGCCCATCATAATTTGGCTCCTTCTGACTTCCCAGGGTTTTTATACCTTACTGCCTTCCATGTACTCTGTGGTCTGGTGACACTAGTCTCCATGTGTTTCCTTGAACAAGACACTCCGTTTTCCAGTTCCAATTATTTTTATTTGCTATCTCCCAATACCTGGATATCTTTTCTTCCTTATCTCCATCCTCTGGCTTTCATGGCTTCCTAAAGTCTCAGCTAAAGCCTCACTTTCTTAGAGAGTCCTCTTCCAGTCTTCCTTAATCTCTATTGATTATCCCCAATTTATCCTGTACATATTTTGTTTATATCTGAGGTGGGGGAAAGGAACAAGCATTTATTAAGTACCTACTATGTGCCAGGAACTGCATTAAGTACTATACATATTGTCTCCCTTGAACTCCTTGAGAGTAAATGTTACTGTTGTTATAATAATTACCCTTTCTTTGTATCCCCAGTAAATGGACTGTTGTTGTTTGACCTTCCTTTGTATCCCAAGTGCCTGACCCATAGTAGGCCATTAATGTTTGCTGATTGACTGTCATATACACATCTTTTCTCTGATGTGAAGGGCAGGCTGAGCTAGAATAGAGCACTTTATTCCATATTTGGTTCCATTTCTGGAGCTGGCAGTAAAGGCCCATAAAAACCTTAAAGCAGATTGCATGCATGCTTGAAGGGCAGGAGAGAAGAGGAAAACTGAGAATGCATTCTGATCTCTCTCTTTTTAAAAACAGATTCCATTTTTTTCAGTTAAAAGGCATTTCTTTTCTCTCCCTCTCACCTTCCTCCCACTTCAAATGAGCCAAAAAAGGAAAAATAAAACCCTCCTTGCAAATCTGTATAGTCAAGCAAAGCAAATCCCCTCATTAATGTCCCAAAGCATATGCCTCATTCATTATTTTATCGCAACTCTGTCAGGAGGTGGGTAGCTTACCTTATCATCAGTTCTCTCTGATGGTGGTTTGTCATCGCATTAATCAGTGTTCTCATTGCTCAAAGTTGTTTTTCTTGATAAGGTTATTGTTTCCGTGTCAATTCTTCTACTTTTGCTCATTTCCGCATCAGCTCATATAGGTCTTCTGTTTTATCTGAAACCATTCATTTGGTCATTTCTGATGGAGCAAAACTATTTTCTTACATTCATAGTAACATAATTTGTTCAACTGATCCACAATTGATGGACTCCTCCTTAACTGGAAGGTCTTTGTTACTATGGAAAGAACTGAATATATTCTGTTCTTCATTGAGCCATGAAGGGGAGAAATCCTGATAAGAGGCAACACGTGGTATGGGGTAAAGTGAGTCAGATTTAGCAGTCACGGGAGTCAGTCCTGAGAAGTATCCCTGGGGATTGATGCCTGGAAAGTATACTCTAGCTGGCTCAGTGGGTAGAGAACTGGGTCTAGAATCAGGAAGACCAGAGTTCAAAGTTGTCTTCAAACCTTTACTGTGTGACCCTGGGCAAGTCACTTAACCTCTATTTGTCTCAATCCACTGGAGAAGGAAATGGCAAGAAAACCCCATGGATAGTATTACTATGGTCCATGGGGTCATGAAGAGTTGGACATGATGGAACAACAGCAGGATACTCTAGTTGAATAGTTTTTGCCTCTGTCTGCTCTCTCATGGCTCTCCACCTCCAAAACAGAATTCTTATCTGACTTCCTTAAGTTGGCCTAATATTATCACTGAACCCTCCTTAGCTCTGCCCTGTTGAAGACCCTGATCTTCTTCCTGGGAGTTATCATAGGTATCTTAGGGTTGAGGGAGTTCTCACTCCTCAGCATCAAGTTGAGGTAAAAAAGGGAGACTTTTTACCTCAGTTCTTGGAGTCACTGCTTGTAGTCAACAGTATTCAACTTGTTTTTTGGCTGCATGAATATTCTCAGTCTCCTAAAGATGTAGATGTGGACTTAATTCCTTAATTCTGAATTTCACTCTCTCTCCTACTGGTCCTAAACCCTAGCCACTCTTCTTTCCAGCTAGACTTTTAGGGGAAAAATCCTAACCTTCATATTTTCCAGCTGTACTTCCCTTCCCCCTTTTATCATTTTATGCAGAGTATACTGCAAATAAATGACTTGATTCCTATCATCGAAACCAAAAAAGAACCATTGACCCAAAGTGCTTTGTTATGCTAAACAGGAATACTACCAGACCCACATTCTAGATCTTAACCATCATATGATTTTAGGATTGGAAGGGACATCCACAATTTTCTGTAAACATTCACCTTGGAATGGAGTAACCCAGAATCATGACATGTTTTGTGTATTATTCTTTGATCCATCAAAGACTTCAAATACTTTGACTTTATTTTGTTTATATCTAAGGTTCATATCTGACTATTCCACCAATCTATTTAGTTATAAGAATTAAAACAATAATAGTAGCTAAACTTTATGAAGTGTTTTAAGGTTTGCAAGGTACTTATGTTACTTCATCTAATTCTCACAACAGCCCTCTGAGGTAGACTTTATTATTAATGAAGAAATTGCATCCAAAGCAGACCAGTCCAAGTTCCTATGGTGCCTTTTTGCTTGCTAATTAATGTACATATCCCTGACTGACCATGGCGTAGGCACTGTTTCCCTTTGGCCAATTCCTCTTCTTGGGTGAATTTCCCCTGTGAAACTGGTATCAAGACCTTGTACAGCAATTATAGTCCATGTTTATAGAGCTCAATATGCTTACATAATGCTTTACAAACATTTCGGGGATATTCTGGGAAATGTTTAACAATAGCTCTCCAAAAAGAAAAATAGGCATGACACACTTTTAAGTTTACCATTTTCTCTATCACTTTCTTAAGTTTAGCAATCAACACAATAATAAATCAGGCCTTAAATTGTAATGGATTTTGGAGGTGTGAATGATGTAATAATTGGGTCTCTGAAAGTGACTTTGAGTTGACTTCAGTACAGCCCTAAAATATCATATGATCCTTGAAACATCCTGTGAAGTACGTATGGTGCCAGTTTTACTGTTCCATAGATGAGAAAAGATGTTCAGGGAGGGAAACTGTTCAAGGTCACTCAGATGTAAGTGGTGGAGTCAGGACTCAGAGGTCTTGGGCCTCCATGTCCAGAAGCCAATGTTCTTCCTACTCTACATCAGAAACGATGAAAAAGAGGATTAAAATGCTGTGTGGTTGGAGAATGGATGGTAGCCAAGTTTGCTGGAATTACTGAGAGCCATAATGATGGATGACCATGTCTGGCTTACTCCTTAGCAAATGGAGAAGAGAGAGCCAGAAAGAATAGAGAGATGTCCAGATGACAATGAGAAGGAAAGATGAGAGGGAAAGGAATGATTGAACAAATGCAGAAAAAAAAAAAACTTCGGGGAAGTGGAGAAAAAAAATTCTGAAGTTGGAGTAACAAGCTTCCTTTCCTGCCTACTGGTCCCTCTGGGAGCCTCATTGGGGAAAAAGAAGACAGAGGAAAAATAAATATTGAGGAGAAGTTTATTTCCCATCCTTCCACAGACTGAGAAAGGACTTAGCTTTCTTTCTTTGATTAATGGCAGCAAAAATTTGTGTCACAAAAATAAAATGAAAAAGTTAAAAATTTCCCCCCATTCTTCCGTATTATGAGGAGACACACAGATGCACAAGTGGGCACACTGAATGGTAAGGCCAGAAACAAGTACTCTGCACCATGTGATATTTCTCACCTACCTTCCCTGAACTTCCCTGAACTTCTTATATACCCTCAAAAAAGAATGATAATATTGAGATAGGGATAGAGAATTGGAAGGTATTTTGGAGGAGTGCAGAACCCATATCTCTTTCCTTTATCCACTGGTAGTTTAATGTACTATTTACAGCAGACATGGTAAGGATATAATTCTAAATAAAAAGACAGGTTCATCTGTCTAACTTTTTGACTCAGTTCCTTCTGTTTTACCTGGTTCCCAAGGCCAAGCTTAGCACTGACCCTCCCATTCCAGAATTTTCTTGTATCATGCCCCTCCATATACCCAACACTCAAATCCAGCTGTATCCCAAGCATAGGTAGCATTCAGTATTATCTGCCTTTTCTCAGGCTATATTTTCTCTGCTTAGAATGCTCTCCCTTCCCATTTTCACCCTTAAACTCCTAGTCATCTCTTAAAATCCTTCTTAAACACTAGCTTTTTCCCGAATTCTCTGGTTGGTATTGCCTTTCCCACGAGACTTCATATAGCCTGTTATTCTGTAACTCTGACTCATTTTTAGGGAATAGGACCATTGTGGTCCATTCCTCTAGAACATGAAGCCTAGTTTGACTCGTGGTGAGTCCCGAGCCTGGCCGATTTCAGTGAGGGATGCAAATCCAGTTCACCTCACCCATGGCTTCCCACTCACTCTCTGGACTTCGCTTCCTTGCCATCAGTTTTATTTTCCCTCCCTGCTTTATATGTAAACTTCCTCATTAGAATGTAAACTCCTTGAAGTCAGGGATTGTCTAGTTTGGTTTCATTAGTAATCCCAGTGCTTAGCACAGAGCCTGGCATTTAGAGAACACTTAATAAATTCTCTCTCTCCTTCTCTTTCCACTTACCCTTCTATTGGGATTGCCTATACTGGCACATTTTCCAATTGACTTCAGCATAGCTTGGATTGATTTGCTGTATGAATGCAAGACATTATGGGGAAGTAGAGATAGAAAGAGGAGAAAGACCCAGAATCAGGAGCTACAATACAGTCATAGATTTGTGACCCTTGGACAGCATTCTGTCTAGAGCTCTTTAGCCTGAAAGGTCTGTAAGCAGTGTCTCCTTTCAGTGCTGTACATGACTTGCTCAAGGTCATTTGGCTGTAAGTGGGATACACAGCTGTGCATGAGCCAGACTAATATGCTATACCACCAAGTTTTCAGGATTCTGGAGCATCAGAACCCTGCAGCTTGTGATCTCATCTTATTCACTTGTAAATATGAGCTTCATCCAATCCAATCAATCAAAGATGTTAAGCAAGTGTAAATAGTTGTAGACACCTCCAATCAATCAATCAAAGACCTTATCTGGGTGTAAAGAAAAATTAAGTTTTTTAATCATTTTAGAAAAAATAAAGTGCTGTCAGCAAGATGAAATGAAATGATGCTACACAAGGAGTACACTGGGATTGGGAGAAGAAAATCAGTCATGTCCTGTGAAGCTTGGTTAGGGGTTGAACATTCCCAAGGCAAACTTTTTAAAGGGAAACATAGGTGGGAAGCTGGGGGGACAGGGAGATAGTGTCTTGTCTTCTCCTTCCTGTTGATCAGAGAAACTTGGTGACTTCAGACAGATAAGAAGCTTTTAGACTTCCCTTCAGAGCTGACAGAAAAGTTCCACAAGTAGTACCTAAGGAAAAGTAACCTTAGGATTCTACAAGGGCATCAACCTTCCAACCCAAAGCTATTCACTCTAAAGGAGAACCTCATGAGGACTCCACAAAGGGACGACTTTCAGAAGGGTAGAGCCGTTAAAGAAGTCTTTACCATATCTCTTATCTCTAAGCTTGAGAGTCTGCTTTCCCCTGAGAGTATATCTCAGACTTTTTTTTTTTACTATATGCAGACTGCAGACTCTTTTTTTTTTTGAGGGAGCAAGGGTGGTGTATTTTACACTTCATTCCTTGCCATGCCCTGTTAGTAAATATTCCTTTGCAAAAACTAATTGAAGACCAGAATTTAAAAATACCTTGAAGGACCAAGCTGTGTCAATTGATTCTGTATATTTTTTAAATTCATATGTTGTTGTTCAGTTGTTTCAGTTATTTCCAACTCTTTGCGACCCTAATTTGGTATTTTCTTGGCAGAGATACTAGAGTGGTTTGCCATCTCCTTCTCCAGTTCTTTTTATAAATGAAGAAACTGAGGTAAACAGGATTAAGTGACTTGGTTAATTTTTAATCCATATGTCAAAGAAAATGAGATAGGATGAAAACATTTATCCCAAAGTAAAATAAAAATACCAAGTTATAATTATTTATATTGAAAATACGTTTGCACAGATAGAAAAATTATAGTAAAATTGTAATATAATAATTAAGCAGTATTTAATTAGTAATTATTATATTATAGAATTAAAATGACATTATTTTAAAAATTTTTGTGTCATGTGACACAACTTGTACCTCTAATATTAATTTACATTGGTTAGATATTAACTAGTTAAGTGATATTGGGAAGCATGCTAATGGAGACTCATGAGCAATAGTATAGAACGGGTGGAGAGGCACCTTCTTCCATTCCCTCATAATTACCCCGAGAATCCTGAGGAAAGGAGTAGTCAGTCACTTACTTCAGGGATTTGACTCCCCAAAGTGAAGGGGAGCTAGGAAATAGCCCTTGATTTGGTTTTACACCCTCATGCAATGGTAGCCAAGAGAATCATTGAAAACTGCAACAGTCCCTAGGTCACGTATGGCAGCACGTTATAACTTAAACTGCTTGTGTCACATTCCACCTTACAAGATATTGAATTTGTGTTTTGCTGTGTCATACTTTAAGTGACATAAAAGAGAAGAAATGAACTCTTATCTGAAACTGGAACTTTTCTTGAGGTGGGTGGAGGCTGGATTTGAGAAGTGATTGCAATTGCATGACTCATGATTCTTGATTTGACTAATCTAATTCAAATATTTAATTATGAACTTGCTACCTGAGTAAATGTTAATTGCTTGAACTTACTAAAGGGGGGGTTGGTGAGGGTAAGATGAGCCAGTAATTATCAAGTAACCATAGATAGAGAGCCTGGGGTGTAACAGGCCATACGAGGCACAAAATTCCTTAAGTCACAAGTAGTCTTCTGAGTACCCATGTTGCATGGAGTGTATAGATTTTGTTATATCTATGTAAGACATCTCACATGTAAGAAATATCAGGATTAGCCATCATGCACTTATTAAATAATGTTGTATATTATAGTATCTTTGTTGATGTTTGATCCTCTTATTAAAGTATATATTTCTTGAGGACAGGAGATAAGTGTCTTACCTAGACTTTATATCACTTCTGGGGTCTAGGACTTTGCAATGGGTGTTTGATATAGCACACGTAAGGTACGTAAATATGCTGTAAGGTTGCAGGTAGTTCAGATTTACCCGTCCTGAGTTCCCATGTCAAGGGTTGTGTTGACAACATCGGCAGAAGTCAAATGTGTTTGGTGGATTCATATGGTAGAGCAAATCAAATATTCTGAGTGGTCTGAACATTCCTTTCTCTTTAAATGGATGTAATGGTCATACTTGTGAAATGGAAGTATTCTCCCTCCACATACTGATCATGCTTCTTGGAAGTACACAAATTTTTCTGTCTACTTCTTAGTATAAACTGCCTCAGCTTCCTGAGGCCACTCTGGTCTAGTTTGTAATTTTGAACAGGGATGATCTCGCTTGGATATGTCATTCATTCCAAGAATGGAATTAAACAAGTGGGACGAAGGGTAGTACAGTAGGAAACAATGGCTTTGGAGTCAGAGAATCTGGAATTGAATCCCAGCTTTGACATTTTTTGGGAAAATCATTCAGTCTTTCTCTGGACCTCAGTTTCCTCGTCTATAAACTTTTCAATTCCAAATATGTTATCCTATAATCTGGAAATAAGGGAAGTGATGGAACCAACTAGAGAAGGCCCAAAAATAATCAAAGAGTATTTCAGAATCCGATAAATCTAAGAACACATTTTGCACAGGGAAGGTGTCCCAAATGGACAAGAACTTCTGGAAAAACTGGAAAGTGGTTTAGTAGAAAATAGGTTCAAAGTAGCATATTACACTATATATCACAAAACATTTTGAATGGGTAGGATTATTCTATTGATGATCTTGGGATCATAGATTTAGAGTTGAAAGAGAACCTTAAAGGTCAGTTGATATTTACCTTTCATTTTACAGATGAGGAAACTGAGGCCCAAAGAAGTAAATGATTTGTTATTCTTGCAATGGGGAGGATAATAGCATTGACCTCATAGGTTTTCTGTATGGATCAGAGTAATAGATGTGAAAATGCTATGTAAACCTTAAAAAGGTATATAAATGTCAGCTGTTATTCTTAGGGAAAGAGATTGCAGCAAAGGTGATGATGGTTTATAGCTCTTGTTATTGGCCTTGGGGATTATTTATCAACAAGGCAAAATGTGTTTTCAATGCTCTGAGTTGTTTTGCTTTCTGCTATCTCACCTGTGCTTCAGTTTCCTAGAGAAACAACATGAAACAGTAGAAAGACTATTGGATTTGGCATTAGAGAATCTCTTTCTAATTCTACCTCTGATGTCTACCCTCTGTGTGACCTTGAGACCTCCTTAACATCTGGGCATCTCAGTTTTCTTATCTGTAAAATGAGGAATTTGGATTAGGTAGGCTTTGAAGTCTCTTCTAGATCTTTGATCGATTTCTCTTTGACCCCTTATGTATTTGCTTCTCCTCAGGTAAGCTCTTTGAGGTCAGGAACTTGTGTCTTAATTGTGCTCCTAAAAGTGCCTAGTATAGTGTCTTTACATGATAAGTAAGTCCCCAATAAATAGTTGTTACTTATATTACAGGCTTAGGAGCACTGAACATGGAATCAAGAGTCTTGGGTTTTACAGTAGTCTCAAGTGAGTCTGCTATAACTTGTGTGGTTCTGTGCAAGTGACTTGGGCTTTGGTTTGAATACAAGCTTAAACATTTGTGTGACTCTGGACAGGTCACTTAATCTCTCTGTGTCTCATTCTCATCTGTAAAACAGTGATAATAATATGAATGAATAAAAAGGCATTTATTAAGGGTGAACTATGTGTTAAATGCTCCACTGTGGGGAGGCAATAAGCAGTCAAGGCAGTCCCTGCCTTTATTATGGAGTTTACATTCTAATGGGGAAGACATGGTGATGTGGTTTGCAAATGACAGGAAACTGAGTGGTGGTACAGATAGAGAGGCTCTTCACAAGATGAGGAGAAAGGATAACTAACAGACACTAAGGGTAGAGTCCAAGTTCCTGTTGAAGGTGGGTGAGGATGATGACTCAAGTGTAAGGAGCATGGTGGTTGTGTGGATCAAATGAAATGAAACACTTTAACAGGTGGTAAGTGTTTTGTGAACTTTGAAGCTCTATGTACATGTGAGCCATTGCTATCATTATTGTTTTCTCATTTGCAAAATAGGGGAGATAGATTAGAGTATTTTAAGGTTCCCTCTTCCTCTAAAATTCTAGACTTCTTTTGTGGATTATGCCTCCTAGGGGTACTTGTAATGCATATTAGGTCTCTTGTAAAGTGAAAACAGTTTCTCTTTTGAAAAATGTTCCAGGAATGAATAAGAGAAATTTTGGGCAAGGCTCTGTTGGTCATTTTTGTTTACAAGAAACCTAAACCTAACCTTCTATAGTGAAACTTTTGACAAACTCTCATTTTTAACTTCCTTAAAATGTCTGTCTACTCCCACATGCCTGGACATTGTTGGACATATTCCAAGGATCCACTTCTTGGGGAGTTTAATACCTTATAACAATCCCAAACCTGCTTGATTGAATTATTTCATTCTGAATCAGGATCAAAAAGTACTCTACAGGACCCTAGAACTATGCATAATGCATTAAAAAAATCAGATGAAGTAGATTATGGTATATTCTTAAGGGAGAACTAACTAGAATTTTTTAGATGCTTTTTCCTCTTTCCTATATTAGTTATAACTTGAATATATTCATATCAAATTGTGTTTTCATTTTTTCTCCTAATATCCTTCATGTGTCATATATGAAGAATATTTTTATGCATGAAATAGAAAAACTCATAAATACAACATGACACTTGGTCAGTAATGCAGAATATTAGGAGCTTTCTAAAAATTCATTTTGAACTTAAATATATAAAGAACATTTAGATGTATACAGCACAACATAAAAAGAGGATTCACTATAACACCAAGAATTTACATTTCACTTTGCTTACTTTTTTGAAAAACTATCTAAAAGTAATATATATAATTTTTAAAGCTATTCTCTTTGCTTCTTTCTAAATTTTCTTTTATTCTCTGCTGTGTAATATATATTATATATACACACATGCAAACATATATGTGTATGTATGTATACACACCTTTATGTATGTATATATGTAATATAATCATACTATCAGTTCTTTCTCTGGAGGCAGAAACATCTTGATATGTCCTTTATTGTTGATTTATTTTTTATTTTTTTAGCCACTTATGGTATGGAGCTTTGAAGACTTCTAGTCCTGATCCCTCATTTTGCACACAGGGAAATAGACCTACAGAAAGGCATGTAATCAATTTTGGATGGTCACATTGGGACTAGAACCTACGTTTTCTGATTTCTAATCTAGTATTCTTTCCCTTAATCTTTTTATCCCATCTTGAAGTACACATCATAGTCTAGGCTTGTCACAGTCAACATGGAAATGATGGGAATTGAGGGCGGTGTTAAGAACATGTCTTAAAATTCATTATAGACAAGAAAGAGAAAGTTGGGCAAAGCCTACTACATAAGCTAGATCTTGGGAGAGTACATTTCAAAGGTTCATAGTCAGCACCATTACAGTCCTAAGACCTAACAGAGTTAGTCAAATCCATAGCAAATTCCTGAAACCAGTTGCTGCCGGAACCTGTCTTTTAGGAATGGAAAATTGGGAGGGGGCTCAATCCCTTGACAAAATTCAACACCCATTCCTATCAGAAACACTAGAGAGCATAGGAATCTATGGAGTTTTTCTTAAAATGATAAGTAGTATCCATCTAAAAGCAAAAGCAAGCATTATTTATAATGGGGATAAACATGAAGCCTTTCCAATGAGATTGATAGTGAAGCAAGGATGTCCATTATCATCACTATTATTCATTATTGAACTAAGAAAGGCTACCTATAGCAGCTACAAGACAAGAAAAAGAAACCTCAGGAGTAACAATAGGCAACGAGGAAATAAAACGATCACTCTTTGCAGATGATATACTTAGAGAGGGTATACTTATACCCTAGAGAATCAGCTAAAAAACTAGTTGAAGCGATTAACAACTTCAGCAAAGTTGCGGGATAAAACAATTAACCCACATAAATCATCAACAAATTTTCTTTTATTTTGTGCTGCGTATTATATTGTTGTGAGTTTGTCCTTTGCTCTCAAAGAGGATCGTGACATCATGGAAATGATGATATGACTTGCACTTGACTTTGCTTTGAGAGAGGAAGGGCTGTGCAAGGTCACCAGCCTCTCTTTCTCCTCCTGAGCCATCTGGGTCCAGTGGCCAGATATTCATCAGGATGACTGGAGATGGCCCAGGATGCAGTGGGAGACCTTGCCCCTTTTAGGCTAAGGCCTTTCCGGTTCTTACTTTGAGTGAGGTAATGCCTCACTCAGTGAATGGGACTCTTTATGAAATGAGTCAAGGGATAGCACCCCTCCCCATATATATATATATATATATATATATAATATATATATAATATATATAAATATATATATATTTGTATGTGTATGTTTATGTATATATGTATATATTCCTTCCCTCCCTTCCCATTGCACCTTAGAGATTGCTACTATTAGTTACAAGTATGTCTATATATGTAGAACTATACTGTATATACTTCTATGTATTGGTTCTTTCTTTGGAGGCAGATACTATCTTCCTTCATAGGTCCATTGCAGTTGATTTGAGTATTTATAATACAGTGAGTTAGTCTTTAAATGTTTGGTGGAATTTGCTTAGAAATCTATTTGTTTCTGGGAATTTATCTCTTTTTAAAAGAGCTCTTCATTTTATTGATTTGTTCAGTGTTTCACTTTTTAAAATCTTTTAATTTACTTCCTTTGATTTTCAGAATTTCTATTTATGGTGTTTAATTTGGAGTTTTTGATTTGTCGGATTTTAATTTTTTTTAATACATTGCATGCCAAATTCATTAAATCCATCTTTCTTTCTTTTACTGATATACGCATTTAGCAATATAAAATTTCCCTTAACTACTGCTTTGTTTGCATCCCATAAATTTTGGTATGTTATCATAATCTTTAGTGATATGATTTATTCTTTGATTCACTCATTCTTTAGAAATGTTATTATAGTTTCCTGTTAATGTTAATCTATTCTTCTAACACCCATTGTTGAATAGAATTGTTTTTATTGCATTATAGTTAAGAAAATTGTGCATTTAATATTTCTGCTTTTCTGCATTTGTCTGTGAGATTTTAAAGCCATAATACACAGTCATTTTTGTGTGTGAAGGCACCACGTACAGCTGAGAAATCAGTTCTTTCTTTTCTCTTTCCATTCATATTCTCCAGAATTTTATCATTTCTAACTTTCCTAGAATTCTATCCATCTTTTTAACTTCTTATTTATTTTATGGTTAGACTTATCTCGATCTGGGTGGGATGAACTGATGTTCCCCCACCATTATAATTTTACTGTTAATTTTCTCTTTTCACTTATTTAGCTTTTCCTTTAAGAATTTAGATGTCATTGTTATATGTCCAGTATTGAAATTCATTGTCCATGATGCCTTTTAGCAACAGGCAGTTTTCCTGTTTATCTCTTTTAATTAGATCTATTTTTACTTTTGCTTTGAGATAAACCATTACACCTGCCTTTTTTACTTCAGCTTAAGCATAATAGATTCTGCTTTAGCCTCTTATTTGAACTCAGTGTGTGTCTTTCTGTTTCAAGCATGTTTCTTGTAAACAACATATTATTGGATTACAGTTTCTAATCCATTCTACCTGCTTCTATTTTATGAGTGAGTCACCTCCTTCACAGTTAGGAGTGCCAACTGTATATTTTTCCCTATTCTATTCTATTATCCTTCTCATTTTCACTCTGTCCCATCTAAGATTCTGTTTTGCTGCTGACCACTACCTCCCTTAATCTGCCTTCCCTCTTATTCTCCCTTTCTCTTACCTCCTTTCCCTCTTACCTGTTGCGCACTGAGCACCCAAGGACACAGTAACACTACCAGCTACAAGGGTGGGAAATTGAGGACCTCTTTTATTGCATGCACGCCCCCTTTATATGAGAGAATTTCCCCCATTCTTCCTTTCCTACTGCATTCTTCTTTCCCACCATTTTGAGATTATCCAGACGTAATAAAATTACACCTAGATTCTCTCATTAGACTTTCTCTAAGACCCCTGATACTGATAAAGTTCTGAGGGATCACATGCATCATCTTCCTATATGATTATGTAAACAATTGAATATTTTTAAGTTCCTTACGATTTCCTCACTCATATTTGCCTTTAAATACTTCTCTTGAGTTTTGTGTTTGTCAAACTTTCCAATAAACTCTGATCTCTTCATCAAGAATACTTAAAAACCCTTAATTTCATCAAATATCTATTTATCTTTGCGAAGGATTATACTCAGTTTTGCTGGGTAGGTTATTTTTGTTTGTAATCCTAATTCCTTTACTTTCTGGAATATCATGTTCTATAACCATTATTCCTTTATACTTGTGGCTATTAAATCTTGTGTGATCCTGACTTTAGCTCCATGATATTTGAATTCTTTCTTTCTAGTTGCTTGCAGTTTTTTCTCCTTAGTCTGGGAACTCTGAGTTTTGACTACAATATTCCTGGGAAGTTTCATTTAGGGGTTTGTTTCAGGAGGTGACTGTTGGGTTCTTTTATTTTCTACACTTCCCTCTGTTTGTAAGACATCTGCACAGTTTTCTTTATAATTTCTTGAAATGTGACATCAAGTTCTTTTTCATTTGTCAGCTTTCCAGTAGACCTTCCCCCCTTTCTTTGAGACAGTAGGGGTTAAGTGACTTGCCTAGGACATAGCTAATAAGTGTCTGGGGCCAGATTTGAACTATGGTTATCCTGACTTCAGGGACAATTGCTCTATCCACTGCATGCTGCCCCAGACCAATGAATCTTAAGTTATCTTTTCCTCAATCTATTTTACAGGTCAGTTGCTTTTCCTATCAGTTGATTTTTATTTTTTCAGTCTTTTAACTTTGTTTTTATTATTTCTTGATGTCTTTTGGAATTATTAGCTTCTATTTGGTCAATTAAAATTTTTAAGGAGTTATTTTCCTCAGTAAGGGCTTAAAAAAAACACCCCTTTTTACTAAACTGTTAATTCTTTTTTTCATAAATTTCCTTGATAGTTCTCATTTCTTTCCCAATTTTTTCCTTCCACAGCTCATATATGATTTTTCAATATTTTTTAACTCTTTTAGGAATTCTTGTTTAGCTTGTGTTCAGTCTGCATTTTTTTGAAACTTTGCCTGTAGTGGGTTTAAAGTCAATCTTCTTGTGTTTGTGTTTTGAGTTTATCTCTCACCACAGTATCTCTTTATATTTTAGTTCTTTTTTTGTTTTATTCATTCTTTTACCCCATTTCTTAATTTGATTTTGGATTTTTATGCTAATCCAGAAGGAGGTCTCTAGTGAATTGCTACAGGTTTTTGACCTCAGATTTCTTTTTTTAACTTTTTTTCAATGACTTGGATCAAGTGATAAACAAAGACTTATCAGATGTGCAGATGGCACTCAGATATATGATAGATGATATAACATGACATATGATGTATATGTGACATGATGATATTGTGTGATCTGGAACTAAAAAATTATTGGATGTACTTAAGCAATGGACCATGAGTAAGGATGAAATCCAATAAGGATAAAGGTAAATTCCTATAATTAGCTTTTAAAAAATCAATTACACAAGTAAAGGCTGGAGGAGTCAGGGTTAGACAGTGGTTTATTTAGAAAAAATCTGAGATTTTTAGTAAACTGAATGGCTTAACATGTCAGTAATATCATAAGATATCCATGTGATCTTAAGCTTAATTAATAGGAATATAGTATTCAAAACAAGGGAAATGACAGTCTGTTGGACTCTGTCCTGGCTAGATAACATCTGCAGTATTTTGTTACCTTTGGGGAATCACATTTTGGAGAAGACACTGAAAATCTGGAGAGGTTGTAGAAAAGGAGGACTGGAGAATTGAGGGAACTTCAAATGGTGTTGTACAAGAATTGGCTAAAGGGATTAGCTGTTAAATCTAGAGAACAGTGGAGATACGATAATCCATCTTCAAATAATTAAAAGGCTGTCTTTTGGAAGAACAATTAGACTTGTGTTACTTGACTTCACCTGGGAAAAACCAGGAGCAATGGGTTGATTTTTCAGAGAGGTAGATGCAGAGTCAATGTATGGAAAAACTTGCTAACAATTAGAGCCATCCCAAAGAAAAATGAGCTGAATTTAAAGGTAGTAAATTCCCCATCACTAGAAGTATTTAAGCAAAGCCTGGATGACTACTTGTTCAGTATGTTGTAGAATGGTTTCTACTCATGTATGGGTTGTACTAGATGATTTTAGAGGTCTCTTCCCATTCTGAGACTATGATTTTATACTCCACAGGAAACTCAGGGTACATGGTTGGGGTAAAAATAAGCCACTGTAGAAGGGAAGCACCTCTGATATAGAACCTTCTTGTAAGAACTGTGCATTATGCTAAAAGGGAGTCGTTGGGAAATCTCCCAAATTCTTGAACTCAAGGGTAGGGTTTCAACTAGCTTACGGTAGAGGAGCTGGTAAATTATGGGAGACTTTCAAAGGAAAAATCTCATTGTGGGACTCTGGGTCAATGTGATTTTGTTTCATAATTACAGTGGTTATCTTTTTTTCCCCCTCCTCATTTTTTCTTAATAAGATTTCCTCTTGGTGCATTGTGAGCAGTATCTATTGAAGTATATTTATGTCTTGGGAGGGGGGAGTTTGGGTCTTCCTATTTTTAGACTATCTGATAAGAGACATTGTCTCAGCTTCCTGGGGGTTTAGAGTGGGAATCAATCTATGAGGAGGAGGCAGGGGTAAGTGTAGTGTGTGTGTGTGTGTGTGTGTGTGTGTGTGTGTGTGTGTGTGTGTGTGTGTGAGATCAGGAAATAAAACAATTCTGTCATGCTTCAAGGTTTCCAGAACAGATAGATCTTACTCCTGTTTGTATTCAGGGCCAGATTTTTAAATTTCCAGGACATTCCATCTCTTACCTCTTCTAAGCTTCTAAAGGCACCCCAATCATCAGATTCTGTTTATGACTGCTGCAATACTGGACCCCAGTATATACCACCTCTTGTCCTTTTTCTAGGCATCCAAAGTCCACATCCTGCTGTCAGGACACAGTAGTTCCTATATTCTTGTTAGGGTTTCAGATACACAAGGATAGGTCACCTCCTACCAGGCACTCCCAAGGACACAGTAATACTACCTGCCACAAGGGTGGGGTAATTGAGGGCTGACCTTGAACTTTCTAATTGTCTGCTTTTGTTAGGGGACCTTTTCCCATCCACTAGTAAGCTACCTGAAATCGTAGCCAATGCTTAGCATAATCTTGTATGGCTTCTTATTCTCCCCAACCCAGTGATATTGAAAGGCAAACTAGAGAAAAATAAATCTCTACCCCCATACTTGTGTACCATGCTTCCTTGTTCCCCTCCATATCAGTCCTATTCCCCAATGTCCCACAACCTTCCTCTTGTTTTAGATGGCTTACTCTTTTGTTTGTTCTCCCATTTTCTGGTATTTAGTGAGACTTGGATTCCCTTGGATACTATTGCTTCCCTGGCCAGCCTAGAAAAAGCTGTAAAGAATTGTGTGCATTTTTTTTATACTCCTGATCCTGAGACTATTTCTTATTCTTGTTACTACTTTGTGACTTTCCCTCCATTACTCTTTTGAAGTTTACTCTACTCAAACTGATCACCCAGACCAGCTTTTAGGGACCATTTTCTACTTCCTCCCCCAGAACATTTTCCCGTATTTATCAAAGGAGAGACTCATGGTCTCTCCTACCCTTAGACTAGAGGATTCCAAAATATATGCTGATGTTCCCTCTAATACTCAGCTTCCTAGTTTATCAATCTGCTCTGCTCCATTACTTTGGGAGCCTTCACTCTATCTCAGTTGCACCAGGGCTGGTCGTATTTTTGATCTTGTCATCACCCACAAGTGCTCCAATTCCACATGTAAGAATTCTGAATTCCATTGATCTTCTCCTAATCTATGTGATACATGACCTTTATCATTCCATCTCTCCCTATGCCTTTCTAGGCCAAATCCTAGCCTTCATTCTTTCTGTACTGGTTTCATTCACCGCCAACTTAATCCCTTGTTATTTCCCCAGGTCACTATCCCTGCTCAGGTTACAAACTCCTCATTTCCAAATCTTGACCATTTGGTGAACCAATTCAACTCTATATTAACTTCTCTTTTAAATCTTTTCTTCCTTTGTCCTATCACTAATCACACCTTGGGGGCAGCTAGGTGGTGCAATGGATAGAGCACCAGTGCTCTATCCAGTTCAAATCTCACTTCAGATACTTGACACTCACTAGCTGTGTGACCTTGAGCAAGTCACTTAGCCCCAATTGCATCATCTTGGGTCATCTCCAGTCATCCTGATGAATATCTGGTCACTGGATGCAGATGACTCTGGAGGAGAAGTGAGGCTGGTGACCTTGCACAGCCCTCCCTCACTCGAAACAAAGTCAAGTGCAAGTCATGTCATTATTTCTCTGATGGCATGGTCTTCTTTGGCAATGAAGGACGAATACACACCCAATCACACCTTGCCAAACTCCAGTCCTGGATCATTTCCACCATCCTCCTCTTTCATTTCTACTCACATGCTACTGAATAGAGCTGGAAGAAATCACAGAACCATGCTGACTGGGTCCCGTACAAATCTATTATCTAATATTAACTGATCTCTTATTGCAACAAGGTAATACTTCTACTCCTCTCTAATCAATTATCTATCCTACTTGCCACAGAAGATTTTCTAAACTTCTTTCCTTATGCTATGTACCTCCTAACTCCACCTTCTTAATGGAGGACCTCACATCATACCTGACTGAAAAAATTGAGGCCATTCATGGAAAGCTTTTGCTTTGCTTCTCTTTATTTCATGTGCCACTTATACCACCTCCACCATATCCTTTTTTTGTTCCTCCGATCTGCAATGAAGAGGTGGCCCTTTTCCTCAACAAGATCAAACCTTTGACAAATCCCCTACCATCTTTTCCAGAAGATTGTTCCCTCTATAATCCTCCCTCTCTATTTACTGGTTCATTTCTTGCTGCCTAAAGTCTCTCCATCATTAAAAAACCCTCACCAGACCAGACCCTACCATCCCCCCTAACTATAATCCCATTTCTCAAGTCCTTCTTTCAGCTAAATTCTTTGGAAAAGCCACTTGTGCTTGGTACCTCCAATTCTTGTGGTAATCTGACTTCTGACCTCATCATTCAACTGAAGTCATTCTCTCCAAAGTTACCAATAATTTCTTAATTGCTGAATCAATGGCCTTTTCTCCACTTTCATTCTTCTTCACCTCTGTTCAGCTTTTAATGTTGTTGACACTCTCTCCTTCCTATCTCTCGCCTTCCTATTGTCTTCAGGATCAAATACAAAGTGCTCTATTTGGCATTCAAAGCCTTTATAACCTTTGTCCCTCCTACTTTTCCAAGTTTCTTTCACCTTTCTCCTTTTCACATGCTCTTTGATTTACTGATCCTGGCCTCGGCTATTCCATGTAAAAACTCTCCATCTTTCAACTCTGGGAATTTTCCCTGGCTGTCCTCCTTTCCTGCAATGCTCTCTCTTTCTTCCTCTCTGCCTACTAACTTCCTGGCTTCCTTCAATTCCCATCTGAAATCTCATCTTTTATGTGAAGACTCTTCCAACCCCTCTTAATTCTGCTGCCTTCAAGCTATATTCTGCGTATATATGTCCTGTTGTCCCTGACTACTAAACAAGAATGTGACTATAGACAAGATTTCTTGTAGCTCAGTGTCCTCTTCTATAAAATAATGGCACCAACTGACCTGGGAACCCATGTTTTTGTGTCTGTGTGGCGTATCTGATGACTCTCCCAGGCTCTTCATGCTACCTGGACTTCTGAACGTAAGGATAATTTTCACTTATCTTCATTTTCTCTGGGTTCTGTCACCACATGCTGGCCTGTTTCTCATAGCAGTGAGAGGCAAGATGGTCAGAAACTATACCATGACAGCTGTCTTGTGGGACACCCTGTTGATTCCTGGCACTGAGATCATCATCAGAGTCACTGGCCATCTGCATTTCTTGGTGACCTTGAGACAAACCTAGTCACCCATATTTTCTCATAAAAAAAATCATCTTGTCTTTTTTTCTCAGGAGGCAAGAAACAGGTCTTGTTCTTTAGGTGTAACCAATCACTCAGTAAGTAAGAAAGACAATAATCCAAAGGAGACTGGGAAATCTCAGCTATACCCAGACATGGGACAGAACGTTGAAGTAGAGGGTTATTTGGATTTGTTATCAACCAGTCTAATCAATGCGGCTAGGTGGCACAGCAGATGGAGTACCCACCCTGGAGTCAGGAAGATATTTTCCAGCATTCACAACCTGACTCAGACAACTGTGCCCTTGGGCAAGTCACTTAACCCTGTTTACCTCAGTTTCCTCATATGTAAAATGAGCTGGAGGAGAAAATGGCAAACTACTCCAGTATCTTTGCCAAGAAAACCAAAGTCAGACATAACTGAAAAAATGACTGAATGACATGAGTCCAATCAACAACTATTTATTGAAGTGTGCTCAATAAAATACAGGAGGAAATACAATGCTATAAATCATAATTCCTTCCTTGGAATGGGGAGGTCTATTTGGAGAGATGAGATACACATATTATAGCTTCTGTTAATCACTCATCCTCCATGTGTCATGAGTCATGAATACCACTAATACTAGAGGGCTCTTTGGGGTAATTGACATGCCCTGTGTAGCTGTCATACAG